>OZ018380.1:35732257-36341488 GCA_963969555.1 Polydrusus pterygomalis | reverse complement strand
CGGAATGGACATTTTCCGAGGTGACAGTCCTAGAAAGCTAATAGTGCAAAGACTATTGCGGGTTATCTCGGTTATGTCATTGAATATTTTAGTAGAAAGAATAACCAAATCTATGATATATTGTTTTTATTATAATTGTATTTTGATCAAACAATTAAATTGTATCCAATTTAGCAGTTGCTACGTAGGACAGGTGCGGAAGTGGACAAGAAGACTCTTTTTTTGAGAAAATTATCGGGTTATTTCTTTTATTTTGTACTCTAAGTGTCCTTTTTATTGAAAACTAAATTAGTTTATTTATATAAATAATAGCTTGGGCTTTTATATGAATTCTCGACTTTTTAAACAAGGAAGGACAGTTGTATTTCCGTTTTGGCCATATTAAAAAAAAAATCGTCCTAAACACATTCCCAAAATATTGCCCTTTCCTCCCCAAACACCCTGTGTAATTATTTTTATTTGGTAACTGAAACATACTGAAATCCATAACTACTTAATCTATACTATATATACAATTATCCAGGATAAACGCATAAAATCGTGTCATTTCTCATTTAACACTGCCTTGGGTGCCACAAAAGAATATGTTTGTAGCTCCTTAACGCTTAAAATTATTGACAGATCATTTAAAAAAAAAAATACATAAAAAGACTAAGATGCATGTATTCGAAATAACGTTAAGTTTCTGTAAGTTTTAGAAATAGGTAGGGATTATCAGAATTTGATGACATGGAATAAGGATTTTCTTTATTTTTAGGTATTTCAGTTGTCTGCCTAAAACTAGACTTCCGTGTTGTATGCCTTACATTGTTTATTTATTTTCACTTATAATCTCCCTACCAGCAGAATTATCGGGAATTAATTCTGCTGCGTGGGAGATTCGGTAAGAAAATTTCATAAATTGGAGTTTTTTCTTTTTGTAAATTTTTTGCTAAAATGCTACAAAAACATATTTCCGGCGGCTTTAGTTAATTGTAACTAATTTGAGTTTTAGAAATAAAGTTCATTTTAACCGTTAGTAACTCATTTTTATTACTAAAATGTGAGAAACATTAAATACCTAACAAATTTGTTATCTGAAATCCATTGTCTTTATAGTTTTAAATTCAAATAAAACTTTAAAAAACATATTTCAGATGAGTTTATTTTAATATGACGCACTGTATTTTTACAATAGAAGTTGATTTTACTTGTTAGTAACTAAGGTTTATTACTAAAATTTCAAAAACATTAATTCGTTTTCAACCATAACATCTGATATTACATGTCTACATAGTTTCAAATGAAACCTAAAAAAACATATTTTCGATGAGTTTAGTTAAATTTTTGATGTGTCTCTTTTAGCCCCGGTATTCGATGTGTAAAGGAAATTGGTTAGTATCAATAAAAATAATTATAAGTTAGCAACAAAATATATTTTGATTTTATTCTGAGTGACTTTTGCCAATAGATATAAAGCACTTCATTTTTGACAGAAAAATTATCACTTATTAATTTCATTAATATTAAGTTAATAGGAACTAACAAAATTATCGCGATAATCTCCTGTTGCTATAAGCAACGTAAACAAAAAGGAGCCTTTTAACTGGTTGAAAATAAATTTATGTAATTTTCAGATTAATTCATTGTATATTCTTTGTAATAAATATGTAACGATATGACCCCCATTTGTCGTTATTTTGAAGTGGAATACCTATTGAAATTGCACAACAATGTAATCGTATACAGTTTGCGAGTGCAGTTTTCTTTTGGCAGCGCAGTATTTTCGTAAGTGTCTGGTTAATTAGTACTGTAAGGGTGATATTCACATTTGTAAAATATTTTATTTTATGTAAACATTTGTGTCGGTGAAGTTGCTAAAATAGAAATAAAATCATGGTCACAAATGCTTAAATATAAATTCAGTATAATATTTGACTCAATTTGTATTTAGTAAGTGACTGATTAACCGGCCAATTACTGTAAATACTCTTACATTTTAGCTTCGTTAACTAATGCTATGTTTATAAATGGGAAACAAGAATAAATAAATAACTAAGCTTTATGTCGTTCCGTTTTAGTTAAAAGTTGGGAAACCATTCAAGCTTTAAAGTTCAAAATGTGTTGGAAATAAATTTGGCAAAGTTTTTAATTACACCAAAAGGTCAAATGACCAGGTTTTATTGCCTACTGTAAAGTATAAACATATACAGGGTAACTTTTTGACAACTTACATTTTGCTATACGTTCTACAATAAAGAAGATATCAAAAAACCAAAAATACCATTTCTACAAAAACGAGGGCGAATTAAAACGAGCTGTTTTGCGGTCCACCCTCATCCACCCCTAAAGCCCTACCCTCATCCACTTTTAAATCTTAAATAGGACTACCACACTCGTGAAACCTCTCTGGACAGCTTAGCAAAAATTATTTTCAGCGAAATTAAAATTTATAATTTGAAGAAGTAGTCCATGCTTAAGTACTTAGAGGGTAAATATTTAAATTACCCTCTCGAGGGGTTACTGGGCTTTAACCCCCCGTACCCTAAAAACCATTCTTTAACAATTTTGACGTAAGTACTTTCTTTTTAACCAAAATTTTTGTATATTCTTTTTTACTTTTGATTTTAATTTCAAGTTTTATTTTTACATATTATGACTTCTACAAATGACAATTCTTATCTTTATACTGTCTTACAGACATATCAATAATTTTACAAAAAATTTAAAAAATCCTCGACACCTTCTCTTTAGAAGGCCTTTTTCTTCTTCCTCATTTTATTTGGTTGTTTAGACTTCCTTTACTGACTTTCTTCACATGCAGCATGTTTTAACTATCCTCAACCTTTTTATATATTATGTCACTTCTACATTTTTCAATTTTTCAATGCCATAAAAGCTCCATTAAGGTTTTAGACCATTTTCTCTCCTGCTAATACATCTGCATTATATAAATTTTCTGTCTCCTGATGAAGAACGTTTCTACGTTCGAAACATGTAGAGACGCCTCAAGAATTTCTATATTCTATTAAATTTTTGTAGAGGAAGACTTTTAGTTTTGTTCTTTCTTTCCTAAAATTTATAAGATTTAAGTACGAAATTTTGAGGGTTAGAAAATAAATCTAAATAATAAAAAATGATCACAAGCCTACATTAAAACACTAACGTAGTGCTAAAAATATCTATCTTTTTGTAATAACGCAAATACTTACTTGTTTTTTGCTCTTTTTTGTAAAATCTTCAATAAAATTTGTTTCTTTATCACGTGTGTCTGTATTTTTTCTTAAAATTTTATTTCATTTAAAAAGGGTATATTACCATTAATGAAATGGATGGTGGCAAAAGCATCAGCCACGTCTACAGAAGAGATTTGGTTTCAATATTTTAAGAAACTGGATCTGTTGGAAATAAAAAGAAGCAACAACCTAGAGTTTTAGATGAAGATATGCAGATTGAGGTATTGAGGATATTGAGGTTATTGTGCAAGTTTCTATAAATCCAAAGGTTTTAATGCATCATTTAACAACAGTATTCAACGTATTCACAGATTCAGTTAAGAAAATACTTAAAATGCATAAATGGCACCCTTACAAAATGGGAACTTAGCAACAACTTGTCGACGATGATCCGAACAGACGAATTTAGTTTTGTGAAACCATGACAGGAAGAATGTATAAAAAAAAACATTTGCTTCAGAGGTCAGAGTGAAGTGACTTTAATCCCCATCTTTTTATAGAAAGGCACACTTAATCCTCAAAAAATCAGTGTTTGGGCAGGAATACTGGAAGACAATATTATAGGTCATTTTTTATTGAAGAAAATTTAACCATGAAATGCTTAATCAAACTATTGAACCCTTGATTGTTTATTAACTTGAAAATTCAAGAGACCCACAAGGCAATCTTAATTTGAACGAAGAACCTCTACACTTCTAGCAACAGGGTGCACCGTGGTGCATAGTGTGGACTAGGCTGCAGTGACGAGAGAGTGCGGGTTGGACCAAGGAGAGGTACAATTATTGAGAGGCCGCCAAAATCACCTGATCTTACCCCCTATGAATTTATTTTTATGGGGTTGCATCAAACCACTAATTTACAAAACCCAGTCGGCTTCTCTGGAAGTATATAGCTTGTCGAAGTATTCCAAGAGACATTTTTCGGAAAGTTAGGGAGGAATTTGATAATTGACTTTATTTCTGTTTGGAACAAAATGAAAATTTTGAGGACATAATAAAATTGTAAAGAAAAGCACTACAATAGTGTTTTAATGTAGGCTTGGGATCATTTCAGTGTATTTCCAAATTTTGCAATAGGCGGTTTTAAAACATTCTCTCAAAATTTTACTAATATTTCGTACTTAAATCTAATTAATTTTGGTATCGCTGAAAAATTTAAAGTGGATTATGGTAGTACTACACGGGTGGGTAAGGGGGATCCACAAAATACCTCATTTGGATTCCTCAGCGTTTTTGTAGAAATGATATTTTTGATTTTTTGATATCTTCTTTATTGTAGAAAATATAGCAATTGTAAGTTTTCAAAAATTCACCCTGTATAGTTAAACTTGATTTGAAAATATTTTCATGTATTTTCTGGCCCAATTAAAGTAACACAAAATATCAACGTTCAGCTTTTTCACAATTTTAAATAGAATGTTTGAACCGGCAAGTATTTTAACGTAATTATTTTATTATTACCAGAACACCTCATTGTGTCATTTACGGAAGCTCCAATTTTAAAATCATGCATTTACTCTTTATCCTTAACATAATTTATGAGTATTGGCAATATTTGCGAGGGTTACCTATGGGGAGTGTGAAGAACTGTAAACTATTTTGTTTGTATTCTTCACCTTTGAAAACAGAGATAAGGTAGGTTTCACACTGCAGCATTATTTTACTCCACCAATGGATAAATAACTCTCGGCAATCACATAATTACAAGTTCAAAAAGCAGTCCATTCTATGATTGGTTAAAGTTTTAAACGGTATCAATAAAAAGTCTGTCTAAACCAGAAATATCTTTAATAATAAAAATATAAAGAAGATCTCTACATTAAAGTAAAAAATCAATTTAGGGAAATTCATTATCAGCAATAGGAGACATGTTTAGAGACTACGCTTATGACGATGAAAATTGACTCCATGGTTAAGAGAACTAGTTTCTAAAGAAAAGCCAGTCATAGTTCATACAAAATAATAAATGTATAAAAAAGTACGTAATTTAAATGATAGTAAGAGAGTAGAATAACTTTAGAGACAAAATAATTCGATGGAAAAACAGTACCAATTTATACATAGTTAAGAAAAACGTGGGCAAAGCTACATCTCAAAGTCGTAACGAAGTAGAATAACTGAAGGAAACTTGACAGCTTCGAAATTTCAACATTTGTCTTCGATCTTGCTTCAGAAAAGCATGTGACATTTTGGATCTATTTTTTTTTTAAATACTTTTTCTGATTAAATAATATCTGAAAACCTGTAAGTGGAAGTTCATGTAATCTAAGAATGATACCACACATGAATTAAACGCATGACTGCACCCATCTATGTCATGCTTCAGTAGCTTCAGTGCACCTAGCTAAAATAAAATATGGCTGTAGTTACTTTGCATATTTATAGTATTCACTACTGGACTACTGGAGATAATTACTAGTTGAAACGTTGTAATTTCAAAACAAATCAAGATAATGTAAGTTCATTATTCTCATTTAAGAAACATCATTGTCTCCAACTTGTAAACAGACACTGAACTATATATTATTGTAAGTATCAGCACCGAAGCGTATATAGGACAACCATTTGGTCTGTGATTACTCTGTAGAGCTCAGATCAGTAATATTGGGTAATTCTCCGTACTAACCCCCTGATCGTAAAAATCGGGAACGAGGGTTTACGGATTTTTCCGTTTTAGGTGAGCATACTCTGTACCTATGTTATACTCTGTTCCTCGTATTTGGTAAGTTTCGGTTGCACCAAATGGTACAAGGGAGAGTTCCAGATAGCCAAAATCCCAATCATTTTTCCTCGTGTCGGTGTTTCGGCCTTTTGGAATCATCAGTGACACTTGATTTAATTAATAAATTTAAGGAGAAAAAATCCGTAAACCGTCATTCTCCACTTCTAAGGTGATGGGGTCAGTACGTAGAATTACTCACTAATACGCATGTGAGTTCTACAGACCCGTGACTCTTATCCGAAAATCGTTGTCCTACATACGCATCGCATTTCTGATGCTGAATGATCTTTGTGAACAAAAAGGTTCCTCCAGTGTTCTTTAGCCTGGTTTGTTAGTCCCCTGAACCCTGAACCTGGTAAGCGATAGAACCGCTAAAACATAATAGTTGTTGTAAATATAATAGATGTTTGAAATGACTTCTTTTAGTTTATACATATATTATTTTCTAATTCTTAGCAAATTATAGAGAAACAACAATCCTATGTATAGGTACTTATATTACATTCCTGTCATACTTGAAACAAGTAAACATAAGTAATGAAAAACCCTTATCAGTTAGGTTTAATGGCCTATAACCTACCAATAAATCACAATAATTTATCGATAATATTGGTAAATATAAAATGATACCAATTTTCTGATTTTAAAACGTGCTGGCTTTGATGATTAATATAAACAATTAATTTTTTACATTGATATTAAATTTAATAATTTTCATAAACATGTGGCTAGTGTTGCTTGCTGCTTTCTTCTCTTATTTTAGCTGTACTTCCAATCGCAAAAATGTCAATAGCTTACTTGAAACTAATTCAAAATGGTCGTAACTAAAATAAAAAAAAAATCCCTTTTAAAAATTATGGGATTTTTTTAAAACCCTAGACCTCTAGGGGGTTTGGATTCAAAGATGGCAATTATTAGCCGCAGATATTGATGGTGGTTGAATTGAACATTTTTAATTTTAAAAAAGAACTATCATCAAAAATACATTTGTATGTAGGTGATAGCTTGCCCTTAAATTCATAATTATCTTGTTAAACATTTGGTTAACACATGGCCTGATGATGATACTGGTAAAAAGATGCACCATGGGTAAATTCCGGGACTAAGGGGAGCAGGTAACTTGGCTAAGCCTTTAGAGGAACGCAGAGTAAACAAGTACTCATTGGTAATTTCGTAAATCTTGTTGGTATAGTGTATGTTTTATGGGAAATTCTCAAAGGGATTGATTTTATAATGTGTATAATTTCAATGCTAAAAGGGTCAATATATTTTTAAAATTTCAATAAATATTTTTAAAACATAATTATTGTCTAACAATAGATATACAGGGTGGCTGTGGTCGCTGATATGTCCGGAAACGGGCGATTTTAAAGTAAAATAGTAGTTTATTTAATAACAAAAGGAAAACTTTTAGAAAAATGTAATAAATATCAATTATATTTATTTTTAGACATTAACAAACTAATTTCACCTAATCAATTTGGATTTAGAGAAAAACTATAGGAACAGATAATGCAATTTTTAATACAATACATATTACTAATTTTATTCCAACATGATTAGATGAAGGTACAAAAGTCATTGACTTCTTATTAGATTTAAAAAAAAACATCATTTGATTTAGTTGCTTAACCTTAAACTTTTATCTAAACTAAACTCTAAAGTTAGAGGCATTGTGTACAATCTATCTAAAAGCTACTTATTAGATAGAGAACTATAAGTAAAAATATATATTTTCAGCAGTAAAACAACTCCTTTAAATTGCAGTGTTCCTCAGGGTACCGTTTTAGGATCAATTCTATTTTTACTTTATCTCATATCATATATTAAAATCAAGTTAAACGAAAAAATATATTTTTATGCAGATGGTACTGTACTAACTAACTAACCAGCTAGTACTTGAAATGAATTCAGAACTAGACATTTCCATAAAAAAAAACAATTCACGACGTATTCCTTGATATCCTCGAGACCTATATAGAGTGAGAGGCAGAATGGTGGTTATCTTAGGGAGCTACCTTTATAACTAGAAAGATACTCTTTAGATAGGTACATCATTAGCGACCCTCCAACAGTTAAAATAGGATTCCCACAGAGAACAGTCTTGGGGCCCATTCTGTTCACCTATTTTTATTTTTTATTTATTTATTTATCAGTAAACCAATAATTACATAATATTACAATAAAATAATAGTGTTAACTAGAAACACGGTAAATTTAGGAAATTTGTGTGTGCCCTAGCTAACACGTACTCAAATATACAGGGTGGTCCAACGAAAAGTTAACACCTCGATTTTCCTGCTTTAAAATGAAAATGTGGAAAATTGCTCGGACCAGTCGATTTTTATTTCGAGGGGGACATTTTTTGCGTATATTGTCAATCTTGTTACTTCAAGCCCCTAGGAGGGAGGGGGGGGGGGTAAGATCTAAATCTTAAATAGATATCCCTATTTTATATATTTTTATTGGATTCTGCATTAAATTCTGAACATTTTTTAATAAAAGCATTATTAGTCTATACTTAACAGTCTCCGAGATATTGACTCTTGAAAAAGCACATTTTTGAACTTTGACAGCGTCTAGCTTTCTAACTGTCTTAGAGCAAAACGGCTTACATGTCCCTATCTTCGATTTTTATTATCTTCCCAATAGTGTCAACTTCCGGTTAAACCGAAGGTACTATATTTCTTACATTACACAAACTTTTCAAAATTGTCAAAATTTTATTTTGACGGGTAGAATTTTTTTTTGAATTTCTCTCTATTCTTAGCGACAATATCTATACGACACCACGTTTGTTTCATTACTATCGGTTATTGTAATAATTCTGACATATTGACAACTGTCAAAATTTGACAGGAGAATTTTTTGCGTATTTTTATCAACTTTCCACCGTCAATATACATACGACCTTATAGTTTTTTCATTAATATAATTTTTTTTAAACGATTTGACATATTGACAGCTGTAAAATGTTGACAGGAGAATTTTTTGCTTATTTTTCCCGAAGTCTCCGCATCGAATACTATACGAGCACATAAATTGTTTCGTCAAAATCGCTTCTTCGTTTTATAAATGACAGCTGTCAAAGTTTAACAGGAGAATTTTTTGCGCATAGATTATTGTATTGTCAGCGGTTCTTGATAAGTCTACAAAATTTAAATTAAATCCGACCGTTTAATGTGGGTCAAAATCGGGTTCAAAGAAGTCGGTTACGTCGATAAACAAACGTACACAGGTGAAGCTGTGGGTGAAGCTAATAAAAGCGTGTTAAAAACTGGCTCGATTCATAATATAAACTCCTTGCAAATGTTAACTAAATCAATTATATTGCATTTTCGTTTACCGCGGCTTCAGATATTTGTAATATAAAGATAAATAATTTAGATGATTGCATAAAGGAAGTCAAACATTGGAATAACATTAATCATTTTCCGGCTATTCCATTAAATATTCCTAATATTCTATAGTGTGATACATGTGGAAATATCTAACGGATTGTCATAAAAATTGTTTTTACAATAGCTTATCATTGACTACATACAACAGCACACATAAGAGGACCATTTTGTCCTAAAGGAGACCTTATTCCCCTAAAACCAGAATACATTATTTGAGTCTGGTCCGAAGCTCCGAGGGCAGACAAAAGTCTGTTTATGTAACCAAACGCGATCGAGAAGCGATGTTATATTAATGTTACTTGAATGTTACGATAAAAATACCGCGGGAATAGTTGATGAATTGGAGCAATTTAATTGTACTAGTTGTGGGAGGAGGTTCATGAACGTTTTTGGAGTTTGGACTGTCTAGTGCCGACTATTGTATTAAGAGTGTATGTTGTAGTGATTAAGGTTTGATATGTTTTACGTTATGTGCTTGTTAATGTTCGAATTATTGCATGGTAGAAAAAGTAATCAGTATTTATAAACATGAATGAAATATGCTTGTTTAAAGGTAACATAACAATACTTCTAATTTTTTTAGACTGGCATTTTTTAAAGCATTCTTTAAGTAATTATAGTGTATTTTGGACTTTATTAAATTTTTTGTATGATAGTTATAAACATTACCAGAAATTCACTCAAATATACCTACACACTTTCTTTCAAAAAAATTTCAGAACCTAAACAATCAGATATAATAAAAACTGATTGGGGGGAAAATCTGTTGCTCGTAAGCTCTCAGCTGCATAAAGCAATGTGATCTAGTTTTTTTGACCTGCATGTGAATGTGAAACTAAGAAGTAGAAATGAAACGCTGTTTGCCTCCAACTTATTCCATTGTAAAAATACGGTAGACCGTCAAAATAAGTGTTATAATTAGAGACCGAATAAAAAAGCGCAAGAAAGTTTAAAAAAATTGCTTAAAAAGGCATAAAAATATTAAACAAAAAGGGCTTAAAAAGCACAAACTTTATGAAAAAAGCATTATATAAGCAAATTAGGCAAAAAATAAATTGATCAGCTATTGAAAAAAAAATTTAAAATAAGTTGTATTGATAATAATGATAATATTGTTATTTATAATTAATATAATACATTATATTAATTTTAAAATATATTACCTAACAGCTATTTTTATTAATGGTTAAAAGGATGTAGGTATAACTAAATGTTTCTCTAAACTGCCCCTGATAGAATTATGTCTTCTGCCTGGTAGAATATTTTTGTACACAGAAAAACTACGTTCTACATCTTCACTGGTTATTGATACATATTTAAATTTCGGCATAATTTCTGATAGATAGATATTTTTTCCAATGTTTGGAACCCTTTATTCTTTGAAATAGTGTGAACCAAGTTTTCTGTTATCGTTTGACCAATATATCCTGAAATATTATTTGCTGCAGCTTTAAAATTTTTAATAACATTCACGGATTCCACTAACAGAAACTGCTTTTTGTGTAAAAATTGAATATTATAAGTTACTTTTAATGAAAGCCAAATTGTGTTCAAGTTCCCGTATTTCTAAAACTTTCTAACATTCTTGAATTGATTTGCTTTCTGTAAACCTTTCAAATTCAAGTATCAAACTTCTAAATTCTCTAAAACTATCGTAAATATAGGTACGTAAAAAAGTTCAAATAAGCACGAAGGGGAGAATAAAGAATAAAACCTCAAAAAAACATAAAAACAGCTATCGCAATATACTTAGTTTCGCCTAGTTCGTGTAGAAATTAAATAGTCTATATAGTTGCTTATAAAATTCAGCAATAAGTATAATGCTTAAAATCCGGTAATATCTCAAATTAAGTTTTGAATTAATTTCAAAAGGTGGACAGTAAAATCCTGAAGGATTTTTTTATATCCACCATTATTTTGCGCACTAAATATGGGTTATTTATTTAATATCTATTCAATTTATAGGAAGTGATATTTGTATGATATGTAAATTTATTCAGCACAATACGTTTACGGTTACGTTGTTTGGGGTTATTAAAAGGTAAAAAAAAGCTAATAATATCTGGACATCACAACAGTCAGTTTATCATAAACAATTTTAAAAATTTGTTTATAACACTATTTATAATATCTAAATAAAATAATGCAACTATCAAGATTCATTATCTGTTGAAAGAGATATCCATCCTCTGCCGCACTCTTCTAACTGTAAAAATGTATTTAGTGCAAGTATTGGGTTTTCGGTTACTTATATTAAGTCATAAATATTATTGCAAAAAATATCTTTAGTTTGAATTAAAGATTCAATACTAGATTTTATTATTTCATCATTATTTCTTTATTTCTAATTATATATTCGACGATAAAGCTTCCGTATAGCGGTACTTAGGGGAAGGTTGCCTATATTGAACCGCTACCTAAATTGGACCACAGTTCATTTCTCCGAAACTAAATAAGTGCCATATCATCTGGCAACACTGTAACATACTTCCACCTAGAACCTTTGATCGGCAACAAACTCAACATTTGGCCGTTAGTGCTTGGCGTGTACAGAGTAAAACGTAATTTACACAATTTTAATGTAATATTTTTAGGATTTTCCTAAGAATTTACCCAAGAACCATATAACTGTAAGCAAAATCTTTTTTTTGGAAGTTTTCAATTAAGTCTTTCTCTTTCTATTTCTCCTATTACCATGCCATATTTGTTTTTTCTTGTTTTTTTCCTGGGTGATTTTGTAAAACACGTGGTAGTTGCTTAAATTGGACCACTGGGTGATTGCCAATATTGAACCGGTCCAATTTAGGCAATTTTTACAAATTGTGCAAAAATAATTTTTCTCTTTAAATAAGTTAATGTCATGAACTAACACCATTTCAATATTGATAAAAACTTTTTTCTTTGAGTTAAAAAATTAAACTATGACTGATTCAATATAGGAAACTAATAGGTACTTTCTTTGCATTAGGATGTCTTCTACCGAAATTTTGATTGTAAATTTGATGTTTTTTTGAAATATAAGTACAAAACTTCCTATACCAACAATTTTATTTTTTATTTATTTATTTAACACCTAATTCCTATATATTTAAATCATGTGGTCCAATTTTGGAACCCCCAGGTGCAATTTAGGCAACCGGTTTCCTATATTGAACCACTTGTAGAGGTTTTTTTTTATAGCCTGGTATATCATAGATACTTTGAAATAAAATTCTGCAAAATATCCTGCAGTTGAACATCATACTAAAGCATACTAAGGTATAGCGTCAAGATCGATTTTGCGTTATTATCAGGATATATGATAAGACATCTGGAAATTGGCCCAATATGGGCAACCTTCCCCTACTTGATAGTAATATAAATAAAGCGATTATTAATTAAAGGAATCAAGTCCTGTGACAATGTCCTTTTAATAATAAATATATATTTACGCTTCCCCTCTCTATAACTATTTAAATGCTGCTATGCAAAGGTTAGGTTCAAGGGTGTTGCATCATCCTATAGTTAGAGCTCTCGACTTAACTGATAAAAGTTAGGAAACTTTATGTCATATTCTTCCTTATTTATTCCTTTGCGTTCATTAATTTTTGTGTAGTTTTCTAATCGCAAACATGTTTATTTGATGAACAACTAGCGAGTAAAAACGCATGTGTTACAATGCTACTTTTCCTCGTCCCAGCATGGACGCTTACTCTTAGATGACATAATAATAAGGCGTGTTCACCATCACGTCAAGAAATATTTTACAAAATGTTATTATATTTATTGCGTACCACCTACCCGAAATGCGTTACAAGTTACAAACAATGCTACTTTTTATGCAAAAATATTCAAAATCCTTCCGTTTTGTACCAACTAGTATGTTACTGCCACCAATAGGTATTTTTAGTTGTTATACTTATTTTATAATTTAAAAAGTGCATTTTATATTTTGGCCCAAACAATATATTTAATATTATTAATTTATTATTATTATTAATGTTATTAATATTATTAGGTATTATTAAGAAAAAAAATGTTCGACATTTTGAATCTTTAATTTTTAAATAATTAACTTTATTCTGAAGTAAATCCGATACCTATTTCGGTGTTGGCAAATATATGTTCGAATATTCCGTAAAAATGTGTTTATCGTTCTTTTGACGCATTTTTATTTTGTATTAGTATTTTTGGTATTATAAGAAAAATTTAGTACTTTTCGATGGATAAAAAATCAAATATGGCGCTAGTAAGAAACAAGAAACTTGATGATGATAATATGTCCCAGTAGTATATTCTATGTAAAAATTGGCGATAAAAATGTGTAAATACTTTACTTTTACCCCGCACTTCTCTTATGGAAAATGGCCCTTGGTTAAATTAATTTTTTAGTATGTTGTAGAGAATGCCATTCTGATCAAAAGTGCTTATGGTCACGACAATATCTGCCAACCAGTTTTTGAGATACAGGGTGTCCAAGTTGCAAAATATGAATTCTCAATACATTATATTTTCCTAGTTTATAATATGAATTCGTTTTGTTTTTCTAAATTTTTGATGGCCCTGTCATAGATAGGATAGAATACTATAAAAATAGTTAAAAAAATTTTATTATATACCGGGTGAGTGACGAAAATTATTTAATATGTTTTGTCAAATCATTGTATGTTCGGCATTAAATTAAATTTTTACAAAGTAATACTGTAGGTAGATGATATTAGCTTGGAGCAAGCTATCAGAATTTATATTATTTATATTTATACAGGGTAACTCAAAAAAGTTAATATTTTTTTATTATAGTTTTGAAAGAAATTTTGTAGATATTTCTTTATGTACTACTTGTCGCTTATCGTATGCTTCCAAATATATATAATTATCAAGGTTATACAGGGTGTTTGCGATGATAAGCGATAAAAAAAGAACATAAAAATGCATGTATTTGTAAATCATCCGGTATATTAAAAATGGATCGGTTAAATTTCGTTATTTTTTAATATTTTTTGCTTGAAGTGTCTTACTTACATGTTTGCTATTGATTTTCCTTTTCCTATGACCAGTTCTGGAGATATATAGCGTCGAACAGACTCAAAACTCAAAAAATAAACAAATAAAAAACATTTTTTTTTAATTTCAATAAAATTTGTTATGTAAGTTCATTTTATGGTTAAAAATCAATATATTTAATGCTATACAGGGTGTTTCAAATAATTAGGGGCCTACTTATTATTTTTGGATAAAATAATTTGGATATAATAAATTGTTCATAATTTATTATATATTTCTTATTTGCAATACATGTGTTAAAATACCCTAATTATTCGAAACACCCTGTATAGCAATAAATATATTTATTTTTAACCAAAAAATGAACTTAAATAATAAATTTTATTGAAATTAAAAAAAAAATTGTTATTTTATTTGCTTATTTTTTGAGTTTTGAGTCTGTTCGACGCTGTATATCTCCAGAACGGGTCATAGGAAAAGGAAAATCAATAGCAAACATGTAAGTAAGACACTTCAAGCAAAAACTAATAAAAAAATAACGAAATTTAACCGATCTATTTTTAATATACCGGATGATTTACAAATACATGAATTTTTATGTTTTTTTTTATCGCTTATTATCGCAAACACCCTTCATAACCTTGATAACTATATATATTTGGAAGCATACTATAAGCGACAAGTAGTACATAAAGAAATATCTACACAATTTCTTTCCAAACTAATAAAAAAAAGATAGTTTAAAGGTGTTGGGGAAGAAAAGTCATTTCTACCTTCTTACATATAAAATATAATTGCCTACGCGTTTCGGCTCACATAAGCCATCATCAGGGCGCAGCTGTAAGTAAAGAACATGATGTTATGTAATAAAAAATTTTTAAAAAATTTTGAAAATAATGAACGTCAGTAAACAAATATAAAATATGTCCTAAAACTTACAGGTATGAAAAATCACATACAGGGCTACACAGTGAGACGCACCCAGTCAACACACAAACAAATGACATCAAAACAATATAAAAGTTACGAAGTTATATTGTTTTGATGTCATTTGTTTGTGTGTTGACTAGGTGCGTCTCACTGTGTAGCCCTGTATGTGATTTTTCATACCTGTAAGTTTTAGGACATATTTTATATTTGTTTACTGACGTTCATTATTTTCAAATTTTTTTAAAAAATTTTTATTACATAACATCATGTTCTTTACTTACAGCTGCGCCCTGATGATGGCTTATGTGAGCCGAAACGCGTAGGCAATTATATTTTATATGTAAGAAGGTAGAAAGGACTTTTCTTCCCCAACACCTTTAAACTATCTAAACAATGACCCTTCTAGAGAGCAGCCATAACTTCGTTATAATAAAAAAAATATTAACTTTTTTGAGTTACCCCGTATAAATATTAATAATATAAATTCTGATAGCTTGTTCCAAGCTAATGTCAGTATTACTTTGTAAAAATTTAATTTAATGCCGAACATACAATGATTTAACAAAACATATTAAATAATTTTCGTTACTCACCCGGTATATAATAAAAATTTTTAAACTGTTTTTATAGTATTCTATCCTATCTAGGACAGGGCCATAAAAAATTTAGAAAAACAAAACGGATTCATATTATAAACTAGGAAAATATAATGTATTGAGAATTTATATTTTGCAACTTGGACACCCTCAAAAACTGGTCGGCAGATATTGTCGTGACCATGAACACTTTTGATCAGAATGGCATTCTCTACAACATACTAAAAATTTAGAAAATTTCGAAAATTTAACCGAGGGCCATTTTCCATAAGGGAAGTGCGGGGTTCTTTAAAAAATATTTCGAAATAAAAAGTAAATGTTTTCTTTTGAAACTCAAAAACCAAAAGAACCAGAATCGCAAATGCAAGCACCAACATCTACTTATATAACCTACAACTTTTCATATGTTACAATCTTTCTATCTTATAGTTTCCGAGATCGCAATACTGTTATCGCCAATTTCGGACACCCTATATATTTCTTATTTTATGGTAAAAGCGTTTGTTAAAGCGTAAAATATTATAGATTAATAAATTTGTGTTTATGTAAAAGTTATTCTGAATTTAACGACTTTTCTCTCTAGCAATTGGGAAGTACAGTAAATATTTTCTACAAATAATATACCTGGGTCCAAAATAACTTGAGTAGGTTTTCAGGTGCAATGCATCATATGTTTCTATATTGTTATTTTTGCAACATCTAAAATATTTCCATAACAACGAAAAATATAAATAGTACCAAAAATATACACTCCCAAACAAAAATTATGATTTATTTCATTATTATAAGTACAGGGTGTCCCAAATTCGAGCCTCATCATGGGAATCTCGGAAACTATAAGAGATACAACATCGGTCAAATTGTGGCAAAGTTGCGCAATTTCGTACTGAGCAATATCGCAAAAAAATATCTTAGCTATCTTTTTTAGTTTTTGAAATTTTTGCAAAAAACTAAAATTTTGGGTTTTTGTTTTTTTAAACTGCTTGACTTATTTTATCCGCCACAGAAAAACAAGCACAATATTGTTAAGGCAACTTTTTACGCTCCATATTGTGACGGTTTTAGAATTTCGTTACAACGTTTCGTTTTTATGGAACTATTATCAACTTTAATTTTTTAAATACGGACCTGCATTTTTTATTTTATTTTTTGATAGCCTTTTAAGCTCTGAAATAAACCATGTACCACACTTAATTATATTTAGACGTTTTGATGTAATTATTACATCTTCAGGAATGTGATAATTATTTTTAAATACGGCCCTGGTGTTAGTTACTTAATCTTTTTACCACATACAACATGTAAATGGATCCGGAATTTTATACAAATAATTTACTATATTTAAGTTTTTATATAAATTGTAACAAAGTAAAAATAAAATCAAACAAAACAAAGGTTGCTATGACAAGAACTTTTACTTGATTGTTTGGCTTAAGGTGGAATTCTCAACGTCATTTCATCTATTGCCAACCTATAACCTATTTCGCGTTGCTTTCTTTAGTTTATTATTTGATTAACTAACATTTAAATAAAATCAATATCGTCGGTACAATATTTAGGTAATAGCTGACATATTACAAAAATATCAATTTATTTTATTGCTAATTTTGGGAGAATTGTATAGTGAAAGAAGAATGACATAATAATGTTAAAAAAAATCTTACCCGACATTTTTCGCTATAAAATTCTCCTAAAATATTTAATAAAATTCCTTGATATTTATTTAATATGTCAATAATTTTTTCCTATAAAATATGAAGACGATAATGATTTTATTTAAATTTTGTGTTAAAGCTAGAAAAATTAAATAAATATACGCGAAATAGGTTATAGGTTGGCAAGCATGTTGATACTTCCACCTTAATTATCTTGACAACTGCAGTCACCATTTATACTGAATATTTCTGCAAAATTATGTTTTCTGCTTTAGAAAAGCGCGACATGTTACGAGTTTATTATTCTTCCAATAGGAATTCACAAATTTCCTGTGACCGTTATTTACAGACTATCCTGAACGCTTGCAACCTCATTATAGTTATTTTACTACGCTTGATACTAATTTAGCCCAGTATGGTAGTTTTAATAAACCAAGAGTCAAATATATACCAGGGCCGTATTTAAAAATAATTATCGCATTCTGAAGATGTAGGTAATAATGACATAAAAACTTCTAAATATAATTAAGTGTGGTACATGGTTAAATTTAGGGCTTAAAGGGCTATCAAAAAATAAAATAAAAAATGCAGGTCCGTATTTAAAAAATTAAAGTTGATAATAGTTCCACAAAAACGAAACGTTGTAACGAAATTCTAAAAACGTCACAATATGGAGCGTAAAAAGTTGCCTTAACAATGTTGTGCTTGTTTTTCTGTAGCGGATAAAATAAGTCGAGCAATTTAAAAAAACAAAAACTCAAAATTTTAGTTTTTTGCAAAAATTTCAAAAACTAAAAAAGATAGCTCGGATATTTTTTTGCGATATTGCTCAGTACGAAATTGCGCAACTTTGCCACAATTTAACCGATGCTGTATCTCTTATAGTTTCCGAGATCCCCATGATGAGGCTCGAATTTGGGACACCCTGTACATGCTACCTATATGTTTTTTTTTATTTCTATTAAAACCTTCTTAATGTATATTTTGTGCTAACTGTCTTATGTTGTAGTATTTTAATGACGTAGATTAAAAAGGCATATGTTGAGTTGCATATTTTTAAACAATAACTATTTATACTATAAAAACAATAATTTCTTCGATAAAAGTGTTAAAAATTATTGTTTTGGCAATAACTCTGAAACCAACAAAGATATCGAACTGCAGCCTTCACATTTTTTCTTGCAAATTTAATCTAATTTCCGATTATGATGTCATAGTTATACCGTATGATTTGAATTTTCGGGATAAAATCGAAAAAATATTACAAATTGCGCCCTCTAGCAATTTTATTAGAAACTATCTTGTATCGTTGGATACGGTGATTAAAAGTACTTACCTTTTTCTTCCAAACAAGCTTAAATTTAGTAAAATCGGATGTCATTTTAGAAGTTATAGTGATTTTAATGATTACACTTTCAATAGCTTTCCCCATTCTTATCAAGGTCGGTACGCCAATGAGCCTCAAACCAAAATGATGCAGAATTATCTATTATTTCTAATGATGTATCCAAATGTATACCATAATATAGGGATTTTCGGAGAAATTTAGAATTTTACAAATTAATTTTCAATTGTGCCCCCTTGTGGCGAAATGCGAAACTTAAAAATAATTTTCTAATTTTCTCCTGACCACTTTATTCATAAATTTTTTTATCAAGTTTCAATGCTTAGTAGTTTCCGAGATATGGCCGACGGTGGCCACCCTTAACACGTTGAATACGACTGGCCACTATAATGGCCACAAAATATTGTAAAAATGTACCGCGGCCACTATAGTGGCCGGCATTTTAAAGCATTTTTAACGAGTACTGAAATGCCGCGGTACAAAATAGAAGGTTTCATTTAGTTGTGTGGCACACAGATATGATTCCGAAAACGCCCCGCCCACCATGGCCACTATATTGGCCATGTAGTACTTACATTAGTCGTTTGTTTACCTATGTGCTAAATAGGTGTATTATTCGATTTAGGCTGCTTTTGTGCATTTTGAGTGAAAAACTGAGCCAAATGTAAATTTTTGGTCTTCAGAGAAATGATTATCAAAAGCCTAATTATTGATGTTAAGACAAATAGAAATACGGAAAAACCGCAGTGGATCTTGATGAGAATTCTTTTCATTACTTGTAACCCATCCCGAAAGAAAGACAAAATTCAACGCCCTTCAAACGGTGTCAACAATGTTCGAAAAATATTATACGAAAAAGAATCAGATACCAATGGCCACTATGGTGGCTCAAGGTCAGAGTTGTCAACGTCATATTAAGAACTCATAATAATCATTTCTGTCTAAGTTTCATGTCAATATGTCAATCCGCTCCCCAGTTATCCACTGCGGTACAGTAGTATAGAACTGGTTAAAGCATTGCTGGTATTCAACGTGTTAATGAAACACCCTGTATATATTATGGATTCCTTATTGTGTCCACCAGGATCACAATAAACTTAATGTAATCAATATATTTATTGTATCTTTATAATGGCTATATAATAATAACTGCGGATCTCAATCTCTTTAAAGTACATTATACGAGTATATACTCAAGAAAAAGTTATTGTTCATAAAAAGTTCTGCATGGTCTAAAACTCAAAATGCAACCTTCAGTTATCAAAATTTTCCACTCATATACAAGGTACCTATATCAGAAGTTAAGAATTTTGGTCAAGAGCAAAGAACCTTTATTTTTGACAATACCTACATAAGAATGTTAATAATGTTATGAAGAAAAGTTATTTTGAATTAAAACTTATATTCAAATATGCAATTACACTTATTTAGCATAAAAGTTTAGGTTTTGTGATTATTTACTAATCATTCCGTATTAATTATTCTGGCATGATACAATTTAACGTGATCTAGGATGCACTAACATGAAATATTTGATACGGAATGTCATAGTGCGTTGGTTTTTATAAAATACATTAGAAATGGCAGCGTTACTTTACTTAGTTGTGAAGAAAAAATAGAAATTGTTTTAATTGTTGGATACAATTACAAAATACATAGAGACGCAGCAGATATTTTTAATAATAGACATTCGCATAAAAACATTGGGCATTTAACAGTTACAAAAATATTCAATAAACTCAAGACCAGTTTAAGTATTAAAAATAATTTTAAGAATAAACGCGGTTAACGGGTTGCCAATGAAAACACTGAATTTGAAGTGATGCTTTCTGTCATAGAAGTACCAAAAATTTTATTGCGCAAAAGGGCCTCTAGAATCCAAAATACTACTGCAAGTAAAGATACAGTAGCAAACATTATAAAAATAAATAGATATTATCCATATAAACCGCAATTCGTACATACTTACTACCAAGGGATTACGACAAACGATTTGAATTATGCGCTCTGATCCAAGAAAAGTTTGAAGAAGATCTGTTTTTTACAAAAATATAATTTTTTCCGATGAGGCAACATTTTCTTCCAACGGAACCGTCTCATCACAAGATTTTCGCTGGTGGTCTGACAGTAATCGAAACTTTGTAATAAAAAGTCGTAACCAATATTCGTTTAAAACGAACGTATTATGTGTGTGTGGTATGTACACAAATAAATTAATTGGACCTTTTTTTCTCGACATTCATGGAAAGCCGTAGATTACTACAATTCTTACTCTTCTCACGAACTTCCGTTACAAGAACGTATGAAAATTTGGTTCCAACAAGACGGTGCACCCATCCATAGTACAGTAAACGTTAGAGTACTCCTTGAAAATATGTTTAATGGAAAGGTCATTCATAGGTATTTAGAGATTTTTTGGCCTCCCAGGTCACCTGATTTAACTCCCCTTGACTTTTTTTTATTGGGTTTATCAGCAAGGATCATTTTGATAATTTAAACCATTTGGAGAGGATTATTTCTGAAGAATGCCAAAAAAAAAACTCCAAATATGATACGGAAAGTATTAAAGAAGTTTGGAAAAAGAACAATTAAATGTTTACAAAGGGAAGACGGATATGTCGAGACTTTAGTAAAATGAATTAAAATTTAATTATTTTTGTTTCTATATAAATATGTATGATGTTTGTTTACTAATTATTCTTGGTATGGATTTCCCTATTCCTAAAGTAAATAATTATTATGCATTCATTACGTATTTAAATTGCAAGATTGTTCAAAAACACTTCTTCTTCTTGAAGTGCCTATCCTCTGTGGATGTTGGCTATCACATTGGTCCAAATCACTCTATTCACCTCCGCTCTGAATAGTGCTGTTGACGTCATTCCGGTCCATGTTCGCAGATTTCGCAGCCATGATATTCGTCTGCGTCCTGCTGACCTTCGACCCTCTATTTTTCCCTGTAGGATAAGTTGAAGAAGGCGGTATTTTTCACCTCGCATGATATGCCCAAAGTATTCCAGTTTTCTGCGTTTGACATTTGATAGGAATTCTAGTTGTCCACCGATGCGTTGCAATACTGTGTCGTTTGTTACGTGGTGTATCCATGGGATTCTTAGCATGCGGCGATAGCACCACATCTCAAACGCATCTATGCGTTTAGATGAGGCATCAGTAAGGGTCCACGCTTCTGCCCCGTATAGGAGGGTTAAGAGTACATAGCATTTTAGAATTCTTATTCTGGTATGGATGTTGAGAGATAGGCTGCATAGTATGTTACGCATCTTGTTGAATGTACCTCTTGCTTTTTCGATTCGGCATTTTATTTCTCGAGAGTGATCCCAGTCCTTATTCAAGGTACAGCCCAGGTATGTAACTGTCTCGGCTACTGTGAGAGCTATATTGTTGGCGGTAAACTGTAAATTTCCAATGGTATTTTTACTGACAATTAGTATGTGTGTTTTCTTACAGTTTATGTTCATACCATATCTCTTGCATGCGGTCTCTACACGGTCTATAAGTCTCTGAAGTCCTTCAGCCGTGTCTGCTATAAGGACGGTATCATCAGCATATCTTATGTTGTTTATTATTTCCCCGTTTATTACAACTCCATCCTACATGTTCTCCAATGCCTCTTTAAATAGATGTTCCGAGTATACGTTGAATAGAAGAGGCGACAGTATACAACCTTGGCGCACTCCTCTCCTTATATTAAACTCTTCCGATGTTTCGTTTTCGACCTGTACAATGGCTTTTTGTTGTAGGTATAGCTTTGATATTATATCTGTGTCTCTGTCGTCGATTCCTGATTCACGTAGGATTGAGATGAGTTTACCGTGTTGGACTTTATCAAACGCCTTTTCGAAATCTATGAAGCATGCAAAGACGTCTGCGTTGACGTCTCTTGCTCGTTGGATCAGGACCTGTATGGAGAACAAGGCCTCTCGAGTGCCGAGTCCTTTCCGGAAACCAAATTGTGTATCGCTTATTCTCTCGTCGAGTCTTTTATATACACGTGCTTGGATGATATTAAGGAACGCTTTTAGGATATGACTCATCAAGCTGATTATTCTGTGGTCAGAGCATTTAGTTGCATTTGCCTTTTTGGGGAGCGGAATGAATGTTGACAACAGCCAGTCATTTGGTATTTGACCGCCTGTGTAAATCTTGTTGAAGAGGTTGGTCAGCAGTTTCATCTGTTCTGGGTCTAGCAGTTTGAGTACTTCTCCATGAATTTGGTCTGGCCCAGGAGCTTTGTTGTTTAACACATGAAAATGTTATCATTTTTTAGCAGATAAGAGAGATAAATACAAATAATTTATAATGTAAAACGTAAATAACCACAAAACCTCCAATAATTATAAAAGAACCTGCGCCTGGAACGCGTGTCCTAATTTATGCTTACAAAACCTAAATTTTTATGCTAAATAACTGTAATTGTATATTTGAATATAACTTTCAAAGTAACATTCTTCTGTATTGTCAAATATAAACTCTTGAGCAAAATTCGTAATTTCCGATATACCTCGTATATGACTGAAAAATTTTGATAACTGAAGGTTGCATTTTGAGTTTTAAACGATGCAGAAGTTTTTATGAAGAATAACTTTTTTCCATAAAACCAAAAATAAAAAAGTTTTCCATGTGGTTTCAACACACACACTGTATACCGGGTGTCAACGAGATTATTGTACATAGCACCACAGTGTTATGTTAAGAGAATTTTTAATCAAATTTGGGTTACTGTAATGTTTGAAAGGGATCTTTATTTTTACCTAGAAACCAACTAAATTTCACTTCCGGTTTAACCGGAACTACGCCATTTATGCTTTTTTTAAATGACAACCTGTATATTATATTGCACAGTCAAATTCTCGTCAAAATTCTCTTTTCAACGACATACAACAAGTTGACATTTACTTTTAAAATGGCGGCGCAGGACTCATTTTACCAAAAACAAAATGGTGTCTATAAAACAACGTATGCAATTGATACGGGAAAAATAGTGATAAAATCTTTTAAATTGGTCCCTTTTGTAATTCTTTAAGCACTGACTTGACTTTTCTTTTGTTTTTAAAGAAAGGCATTTTTTATTGTTTAAAAAATCTTAACTTTAACCCTATTATACAGAGTTTTTTTAAATGTTATCATATACATATACATACATATTTTCGAAATCAGAATGCGTTTTGCTTAAATAATAAAAATGTTATTATTAAATAATTAACAACGGCATAGAACAAATTAAAAGGTAAACAGTAAAATAATAACAACAAATAATAAAATACAAACAAATTAACCATAAATTAAATGTTCAAAACGATCACCATTTTGGTCACGACACAAGTTAATTCTTTCGACATTTTCTCGCAAAACATTGTCTAAATTATTTTCATTAATAGTGTTAACTGCTCTTCGAATTCTCACCATTAGGTCTTCCAATGATGTTGGTGCAGTAGCATAAACTTTTGATTTTACATATCCCCATAGAAAGAAACCGAGCGGGGTTAGGTCAGGTGATCGGGCAGGCCACTTTTATTGGTCCATTTGTCCCAATCCATCTATCAGGAAACATTTCATTCAAATAGTTTACCACAATCCTAGAGTTGTGAGCAGGTAATTTGCTCTGCTGGTAATAAATTTTGTTTATTTCAATTAAAGGTAAGCTGTCCACATTCTTCGACAGCGGTTTAAAGAATATTTAAATATTGTTCAGAGTTTAAATGATGAAAAAATAATACAGGACCAACGATTCTAGTTCCCATTATTCCAATCCAGACATTTACACCAAAACGCTCCTGAAAGGCGCCTTCTCTTACTAAGTGGGGATTTTGAACGGCCCAAAATCTTGTATTATTCCTATTAAACATACACATGTTTGTAAATCTTGCCTCGTCGGAAAAAAGTATGTTTCGATGGAAACCATTATCCACATTATTCTCCTCCAAAAACCAATTTGCAGTATTGTTGCCTTCTGACAGGATCGTTTTTTCCTAAGTGGTGGTGAACTTAGTATTTAAACGACTTAAATCCATGTTTTTTTATTATTCTTCTTACACTTCTCGCAAAGATGACGTAGGATTAACAGCAATACATTTATTTCAGCTTCCTTGCTTACAACAAAGTTATCATTAGCTTCTTGATTATCGTTTTTTTCCGATTTTAATTTATTTTCTAGCCACGGGAAATAAATTGAAGAAGGCAATTCACGATCTGGATAGCGCTCCCTATACAATGTTTGATGACTTTCTCCGTAAATAAATAACATATCAATTTGTTCTTCTCTTGAAAACTTAACCATTTTATTCCTATTTAACGAAATATGAATCAGACCCACGACCAAAAGCACAATACACTACAATATTTTCATTACAAACTAATAGTCTGATAATGGCGTTGACAAATACCAATTTTGTTATCCAAAGCCAACTTAGGTGGAAATAAGTTATTCAGTTTTTATTGAAAAATGCACGGTTTTTTTTTCTTGTTTAAAACTGAAGCAAAACGCATTCTGATTTCGAAAATATCCCTAGGTGCTTAAGGATACTTTAGACTTTCATACTAAATAATAAAAAGTATATGATAACAATTAAGAAAACTCTGTAAAATAGGGTTAAAGTTAAGATTTTTTTAAACAATAAAAAAAATACCTTTCTTTAAAAACGAAAGAAGAAAATGTAAATGTCAGTGCTTAAAGAATTACAAAAGGGACCAATTTAAAAGATTTTATCACTATTTTTCCCGTATCAAGTGCATACGTTGTTTTATAGACTTCATTTTGTTTTTGGTAAAATGAGTCCTACGCCGCCATTTTGAAAGTAAATGTCAACTTGTTGTATGTCGTTGAAAAGAGAATTTTGAGGAAAATTTGACTGTGCAATATAATATACAGGTTGTCATTTAAAAAAAACATAAATGGCGTAGTTTCGGTTAAACCGGAAGTGAAATTCAGTTGATTTCTAAGTAAAAATAAAGATCCCTTTCAAACATTACAGTAACCCAAATTTGATTAAAATATCTCTTAACATAACACTGTGGTGCTATGTACAATAATCTCGTTGACACCCGGTATAACCATCGATGGTTATAACTTCGGAAAAGTTTTCCTTCTAATGAATTTATACGCTGATAATCTCTACTCTGTCGTCACCCTGACTATAAAATTGTGTTGTGACATAAATAACTAATTAAGGATTAAACGACTTACTTGTAAGAAAATTCTCGTATACTATCAGGATGTCTGTCGTTTAATCCTTAATTATGCCTCTATCGGATATTGGAATAGAAGTGTAATGATGGTATGAAGCCTAATAAAGTATAGTATGTAGTAAGCACACCGCTTGTTTATATTTTGGTATATCTATCGTTTAGTTAGATACCTCGGCTTTGTGAATATTATTTGTAGCATTGTAGCAGGTTCTGTGAATATAGTATGCTCTGCAAAATTGCTGTGTGCCCAAAAATCCTCGTATCTCAAACTTAACTAAGGCACAGGAGGGTGTTGATGCCCCATTACCAATAATTATTTATCCTACCATTTATCGTAAAAAATAATTTAAAAATTTGTCAGTTAAAAACCTCTATTCATCAACAAATACAAATCTTATAGTCTGAGTAGTTTAAATCATCACATAATTGCAATATACCATTAAAAAAAATTTTGAGATGAAGTTTAAAAGAAAATTAATTTATTCAGATTTAGTTAGCAGTGTGTGTTTTAGATATTTCCAAAGCAGTTAAAGATTTTTTTAAATTTATTTACAAAAATCGTTTTAATACAGTTTAATTTTTTTTATTTCAGATTATCTATTAAAATGTATCCAGACTGATTTCTAGCAATAATAAAATTTAAGGTACAAATCGAAATATTTAGTTATAAGAAGAAAACCGTTGCTTCAATCTGCACAATGACGCAGGAGACTCTTAGGTTGGAGCCCGTAGGGGAAAATAAGTAAGTAACTAATTTTTGTTGGTTTTTAAAGTACCATAAATACCCATAACCATTAGGTTAGTTTCTTTTACATCAAATGTTAAATTCAGTTATACACCACACCATCCGGATCAAGACAGAAATACATATTGCTTACATGTTAGCATTTTTTGTCTAAAGCTTTCAACAAAAACCAAAGCGATGCAATATCGTTTGGGCCGCCCAGCTTTCAATAGTACCTAATATTTTTTAACTGTTTTTTTTTTAATTCGGTTCATCGGATTGTATAAAACCTATGTTAGAAAAAAGATATTTAACGGACATTAAGCCCTAAATAAAAAAGTCTATTTACTGAAATTGATGGGATATAATATCCGGAGTACTTTCATTTATCATTCCTCAAAAATTGTATTT
This sequence comes from Polydrusus pterygomalis, assembly GCA_963969555.1. Taxonomy (NCBI): domain Eukaryota; kingdom Metazoa; phylum Arthropoda; class Insecta; order Coleoptera; family Curculionidae; genus Polydrusus; species Polydrusus pterygomalis. The sequence continues at coordinate 36,314,301 of OZ018380.1, read as the reverse complement.
TCCGAATATCTTGGAATATGATCTAGGTGTGTCGTGTGTCCCCCAACAATCTCTGCACCAGCTTGGTGCACAGCATCGAATCACCTTTTGTTCGGTTCCTGGCCACACCAATATATAATAATATGGCAGCGAGACTGCTGATGTACTCGCCAGAGAGGGCGCAAACATGTCTGTCGAACTAGCAGAGAACAATGTGGCTAGACCACTTGACCACAATAGCCCTTATATTTTTTAAAAGTTGTCATGACACAAGCCTAAATGAAATTCGCTACCTAATAAGTACAATAAAAAATATTCGAATTAATATCTGTGGTCCGGCACTTGTACCGGTTTTGAGAGCGCTCTTGCAAAATTTTCTGTTTTTACAGAATAATCCCTTTACGACTGACCTTTTCTAAGGTACCGTACTGGGACGCAAGATGTCGCACCGGGTTCTATAATTCCCGTCGATGATCGACCCTGACAAGTGATTTGTCTTCGAGCCCTGTTTCCTTCTGCCAAACTGAGCCTCACTGATGAGCCGTAAACGGCGAAACGCGTCTGGGGATGAGTTTGGCGGAAGGAAACAGACAAAACCTTTTCGAATTAATATCTGTGGTCCGGCACTTGTACCGGTTTTGAGAGCGCTCTTGCAAAATTTTCTGTTTTTACAGAATAATCCCTTTACGACTGACCTTTTCTAAGGTACCGTACTGGGACGCAAGATGTCGCACCGGGTTCTATAATTCCCGTCGATGATCGACCCTGACAAGTGATTTGTCTTCGAGCCCTGTTTCCTTCTGCCAAACTGAGCCTCACTGATGAGCCGTAAACGGCGAAACGCGTCTGGGGATGAGTTTGGCGGAAGGAAACAGACAAAACCTTTTCGAATTAAAAAATATTAAGACTAATTTTTAAATTTAGCTCATTATTTAATTATACTTTTATCCGAACTTCCTTTTTAGATTAAATTTTGCTTCCATTTTTATTGAATTTATCAGTACTTAGTATTTAACTTAATTGAAACCGTGAGAAATAGTCTAGATTTTGTGTAATAAGTAATAATATATAATTGGTTTAATTCCTACTACCTATGTTTTTAAAAGTTGCTAAATGGAAATTGTTTTTACACAAAAGGATTGTTATATTTTGTGTGCAGTATTTTTTACAATAACCTTAATATTTTTGACTAAACTGGAACTACCTATTCAGAGTTGGGTAGTATTCGAATAAGTACTATTCTAATTCTATTCGAATACATCTCTTAACTTAGGTATTTATACTCTTAGAAGTACTTTTTTGACCAAGATTCTGTATTCTGTATTTTAATACTACTTGGGTATATAAATACATAAATAGAACATTGAATATTTTTATTCAAAATTAAATAAATGAATATTGGTATTCGTACTTTAGTATTCGAATCCTAAAATAATCAATTATCACTTTATTTGAAATATTAGTGACTGCAGTTTCGTAGTACTACCTACTAGGGGTATGCAACAAAATCGATTATTCGATAACAGATAGGTTTTTTTTATCGATTAATCGAAAAATTGATTATTATTCGAAAAAAAAAACTATTTTTCGATTAATCGATTATTCGAAAAAAAAATTTTTACGATTTTTTGATTAATCGATTATTAAGCAATCGAACAAAAAACGATTTTTCGATTAATCAAAAATCAAATCAAAATAGAAAAAAAAATGATTTTTCGATTAATCGATTAACCAAAAAAAATATTTTTCGATTAATCGATTAATTAGGTATGTATTCGAAACAAAAATTTACGATGTTTTGATTAATCGATTTATTGACCAAAAAACTATTTTTCGATAATTCGAAAATATAGGTATGTTTTTGGATGATTGAAGTTGCTAGTTACCTATTATTGCTGTAAGTCTCTATATATTTATTAGCAACCCTATTACTCTGAAAGTCGGTTTAAAAAATATTAGGTATAGCATATTAATGCAAGACAACGAAATAATTTGAACAAAGCTTCAATCTGTGCGCCTTTTATAAAATTATTATTCTTAACGATTTAATATTTGAATCGACTTTTTGATTTATTTTGATTAAATCAATCGATTATTTTAGATTAATCGATTATTCTCGATTAATCGATTATTATATTCGATTAATCAGAAATAATCTATTATTCTCGATTAATCGATTATTTTCGATTATTGGATTATTTTTGATTTTCGATTAATTGATTACCTATTTTCTATTAATTCGACTAATATTTTAAATAAAGTGATATTATAACGAAGTGAATTATTCATATTGTTTTTGTTAATATGCAACATCACACGGACTACGCAATCGAACATTTGATACTCAATTTGCCAAGTTAAAGCTGATGCTGATAAGACAATACAGTTAGCGTGAAATACCGGAATACTGGGGGATTCCCCATATCTCGAATATTCCAAAACCGAAGGTAAAGAAGCAATGATTGCGGCTGTAACATGCCCAAATGTCAAATTTAAATGGCTCTCCCAGGCGATTTTTAGTCAGCTTTTAATATTGATGGGTATTGAAACAGTCAAGCAGACTGTCATTCAAGTAGGAATACACGTTAAGTTGGAATTCCAGGAAGGTGACAAAAGCCCAGAATGAGTAGAATTTGTAGAAGATGACATTAACTTTTTTTAATTCGACACCGAAGTCGATAATGAAAAAAATACGATGAAGTATTGGAACTATTGGAGGAAAATACTATAAAGAAAAGGTTGCAGGTAGGGTCCAGCACAACTTACTCCAATATCTAGGGGATAAAAGAACATCATTATATATGCAGCAATTAAAATGGTATATATATAGACGGTATAACACAATATTACCTACCATCATCAGCACCAGCTAAAAGACTGTCTTCTTTCGCAGGCATGATTAATTCACCTAAGCGACAGCAACTTAGTGACGAGCTGTTTCAGGTGTTGATCTTATTAAAACCAAAGGAGGTTAATAATTAATAATGTTACCTTTTTCCTTATAGCATTTTATTTTTTTAGATTCTAACGTTATATTCTTTAGTTTATCCTGTTTTCTCTTACCGTTCTCCAACTTTAACGCGCAATAAAAATATTATAAAGAAGTGTTTTAAGAAAGCTTTTTTTATTTCTTCTATATTTTTCCTTGCTGACTGTAAATTACTCTAGACAATATTCATTTTTTAGTATTGAAAATACTATTGGGATCGTGTTTACGCAAACTTTGCATTGCATGTCAATGTCGCTCATGTCGATGTCGCGGCCAACAGCGCAATATCTAGATCGGTCTTGTAACATAATACACTCTGATAAGACTTGGTAGAAATATAAATATGAATCAGCGTAAAGTCGGCAAGTAATTAATGAATAATGTTTAGTTTAGTTTGTGTTTTAAAGAACGCCATAGTAACTTTGTTAAAAAGTGTTTATTGAGATAAGTTATAACTAAGGTAAGTTCACGTTATTTAAATCGGAATATTATATCAAAAAAAAAAGCGGGAGGCAAAAAGTTGGAGCACAATAATTGCATATTACAGGGTCCGCCCAAATTTGGTTAACAAATGGGATAATTTTTTTATTATTGATTTCTCAGAAAATGTTATTGTACCGTTGGGTAAATAAGTATAATTTAAAAACATAGCATAAGTAGGCTTAGACAATATGACCGATTGAATATAAGGTAATTGTTCACCTTTGTTGGTCTGCTATGTAAATATTATTGTTTATAAACAAATTAATATTAATTATTCTTAGAAATAAAACCATACATTTAATATAATATGTTTTAGTTAATATACAGGGTGTCCCAAACGTAATGGGACACAGAGCAACAGCAGGCTCCTTAAGGCGAAATAATGCGATTTATTTAAACTTGCATTATCCCAAAATTGATAACAACCAAGATAAAGGGTGTCAAACTTTTATTTTTGTTTTCGTTTTTTTGGGATTATTTATAGTTCACCTTGGTTGGTCTGCTATGTGAATATTATTGTTTATAAACAAATTTATATTAATTATTCTTAGAAATAAAACCATACATTTAATCTAATATGTTTTAATGAATATACAGGGTGTCCCAAACGTAATGGGACACAGAGCAACAGCAGGCTCCTTAAGGCGAAATAACGCGATTTATTTAAACTTGCATTATCCCAAAATTGATAACAACCAAGATAAAGGGTGTCAAACTTTTATTTTTGTTTTCGTTTTTTTGGGATTATTTATAATATGTTTTAATTAATATACAGGGTGTCCCAAACGTAATGGGACACAAAGCAACAGTAGGCTTCTTAAGGCGAAATAATGCGGTTTATTTTAAAGCTGTGTCAGGTATTTTCAATACATACGATGCTTGCGTAGGGTGCAAGATCTGTGAATTTTTGAATACACGAATACAAATACTCTGTATTTGAATCCATATTGGATTACTGTATTTAGTATTCGTTTTCGAATACCATTTTTTAGTATTCGACCCAACCCTGTACCTAATTATGTAAAGCAACGCCGATTAGGCCCTTCGAACCATCAAAATGCTGAATTTAACATTTGATTTTGTACCGCAGAAAAATATTGGTATTTATTTATTATATTATTATATTATATTGTTTTTGGGTTATTATAAATTATTCCTGTACCTATAATTAAATATATCTGTTTTACTTAATAATTTTTCAGAGAACCTACTGAGGTTTCGGAACTTTTGGAGAAGCGGTAAAGATATTTTTTTTATTTTCATTGCTTTGGGTGACGGGAAAGCTTAATGTATGTCTAAAAGTTCAATTGCTTTGTATATGCACAGCTAAACTGAAACAGGAAACATGTTTATTTTTCGGAGACAAGATTCCAATTTGTTTTTATTTATAAATGATTTTCTAATACCTACTTATGCCGGGTGTTTCTCAAAAGACGTTCACCCCTATAACTTTTTAGTATTGAAAATACTATTGGGATCGTGTTTACGCAAACTTTGCATTGCATGTCACTGTCGCTCATGTCGATGTCGCGGCCAACGGCGCAATATCTAGATCGGTCAAAGTATTATGTTACAATACTCTGATAAGACTTGGTAGAAATATAAATATGAATCAGCGTAAAGTCGGCAAGTAAATAATGAATAATGTTTAGTTTAGTTTGTGTTTTAAAGAACGCCATAGTAACTTTGTTAAAAAGTGTTTTATTGAGATAAGTTATAACTAAGGTAAGTTCACGTTATTTAAATCGGAATATTATATCGAAAAAAAAAGCGGGAGGCAAAAAGTTGGAGCACAATAATTGCATATTACAGGGTCCGCCCAAATTTGGTTAACAAATGGGATAATTTTTTTATTATTGATTTCTCAGAAAATGTTATTGTACCGTTGGGTAAATAAGTATAATTTAAAAACATAGCATAAGTAGGCTTAGACAATATGACCGATTGAATATAAGGCAATTGTTCACCTTGGTTGGTCTGCTATGTGAATATTATTGTTTATAAACAAATTAATATTAATTATTCTTAGAAATAAAACCATAAATTTAATATAATATGTTTTAGTTAATATACAGGGTGTCCCAAACGTAATGGGACACAGAGCAACAGCAGGCTCCTTAAGGCGAAATAATGCGATTTATTTAAACTTGCATTATCCCAAAATTGATAACAACCAAGATAAAGGGTGTCAAACTTTTATTTTTGTTTTCGTTTTTTTGGGATTATTTATAATATGTTTTAATTAATATACAGGGTGTCCCAAACGTAATGGGACACAGAGCAACAGTAGGCTTCTTAAGGCGAAATAATGTATTTTCAATACATAGGATGCTTGCATAAGGTGCAAGATCTGTGAATTTTTATATTAAATATAGAAAATAAAAAGAAATTTTCAGATTATGCATAAGAGATGAGTATGCATTTATTGGCATAATTTTAAATTTGTTAGCACTTCCGGAAGTGACCTTGACTTTGGTATTTTAAATGGGATATATTGTATATTTTTACTTATTTGGGTTCAGCATAACATTATGAGTGAAATGACACCTCACTTGTCGTTTTTTGACGTGTTATAACATTTTTATGTTTATTTTTTATTTTCAATCTAGAGTGCTACAAATTAATTAAATCTGTTAATTTATAGTCGAGTAGTATATGAAAATTAAAGTAATGTCATAATAATTGACTTTCTAAGTTTCATAAGCGTTTAAAAATGAATTTTTTTTTTCCTGACGTTTACTCCATTTTTCCAAATGGAACGATGGTTGTTCACTAGGATATTTAATACGAGTATTTTATTTCCAACAATTTGATACCATACACACCTATGCTATTTTAAAATTGACACGAAAAAATTTGCCTTAAGTCCCAATCGCAAATTTTAAAGCGTTATGCATTATTGCCTCTTTTCTAAAGAAATAAAGGCGGCTTTGAAAAACAATGGAATGGTTTTGAAACCCAATATATGGTTTTAAATTAAAATTGTAATATCATTCGTTTAAAACTTACATTGTAAATCAGATAAAATGGTTAGTTTTACTAGAAATGAACAAATTGATAATATGCTCCTAATTTTTGGAGTGACCAGAAAAATTCTTCTGAAGCTGCAAGATTGTAGGGGAGAATGGCCCAAAATGATCCCAGCGGGCAAAACGATCCCCCCCCCCCCTTATTACCTTTAATACGGATGGTGCCATCTATGGTTGTCATAAGCCACTATACCTTCCTTGTCTTCCGACGAGTTGTGCTTGTCAGTTGAATCGAAACTTGTTAGCGGTTGGTGCGCTATCAATAAAAAAGTGATTTTTGGTTATTCTGATCTAAGGTACGTACCTACAGACTTTTGTAACAGCTTTTGACACATAACAGGAATGTTAAAATGTAGTATATTTCTTAGAAGCTTATTATTTTAGCTATATTTTAAGATATTTGTAAAGTTTTTAAACTCAACGACTAAGTGATAAACATGGCGGTTAGTAAATTTAGCACATTCGGGCAAAATTATCCCTCATGAGGTAGAGTAAAACGATTCCGGAATCATTTTACCCGAATTTTTTGGTCTAGTAAGTTTTCTTATTTATAGTTTTATGATAAGAATGTTTGTATTTTCTTACTGTTTTCTCTTGAATAATAAAGTACGGCCTATCTGTTTTTGTAAATATTGACTTATAATCAACAATTTTACATTTTTTCTTAAATTAAATTGTGGGATCATTTAACCCTACCTTAAGGGATCATTTTGCCCAACCAGGTAGGGTAAAATGATCCTTTTGACCAAGTTCATAATTATATAAATAACATTATTAGATTTTTTTATTAAACACTCTGCACATCCAAATCTGAAAGCATAAGAATTTGGGAATCCCATAACTATGATTATGGATCTCCCTAAATCATACACTCTGTTTACGAGGAATTTTCTCGTTAGGGGGATCATTTTGGGCCATTCTCCCCTACCTATGTATATTATGTATATGTTTTATAAACTAACGAAGAGATGTATAAGATATCGGAAAAACTGCGATATGTAATGACATTACAACTTTAAATTAAAGCCATAATATTGCTTTTCAAAACCATTCCATTGTTTTTTAAAGCCGCCTTTATATTTCTTTAGAAAAGAGAGGGCGGCAATAATACATAACGCTTTTAAATTTGCGATTAGGATTAAAGGCAAATTTTTCACTGTCAATTTTAAAATAGCATAGCAGGTCAAGAAAACAAAATTTCATTTTTTAAACGCTTGTGAAACATAGAAAGTCAAATATTATGACATAATTTTAATTTTCATATACCTACTGCTTGACTATAAATTAACAGATTTAATTAATTTGTAGCACTCTCGATTAAAAATAAAAAATAAACACAAAAATGTTATAACACGTCAAAAAATTACAAGTGAGGTGTCATTTTACTCAGAATGTTATGCTGAATCCCAGTAAGTAAAAATATGCAAGATGTCCCATTTAAAATATCAAAGTCAAGGTCACTTCCGGTCAAACCGGAAGTGCCAAGAAATTGAAAATTATGCCAATAAATGCAGACTCATCTTTTATGCATAATCTCAAAATTTCATTTTAATATTTATAAATACAGAAAAGTTATAGTGGTGAACGTCTTTTGAGAAACACCCGGTATAAAAGAATATATTTTTATGTTTACTGTTTCAAAATTGGTTTTAAATTGACACATTTCTGTGGTGTAAAGATAATTTTTACAAAAGGTTAAGCGTTTGGGAAGTTCCTACTTACCTATACCTACGCATGGATGTAAATAGTAGTCAAATGTCAATCAATAATCACAATATATGTTTGTAGCTTGTAGATCAAATTCCGTATCGGTTCAATGGTAACAACGCCACGGCGCGTCGCGACGCACGTACATCAGTTTTTACAATTTGGACAGGGTACCTAAAATATTTTATTTTTATTTGTATGTTATTTTTCTACTAACTCTGTATTATAATATTATTATTAAATATTATATTAATAAGGGGTGGCCATTTAATTCTAACACATTTTACACGTAAAATGCAGTTTTTATGGGTAAATTAAAATGAGCCATAAGTTCTGTGGGTATATATCTTCCTAATTTTCAATAAATTGCACCCTTTTTAACCTGTTTTCCTAAACACAATTTTGCAAGTCTTAAACCTAAAGAAAATCTAATTATTAATATCGCCAAGGATAAGCCCAAGGATTAGGCAACATTCCGACATAAAATTTTACAAGGGATTCCATTAAAATTTACTTTAGTACTACGGGTACTTTTAGGTTACATAGGGTAAAATTTATTGGAACGCTAGTTGGAAGACACATCATATAGGTAGCTACGTCATGATTTATGATGGAAATAACCAAACCAATATAAACGCAGAAATTTTGTTTGTTCATTACATTCCTATTTGTTATCTTGCATTTTTTAATATAAAAAATTACGTTATGGTGTTTTTAAAATCATAATACCTACTCATATTTGCATATTTACAAACATATACTTAGGATAGACTTGAATCCTACCTTTTGTCGAATTTTTATCTCACAGATGAGACTAGTGCAAGGAACTTTTTATATCATGTGACGTGACTACGGAGGATTCAGATGCATTGATATTTACCCAACGATCTTTATGGTTTAGACTTTTATTTTCTAACCTTCAAATTTTGTAAACATTAAACATTAGTAAATAAGCTTAAAACTAAAAATAGAACAATCAAAATGAATTTTGCTGCAACTGCCTGAATATCGTAACTATCTATTTTTTAATAATAGCTTTGGTCGGAAATGGCGAATGCGAAAGAATTAGAATCTGCCGAAGAAACGGTTCCAAATTTTAAGGATCATCAATTCCAACAAAATCGAGGACGTTTCACCCTCATAAAATGATATACTTAGTTATATAGGATTGGCGAATTTCACGAAAAGTGAGTATTTTTAGTTTTTTATCGCTTCAACAAGTTTAGACCTTTAAAATTCCCGCCTTTTGAAAATTTCCTCTTAAAAATCGGTCAAAATTCTCCGACGAAAAATATATAAAGGAAAGGAACCAAATTTGAGATACTTTTTAAAAAAAATAAACAAATTTTGTTACAAAGATTAATAATGTATTTCCTAAGAAGTACCTACTGTAACACAACCTTTATACAAGCTTTTGCAACAAAAAGAAACAAATTAACATTATTCTTAACCAAAATAAAGCCCTTTTTAAGAATTAGTGTATTTCTTTATAACAAAAAAGAGGATTCCTAATTTGAGACACGACGGTGTCCAAATTTGAGATACAGAGACATTACTCAAAAAAACCGTTTTCCTCACAAAAAAAAAACAAACAAAAGTTTCACTTCGGATCTCCCCACAGTCTTCCTGTGTCCATCAACAACACTGGACTCATTTAGCCCATTTTTCACCATGTTTTCCTTTAGGTTCCCCAAAAGCTTTTGACGCTTTTAAATATCCCATTTCTTTATTTCTCACGGCATTAACTGCTTTTATCATGTCTCTGGCAATCCATTTCTTGTGTTTAACAATCATCTAAAAGTAAAACAAATCTAAAAATGTTATTAGATGTCTTAAGGATCCTAATTTGAGAGTATCTCAAATTAGGATATTTATTTTAAACAATTACGAACTAATTTCTGGGCTAAGTCTTGAACATAGAAGGAATTTGTTGTCAGAAAATAATAGAAGCTAACATTTCCTAAGCTATTATTCACCAAAACTCGCATTGCAATTAGCTTACCTTGTTTTACACTTTGATCAAAAAAACTCTAAACGTAAATAATTGAACACGTGCACCGGTTCACCAAACAACAGCCGATCGGAGACTAATAGCGTTTTCGGTTTACAACTCCGAGAGTGCTCCGAGAGCGCTCTGTGACGTCATCGATCGGCCCGAGATTTGCTGTCACTCCACAGGCGGTTGCCCTCGGACGGAGTGTAGATTGAACATGATTGCGCTTGAAAATTTGACAGATGTCAACATACAAAAATAAACAATTAATTTTCAAATTTAAATCACTTGAGCGCGTTTATGACATATTATATACAATATTCATCGAACTAGACGAAAAACAAACACAGAAAACACAACAAACGAGATCACACATCAACAAAAGAATAGAAAATGGTGGTGGTTTGCGGTTCTGCGCAAGCGCTGCCTCTCTACTCTGTAAAAATTTTCAGATCGTAAAGGAGCACTCTCAAACGGATTCAGAGTAACCAAATTTGTAAATCGAACATGCTACTCCGAGTGAGAGCAGTGGATTTTGATAACCGAACACGCAAATCTCGGGGAGAGCACTCTCAGAGTGCGCGAGAGCAGTAAATCGAAAACGCTATAAGAATCAGTGCTGCCACGCTAACCAATATCGGTAGATGTCAAAATATAAATCGGTTGATTGCGGTCTAAAATCGGTAGCTAGCGGATTGCGCCATAAATTCAAATGAAAACTAATATCGGAATCGGAAAATATACTTTTACTCCTTAACCTTCAACGCACGTTTAATACTTAATAGCGGAATAGCGCCCAGTCCAAGCGTTCAAACGTGTTTTACAGAAACACAGAAAAGGGGAATAGGTACCCGAAGATGCATCGGGGAATTACAGAAATTGTATTGACGTTATTTATTATATGATTTAGGTGGGCACCCCTAGATGTCGCTAAATATAAAGGATTGTTTTAAGAGATGTTCTTAAACAAACTAGGGCGGCGCAATTGAGTAATTACTATGAGCTCATGGCTCAGAGGATAAATCGTATAATAATTTAAATATATATGAGTATTTTTAAAAACTTCGATAAATCGGGAGATTTCGCATTAGAATCGGTAGATCGGTAGATCTATTCAGAAATCGGTAGATCTACCGATAAATCGGTAAACGTGGCAGCACTGCTAAGAATGCAAAATGCAACATAGTTTCTTCTATTTTTACAAGATGGCAGTAGGTACATATATTAGAAGTTAGACAACTATCTCAAATTAGGTGCCCATCTCAAATTTTGTGCTCTTCCTCTACGTAAATTTCCTCTTATTTAATATTAAACTTGAAACGTTACTTTTAAGTTTTTAATTCGATAATTGCTAAAAATGCGGTTTTTGTAGATTAATTTAAGAAAATATATATTTTCCACGGTAGGGCCCGCCTCACAGATCGTAAATCCGGCCCTGCGCCCCAGATTGTAAAAACTGACCTACCAGATGCCGACTTGTTGATATTATTAAAATAGGAAAAATTCATTATTAAACTTGTGCTTTCACACTTTACACTATGCCGGAAGATGGACACTTTTTGCACAATTTACTTTATGGTGGGCGGATGTTACTAAATAATGATATAATGTACCGTAACTGTACATGTACATTGTACAATGTATATAAAGTCAAATTTCTCTAAGAACACGCCGTATTGTGGCTAAGTCACCTGTCATTTATAGCACCTTGTTGAAATCTGGTCTATTTTACGTTAAGATGTTGGCGACACAGACAGGATTGGGCTAAGTTCTTTTATTATCGCATTGACCATATTTCAAACTTGTACGGGGGTCTTAATGGTTTATTTTATTTGTTAGGGGGACACTTTAAATGAATATTTTTAGCCTTCTTGTTTTAACCCCCTAGGAGGGGTAGATGTCACCCTTAGAATCTTAAATGGGAATGGGGGTCAAGTGGCACATCGTTTTAAAGGACGTTCAATTATCTTTTCAATTGTAGGTATATACTACTTTATTGCTTTATAATAATAATAATAATAATAATAATAATAATAATAATAATAATAATAATAATAAGTTTATTTAAAATTTTATAATATAATAAATATGTTTATGTTGTCTTTGATAAACTCATTCTTCAATCCCCTGAAGCTGAGCTTTCCGAATAATCGCGTTTCAAAGTTGCAGACACAATTAAACTTGCCCGCATTGAGATTTTTGTTTTCAGGTTAGTGTTTACACAAAAAATTACTGCATTGGGTCATCTTGTAGTACAAATGATTAGAAGATTAGGTGGCACCGTTAAAATCGTTGAATAACAGGAAGAAAATCTAGTTTAAACAATTGATTTCTTATTTATTAATTATTTTACTTCGACAAAAATAACTTTTTATATGCGCAAGAGAAATTTTTACAATAAAACATATGGGATCTACTTACGCACTATCTTATAAGTTGTTCAAAATGTTCTCCCTTTTCCTGTAAACAATAATAAAAACAATAATAAAGTCTGTTTTCGAACTCCTCCCTAACATTTCTGAAAACTTCACCGGGAATTGACCGGCATTCTGCTGCAATTCGCCTTTTAAGATCATCAATATCAGCAGGTTGTGTTTAATAAACAATGGATTTAAGATGTCCCCAAAGAAAGAAGTCTAAGGGTGTTAAATCCGGTGATCTTGGAGGCCATTCAATTGGTCCCCTTTTGCCAATCCATCTATCGGGGAATCTCTCGTTTAACCACAGTCGGACCGGAAGAAAATAATGAGGATCACCGTCCTGCTGGAATGTTAACAAATCCTTCTGTAAAACTGAATTATCCTCTGCATCAATTTAAGTTTCTAGCTCATGGGTAATAAGAGGATCAATAGTCTCTTTAAGCATATTAAGGTATAGATCACCTGTCAATTTTCGTTCAATCATTAAAAGATCAATAATTGAATTTCCAAGAATACCAGCCCAAACATTAACTTTTTGGGGATGTTGTGTATGTCCTTCTCGAAAAATATGCGGGTTTTCGTCACTCCAATATCGACAATTTTGTTTGTTAACATTTCCATTTAGAAAAAATGAACATTCATCGCTGAAACAGATATTCGGCAGAATATTAGGGATGGAGTTGACTTGACGACTCATGAATTCACAAAACTCTATTCTTCTATCAAAATCATCATCGTAGAGTTCTTGAAGTATCTGAATTTTGTATGGATGGAGTTTATGCATTTTCAGTGCTTTTCTTACTGTCTCGTGTGATATTCCTGTTTGTTCTGCTACTGTCCGCAAGGAACTGGTGAGCTCTGCAGCAAATAATCCCAAAACCTCAATTTGAGCTCCTTCATTTATCACTCGTAGGTTATTTTTTTTTTATTACTAACCAAACCAGTTTCGGAAAAAGTTGCCACCAAATCCAGCACATATCTGTGACTTACTTCACGATTTCGATTTCTTTCATTGAAAATCAATGCCGTCTTTCGTGCGCACTTTCCAACCTCTCCATAAATGAAAATAATTTCAGTTCTTTCTTGAAGAGATTGAAATAAATTTTTCGAGGTTTTCGAGGTTCGAGGAATCCCCAAATAAAATTTGAAACGGTGCCACCCATAAGCGTAGCGAGCGGGAGGCAAGGAAGGGCCATGCCCCCCCTGGAAGTTGCCACTTATTGGAATCTGATAAAAAAAACTTTAATGTTTATGATGTTTGGTGTTTAGTAGCATTTCGCCCCCCCCCCCCCCCCTAGAAAAATGTCTGGCTACGCCCATGGTGCCACCTAATCTTCTAATCATTTGTACTACAAGATGACCCAATGCAGTAATTTTTGTGTAAACACTAACCTGAAAACCAAAATCTCAATGCAGGCAAGTTTAATTTGTGTCTGCAACTTTGAAACGCGATTATTGGGAAACCTCTGGACAAAAAGCAACAAAGTAGTATACCGCTGAAAAGAGAATTGAACGACCTTTAAAACGTGCCACTTGACCCCCACTCCCTATTAAGATTCTAAGGGTGACATCTACCCCTCCTAGGGGGTTGAAACAAGAAGACTAAAAATATTTATTTAAAGTGTCCCCCTTATAAATAAAATTGACATGTCTTTCCGATTTTTCATTTTTGCAGTATATTAAGGGTGGGAAGTTTTCAAATTGACACCATGTATACTTAACTTAATAATATGTACTTTAAAAATATGTAATAAAAACTAAAAATTAATGAAAATAATTTTTTAAATTATCAATATCGTCATATCTCTAACTTGGAACACACTGTATCAATATTATTTTCCAAAAAATACCACAACTCAAAATATTAATGTCCAAGCATTTTTCCAAAAAAAAAAACTGCACCTGATTTACCCCAAGTTATATTTACATATAAAAAAAAATACGTCTAAAAATCCACCCTATTTGGAAAGTGGTAATAAAAATTTAAAATAATTAAGTCCAGTGGAATAATTCCATAACTAGGTACTTACTTTGAACTTGAATTTCGTAAGGTTATGGTATATCAAATAGATATTTACCATGACCTGGCTTAGTAGGTAGGTATGTACTTTACCTGCCTTATTTAAAATTAAATACGTAAATATGCATAACAGTAACAGTAACTTTGTTTAATTTTTTAAACATAATCGATAATAATTGCTAAACATAATATTGTTTATCGATCTGTAGTAGGTATAACAGATTCTCTAATACTTTTAAGTGGTGTAGCATCTAAACTATATGTTATTGTGGAATATTTAAATTTTAATTGGTGATGGTAGATTTTAGTTGTATAATATATTTAACATGGTGGCAAAAAGGTAACTAATATATTATAATATTTTAATTGTATAACTTATATTATTAAGGAAAGAAAGAAAAAACTAAATTCTTACTTCACAAAATTTAATAGAAATCAATTCTTTAGGGGTATCTGCATGTTTCGAACGTAGAAACGTTCATCTTCAGGAGACAGAAAAAAATTATATAGTGCGGATGGTATTAGCAGAAGAGAAAATTATATAAAACCTTAATGGAGCTTTTATGGCATTGAAAAATTGAAATTTAGAAGTGACGTACCTATATAAAACATTGAGGAGAGATAAAACATGCTGAGCATGTGAAGAAAGTTGGTAAATGAAGTATAAACAACCAAACTAAAAAAGGAAGAAAAAAGACCTTCTAAAGCGAAGGTGTAAAAGATTTTAAAATCATTTATATAAATATTTTTGTTGTAAAATCATTGATAATATGTCTGTAGGACAGTATAAAGTTAAGAATTTTAGGTGAAATTCATGATATCAGAACTTTGAAAATAGTTTTTGGTAGGTATATAGTTTAGTACTGATATCATGAATTCTACCTAAGATTCTTAACTTTATACTGTCCTACAGACATATTATCAATGATTTTACAAAAAACATATTTATATAAATGATTTTAAAATCTTTAACACCTTCTCTTTAGAAGGCCTTTTTTCTTCCTCTTTTAGTTTGGTTGTTTATACTTCATATACCAACTTTCTTCACATGCTCAGCATGTTTTATCTCTCCTCAGTTTTTTTATATAGGTACGTCACTTCTAAATTTCAATTTTTCAATGCTATAAAAGCTCCATTAAGGTTTTATACCATTTTCTCTTCTGCTAATACCATCAGCACAATATAAAAATTTTCTGTCTCCTGAAGATGAACGTTTCTGCGTTCGAAACAGGTAGAGATCCCTAAAGAATTTATTTCTATTACATTTTGTGGAGGAAGACTTTTAGTTTTTTCTTTCTTTCCTACATTTTCAACTCCACTTTAAGTATGGACTACTTCTTCAAATTATATTATTAAGAAAAAGGAAAGAAAAGAAAAATATAAAAAAAACTAAAAGCCTTCCTCCACAAAATTTAATAGAACAAAAACTTGTTCCGAGGTTTCTACATGTTTCGAACGTAGAAACGTTCATCATCAGGAGACAGAAAAATTTATTGCTGATGGTTTTAGCAGATGAGAAAATGATAAGTGGTATAAAACCTAAATGGAGCTTTTATAAATTTAAAAATTGGTGTGTCGAAATGACCTAATGTGAAGAAAAATAGAAATAAGTTAAAACATACTGAGTATGTGAAAAAGTCAGTTAAAACGGTCTAAAACCACCAAATAAACCAGAAAAGAAGAAAAAACAATTCTAAAAAGAAGACGTCAAAAGGTTTTTTATATATAAGTATGTCTTGTAAGACATTTTAAATATTTAAAACGTGTTATGTATGGAAATTGAGTATTAAGGAAGTATCATGTATTCAAAATGAAATGATCCTTTCAAAGAAGGAGGGTTTGGGGCACTAAGAGTTAAAACTCAGTAACGTTAATTTAAATTTAATAAAAATAACTATAAATTTAAACATTTTTATAAAATATACAGCATTTCTCCGTAAGTTGGAACCATGTGGAAAACTTTTTTATTATTAATTTTACGAAAAAAAGTTATTCCTAATAAAAAGTTCTGCATGATCTAAAACCTAAAATGCAACTATCAGATATTAAATTCTTTTAAGCGTATACGAGGTTTGTCAAAAAATATGAATTTTTCCCAAGAGCAAAGTACAGGGTTTTTCCGTATATTTTGGAGCACCCCTGGAGCTTTTATTTAAAGACCAAGAAAGAACTTTAAATTACCAAAGTTGCATGATTTCTCCTGAACTGCCAGAATTTGTTATCGTACAAAACAAATGAACATCGTAAATTTGTTTAATAATGCCAATGTCGATTTTTTTAAATGGAACACCCTGTATATTAATTTTTTTTTAACTCCTCACTCTTTTCTAATTTCAAATATGTATATATGTTATATGTTTACTTTAGTCGTTTAGGCAAAATTTCATTTCAAAATATTGCGGATTAGAGAATCTATATTGGTGTGAGGAAAACATGCTAGAACATAATGCTTATTCAGTAATAATAATTAATATAAATAATGATAATAATACTAAAGTAAACATATAACATTTATACATATTTAGAATCAGAAAAGAGTGAGGAGTTAAAAAAAAATTAATATACAGGGTGTTCCATTTAAAAAAATCGACATTGGCATTATTAAACAAATTTACGATGTTCATTTGTTTTGTCCGATAACAAATTCTGGCAGTTCAGGAGAAATCATGCAACTTTGGTAATTTAAAGTTTTTTCTATGTCTTCAAATAAGAGCTCCAGGGGTGCTCCAAAATATACGGAAAAACCCTGTACCTTTACTTTTGACAATATCGAAAATTGTTATAAAAAAAAGTTGATCAAAACTAAAAACCACGTTCAAATATGTAATTACACCCATTTACGAGGAAAAATTAGGTTTTGTTATTTTTTAATAATTTTTCTGCATTATTATTTAATTATGAATGAATGAACATTTATCTGTTGTAATTATTAAAAACATGATAACCTTTTCGTTTCTTAATTTTATCTAACAGTGTTGCAATTTAAGTCTGTAATAAGTACATATGTATTTATATTGTAAATAAGAAAATTTACATCCTAGATTACATGTAACTACTGTACAGTTAAATTTGCATTGTTATTGTACCTACACATATATTTCAAAAAAGAAAAAATAATTTTTTCATCGTAAATGGGTGAAATTACATATTTAAACGTGGTTTTTAGTTCTGTTCAATTTTTTTTAATTAATAAAAATTTTTGATATTGTCAAAAATAAAGGTACTTGGCTCTTGGGCAAAATTCATATTTTTTGACAAACCTCGTCTACGCCTAAAATAATTTAATATCTGATAGTTGCATTTTAGGGGTTAGACCATACAGAACTTTTTATGAAGAATAACTTTTTTTCGTAAAATTAATAATAAAAAGTTTTCCATATGGCTCCAACTTACGGAGACACACTTTCATATAAAAAAACCTTTTGACATCTTCCTTTTAGAAGTGGTTTTTTCTTCTTCCCTGGTTTGTTTGGTCGTTTTAGACCCTTTTAACTGACTTTTTCAGAAACTCAGTATGTTTTAACTTATTTCTATTCTTCTTCACATTTTGTCATGTCGACACATCAATTTTTAATTCCATAAAAGCTCCATTAAGGTTTTATACCACTTATCATTTTTTCTTCGGCTAAAACCATCAGCAACACATTTTTCTCCTGATGTGAGTGTTAAAGAATATTCTACAAAACCTTACACAGTAATTAAAGAATATTCTACAAAACCTTACACAGTAATTTAAAGATTATACAGAAGTAGGTAAAAGAAACTCTCAATTGTGTCCATATAAAATATATTTTTCTTAAATAGAATGGTTTAATTTTTCAGGTGTACACTGTACACTTGGGGGCAGTTGAACTTACAAGAACATGTACAGTATTCACTTCCCGGATGCTTTTCCTTTGAAAAAGTAGCATTTCTCCTGCCTAGTCCGGGATGTACGTGCCTAGTCCGGGAAGTACGTACTTCCCGGACTAGGCCGGGAAGAATCACATCAATATTAGCAATTGCTCGAATTTTAATATAAATATTAATATAAATAAGAATTAGAATGTTTCTGTTAGTACCTATCTTCGGTTCGAATTTCAATATTTAATACAAACAGGAATCTAAATGTTTGAAATTTTGTTCTACAAAGAAATATAATAAAGACATGTGTCTCATTGATTTGTTATTCTACACGGTTGCCGAAAAAATAGTGTACCCAACACGTCCGAAAACAGTTTTTTCCGGACTTGTAACGTAAATTACTATTACAGAATGTATTGCAAAAGCATTTTTGAATTTTGAGGATGAAACTATGCGCTATAACGTTATAAACCTACCGTTTCACAGAGACTGACATTAAAAAAATTACATTTTCGCGACCTTTCTATCGTCTAGCTCTTTATGAAAAAAAAACGGCTTTCTACATATCTTATATTTTTTCTTTAAAAATGATAGTAGACATGTCTGTGGTTTAACTGTTAATCTTGTTCAAATGCAGCCTCTCAAATCTCAAGCTATAAAAAATGTAATTTTCCTAGTGGTTTGCGACAAATAATTTAATGTTTTAAAAACGGTGAGTATTAAATATTCAGAATTTTGCAAGTATCTTTTTTTTAGATAGGGAGGATTATGCCAAATAAAGTTTAATTTATGAAGACTTGCATCCAGGCACGCAATAACAATTATTTGGCATTTTTGCTATAAAACTTGTTAAACTAAATCAGGAATTTATTATTCAATAAAGTAGACAAGGGAGATGCACTTATTATTTAATATGCATAAAAGAAAATTTGTGCAATTACAAAACCAACATCGAATAAATCCGGCTAATTTCATAAGGTCACGAGCTACAGAACTCATGGAGATGAGACGGTTCGGACGACAGTGTTATGATAAAATGATAATAATGTTTTAATCACTTGAAAATATACTGGGATTAGCGTTGATTGTATCTTCTCGATAACTTTCCTGATTTTGGCAATTATTTTTAACGTATGTACCTATACTGTGCCTACATTGAATTTCATAAAAGACAACTCAAACATATATGTAACAAAATAATAAGTTCAGCAGACTTTAAATAGTTATTACCGGTTCTGGTGTCATATAAGGTCGGTCGAATTTCTTCCGGTTTTTGGGTTTATTAGAAAGTTAACGTTAAATGAAACAATTTGATGCAAAAAAAAATGCGGATAAAGCCATTTTTTTCAAATTAAAGCCATTTTTAATATTTAATTAGTTTAGGGATTCGGTCGACTTTCTGGATACAAAAACAAGCTGTACCTGCTAGTAGTGTTGTCATTGTCTTTAAGAGGGTTGGACGAAGATAGCAATATGACGATATTACCCGTGTTTGTTTAATGGAATATATTCTTATAATTTAAGCGGACAAGCGCGGATTCGCCGATATCTGTTGCTATTTCACTTTCTTTACCAATGTTGCCAAGTTATTTGTTGATATTTTCAGGTAAAGTAGAGTAATATATAAAAAATGAAAATAAACTTTATGCCATTACCGCATAAAGGTGTAACTTAGGCCGCGGCAGCGGCCGTCGCGTAGCCGGCGTTCTATGGCGTAGCCCAAGGATGTTTATAATAGTTGCGGGGCGGGCGAAGCCCGCAACGCTAATATATGATGACATTACCTCGTAAAGGGGTTATTATTAAAGGTGTAACTTAGGCCGCGGCAGCGGCCGTCGCGTAGCCGGCGTTCTATTGCGTAGCCCAAGGATGTTTATAATAGTTGCGGGGCGGGCGAAGCCCGCAACGCTAATGTATGATGCCATTACCGCATAAAGGTGTTACTATAAAAGGTGCAACTTAGGCCGCTGTAGTGGCCGTCGCGTATCCGGCGTTCTATTGGGTAGCCCAAGGATGCTTATAAATAAAATAAAATAATAAATATCTTTATGTTTTTTAAAATATATTTTATTATAAATAAACTCAATTAGGTATAAGACTTTTTGAAATACCCAACCAGCGTTAATGACTTCAAATCATGAAAATTGGTCCAACGTGGCAACACAGTAAGTATTATGTCAAATAATGAGACTTCTCGCATTGACATTTTCAGCACAGAAAAATAAAGGGTTTAGATTTTCGGTAAAAATGTCAATTTATAAATAGTTTATTATTAATTTTTCGCGTTAAAAGTGTATAATCCGCAATTTTTTTGTTTTTAACCTGTTCTATACAGCTTAGGCTATATGATAAAATTTTAAAACTATCAAAATTCGACCGACCTTATATGACACCAGACCCGTTATTACCCCCTATACACCACCGGATAACTTAACGAATTTGATATGGTACGAGCCAAATACGCCGATAAAACTTTACGTGTATGTGGCGAGCCGAGCTTCATCGGGCCGTGTAATATCTGCCACGTATGAAATCAGCCGGTTTTAACCTGTCAGTGTCAGTAAATTCGCTAGGTTAATTTGGGACGCGTATCGAGTCTTCCAACTGGTTTTGAGGTTAAATTAAAATAATAATAATAACAAATAATGTCTGCCGATTCACGTTACTTATCAAAAGAATTTATGACGGAATTTATTAACATTTACCAAAGTTATCCATGTTTGTGGCAAGTAAAATGCAAAGATTACATGAACTAAATTTTTTAAAATAAGGCATAAGTATAACCATACTTAACAAATGTCTAAAAGTCATTTTTTAAAGTCGACGAGTCAAATTCGGCTGCCCAAAAATGACGAGAGCTTTGATACGACCAATTGTAAATATTTTAAACGAAAAAGTTTTTTCCTACAGACGTGTGGAAAAATCAATTTTCCGCACTGATATCCGTGCGGAAAATTGGTTTTTCCACACTAGTGCGGAACATTTTTTCGGCACGATTAGGTCAAAAATCCGTGCGGAAAATTGTTTTTTCCACACTAGTGCGGAAAATTTTTTCGGCACGATTATGTCAAAATCAATAATATATCAATTATAACTTGTAGTTATTACTTTTTTTCTCAGAATTAGTTACTGTTACATATTGTATGTGATTGTTATAGTTAATTAAAAATTATTAAATTTCTTTGAAATATGTATTACTTATTTCCACACGTCTGTAGAAAAACTATTGTACCTGACACGTGCGGAAAAAATCATTTTCCGCACTTGTTAGGTAAAGAGCTATTATATAAAGTATTGTTTTTTTTATAGAACTAATACTAATTTAATTTGAAGAAATAGCTCATGCATAAAGTGGAGTTGAAAGTATAGGAAAGAAAGAAAAAATCTAAAGTCTTCCTCCACAAAATTTAATAGAATAAAAATTATCCAGGGGTCTCTACATGTTTCGGACGTAGAAACGTTCATCATCAGGAGACGGAAAATTTATTTAGTGCTAAAGGTTTTAGCAGAAGAGAAAATGGTGTTGAACGTTAATGGAGCTTTTATGAAATTAAAAAATTGATGTGTAGAAGAGACATAATATGAAGAAAATTGATAAACGTTAATTTCCCATCCTACACGTGTTAGCTACAGTAGCACCTCTCTATAACGGGAACACAAATTTTTTTTAAAAAATTTCTTAAAAACTTTTTTGCACCAAATGTGTCTGCTCTGACTGCGGCGGGGTAACTGGGCCGTAAAAAGCCTGGTACCCCAACTGTTTTTACTTTTTAACCATAAAATGCTTTGACCAAAAAACAACTTTTTTCTTTTTCTTTTCTTTACATCTCACCCCAACATTTTCACATGTTTCTGACTGGGCTTAATAAAACTAAGGATGTTTCAGTAATTTAATAATGCTTTTTACAGATATGTTTTTCAAAACTCCCTAATTTTTACTACCCTATAATTTTCTGCACGGCACAGTGTGCTTCTACACTTAACCCTCGACTCTTCAGTATGCTGGAGTCTTGATTGTCGACCTTCTGATTTTTCAATTTTACATCTCTTGTACACCATTAAAAGCTCCATTACGGCTCAATCTCACCATTATTTTCTCTTTTGCTAAAAACATCAGCATTTTACTTTTTACTTTGTTTCCTGATGATGAGTATTTCTACACTCGAAACATGTCGATGTGATACTAGGTTCGCCTAGTTTTTCGATGAATAAAGATTGTGGAGAAAGACTTCGTGCTTTTCTTTTTCTGTATCATTTAACTCCACTTTGAGTATGGACTACTTCTTTAAAATATACTGAGTATGTTAAAAAAGTTATTAAAGGGGGTCTAAACAAATCAAATAAACTGAGGAAGAAGAAAAGACCTTCCTGAAAAGAAGGTGTCGAAGATTATTAAAAAAAATTTATAAAACTTTTTAGGTAGTAAAATTTAAATTAAGTTAAAGAAAGAGAGGAAATTGTTCATAGAAGAAAAGCTCAATTAAGGTTAGGTAGATATAATACTACTGATCAATATATCTGTCAACCAATTCATCTCTCATTCACTTTTGTCCCAACACGTGGAAGTGAACCTTTTGACTTTTAAAAAAAAATGTGCAACTTATCAATTAATTTTATTTGCTTTAATTTAACCGCTTGCGGGGTTACTGAGCTTTAACCCTCAGTACCCTACAAAACACTTTAAAAGCAATGTAAGTTTTGTAAGTACTTACTTTTTATTCAAAAAAATATTCCAAAATTTTTTTTACTTCTTCACTTTTTGATTTTAATTTCAATTTCTATTTTTTACAGATTGTGATATATGTGACAATTTTATCCTTATAATGTCTTACTGATATAAACTTGAAAAATTTTGTTTAATAATCTTCGACACCTTCGTTTCAGGAAGATTTTTTCTTCTTCCCAAGTTTATTTGGTTGGTGTAGACCCCCTTTAATAACTTTTTTAACATACTCAGTATGGTTTAACCTTTATCAATTTTCTGTCTCTTCTACACATCAATTTTTTAATCCAATAAAAGCTCCATTAAGGTTCAACACCATTTTCTCTTCTGCTAAAATCATCAGCACTAAATAAATTTTCTGTCTTCTGATGATGAACGTTTCTACGTTCGAAACATGTAGAGGCCCCTGGAGAATTTTTATTCTATTAAATTTTGTGGAGGAAGACTTTAAGGTTTTTCTTTTTTTGCCATAATACTAATTTGGTGCTAACAACATCCTGATAAAATTATTAATCGGTAAAACAATGACATATGATCAAAACATAAGTAGGAGACTAATCTCGGGTTGCACAAAAATTTTAAATAATAATTAACTAATCAGCAACTTTGACTGTGTTTTTAGCATCAAAATGACCTGAAATTTAGTCGCCCCTCCTTCCCATTCTTCTCAAATTGTATTAAATGTAACTTCAGTTACAGTTATTCATAAATAATTGTAGTCTTTGATATATATGGTTTTAAAAAAAAATTAGTTCTTTGGAGAGTATAAACAACCACGACAAAATTATTTTTTTAACCGAATCAAATTAATTGAGGTAGTAAGTAAAAAAGTTGGTTAAATGATACTTAAACAACGGCGAAGTGAGAGGGCTGGTAAAATTTTAATAAATGGTTTTATAATCGCAAACCTCACATAAAATTACCACATACCATAGTATGCCACATTAAACATTTCAGACCAATGATACTTGCTTCTTTGAGCCTCGAATAGAAGTCTTCATAAATTAAACTTTATTTGGCATAATCCTCTCTATCTAAAAAAAAGATACTGGAAATTTAATACTTACAGTTCTTAAAATATTAAATTAGTTGTCGCAAACCACGAGGAAAATTACATTTTTTACATCTTGAGACTTAAGAGGCTGCATTGGAACAAGATTAACAGTTAATCCGCACACTGTCATTTTTAAAGAAAAAAATATAAGATATACAGTGAGTCCCAGAAGTAATGTCTAAATTCATTTAAAATTCAGCGGTAAGTTTTTTGAAAAAACGCTCGTACCCGTCGATTTTTATTTTTTAATGTGTTTTTTTTGTGGTAATTTCATGTATACAGGGTAGCTCAAAAATAAGTTACGACCATCAACTTCATTTTTTCAAATGAAAACATTTTTTATTTCATTTTTGAATTTTGCATTGAATTCTAAGCATGTTTCATGTACCATGCCCTATACATAAACTCAACAGTTATTGAAAAAAATAGAATTGAACATATCTATAAGTAAGATCTGTTTATTAAAAAAAAAATAAAACAAAATCAAATTAAATGTTGAAAATGTGCTCCATTTACGGCTTGACAATATCCAAGACGATCAATAAACTCTTGGCACGTTCCCAACCATTTCCGGAGTTATGACACGCACTTCTCTTCGGATCCTCTCTTTCAACTCCTGCATATTGTTTGGTATGTTAACAAATACTTTTGATTTGAGGTAACCCCACAAAAAAAGGTCCAGCGGAGTTAGGTCTGGCGATCTAGCAGGCCATTCGATAGGACCTCTCCTTCCTATCCACCGATTGGGAAAGGTTTCATCCAAAAATGTGCGCACAGTGGCAGCATAGTGCGGAGGAGCACCATCTTGTTGGAATATCAGTTCTTCGTCAGGGGAGTCAATGGATTCGAAAATAAAGCCACTAATGCTGGAATTAATTCAAGTTGGAGAAATTCGATATATACTTGTCCAGTTAAAGACTGTTCAAAGAAAAATGGACCAATTACTCTTTCGCGTACGATTCCACACCAAACATTTATTTTTTTAGGGTACTGGCTGTGAACCTCTATCATCCAATGCGGATTTTCTGTTGCCCAATATCGACAATTTTGTCTGTTCACATTACCATTCAAATAGAATGTAGCTTCATCCGAAAAAATAATATTTTTTACTAAATTATTATCTAGATTGCACATATTTTGCATGCGTTCGCAAAACTCATTTCGCCTATCGAAATCATCTTCAAATAACTCATGCACTGGAATAACTTTGTATGGGTGATATTTGTGCTTTTGAACTACTCGGTGAACAACAGATTTCGACATGTGTTAATCGGCCCCAATGTGCGACAGGGGAGTACATGAATTTTCTTCCAAGGAAAGCAAAACGTCAAGTTGTTCATTTTCATCTCGAGTAGGACGACCAGATTTAGGCAAATCTCTAACATGACCGAATTCTCTAAACTTAGCCTCTATTCTACTCACCATCTTTTGACATATGGGAAGACGATCAGGATGGATTTCATTAAATAATTGGGCTGTTTCTATTTGAGTACGTGTTTTATCACCAAACCCAACCATGCATAGAATTTCATTTTTTTTCCGTTCCGTTAACTTCACCATTATTGTGAAAACCGCAACTTTGAAACTACGTTTGACAATAATTATACTTATTTGAAATAAAATTGTCATACAGTTTCCATAGAAATAAACGGTGACAGTGACAGACAGTACACACTTACTTATTAGGGAGCCCAAACTGCCATATTGCCAAAAGATTTGATAGATCGTTGGATTCCCTAAATGATATGTTCAATCCTAATTTTTTCAATAACTGTTGTGTTTATGTATAGGACATGGTACATGAAACATGCTTAGAATTCAATGCAAAATTCAAAAATGAAATAAAAAATATATGTTTTCATTTGAAAAAATTAAGTTGATGGTCGTAACTTATTTTTGAGCTACCCTGTATACATGAAATTACCACAAAAAAAAAACACATTAAAAAATAAAAATCGGACGGGTACGAGCGTTTTTTCAAAAAACTTACCGCTGAATTTTAAATGAATTTAGACATTACTTCTGGGACTCACTGCCGGACAAAAATCCGTTTTTTTCCAAGTAGTTCCATAAAGATCTAGACGATAGAAAGGTCGCGAAAATGTAATTTTTTAAATGTCAGTATCTGTGAAACGGTAGGTTTATAACGTTATAGCGCATAGTTTCATCTTCAAAATTCAATAATGCTGTAAAATAGTGTCGTAGGAGTAGTAGCCGGATTAAAAAAAATATTTAGTCTGGTTGAACCCCCGTCCCAGAGAGTAAAAACGTTAACCATTATTATTGTATTAACACTTTTTATGTATTCCTCCGCGTTAAATGGCCCCTCAGACCCTTTTGCAATACATTCTGTAAAAATGAATAACCGGCAAACCTGTAACAACAAAATTGTCGTGCAATAGATTAATACGTCCTAGAACACTTTATAAGGTTGACGCATCTAGATTTATTTAATAAATAATTCTCCCTTGTGGACAGAAGGGGGTGCAAAATTTTACGGAAATAGTGCATCTTCTCAAAGTGGAGCTGTTATGATACAGCAGTATGTTAAGGAAAAGCTCAGTCTTCTCTAGACAAATATATTTTTCCTAAATAGGAAAGTTTAGTCTTTTAGGTGAACATGTTTTTGTAACTTCAACTGTTCCCAAAACATGTACACCTGAAAAATAAAACCATCCTATTCAAGAAAAATATATTTTCTATGCACAAGATAAGATTGAGAGTTCCCTTTACCTACAAATTACTGTGCAAGGTTTTGTAGAATATTGTTTCACACTCACATAAAATACGATTATCAATGTTGAGGTTGAAAATACACTTTTAAAATCATTTATTTTTAGGGATCCAAATAAAACCGAAAATGGGGTCATAGAAGAATATGATCCTCACTTGCATAGAGAAGTTGAAAGTCCAACTACGTAAGTAGAAGAAATAAGTTTTAACGTAGTCATTTCTATTCTATGTACAGTGTCACCAGTAAAGTCCGCATCATATGGGATTTTTTTTTATTAATAGCTTTATTCGAAATTTGACTTTGGTATCAAGTTCTGCTTCGATCGAGATGAAAATTAAGCAAAAAAATAGTAGTCACGTGATTCGCATTATCTGTCAAATTTTAATTTTTTTCAAACAATAATTCAAAAGTGGGGTTATTTCTGAAAATATCGAAAAAAGTTATTAAAAAAAGTTTTTTTTAAATGCAGTTTCTAGCACACATGCAAAATTTCAGCTGGATAAGATAATTTTGATTTTTTTCCTATATTTTGTAAATTGCACCACTTTTGCAAAATAAGACTCGACGCAACCTACATAAAACTTCTTAGTTTTGACAATGCTTTATTTCAGATACATTTTCTTTAAAGTAGCGCCATATTAAATGTGTGTTTTTCTACAAAATCAAAATTGGGTTATTAAAATTAGGTCGCATGTGATGCAAAGTTCATTTGTTTTTGACCCTGTATAAGGTAACTTCATAAAATAAGTATTTTTGAAAACGTAGTTTGTGTCTGAGAGTGATACACCTTAATATTAAAATAAAAAAGAACACAGTGTCATCAGTAAAGTGTTCATTAAGTGGAAAATAAATTTTAGTTTAAATTAACGTAAAGTTTATCTATTTTGAACGATTTAATTTAAAACCCCTTTATTTTATTTTTTATTTTTTTACTTTCAGACACAAATTACGTTTTCAAAAATACTTATTTTATGAAGTAACCTTATACAGGGTCAAAAACAAATAAACTTTGCATCACATGCGACCAAATTTGAATGGCCCAATTTTGATTTTGTAGAAAAACACACATTTTATATGGCGCTACTTTAAAGAAAATATATCTAAAATGAAGCATTGTCTAAACAAAGAAGTTTTATGTAGGTTGCGTTGAGTCTTATTTTGCAAAAGTGGTGCAATTTACAAAATATAGGTAAAAATAAAAATTATCCTATCCAGTTCAAATTTTGCATGTGGGCTAGAAACTACATTTAAAAAAACTTTTTCCAATAACTTTTTTCGATATTTTCAGAAATAACCCTACTTTTGAATTATTTTTTGGAAAAAATTAAAATTTGACAGATAATGCGAATCACGTAACTACTATTTTTTTGCTTAATTTTCATCTCGATCGAAGCAGAACTTGATGCCAAAGTCAAATTTCGAATAAAGCTATAAAAATTTAAAAAAATCCCATATGATGCGGACTTTACTGGTGACACTGTATAAGATTTTATTATACAAGGGCGAAGTGATAGGGCAGGTAAAATTTTAATAAATGGCAAACCACATATAAAATTATCAACTGCCATAGTATGCCAATCTGTCATTTTAGTTCAATAAGGTCATCCATTGCAGCAATAACCTTTCGTATTGTTGCAAATAAGGAAAAAAGTTAATTTTACATGGTATTTTTTTACGCGGAAAAACCATTACCCAAACCAAAACAAAGCTTTATAAATATTATGGAGATTCTTCACTATTAATTAAAATTATTCACTAGAAGTTAACTGATTTTCGTTTAATATTCGATATTAAGTATCTCGAATACGCTTTCAAACACTTTTGTGGATAAAATTAAATCAAAGTTACAAAAGATTTTTCTGAAGAAAGCATAATATTTAAGCTTGAATGAATATTTTAATTATGGAGGACTGGATGCTTTACCAGGAAAGTTCTTCTCTCTATTCAAATACTTTTTCATAATATCATGCTAATGCTTTGTTTATATATATATATATATATATATATATATCTCCTATTAATTGTGTTAAATAAATGGTAAAAAAATATAAAAAAATTTTTTTATAATTTTACACTTTCCACAGATTTTTATTTAAACTCGACATATGTTTCGCAACACAGTTGCTTTTTCAAAGGAAAGGAGTACTTAAAAATGGCATTTTAAAAGGTATAACTTAGGTGTAACAATTGCAGGTATTTTCGGGTTTTTTAAATTGTTGGAAAACCCAATAATAATGTTTACAGACTAATTAAAGAGATTCAAAAGAGGTGATCCGTTTAAATCCAATTGATCATTAAGAAGAGTATTTATTATTTTTAATGTGTTTCAATAGAGTATTGTTAGTTTTGAAAGCAATATTAATATTCAAGTTTTTCATTTTAGTGCTAATATGACCTATGTACGAACTAACTTTAAAATTGTTTTTATTCTTGTTTGCTGTTGGAAAAGCCTTTTAGGCTATAAACTTAGTTTTTCCAACAGAAAACAAGAATAAAAACAATTATAAATGTATTTCGTATATAGGTCATATTAGCACTAAAATAAAAAACTTTTTCAAAAACTTGAATATTAATATTGCTTTCAAAACTAACAATAGATACTCTAGGGAACCACATTAAAAATAATAAAAGTAAATTGAACAAAGGAAATAAATCTGGTGTTTAGAAATTAAAATGTAATTATTGCTCTAAAGTTTATATCGGACAAACATGCGGAAACTTCGAAAAACGGGTGAATAAACATTATGCTAGTTTTATAAAAAACAAAACATATTCTAATTATTCTAACCATCTGTTAGAAGCAAATCATACATTTAATCATAATACGATATCTTGCAATGTCTTGCATATTGAAAACAAAAGTGCAAAATTGAATATGCTTGAATCCTTAGAAATAAATAAGCTCAAAAATAACAATACTCTTCTTAATGATTAATTAGAATTCAACGGATCACCTCTTTTGAATCTCTTTAATTAGTCTGTAAACATTATTAGTGGTTTTTCCAATAATTTAAACAACCTGAAAATACCTGCAATTGTTACACCTAGGTTATACCTTTTAAAATACCATTTTGAAGTACTTCTTTGAAAAAGTAACTGTGTTGCGAAACATGTCGAGTTTAAATAAAAATCTGTGGAAAGTGTAAAATTATAAATTTACCATTTATTTAACACAATAATAATGGATTTTCACCAAGTAAAAGCCGAGTCAATTCTATAGAATATCTTCTTTTAACAATATAAAACATTGTTTGTTTGAAGGTGGTAAACAATGAAGTAATATCAAAAAAAATTACCTTGTCGGACTTCCATTGTCTTTATTTTGTTACTTAACACAACGTTTCGGTTGGTTAGTATCTCTAATCGTTTTCAAGTGTAAACTAAATTACAATTCTAAGTCTTAAATACTACCCATGTGCAATGAAGCTTGATGACTCTGCCTACGTACTTATTGGAGTGTGAAGTTTGAGCTCTTGGTTTTGGACAAGGAGGGGCTTCCCGATATTGGGGATATCTATACTTGGTGTACTAAATATACGGGTATTTTGATTTATGAATGCTGCTTCTTCGAACTTTCGTTTTCTCCAGTGCTGTTCCGTGTCCAAAACCACCGGATTTCTGAAAAGATTAGAAGGATAACCAAAAACTATAATATCAAAACAGCCTTCAAATCCGGAAATACACTTAGAAGCTTTCTTACAAAAGTAAACCCACCCGTAATGAAAACACAAAAAATTGTATCTATCAAACCCCTTGCGAGTGTGGCGAATCGTACATTGGAGAAACGAAAAGACCTCTTCCCGTATGAGTTAAAGAACATCTGAAACATACTCAAAGAGGTGAAACTTCGAGATCAGGTATAGCGGAACATGTATGGACTAACCAGCATAATATACAGTGGTCAAAAGCTAAGGTTTTGGACGCGGAACGGCACTGGAGAAAACGAAAGTTCAAAGAAGCAGCTTTCAAAAATCAAAATACCCATATATTTATTAAACCAAGTATAGATATCCCCAATATCTGGAAGCCTCTTCTTGTCCAAAATCAACAGCTCAAACTTCACATTCCAATAAGCACGTAGGCGGAGTCATCAAGCTTCATTGCACAGGGATAGTATTTAAAACAGTAGCCTCAGAATTGTAATTTAGTCGAGGAGTAATTCACTGGCGAAAATGGTGTACAACTTCTAGAAAATACAGAAAATACGAGGTAAATGCAGAAAATACGAAGAAAATATAGAAAATACAAAGAAATTCGAGAAAAATACAGGCAACATAAGGAAAATATAGAAAATACGCGCGGCAATCAATTTGGCAATGACGTAAAATCGTTGGAAGATGATAGATTCTGGAAGAACAACGCTGCCGAGAATTAGTGTTTGACTTCTAAAAAAAAAAAAAAGGTCGCCAGTTCCGTTATTATTAAAAAAAACTTTTTCAATTTTTTGTAATTTTTTTGGCGAAAAAATGGTGATGTACAAGTTCTAGAAAATACCAGGAAAATACGAGAAAAATTATTAAGAAAATACGAGGAAAATTAAAAAAATACGAGAAAAAGGAAGAAAATTAAAGGAAAATACGAGAAAAATACAGAAAATACAAGGAAAATTAAGAAAATACAAGGAAAATACGAAGAAAATTCGGCAATATGGAAAATGGTGTACAAATTTTTCTCAGTGAATTACCCTCGAATTTAGTTTACACTTGAAAACGGTTAGAGATACTAACTAACCGAAACGTTGTGTTAAGTAACAAAATAAAGACAATGGAATTCCGACAAGGTATTTTTTTTGATATAAATCATATTTTGACTTGTGACAGTTTCTAAATGCACGTATTTTTAGCAATGCCGAAACCCTTATCCATTTACTAAAAGGATGCCTCGGAACTGGAATCTTGGCAATGCCGGAGGCGTTTAAACTTTCTGGCATGATAAATGGTATAATTTCCACATTTCTTATCGGAGCACTTTGTACATATTGCCTTCACGTTTTAGTAAGTATTCTACAGTTAGAAAAGACAAATAAACTTATATACAGTGTCACCAGTAAAGTCCGCATCATATGGGATTTTTTTTATTAATAGCTTTATTCGAAATTTGACTTTGGCATCAAGTTCTGCTTCGATCGAGATGAAAATTAAGCAAAAAAATAGTTGTCACGTGATTCGCATTATCTCTCAAATTTTAATTTTTTCCAAAAAATAATTCAAAAGTGGGGTTATTTCTGAAAATATCGAAAAAGTTATTAGAAAAAGTTTTTTTAAATGCAGTTTCTAGCCCACATGCAAAATTTCAGCGCTTAAGATAATTTTGATTTTTTTACCCATATTTTGTAAATTGCACCACTTTTGTAAAATAGGACTCTACGCAACCTACATAAAACTTCTTAGTTTTGACAATGCTTTATTTCAGATACATTTTCTTTAAAGTAGCGTGTTATGTGTGTTTTTCTACAAAATCAAAATTGTGCTATTAAAATTTGGCCGCATGTGATGCAAAGTTTATTTGTTTTTGACCCTGTATAAGGCAACTTCATAAAATTAGTATTTTTGAAAACGTAATTTGTGTCTGAAAGTAATACACCTGGTCCTTACTATTAAGACAAAAAAGAACACAGTGTCATCAGTAAAGTGTTCATTAAGTGGAAAATAAATTTTAGTTTAACTTAACGTAAAGTTTATCTATTTTCAACGATTTAATTTAAAACCTTTTATTTTAGTTTTTATTTACGTTCAGACACAAATTACGTTTTTAAAAATACTTATTTTATGAAGTTACCTTATACAGGGTCAAAAACAAATATACTTTGCATCACATGCGACCAAATTTTAATAGCCCAATTTTGATTTTGTAGAAAAACACACATTTAATATATTATAACTTTAAAGAAAATGTATCTGAAATAAAGCATTGTCATAACTAAGAAGTTTTATGTAGGTTGCGTTGAGTCCTATTTTGCAAAAGTGGTGCAATTTACAAAATATGGGTAAAAAAATCAAAATTATCCTATGCAGCCGAAATTTTGCATGTTGACTAGAAACTACATTTAAAAAAACTTTTTCCAATAACTTTTTTCGATATTTTCAGAAATAACCCTACTTTTGAATTATTTTTTGGAAAAAATTTAAATTTGATAGATAATGCGAATCACGTGACTACTATTTTTTTGGTTAATTTTTATCTCGATTGAAGCAGAACTTTATGCCAAAGCGAATTTCAAATAAAACTATTAATAAAAAAAATCCCATATTCTGCGGACTTTACTGGTGACACTGTAGAATTTAACAATTTTATGCCTTGAAGATGGACTTGTCGATAATAAACTTTTGTGTTCTTGCATGGTTGGATATTCAAAACAATTTAAACATATTTCAAATTGTACATGGTTTTCTTAAAAAGTCGGATGTCAAAATGTTAAATTTTTTAATTTTTATAATATTTGAGTGGATTTTTGAATTTTCATGTCATATCATAACCTTTTCACCGTTACTTTAGCATACAAAAAAGTTATAGTTATTTTATAAAATTTTAATTAAATTTTAAAAAATGCTCTGGGTAACAACGAACAAACCAGTTGCCAATATACCTTTTAGACGGAACGTTTGAAATCATCCAATCAGAATAGAGACGGGTGCCGAATCCTATAGCGGAATGTCTAGATGCGTCCCGGGGACATGCAATAAACTGGTTTTTATTTTTTTTCTCGAAAACAAAGCAAGATATAAAAAAAAAACTCAGAAAGTAAAATAGTTGTATTTGTAGTTGCTTAATTCGAAAAAAACACATAATTTAAAAAAAAGTCCGTGGCGCGCAATTTTTTTGTCAAAAATATTAGTTGGACTGTCTTCCGGGACGCCACTGGACTTAATAATTTTAATCTAATTGAGGTTAAATTGTCCTCTTGTTATTATAAACAGAATTGCCAAATTTCAACAAAATCAAATAAAAGAATATTAAGATATTTAGGAACATCCGATTTTTTTTTCAAAGTTTAACACCCTGTATCGTAAAAACTATGCATTTTCGGACCCATGTTTATATAAACACTTTTTTCTTAAAATCACGTAAAGAAGCCCCCCCTTCGAGATTGGCCACATACTTAAATAACACTCTGTAGATAAAATATACAAAACCATAAACTGTATTTTTTTAGGTTAAAGCTCAGTATGTTATGTGTAAAAGACTTAAAGTAGCCCTACTTACCTATCCAGACTCAATGAAAGTAGC
The DNA here is from genome assembly GCA_963969555.1 of Polydrusus pterygomalis. Classification (NCBI taxonomy): domain Eukaryota; kingdom Metazoa; phylum Arthropoda; class Insecta; order Coleoptera; family Curculionidae; genus Polydrusus; species Polydrusus pterygomalis. Next base: position 36,280,100 of record OZ018380.1, on the reverse strand, counting down.
TTGCGAAATGGGTCCACAGTGCCTTAGAGGCTTTGCGCCATATGCACCGTAAGTAATTTTACTGTTAAGTGGACCAGTCAAATTTGTAAACCTGTAGTTATGTTAATATTTATATTTTTAAAAAAGGACTATAGGATAATAATTCGTATACAAAGCATTTTTCGCAGTACATTATAAAAGATTTAAAACTGTTATTACAATTTTTACATTTATTTTCATGATTAAATTTTAAAAAAAATTAAAATAAATATTTTGTCGATTTTAAGTAAAAAGTTCAAACAATATTTATTAAAATTATACCTTTAATAAAAATACTAGCCCTTAGTATCCGCGTACAGCTTTATTTTTTGTTAAAGCGTATTTTTTCTTGTTGACGAATGGAAATTGATTTATTCCAAGACAAATTTATCTTTTCTATTTCCCAGAAATAACTTCAAAATAAATGTCATCGGTTTCCTACTGTCAATGAAAATAAATAAATAAAATTCTAACACAAATTTCAAATCTAAAACTAAATTCAATTATTGCAAAATTACCTTTACCCTACACATACAAAGTTTGCCGATAGGCCTAATTTTTTAATATCATGGAAACCCTTTTACCCTTATGTTCCTTTCGAAATTCTTGGAAATATTTACAGCCAGCATTCTAGCAAATTTATTATTTACCTAATTAGGTTTGATTATGGTAAAGAAATCATGTAACTATATCCCCATACCGCAAGAGGCAGTGATGTAAGAGAGCTTTTTGTTAATTAACCGTAAAATATCGAATTTATTTTCTATATAAAGCAAATAACTAATACCAAGCAACCTGGCCTAGTTAGTGGAACAGCGAGCACCAAAATAAATTACTACAAGAACTAGAGGAAATACAAACATTTCAACTTGAACCTTGACAATACTTCCGTGAAAAATGCATCTGTTAGTTTTGCTTATTTGAAAAATTCCACAGCAATATTGAAAATTTCGAGTCTAAAGGGTTCTAAGAAAATAAAACGTGGCCAGTCTATAGTAAACATTATTTTCTTAAAAAAAATAATTAAGAAATTATAATTGGTTTGTACCGTGCGAGCAAAAATTATTTGCATCAAAGAGGGCTTGGATTAAAAAACGTAAGGCTTGGTTTAGATCACAATGATATGGGGACGATATATCTAACCAAATCTAGGTTAAAATTTTGTCAAATTCATATTATGACATGATATGCCAAACTAGTGAGTAAGAAAATAAGTAGACAAATACAAATTTATTTTTGTTGTTTACAAAATTGACAAAGTAAGAATATACAGAAAGAAAAAGAAAAATAATTACATAAATTGCCGAAATTGGCCACTGCCATGCTCTAAGCATAAATTTACACGTCTCTTCATATTTTCGAAAGTGTTGACCAGCATCTCTGGAGAAATGTTACCACATTCTTGGATAATCCTTTCTTGTAATAATTGTTCTAAATATGCAACTGGTGTTTTGAAAATAGTGTCCTTTAAATGAGGAAAAACGAAGTAATCTATAACCGTTAAAAAAGGTGATCTAGGTGGGAATTCAATGTCTGATCGAAAACTGATCAATCTGTCGTCGAAAAAATTGGGTAAGTACACTGAGGAAAATCACTCAATACAAGTATTTTTTTGAATATATGTGTATTACCACAAGAACAAATCCATTTATCCCTAAAATATTTCGTTTAGTCGCAATCAAGGACGTTTTTTTGACAACAATATTGTTACGTGTGCTCAATTCTTTTTTATGGTAACAGAATATCATATAACCATAACAATATGTATCCAATAAAGTGTTTTTAAAAAGTATTTTTTTAATTCCTATAAGGTTATCCTATTACCACAAAAATAAAAATAAAAACTAACCAATCTTTTATACCTATCTAAAATATACCTTTTAGGAACTAAACAGTTGCTTTTTTAAAACAGGGTGAAATCGTTTTGGTTCATTTTATTACCATTTGCAGTGTTGTTAGTTTGTTTAGTGGTTGGTGGACTATAGTTTATAGTGGATGTTTGATGGCCATTGATTTGATAAATTTTTTATATTTTAATAATTTCATATAGGGTGGTGTACTTTTAGTGCAACGTTATATAATAGGTGTTGTGGCGGTGTGTCCCCAAATTCAGGTAGGTACAATTATTTTACCAATAATTATATTTATTACTTAATAAGTAACTTATGTTTATCACATTACTCTACTTAGGTACCTACAAAAAATCGTTGACTTAGGTGAGTCTTTAAATTTTGTTAGGCGAGAAATTAATTTTTTCAGAAATACAATACAAATTTAGGGGATAGAATCGGAAAACAATCTGAGTTTTTGAGATATTTCTTCCCCGTTCTAAATTTTGCAATGCAAAATCGCATTTGTTAGGTTTTCTGATACCTATTAATAAAAAAAATTGCTAAAAAGGGTCATGTTCCTAGCAGTTTGTTACTTTTAGATCAGTCAAATCCCCCCGTTATTAAACAAAGTTTAACATACAATTTTTATCAAAAATGCTGCCCTAATAAGTGCAGAACGAAAACTTAATGGCGGCCATGATCGGAATGAATTAAAAAATATAAGTAATAAATATAATTATTGGTAAAATAATTGTACCTACCTGAATTTGGAGACACACCGCCACAACACTAAGTCTTATTGTATAACGTTGCACTAAAAGTACACCAGAATTATTAAAATATAAAAATTTTATCAAATCAATAGCCAAAAACATCCACTATAAACTAATCCACCAATCACAGCCATTTTGGCGAAGGAGCTAAAAAAAAGGAATTTAGTAGTAGCTAGGTGGACTAGCTACAATAAAAATAAAATTGTTTTATAGCTGGCTGATTATTTTTAGGAGTAAAAAGTAAAAACCGATACTTTCCTAACTACACGACCTCAATTAATCACAAAATCATTTTTGTTGACCACTGCATTATATATTTTTATGGCAGTAGAGCTGTCTTTGAACAGCAAAAGAATAATATTTAAAAAACGACCATGTTGAGGTTAAAAAGTCATTTAAAAAAAAAGAACCTTGTAGCGACAACAGAGTTGTTTTTTCGGCGCCTATTTAATGCAGATTTCTTGCTACTGCGAATGGATTTCTAGCTACGGCTAATAGAGTTTTCTCTCAGTGTAGTTAATAGTTTCGGCTGCTGTATGGGCGGTTGCACCGTCCTGTTGAAAATATACAAAACGTAGTTCGTCGTCAAGTAATTGCTTCACAAATGGATTCAACATATTATCTCTATACCGCTGTGCTGTAACTGTGTCATGGAAAAAAATATGACCAACAATTCTTCTTCGGGAAACAGCTAACCAGACACCAATTTTTTGAGGCTGCAATGTGGACTCTACAAAAAAATGGGGATTTTCACTACTCCACATGCGTGTATTCTGAGAATTCACATAATCCCCAGCAATAAAAGCAACGTTAAAAAAATGTTCGTAAAAATCTTCCATGCACAAACTCTGATTGTATTGCCACTTACCATTTACTCTAGCCCCGTTTCGAAAATACGCTTCAACTATGAATGTTTTGTGCTGTTCCGTAAAGCCCATTGTGTGAATTGTTCAAGAAATTGGAAAAAATAGCGATGAATCAAATTACTTGTAACTACTGTCAAAGATGACAGAATAACTGATTGATTGTTAATTCAGGTAGTTACTGATACCCAACAGGTATTAAGCTCTACGGCTAAGTATTACGTCCTTAGATGCAAGGCCCTCTTTGATGCAAATAATGTTTGCTCGCACGGTATAAAGGCCTTCAAAACAATGCAATTTTAAACATTATATTTATTTTTTAGAGCCTTAACGAACTTTTTCCTTATTTTTTACCAAATGGGTATCTGCTGCGTTTACGTAGTGTTTGTTGGCATGAACCTCAAATATGTTGGCGATGTTTACACCTCCGAGAGGCAGAGTCTAATGATTTATATGGTAGCCATTTTCATACCATTCGTCCTGATTTTATGCATAAAGAATTTGAAACTACTAGCACCTTTTTCAGTCGTTGCCAATATTATAACTTTAGTGACTTTTGGAGTTGTCTGTTACTACATTTTTCAAAATTTGGAAAGTTTTGGAGATAGACCATCAGTTGGGACGGCCATGGATTACCCTTTGTATTTTGGAACAACTTTGTTCTCTCTTCAAGCTGTTGGAGTGGTAAGATTAGTTGTTAGACTACAAAGTGTTTAAGAAAGTTTACATTTAGGCTCGGATCGGGTTACCCTCATAGACAATTTACCTTTAGATAAGCAAACAATAATCACGAAAGTGGCAGATTTATGGCCTCGCGCATGTAAACAAAGCTACACTTCTATACATGCGCACTGCAACATTATGACGAATGGGAAAATAGACAGTTCCGGGCTTTAAAATTTAAATTCTTGCCAAAAAATTCTACTTTCTTCTCAATTTTTGATCAGGTTGGGAAAAAAGTAGTGATTTCTGGCATTTTTACCAGTAGCAAACCTATCAGATTTTAAGGATAGAAAATTGTTTTTAAAGTTTTGTTTTTAAAATTTGTTTAAAAATGATTTGTCGTCTTCTTTTTAGTTCGAAAAGGAAGAGAACAAGAACAAGTGAATTAAACTAGTCTTATAAAATCGAATATAAAAACCAACATAACCAGCAAAATAACCAATCCACGGTGTTATTGATGTGTACCTATTATTGTAGCCTTTGAGTAGTAGGTACCTACCTAACCTATATTTGTTTTGTGGCGTTGGGGATATTCAAGATGGCGCTTGTTGGCAAAATGTCAATTTCGCACGTGGTTTGGACTCCCTAATTATAGGTTATATTTGCTATTTTCTAAATTACTTTATTTTTATTTACCGAAAAGCTGGGTTAGATATAATTTGACATTGACATTTAACAATGTGTCACTGGTCTTTAGTACGCATGATTTCTTGCAAAAATTTCACCCAAATTTGTTACTGTGTCATACACATTAAAATTCTATATAATTTTGTACAGGGTCTTCCAACGAGGACTGAACAGGGGCTCATTTTTGAGCTTCCTTGTATTTAAAGAAAAATCCAAAATAGCCAATCGATGTACTTTTTCCTGCAGAATTCAAAAATGAAACCAAAAATTTATTTGAACCAGAAACAAAAGAGTTACGATATGGATAAGGTGTTTTTTAAATGGAACATAGCTTTTTTTATACGATTTTTGGAACGAGTGATTTTTTTTTTGTCCGTTTTGATTAAAATATTTAATATTGTGACAGCTATTTTTATTAAATTTTAATGTTTTATCCAGTATAATTTAACTTTAACCTGTTTGAAACATACACTAGGCAATAAAGGTATAGATTGAATCCTTCAAAGTCAAAAAATTTGACAAATTTACTATAATATTTCCGAAATGAAATATGCATTAGATGAGAGATTGCAGATTGTTTTCTTGTTCTACAAATGCCAAGAAAATGCAAGAGAAGCAAGGAGAAAATTTATTGCAAATTTTCACAGAAATATATCCGTCAATACTATTCTAAAGATAAAGAACCTATTTGAGGAAAATAAAACATTACATGACAGAAAAAGAAATCCAACTCTATATCTACTAATTAAAAAAAAAAACATTAATAATTTAATTGTTCAATGTGACCTCCGTTGTTCTCGAAACAAGTGCGATAACCTCTTTGTAGCCTTTCCAAACTTGCTGTTATACTTTGATTTTCCTGGTTAAGGCGATTTATTTCATTCACAATTTTCTGCATGATCTCTTCAATATCGTGGTTTCGCTGCTTGTATACCACGTTCTTTAAATGGCCTCAAAGAAATGTGTCTAATATTGACAAATCGGGACTATTGGGTGGCCAAGCATAGGTTCCATTTCTACCAATCCATTCTTCATGGCGTCCGTTTAAATATTGAGTAACCTCACGCACGGCATGCGGAGAGACCCCGTCATGTTGCCAAATTAAATTTTGATATTCTTCCAATGGTAAATCTTCCAAAAAGTTCTCAATTTCGTTTTCTAAGAACTCGTAGTATCTCTGTCCATTTAAAGTCCCGTTAAAAAATATTGGTCCCAAAATTCTATTATTTTTTATGCCACACCAAACATGGATTGAAGTCCTTCCTTGCAATTTAATTGTCTGAAATTTTCTTGGATTTCCAACGGGGCCCAGTGATGACTATTATGTCTATTGAAAACCCCCGATGTTGTTAATGTGGCTTCGTCAGTCCATAAGATATTTCCGAATAAATTAGGGTCTTCGTTTTCTTTCCGAGTCACAATTTGGGAAACAAATTGGAAGCGAAGTTATTTTTGTGCCGGTGTTAGATGTTAAAGTGGAAGGATATGATAAGACTTAAATTTATGATTTCTTAAAGTCCTGTAAACAGTTCCTTGGGTGACTCTTCTGCGTCTTACACCGCCGCCGTATTGAACGTCCCGAACTGCGTCCGAAATTGATTTGGTTGGATTCAGTCGAAAATAATTCACAATGGCACGGTCTCGATTTCTATTTCTTTCTGGATTTCTTTTTCTGTCATGTAATGTTTTATTTTCCTCAAATAGGTTCTTTATCCTTAGAATAGTGTTGACGGATATATTTCTGTGAAAATTTGAAATAAATCTTCTCCTTGCTTCTCTTGCATTTTCTTGGCATTTGTAGAACAAGATAACAATCTGCAATCTCTCATCTAATGCATATTTCATTTCGGCAATATTAAAGTAAATTTGTCAAATTTTTTGACTTTGAAGGATTCAAAGGTAATTATACCTTTATTACCTAGTGTATGTTTCAAACAGGTTAAAGTTAAATTATACTGGATAAAACATTAAAATTTAATAAAAATAGCTGTCACAATATTAAATATTTTAATCAGAACGGACAAAAAAAAAATCACTCGTTCCAAAAATCGTATAAAAAAAGCTATGTTCCATTTAAAAAACACCTTATCCATAGCGTAACTCTTTTGTTTCTGGTTCAAATAAATTTTTGGTTTCATTTTTGAATTCTGCAGGAAAAAGTACATCGATTGGCTATTTCGGATTTTTCTTTAAATACAAGGAAGCTCAAAAATGAGCCCCTGTTCGGTCCTCGTTGGAAGACCCTGTACATATTTTTGTTATAAATTTTTACTAATAAAATTTATCATAAATTTTAGCACAAAATTTGTGTTAAAATTACGTCTGTGTAAAACGGCACTAACGTTGAAAAAATATTATTTTTAACTAAGTGCCGTTTTACACAGGCATAATTTTTAAGAGAAATTTAGTGCTAAAATTTATGATAAATTTTATTAGTAAAAATTTATAACGAAAATATGTACAGGGTGGCCCATTAATAAGGGACGCCGGCTATATCTCGGAAACCATTAATCGTACAGCTTTCGGAAAAAAAAATTTATAAGTAAATTGAAAATTAGTTTTTAAATTTTCAATTTCTCCGAAAATTCCCATATTAAGGTATAACTCTGATTATATCATTGGAAAGCATAGACAATTCTGCATCATTTTGGTTCAAGGCTCGTTGGCGTACCGACCTTGATAAGAGTGGGGGAAGCTATTGAATGTGTAAACATTAAAATCGCCGTAACTTCTAAACGACTTATCCGATTTTACTAAATTTAAGCTTGTTTGGAAGGGAAAGGTAAGTACCTTCAATTGTCGTATCCAATGGTACACGATAGTTTCTAATCAAATTGCTAGAGGGCGCAATTTGTAATAATAACAGTTTTTTTGATTTTATCCAGAAAATTCAAATCATACGGTATAGCTATGACATCATAATCGGAAAGTAGATGGAATTTTCAAGAAAATATGTGAAAACCGCTGTTCGATATCTTTGTTCGTTTCAGAGTTATTGCCAGAACAATAATTTTTAATACAAATTGCGCCCTCTAGCAATGTTATTAGAAACTATTGTGTACCATTGGATACGACAATTGAAGGTACTTCCAAGCAAGCTTAAATTTAGTAAAATCGGATAAGTCATTTAGAAGTTACAGCGATTTTAATGTTTACGCTTTCAATAGCATCTCCTACTCTTATCAAGTGAAAGTGTAAACATTAAAATCGCTGTAACTTTTAAACAGCTTATCTGATTTTACTAAATTTAAGCTTTTTTGGAAGGAAAAGGTAAGTCCCTTTAATTGTCATATCCAATGGCACACAATAGTTTCTAATAAAATTGCTAGAGGGCGCAATTTGAAATAAAAGTTATTGTTTTAGCAATAACTCTGAAACGAACAAAGATATCGAACTGCGGTCTTCACATCTTTTCTTGCAAATTTCATCTACTTTTCGATTATGATGTCATAGTTATACCGTATAATTTGAATTTTCTGGATAAAATCAAAAAAACTGTTATTATTACAAATTGCACCCTCTAGCAATTTTATTAAACACTATCATGTACTGCTGGATACGACGATTGAAGGTACTTACCTTTCCCTTCCGAACAAGCTTACATTTAGTAAAATCGGATAAGTTGTTTAGAAGTTACAGCGATTTTAATGTTTACACATTCAATAGCTTCCCCCACTCGTATCAAGATCGGTACGCCAACAAGCCTTAAACCAAAATGATGCAGAATTGTCTAAGCTTTTTAATGATATAATCAGAGTTATACCTTAATATGGGAATTTTCGGAGAAATTTAAAATTTAAAAAAACAATTTTCAATTGTGCCCCCTTGCGGCGAAATGAGGAACTTGAAAATAATTTCCAGAATTTTCTCATGACCGCTTTACTCATAAAATTTTTTTTCCGAGATATAGCCGGAGTCCCTTATTAATGGGCCACCCTGTACAAAATTAGATCGAATTTTATTGTGTATGACACAGTAACAAATTTGATTGCAAATTTTGCAAGAAATCATGCGCACTAAAGACCAGTGACGCATTGTTAAATGTCAATGTCAAATTATATCTAACCCAGCTTTTCGGTAAATAAAAATAAATTAATTTAGGAAATAGCAAATATAACCTCCGAATGCCAATTTCAATCAAATGTAACCTTTCTTTTTCGGCTTTTCTTAAAAGATTTTGACAAGTGTTATTTTACATTACCGCGCATATTTTGGCGCACTTTTATTAATTTTTTTGATAAAATATAGAAATGTTTCTATATTTTCGTAAACTATTATAATATTTTTCTAAAAATTTGTAGAGTGTTTATACACATTAAAATTTAGTTGTAAACAAATTTCTGCTTAAATTTATCGTCAAATTTGCTACTGTGTAAAACGATACTTAGCTTTTTTTATTCCCTATTTATATATTCCTTTAATAATTATTTTAAGAACTTGGCACATGTCATAAGTTTAAGACAAGATCAAGGCAAACAATTCATTCTGGATTTTAAGACAAGAAATTCCAACACGCCATTCCTTAAAGTTAAAAAAAAATTAAAACACAGGAAAAAGAAAATTTAAAAAATAATAATTTATTATAATTCACTAAAAAAATATTTTAAATGTCAATAGTGATTTCCTTCTTTTTTTTTTGAATTTTCGTAAAATTAAGATTGTAACTTGAAAACTTAAAAAACTGTATTCTAATTACGTACAAGTTTCAGTACAGTCCGTTTATAAAATACTGTGCGTACTGCAGGTACATTTAATTTCATAACCTGACTTTTAGGTAATAGCGCTGGAAAATAATATGGCAACACCCAAAAACTTCAGACAGCCATTGGGTGTTCTTAACATTGGAATGGCTTTTGTTACTGTAATATATGTTGGAATGGGCATGATGGGTTACTGGCGGTATGGGAACGATATAAACTCTAGTATAACAATGAATTTTCCCATAACAGAAATGTAAGTAAATTTTTTCATTAAAATTAAATTTTATTTTATTTTTATTGTTTTTGCTTTAAGGTTAAGGTGTTGAAATTTTTCACTTCCCTGTTTATTTTTACCCTTTAAGGGAATAATTTCAGAAACTAACTTATAAAACAAAGTTCTTTTTAAACTAGCATAAAGACTAAATATACGTTTCAAAATAAAAATTCGAATATTTTAAAATTATTCTACATATAAGACACCTCGACATACTTTTCCGCTAACTTAATTATAATTAATACGAATGATTTGCGGTATATTCAGTTCATGGATTGCTTCTTCTATGCGCTCTTTTAATATTTCCCTATCATGTGGAAGATTATGTGAGTAAACCTTTTGTTTTAAGGCACCCCAAAAAAATAAATCTAATAATGTAAGGTCAGGCGACCTAGCTGGATAATGAATTGAGCCAAACCTCCCTATCCACCTTGCGCCAAAACTATCATTTAACCATTGTGTGACCAAGGCTGTGCAATGAGCAGGACAGACGTTTTGTTGCCAGTAGGGAATAGTAAGCGTTTCGAAATCATCCATGGATTTGGATCGCAGACACCCCCACCACCACACCCAAACCTACCAATACAACACTCCCCCCACTCCTCCCCCCACTCCTACTACCACACCCATTCCTACCAGTACAACACTCCCCCCACTCCTCCCCCTACCAACATACCCATTCCTCCTACCAAAACACCAATCAACCAGTTATAAATATATCCATATCCATACCCATGGATACATGGATATCACCTTACCAACCATCCATGGATCTACAGACATATACAGTTTCAACCCGATTATAAATCGCAAAGATACAGATATTCTCCTTCTACCTATCTATTATATGTTTTCTATATATATATATATATATATATAATAGTTATCAAACCAATATCAATTAAGCTTAAAACAACGAAGTATAGACATGTCTAAAATGAATAATTGTTGTCCTTCTGTGGACATTATGTTGACACATATAAATGGAGAGAAAGAATTAGTTGACTTTTCTAGGGATGAATTAAAAATGCTGCCGTTGGATTATTTACTAAAACATGCAACTTGCTATGAAATTCTGAATATCTGGGGGAAACTACCTGACAGCTATAAAAATAATATGGATTTACGTTTATCTCTACCTTGTTTTAGTCACTTTTACCGATTGGATTGCATAACTCAATTTGAAGGGACAGTTCCAAGTATACGAAACTGTATGTTTTGTAATAAAATAAATTTGAATATCTAATAGATAATATACATTACTTAATCCAACACCTAAAAGTTAACTATACTATGTATTACTTTAAATAAAACCTCACTAATTATTTTTAATATTTTTTTACATATCCCGCTTAACACGCACACATATAATTGCATATTATACACATACAGCTTATGGCAATCTAAAACGAGATCAGAGCTTCAGCATTCATTATCTTCAATCGTCTTTATAGACGTCACAAGCTGATGGTATGTCGTCATTCGCGAAATCAATAATTACTTTAAGAATACGTACACAAAGAAGAAAGGGCGATACCTGTTTTAATGCGATGATCTACGTTACTAATTATATGACAGGATAGTTATTTAGAATCGATTAGTCGTATGCAATTTCACATTTTTAGTTGCATTAAAAATAATTTAATTTTTAACTACATTTCTTGTTTGCGTGTTTAAATGAATTTTTCTACTTTGGTTGGATATAAATACAAGCGGAGTTAAACTAAATTCATTCGACGCTCTAGCTTGTATAGAGTTTAGTTATATTTACATATTTACATATTTACAAGTTTAAAGAAATGTCAAGCAAACCAAAAATAAATATTTTACGTCAATTAATTATTAATCCAGATGTCATTCACTTTGAAGGCGCTATTCCACCTCCAAAGATGGAGTTTCTGGAAGACAGATTACCATCACCAACTACATTTCATACACCGCTCCCATCACCGACAACGTCTGAGACTTTTAACGCTGCAAACAACCTTCAAGAGTATCTCAATGGATCCCTCCCTTTGTGGGAACAAATGCTTCAACCAGTGGAAGAAGATATGATGATTCCAACAAATCCAAACCATACTAAAAATCCACAAGAATTTATGATGGTTTCTACAGGATCATGTCGTATCGAACCACCACAAGAGGCTATACCCATCTCAGCAGGTCCAAGCCATAATGAAAATCCACAAGAATTTATGACGGTTTCTACAGAATCATGCCATGCCAAACCACCACAAGAAGCTATACCCATCTCAGCAGATCCAAGCCATAATGAAAATCCACAAGAATTTATGACGGTTTCTACAGGATCATGTCGTACCGAACCAACACAAGAAGCTATACCCATCTCAGCAGGTCCAAGCCATAATGAAAATCCGCAAGAATCCATGACGATTCCTACAGAATCATGCCATGCCAAACCACCACAAGAAGCTATACACATCTCAGCAGATTCATGTTATACCGAACACTCGCATACGGTTCCACTACCAATGGTGGAACCAGAAATTCAGCAACACCGATGGTTACATCATTTAGATCAATTAAAAAAAATTAACTTTTCAATTTCTGAAATCAAAAGAAGGCTGTCAGTTGCTCAAGAACAAGTAGACGACTTTCAAAAACTTTTGTTGGTCCTAGAGGAAAGGAAAAGATCTCATGTCTTAATATATATAAATAAAAACAAAGAAGAAACTCTACTTAGTAAACTTTCGAAAAGGCAGAAGCTAATGTAAATATGTTAATATAACTAATAAATATATAAGCTAGAGGTCGTAATCAAAAAAAATATAAAATGGTTTTATTTAAAATAACATAAATTTTCTTGATACATTAAAAAAGTCGCTCACAAAAGTTGAAGGATAACAAGTTATGTATACTATAAAATATATATTTAACTCTACAGGGTGTTCAATAAAATCGAAGTGAAAGAAATAGAACATCACATATTTTTTAAAAGCGCTTTGTTACGCAATAGCGAATGATAAAAACGGATTCCATTAGTTTTCTTCCTATATCCGAAAATATGATAATATATAGTTTATTATTTTAAAAACAATAAATAGAATAGTAAATGGACAGTGCGGTTTATAGATTGTAAAACAGTTCGATGTTGTTTTATTTATTTAGGATAGTTAATCAAATATAACATGTTTTATTGCATTGTTGTAATAAGTTGAAAAAGTTCGTTGTTATTTCAGATACATAAAAGAAATGTGTATAAAAGTTGTGGCCCAGGACGTGTTGTATAAGAAAAAACTATTTTTGTCTCTACAGGGTGATTCACAAAAGCTGATTGAAAAAATATTACATTATAATAAGATTCCATATATTTTTATATCAAATTTAAATACTATATTCAATACAAGTAAAGTTGTTATAAGGAAATTTTTGTCTAAGGGTAGTCGTTTTTGAGATATTACAAATAACATTTTTTCACTTTGTTAGACTATAGCGTGTTAACGTTTCATGATTTTAAAAAACGGCTTCTACAGTTTACTCTTAGTTTTTAATCCTGTTTTCAAAAATGTAATAATATAAGAAAACATTTTTCACAAATTAATCCAAATGACTAGTAGAGTGAGATTGGAAGTTCTCCGCTGCAAAATAATAAACTATATAACTTTTGGATTAGAGTTCAATTCTCTAGTACATAACCTAACTTGCTTAAAGATGGATGAAAAATCAGCAAGAGAGCTAATAAAAACAAGAAAATCTGTTAAACAAAAATACAATGCATTAAAATCAGAATTATCTGATAAAGAAATTCGTATGGAAAAAGAGTTTAAACCAATTACTCAACCTTTGAATGAGCTAATTAGAAACATTAAAACAGATCCGTTTATTAAAAGAGAAAATTATTCACCGCAAATGTTCTCAACTCCTATAAAACAATTTCAATTTCCTACTCCTCCAGAACGCATTGCAAGAAAATCAAATGCCTATAATAAATATTTACCACCTAACATGCCATCATTTTTAGAAAATGATGAAGTATTTTGGGACGACATGGATATAGCAAATTCGAGTCAAGAATCAACAATCGAACCTACTTTAGAAGAGATACAACAAAGTGTCTTGGAAATAACAAAAACACCAGCATATCAGGAATATTTGAATGCTTATGATCCGTTGATAAGACCATTTGTTGATAAATTAATAAAGGATACAAAGGGTGAATTTGATAACAAATATGGTCTTAATCATGATATTAATTCCGAAAAATATAAAATCGCGAAGTCTGAAGTAGACTTTATAGGAAAAGATATGAAGGTTGAGGGTGTTAGATATGAGGGAACACCTGGTTTATATGAACTAATATTTAAGAAACAACCTGTTGGTTATTCCACAAAAGATATGGAAAATTATATGGATATTTTAAAAAGAACGAATGCATACAGACGAAATTTTGATTCTAATAATCAAATCCAAGGAACAACCGACACTAAATATGTAACAATAATTAAACCATATTTATTAAAAAAGGGTATATTAAAAACGGGGAGTGTATCATCGGAAGTAGATTATCGTTTGACGCTACCAAGTACATCCAGAGGGTTACCAAAACCACAACAAAGACCACGTTCTACAAGATTACAATCCACAAAAAGCGTGACAGGAAAGGGAGCGATGTTAAATTTATCAAAAAATAAGATGGATTATGTTTATTATGATAATTTAAATGAGCTAATTGATAGATTAAGGTTGTTGACAGCATCACAAATGGCTGGACATACTGGCCATCAAAATGAAATAGTATCAATTTTGGAAGAATTAAGAGAGGCTCACATTATCTTATAAAATAACAAACTATTATAATTTTGTATCATTAGAACAATGTCAATCGACAAATTTGGAAGTCATAGTTCAAAACGATACTTGTCTAATTATTCTGCTGCTGTATTGGGAAAAAAGGTGATTGAAACTGCTGAGAAAACAATTACTGATAACTTTACTAAAGATGTGAAATACATAGAAAACAAAATTATTCAAAATTTTCAAAACACACTTGAATCAAAAACGGAGAGTGAGAGAAATTTTAAAAGTTTAAATAAGAGAGTAAGTGAAAACGATGAATTAATAAAAAGTGTTGTGAAAAAGGCGAAGTTATATGCAGACGAAAATGTTAATAAAATAATGAATTTAGAGGATGCTATTAAAGAGCAAACAATCAATGTTCACCAAATAATAAATGATATTCAACCATTGAAGCAAGGAATATTTCCACATGATGTGTTAAAAAATATGATAACTAAGCAACATGAATCATCTCATAAAGATTTAGAAAAAGAGTTAGCAATAAAAATTGAGAGTATTAATAAGAAGCTTAGTTCAACAATAAAAACATTTCAAGAAGATCACATTCGCATGGATAAAAGAACACTTGAAATTGAGCCATCTCTGTTACAATTATTAGTTCATAAAACTGAATTTGATGCTTTAGATGAAAAATTTACCAATGTTTCAATAGAAATGAAAGAAATTAGCAATAACCTAAATATAGCTAAATTGCATTCTGAAAAATTGGAAGAAAAATTACTAAACATGATAAGGTCTTCCACTGAAAAAGTAAATGAAATTCAAAAGGACAACAATAAATACGACTTAAAAAATATTGAAGATAGATTATGGACAAAAATGAATTCTGCAATTAATGAAAAATGTGTGACTGTGAGTGATATTCGCATGCCGTTTAATATGATTGAGCGACGGATTGATGACTTAGAAACTGAATTCAAAGAGAAAATTGCTGTTCTTAAATAGGATACGTTGTAGAAGATCTAAAATATGCATTAAAGCGAATCCAACTCCAGTGAAGAAAAATCTTATCCATATCAAAAATTATAATATTTAAGGCTGACACTTAAGTTAAAAATGTTAGTATCTAAAACTAATCATGAGTGCAAATATTAAAGAAACTGTAGTAAATGAGCTTCATAGGCCAGCTAGAAAAAATTTTAGACGGCGTCATGTTATAATTAAAAGTTTAAATGACCTATGGCAAGCTGATTTAGTTGAAATGCTTCCTTACGCAAAGCTTAATAAAGGATACCGTTACATATTGGTTGTAATAAACGCATTTTCTAAATATGTTTGGATTCAACCTGTTAAAAGAAAAACCGCAGAAAATGTAACTTTAGCAGTGGAAAATATTTTAAAACTTGCTAAAACTCCCCCCAAAAACATGCAGACAGATCAAGGAAATGAGTTTTATAATTCCAACTTTAACAAATTAATGCAAAAATATAAAATTAATCATTACAATACATTCTCTAATTTAAAAGCTAGCATTGTTGAAAGAGTCAATAGGACTTTAAAAACATTAATGTGGAAACAATTTAGTTTACAAGGAAATTATAAATGGTTGAATATTTTAAATGATATCGTTGTTAAATATAATACCACAAAACATAGAACAACTGGATTAAAACCCATTGATATCAATGAAAAAAATGAAAAGAAAATTTTAAAATCAACTTATAATAAAATAAAAACTGTCGATCCTAAAAATTCAAAGTTTAAGAAGGGAGACTATGTTAGAATCAGTAAATATAGGGAAGCTTTTCAAAAAGGGTATACACCTAATTGGTCAAATGAAATTTTTGAAATTAGAGATATTAATCTAACCAATCCAAAAACATATTTGCTTAAAGATGAAAACGATGAATCCATTCAAGGAGTATTTTATACAGAAGAGTTGCAAAAAGTTAAACATCCAAACGTATATCTGGTTGAAAGGGTGTTGAGGAAACAAGGAAATAAGGTTTATATAAAATGGTTGGGTATGGATAAAACACACAATTCATGGATATTAAAAAGTGAATTAATTTAAATTGTATTTATTTAAAAAATAAAAGTTACATAAAACATTTATTATATATTTTTTTTTAATTCTATAACTAACTAGTTAAATTGATATAAAATTATCAAATCCCTTTCTATATCGTCCCTCATTCATGGAACTATCTTTATCGATAACAACAAAATCATATTTATTTTGCCAACACATTGAACAGAGATCCTTAAATGTTTGTATGTTCATGTCGCTATTTACGTGATTATCATAAATATGTTTTAAGTTGGTGGCGTCTTGTTGAAAAATTATCAAAAGGTTGGCATTATCTCTGATAAGTTGTTTAGGTATGGATGAGTATGTTTGACATAAATAAAAACAATCGGTATTTTTATGTCGACCAAAACAAAAATAATCTCTCATCAGTGCTTGACTGCTACAAACAATATCATCAAAAATAATGATTGAATTCGGTTTTATTTCATTTGGTGAAACAATATCATCAGCATTAGAAGATTCAAAATAACCAACACATTTTAGTGGTTTAAATAATGTTCTTAAATATTCATATTTTGATTGATTTAAGGATTTCGAATATACATATATGTTTTCAAATCGTAATCCATTAACATGTGTGATAAGGGAAATAACTAGATTTGTTTTTCCACATCCGCTAGGACCTACAACTAAGCAGCGTTTGCAATTTCCTCCAAATAATCCACCATGTTTCCGATAAATATCTTGCTTTAAATCAAAATTTTTTATTGGTAAAGAAAAATCTTGTTTTATAATCTTCATTGTTTGAATATCTCTATTTAAGTAAGAACATTTATATATTTCAATCATTTATATATAATGATTAAACACAATAGCAATACTAACATTCACTCTAAGAAGCGTAAGAGGAAAGGAAGTGGATTAATAAATTCATTAATTAATAAATTACCCATAGAACTCCATATCCCTTCATATAATTTTTGTGGTCCAGGTACGAAATTAAACAAAAGACTTGCACGAGGAGATAAAGGAATAAATCAATTAGACGAAGCGTGTAAGGAACACGATATCACATATTCGAAACATACAGATATTGAAAATAGACACGAGGCTGATAAAGTATTAGCTAAAAAAGCATTTAATAGATTTAAAGCTTCAGACGCAAACTTTGGTGAAAAAATTTCATCTTTGGTTGTTGCTGGAATAATGAAAGCAAAAAGAAAGCTTGGTATGGGAATGAGGAAAAAAGGAGGTCAAATATCTTTTAACACTGTTGTCAAGAAAGCTCGTAAAGGAATAGTTGGAAAAAAATTTAGTAACATTAAAAACATCGCATCCGCTGCATTATCAGCAATTAAAAATACAAAATCAAAAATACAAGTTCCAAAACAAAGAATTATTCCAATTCCTAAAACTGGTGGAATTTTACCATTAATACCAATCTTTGCAGGTCTATCTGCTTTAGGAGCCCTAAGTGGTGGTGCTGCTGGTATTGCTTCAGCTGTAAATGCTGCTAAAAACGCGCAAAACAAATTAGATGAACAAAAAAGACACAACAAAGCTATGGAGAAAATATCGATCGGAAAAGGTCTATATATTCATCCTTATAAAAAGGGTTGTGGATTATATTTGAAACCATATTCAAAAAACTGTTAAAATTGCTACCTCGCAGACCCTTGACTAATGTAGATTTATTAAAATATGCTAAAATACTAAAGTAGCCAAATTTTAGAGGTGTCTTTATGAGAAATAAATTACCTAAGAAAATTAAAAAACATGAAACAGGTATTATTAATTTAGATAATGCAATGGGTGATGGTACTCATTGGACAGCATATATTAAGAACAATAGAAACATAGTCTACTTTGATAGTTTTGGTAATTTAAGACCGCCAACAGAAGTTATAACTTATTTTCTTAGCGATGGTAGTGAAAATAATATTAAATACAATTATGATGAATACCAATCTTTCGATACCTACGTATGCGGACAATTATCTTTACAATTTATTTATAACAATGTGTAAGCGCAATTAATTTGTATTCTTATTGCAACCATCATGTCGTTTACTATAGCTCTTTCTGACAGTTCCGCCATTCTTCAAGCAAATTTTCATCCGCCTATTTACTTAAATCCCGACTTATCTTATGTTATCGGTCTAACTAATTTTGAAACTTTTAATGCAATACCAAATATTGATGAAAGTAATAACAAGGTGTATTTTGGAAAAAATAATGAATTTCTAACGATTCCGACAGGTAGTTATGAAATGGAAGACATTAACAAATATCTACAAAACGAGTTTAAAAAACAAAATATTTCGTTTTATTTATATGCTAACAACAACACGTTAAAATCAGTCATTAATTCATCCGTCGATATTATTTTTAAAGATGGTGCAATTGGAAAAATTTTGGGTTTTAATAATGGAATTTTAAAGGGTGATGGATCTCCAAAAACATCAGAAAACCCTGCAGAGATTATAAAAGTTAATTCTTTATGTATAGATTGCAGTATCGCTGAGGGTTCCTATCTGAACGGAAAGCCTGTACACATCATTCACCAGTTTTTCCCTAATGTTAGTCCTGGATTCAAAATAATAGAAAGTCCTCAGAATATAATTTATTTTCCCGTCACAGTAAAAGTAATAGATAAAATAACAATAAAAATAATAGATCAAGACCTTAACATTGTTGATTTTCGGAACGAGATCGTAACAATAAGATTGCATATTAAAGAGGTATAATGGTTATACTTTATAATCAAAATATCACTAGTTTACCAACAAAAATAATTAAAAACTATAAGAAGAATATACATCATAAACCTAAGATTAGTAGCGAGAAAATCTTTCATAGGATAACATCTAAAAATAAAACATTTTTAAAATCATTAGGTCTTAAAGTTTTAGTATAATGGATATTCTTAACATAACACAAGATCTGTTTATAGATAACTCTATTGTACATTCAGAGTTTCATGCCTATGAACCATATTTACCAACAAAATTAGGAAACAATGATGAAATTACAATACCTATACATGAAGTTGAAAAATATACACTTCCATCCGAAAGCTTCCTTTATATAGAGGGAAAACTAACAAAAGATGATAATACTGTTTCTGAAACAATGAAATTAATTAATAACGGAATAGCGTTTCTTTTTAAAGAGATGCGATATACTTTAAATGGTGTTACAATTGATTCAGTGAGGGATGTGGGGATAACATCAACAATAAAAGGTTATTTATCATATAATCAAAATCAATGCAATAAACTAAAAAACGCTGGTTGGTTCCCTATGGGAAACTCACAAGTGGTTGATGCTACCACTGGTTTCTTTAATGTTTGCATCCCTCTTAAATTTTTAATGGGATTTTTCGAAGATTATAAAAAAATAATTTTAAATGGTAAACAAGAACTTATTTTAGTAAGAGATAATTCCGACAAAAATGCTACACTTAATACTGTAGATCAAAATCCGAAAATTCAACTTACTAAGTTGACTTGGAATATACCGCATATATCAGTAGCGATTCCTCAAGAACTAGCATTAACTAAAATAATTGATAGAAATAGTAACATAACAATTGCATTTAGAAGTTGGGAGTTAATAGAATATCCGGAGCTACTTAAAACAGGTCGTCATAATTGGCCTGTCAAAACCTCTACAAAGATCAATACCCCAAGACATATAGGGATTTGCTTTCAGACAGATTATAGAGATAAGGCAATATCTGATATGTCACAATTCTCTGATATTAAATTGCGAAACATCAAAGTATTTTTAAATTCTGAAAGATATCCCTACAATGATCTCTATTTAGACTTTGAAAAAAATAAATTTGCGACATTATATGAAATGTTTGCAAGTTTCCAAAAATCCTATTATGGGTTAACGCCGGAACCAATTTTTTCTCCAAAGGAATTTAAAGAAAATGCCCCCATAACATATATCGATTGCTCCCATCAAAAAGAATCCATTGAAACAGGACCTGTTGTTATGAGAATTGAATTTGAATTACAAGAGGATCTAACTAACAAAGTATCAGCTTATTGTCTTATTATGCATGACAAAATATTTACATATAATCCTTTAACCAAAAACGTCAGACAACTCTAAGACACTTTATAAAATCATAGGTTTGCGGTTTGTTTCCATCATTATGATTGAGACGCTAGAACAACGATTATCATACTTTTTAAAAGAATTGAAGCTATTGAAACAAAAAATTCAAGAATACTCTGATCAGAAATCGCTGATTAAACAATTTTCACATCTGAAATTATGAATTTTCTCATTCTCGACGTCCAAGGTTTCAAAATTGAAAACAACAAATTTGTTCCAAAGGAATTAGCTGCTTATGATGGAAAAAAAATATGTCACTACGTTTTTAAACCCCCATTTAACATGAAATATTTACCACCAAACTTGCAACAACAAGCTGTTTGGTTAATGAAAAATCATCATTGTCTTCCATGGTGTGAAGGATATACACCCATTCACAAATTTTCTGAAATTATCAAAAACCTAACAGAAAATGTGGATCGTGTGTATGTGAAAGGAAGTGAGAAGTCTTTATACATAAAAAAATACTCCCTATGCACGGTGATTGAACTTGATGATTACCCTCCTTTAACTGCAGCAGAATCATCTTGTTTTTATCATTCCAAATCATCCTGCATCTGCGCATTATCCAATGTTTTTAAATTATATAATGATACAATAATGATTGAATAAAACAAATAAATATATTTATGTTTTTTATTTATAAATTACAAATTACTTCCAAATATTTTTTTATTTTTCAATACAATTCTTTACAAATTCGTTACAAGCAAATAATTCAACATCCTCTACAACACAATCAGAGAAAAAGTTTAACAATTCCAACACACAACAAACATTTGCGCTGTTTAATATAGGTGAAATAACATCATATACATTTTTTAGTAAATCACCATTTTTCATGGAAACTCCACTAACTAGAATATTATAATATTTCGAAAATTCTTGTGATTTTAAAATATCCAAACGATATTTAATCAGATTTGATAATTTAACTAATTCGTTTATGGTGTCACCAGCAAAGAAGATTTCGTTTCCACCGTCTTGTACAATCTTGATTATTCTTGACTTGTAATGGTGAACAAAGTGAATTTCATATCCTTTTGTCTGCAAGGGTTGCCATCCAAAAGTGTTAGAGCACATGAAGCTTTGCATATATCCTTCATTACTTAGAAGTGAAAACCATTGATCTTCATTAAGGATAACAGTTTGGTTATACTTGACTCCGCCGAGTTTAATAACCGGTTCATATTTTCTCTCTAACGAAAATCCAACACTAACCCATTTGGATTTGGATTTGTTAAGGTAGTACATGCTTTCATTGATGAGAGCACCATTACGTTTCTGACTGAATTCTTCGTTCTTGGATTGTTGAGGATTGTAGGACATGGTATCAATGTAAAAGTTTGCCATTTTTTGTAGGTTATGTGTAGACAACGTTTGTGAAATTAATGTTGATGCAACTTGAACTGTCTGCTTAAATAAGCAATAAAAATGTGGAGGGGGAAGCTGTAATGTGGGGGGGGGGGTATAAATGATAGAGGAGCATTAGTAACATCAGATAGTAACCATGAATGAGACCAATGTTTTCCTTGACATTCAAGGATATAATTGCAGTTTTGGTTACATTCCAAAGGAGGTGTGCATTTATGATGGGATTCGTTGTTCAAATTATTTGTTTAAATCCCCATTTAAAAGAAACATGTTATCTGATGATGATTTAAAAGTAGTTAATTGGAGTGAAGAATATCATGGATTGGATTGGGATTGTGGAAATATTGAACTTAATGAACTTGATAGTATTTTAAAACATACCTTATCATACTACCACTCACCAAAAATTTATGTAAAGGGGAATAAAAAGTCAAACTTTCTCAAAAAGTTTTTAGATGAAGAATATATTTATAACATCCCTATTGGTCGAGAACCCAAACTAAGTAAATTCAAGACGATTCCAGAGTGTTATTTTCATAAAAATATGAATCCATGGCACTGCGCCTTAGCTAATGTGAATTTGTTATATCGTTATAAAAGTTGTTATGAATAAATAAAAGTTACAAAATATGTTTTACATTTTTTTATTTATAATACAAATATGCTTTAAATAATACATATCCCAACAAACACATAAACAATATAAAAATTATTATTACAAATATTATACATGTGCGCATATTACATTCTTCCATATGTAATTTGTTATACAATTGATTCCATTTCTCTGTTAGTGCATGCGATCTATTGGAATAATATATCCTTAACTTATACTCTACAGTGGCTGAGTTATTTATTACATGATCATTTATTTTATAAGTAAACAATCCATTACTTATATCCATCCTTTTCCATGTTGATGGCCAACTATCATTATTTGCATTATTAATCGATAAACAAATAAATGTATCTTGAACATTGGGATTAACTTGTATGAATAAAGTATTGTTAATAAACGCTGATAGGAAAAGAACACCTACAGGTAGGACCATCATTTTAAAAATAAAATAATTTTGTTAAGTTCTTAGGTTTTATATTCATCGTGAACTAGATTTCGTAAAATATCGATAACATTATTAACATCAGGATCATCAGTTCTGGATTTATCTTCTAAAATGTCAATGTGTTTGTGCCCCCAAGCTAGGGTTCTAAAAGAGTCTTGAATTATATATCGTTTATCATCTTTTGGGGACAAAGCAACCTTATTTTTTAGTTGAGTAAACATATCATGTAGGATTGAACGAAATACATTCATTTTTCTAAACTTGATTTCTGAATTTTCAACTACATCTTTATAATCTTGTTTAGTAATTAAATTTTGTATAACATATTTTTTCACACCTTTTGCTTTTTTTTCCGATTTATTTTCTAAATTGACGCAGTAAGCTTTTGCACCTGTACCATAGAAACTTAAAATTGGTTGACCTGCAAACTCATCTTTCATACGTCCTAATACAGATTTATTCTTAGTTATGTTATGCATATTATTTTCATTATAATTGGAAGTATCAAATTTATCTAAATTATTCTGAATAGCTTCATAAAAGTTTGGCGTCTCTATTTGGAGAATCAAACTATCGGTATCAGTGTACAATAATATTGCTTTGTCGCCATATTTACTTTTGATGTAATCATAATAAAAATTATAAATTACAGTTTTTGATAATTCCAAGACTGAGAATCCAATATAAACTGGTTTGTTGTAATTCACCTTAACTCTTTCCATTTGTATTGCAACAAAATTTTCGTTAAATACTAATCGATTTTTAAAATTTGGTTTAGCTATCAGTGTTTGCGCTCCTTGCTTTTGTCTAATATTTTCCCAATGTGTGATTAATCTTATATCAACTCGTTTATCAATATTTTCCAAAGATTTACCATAAATAGCATTATTATATAATTTGTAACAATCTTTTTCTAACTTGTTTTTGGATTTATTTCTCATTTCAGTATTTAAATCAATGTAAGGTTTCAAAAATGCTGACTGTTTAAATTTAATTACTCTGTGAATTTTAGTTACATTCAATCCATTTCGAATAGCTTGTTTAAGATTTCGATAATGAATTACATATTTTTCTTTATTGTTTAAATCACAAATTAATTTCTTTTGTTTTGAATCTGGTGGACAAATATTTTCTGATAAAAATGGTAGTTCATTATGTTTTTCATGTAAATCTTGAGGATATTTTATATCTACTTCTAAAACATATCCATATTCACCATCATCATCAATTGTTATCACATCAAGAGTTTCTATTTCTTCCATTGACATCCAAGAAAAATCACTTATTGGGAGATATTGACTCATACTATGTCCATACAAGTTAGTTGCATCTAAATACATAATAAATGAAGTTGGTTTATCAGGATCATAATTTTTAAGACATTGGTTATTGGCTTCAGCTTTTCGAACACTGCAATGACAAATTCCACCTCTTATACTATTCTTAAAAAAATGTAACATATCAATATCAGTTAATAATTCCAATTTGACGTTAGTCATTTTTAACATAGCATCCCAACTTAAACCAGGTAATGTATAATATTGTGCAGGATCCAACTTAAAATTATTTATAGATACATTTCGAAATGCTTCAAAAAAATCTGTTAATATGAGAACGTCAGATAGTAAATAAATTTTTGTATAATCCATTAAGGTTTGACAATCAAATAAGTTCCAAATATGAGTCGCTCTATTGTAATCTAATGGATCTATAGATTCATCGCGTAGTTTATCATAAAAATCATCAATACTTGGAAGTTGATTCTCATACAATTTTTCAAATGAATCAACATAAGAATATGGGTACACTCCCTTTTTTCGAATTTCATTGAAATGGTTGGAATCTTGAAAATGTTTTTGAATTTGTATACATTGATCTGTTTCTAAACTTTCACCAAACGTTTCTAATGAGGTTGCAACAAATCTAAATGAATCCAAAAATCTCATTTTAACAAATACATTTTTTTCTTTATTGTCTTTGTCTTTATATTTATCAACCAGAATTGATTTTGAAAATGAAATGTATTTCTCTTTGGTTTGTGCTAAGACATCAATGTCATCTTTTTCACAGCACAACTGCTTAATAAACAGGTGACTATCGTAACCCGTTAAATTATGAAAAAATATGGGGATAAAATATGGAATTTTGAAATTTAAGTTGCATATGCTATGTGCTGCACCTCGAAATTCACCAGTTAAATGATCATGATCTCTTACTTTTTCGTTTTCTTCAACTTGTTCGTTACATATATGACAAATATTGGTTGATTTATAAGTTGATTTCTGTTCATTTGATAGAGGAAGCATTTTTACTATAGGTTTAAGACAGTTATTGTAAATTCTATGTACATGATCTTCAATTCGTTTACAAAACTCCTCTGCAGCATCTAAACCAAAATAAGAATCTAATACTGATAGAGAGTCATCATATGAACATTTAATGAAATAAGAGAATGCATATGGTTCATGTTTAAAAGTGTTACGTGTATAGGAATCCAAATCATTTTCTGGTTGTTCAAATTGTAAAGGTTTCAAGAAACATTCGAAATCTGCATATATTACAAAAGGAACTTTAAGCTGTCTTTGGAAATTTTGAAACTGTAGTATATTTTCTGGTATATGTTGTCCGTATTTATTAATTTTGATATCATTGGTTGGAACTCTTGTATACAAATGATTACAATCATTTTTTTGATGAATTTCGAGTTTTTGTATGGAAGTAAAATAATTTAAGCAACCATCACAAAAATATTTTTTATGAGAATTTTTATTGATTTGAGATGATAGTAATCTTGACATATCTTTAATCCAACAGTAATGATTTTTTTCACCTTCGCTTATTAACAATAAATTAACATGTAATGGTAGTTTTTTATTAGTGTAATGCATGGGACCAACAACTTCATATTTTTGTTTACTGTCTTCATAAACACACTCTAAACCGTAAACATTTACAGATATATGATTTAGGATCTCGAACTTTGATATATCTTTTAGCTTCATTGGGAATTCAATTCCTTGTAAATTTAAAGCATTGAAGAAATTGGGATATGAACTCATTCTAGCAACATTATTTTTAGCAGGATACAAAGCACTTATTACACTCCACGCAAAACAATATGGATCATCATTTTTTACATTGATAATTGCTTCCTTTAATTTAATTTGTTTTGGTAAAGAAATATATGAAGATGCTCCGATTGGATTAAATTTATTTATGTTAATTTCTAAATGCAGTATTTTTTCTAAAGCCCAACCTGACCCATTTTCTGCGAATATTGAAACTTTCTCTTTAATTTCAGATAAGAAATCCTTATAAATTCCACTTAAATCAATCGTAGATGATATTATCTTATTTTTTGTATTAAATGATTTGGTTTCTATTGTTTCTTTTGATTGTAAAATATAGCTACCAAATAATTCTACATTAATCTTAATACACTTATGTTTAACTAACTGTTCTGTAATTAAACTCACAAACTTTTGTTTCACTGTTTCAAAAAATTCTTCAATGTCTACATACTTTTGAGATGGAAGTAACATGTATGATATAATTCTGTTTTTAAACGCTGAAGTTAAAATTTTCACATTATTATCACTTTTAAAACTGCTTTTATGATGGTTTGAGCGCAAATGTGCATTTAGTTTATTTTTTACATACCAAGTATTACATTCCTTACATCTTGATAGAATAAGTTTAGGAATTGGCGGTTGATGTTCTGATTTTTGGGGTTCCTCTATTTTAAGTTTCTTTGTTGGTATCTCACATAATTGTGTGTTGTTCTTCCTTTTAATATGGGATGATCTATTAGGACATGATTCCCTTTTATGTCTATTCACGTTTGATTGATGGCTGAATGTTTTATTGCAATCGCTGCACTGATGCATCTTGTGTAACTAAACTGATCTTAACAATACTGTTCACAAATAACTATTAACTTTTCTAAACTGAACAACGACTGCTTTTTACAATAGCAAAGCAGAGATAACTAATGGTTGTGCTTGTTTATGGGTTTATATATGTGGGGGGATTCGGTGAACGGTGAAGTGGGGAGAGGAGTGGGGGGAGGAGTGGGGAGAGGAGTGGTGGTAGGAGTGGGGGGAGGAGTGGGGAGAGGAGTGGGGGTAGGAGTGGGGGTAGGAGTGGGGTAGGAGTGGGGGTAGGAGTGGGGGTAGGAGTGGGGGGAGGAGTGGGGGGAGTGTTGTATTGCTAGGTTTGGGTGTGGTGGTGGGGGTGTCTGCGATCCAAATCCATGGATGATTTCGAAACGCTTACTATTCCCTACTGTTGCCAAAACATATTATTACGTAACTTACGGTACTTCTGGCTCTAAAGTATTAAGAAATGGTAAAACAAAATTTTCCAAAATGTGCAAATACAAGTGTTGGTTTAAATTTTCCTCTATAAAATATGGGCCAATGATCCGATCCAAAAAAATTCCACACCATACGTTAACTTCTTTTGTAACGTTGACTTCGTTTGTTTATTACATAATTAGGACTCTCGTAAGCCCAGTGGCGACTATTTTGTGAAGATATGTGCCCATTTGTGCAAACTGTAGATTCATCGGTAAAAAAAATAATCTATGAAATCTTCGGTTTTCAAGGAACTTTTCCACCTATCCATAAACAAAACTCTAAACGTCTCTCTTCATCTCCAGGTTCAAGTGTATGCCGCATCTTTGGCTTATAAACGGTATAATTTTGTTTTCTTAAAAATTGTGTGTACCTTTTACCTTCCTCTCTTGCTTAAATCCACTGTTTATGCACGCTCCCTTAAAGATAATTTCGGGTTATCTAAAACCGACCCTATTGCTAATAATGTAGCTACGTCATTTTTATCGTATTTTTTCTTTGACTTCTTTACATTCATCACCGACTCAGTTTAATTAAATTTTTTAAATAATTTTCGCATACCTCTTTTTGACACAGGTGTATTAGGAAATTTTTCATGAAACACATCTATAGCGTATAGATAAGACCATTACCGCGTAATATTGTCTTAAATAAATATGCTCTTCTTTGGTTAACATTTTCGAAAATGCCTCTACGAAAACATAATACTGACCATAGACAAGCGAGTTGCGCGCTCTCAAGGATAGATAGGCAACTTAACATACTAAATTGGTTCCCTGATAGCGCCACATGCGACCGGGGGCGAAACTAAATATAGTCGTGGTGGGGGTAGGCGCCAAGCATAAAAATTTAAATTTTATTGTTACTTTGAATTCAAATTTTCGCGCTTCTAACTTAACGGAAACGTTTGAAGCGCGAAACATCTGTTAAGTTAAAATAATTTGGGAGAACGAAAGGAAATTATAACAACGTTTCTGATATGGCGACAAGATTTATTAATAATTAGATATTTACATAAATAGGTTTTAAATAAAAAAACAGCTTAAATTATTATATTATTATTTTCTGTAGATTTTTCTAACAATTCCGTGTTGTTTTCAAAGTTTTTATTTAATAAACTAGTTACTGTACCTTGTAGTTCATTAAGTTGTGAAGTAAAGTTTCTTTCTATATCTTTAATAGCTTTCTCTGTACTTTCCAATCGTTGGGCGACATTATTGAAGTCTTCAGGAGGTTCCACGCTTTTGTTAATTGCCTTGGTTTTTCTTCCCGATTTCTTTGGTCGCGACATATTAACTATATATGATTCTCAAACTACCGACTGCGCCACGTTAAGTTTATAAATTATATATGAATAATTATTTAATAATAACTTTATTTTTTATAATTTTACAAATCAATCATAAAATGACAATGACAATCTTTCACCAGTCCAGGTAAGACTTCAGGATCTGTCACAATAAGCCATATTTTTATCTTTCTCGCACACATATGCTGGTACAGTTTAATACAGAGAGAGAGAGAGGTACAGAATGTTGGCCATGCTCATTCTAAATGAATATTCTGTTCCTACCAACGTTTAGGAGATGAACAACCTTATAAAACAAAATTCCTACAATAGCGCCACTAGCGACCGGGGGCTAAATTAAACGAACAGGGGACGACCTTCACCATTTAAGCTATCCTAGCCTGATACTGACAGATGTAAGTAAAAGGCTGACATAAACATGAACGTATACAAAATCGGTTATCTTGATTTTTTGTAAAATGCAAATAATTAAATGAAAACAATAATTATTAAAATTTTATTTAAAATACATATTCGAATTTTTATTTTACCACTTGTATTTAGTCTTTATGCTAGTTTATAATCAACTTTGTTTTATAAAATTTTTGTTAAAAATAATAAATAATGGTACTTCTATCTTGAAGTATTTTCATATTTTCTTAATTTATTAACACCCTGTAGGTACATCTGATCTAACATTTTTTTATCGTGAATTAATTTTCATAAGCAGCAGAAGTTTTATAAAGAATTACTTTTGGTCGTAAAATGAATAATAAAAATTTTTTTCCCCCTTGGGGACCCCAACCGCGGACACACCTGTATATTATTACATTTTTGGATTCGACACCTTGTGAAAGGGCACAATTTGAGATAAACAATTTGGTTTTTCAGAAACGGATAGAGTAGGGCTAAAAAACTTTTAGTAAAAGTTATTGGAAATGAAGAGAGAAACACAAAAAAAATATATTATACAGGGTATTCTTCCGGTTACACCGGAAGTTGTCACAAACTTCCGGTATAACCGGAAGTTGCATATGATCGCTGTTATTTCAATTGATAAGAACATCTTCAAAAACCCCATTATCCAAAGTTGCAGGATTCAAATAGCATTACTTTCCGAAATATTCTAATTAGAGGCCGTTCGGTTTCGGCCAAAAAATCTAGTTTCGGTGACAGTTTCAGTGTTCGTGAATTGTCGCGCACCGTTCGGCTAACTTTGGGTGGGTTCGTCGACTTTTTTTCTTTTTTTTTTTTTTTTAGTGGGAAGAGTTCAATCCGTTCCCAAGATCGATCTCGTCCTATATAAAATAAATTAAATATCAGTAATACAATAAAATTTTTAAGTTTCGGGTTCGGCCCTGTAATAGGTAGTTAACGTAATTTATATTGATTTTTTTTTTAGTTTAGCTCAAGTCATTATTATATCCTATGCAATAGCGATCTATATATCGTACGGTCTTCAAGGGTATGTTCCTGTACAAATAATGTGGACCAACTACATTGACAAAAACTTGCAAAATGTTGGTGCAAAGAAAAAAATACTTTACGAATATTTACTAAGGATATTTTGCGTCGTGGTTACATGTAAGTAAAAATTCTTTCACAACAAAAACATATAAAGCGCAGGCTCAATATAAAAAAATTTAATTAAGGTGGAATTATCAACGTCATTCAATTTATTGCTAACCTATAACCTAATTCGCTTTGTTTTTTTTAGTATATTATTTTATTGACTAAGATTTATATAAAATCAATATCATCTGCACATTATTTAGGTAATATCTGATACATTACAAAACTATCAATTTATTTCATTGCTTACTTTGGGAGAATTATATAGTGAAAGAACAATGACATAATAATGTTAAATAAAATCTTAACCGATATTTTTCGATATACAATTATTTTCCTTAAATAACTTGATATTTATTTAACATGTTAATTATTACTATAGAATATGAAGACGATATTGATTTTATTTAAACTTTGTGTAAAAGTTAGAAAAAATAAATATATCTACGCGAAATAGGTTATAGGTTGGCAATGATGATACTCCCACCTTAAGGTGCTGATTTCATTTTATTGGTTATACTGGCATTACGTATTTTATTACTTTTTAATTTGAAGAAATAGTCCATGCTTAAAGTGGAGTTGAAAGTATGACCAAAGTCTTTGGTCCCAGCACGTGGACGTAAACAACTGCTCTTTCCTCTAATTTTTTTTAAATGTGCAACTTTTTAATGAACTCTACTAGTTTTAAATTAAAATCCTGCGGGGTTACTGAGCTTGAAACCTCAGTACCCCACTAAACACTTCTCTTGAATGTAATATTCATTACCTTATCATTTACTTCTAGTTTTGTCCTCACAATGTCTCATAGACACATACCTAATTAAAAATGTCTTTTAATAAATTTTAAACATTCTTCGACACCTAATTTTTAGAAAGGTTTTTTCTTCTTCTCCAGTTTATTTAGTTGGTTTAGACCCCATTTACTGACTTCTCACATACTCAATATGTTTTAACTCTCATCAATTTCTTTATAGGTGTTATGCTTAATTTACACATCAAATTTTTAATTCCATAAAAGCTCCATTAAGGTTCTACACCATTTTCTCTTCTGCTAAAACCATCAGCACCGATTATATTTTCTGTCTCCTGATGATGAATGTTTCTACGTTCAAAACCTGTAGAGACTCTTACTGAATATTCTTATTTTATTAAACTTTGTGGAGAAAGACTGAGTTTTTTTCTTTCTTTCCCTTATTACTTTTTGTTCGTTCCTTCCTTCATTCATTCATCAAAAATGCTTGAGCACGGACAAGTAGGAGTACCCAGCAACACTACGACTGCGAAAGAGAAGTGATATTGCTGGTAATCTTTTAGTTTCAGGTAATCTCGAAACATCAAGTGGTTTTCAAAAGATTATATTATAACGAATCGATGAATTGCTTTCAAACATACGTGTCTGATTGCTCGGTATTTCTTGGTTTTATTTTTTTAAATATTTTTATCATCTTCGAGCCAAAAAAGAATTCCAAATATCATTTGGGTTGGCATTTAAAAAAATTGTTATTTACATTACTAGATGCGAAAGTTAATTTTTTGGTGTGAGGAGGTTTTTGAATTGCCGAGGCAAAGCCGAGTTGATTTAATACCTCCGACCACCAAAAAAGGCTTTCGAATCGTGTAATGTATTAAATGTTTTCTGCTACTGTTCTCTGATCAATATATTATTAAGTAATAAACTTTGATTTTATTCAAATTAAAATGATAAAATAATTTTTTTTTTCACCTATAAAATAATTCATGACAACTAGTTATTTTAGTATTGTTGACAACTAGTTATTTGAGTACTGTCAGAGTCTGTTAGTTCGATTGTTTTGTCCTGGCACCGAAAGTATTACTTTCGTAGCTAGCAAAGGATAATATTCAGGTAACTGTAACATTTACTTTCGTTTTCTTTCGTGTTGCTAGGGCCCGAAAGTTAATTTATTTATACAGTAGTAGAAAAAAAATATTTCATTATGTGTCACCTTGACAGTAACAGCCGTCCAACCAAGTCAATCTCAAAAGACTTATCACTTATAAAATGGAGTATCAACATGCTGGCCAACCTATAACCTATTTCGCGTAGATTTATTTATTTTTCTAGCTTTAACACAAAATTTAAATAAACATCAAGAAATTTCATAATTTATTTTAGAAGAATTGTGTAGCGAAAAATATCGATTTAGATTTAACATTATTATGTCATCGTTATTTCACTGTATAATTCTTCCAAAATAAGTTGATAATTTTTTAATATGTGTCAGATATTACCTACTTAAATAATGTGCCGATGATATTGATTTAATGTAAATATTAGCTGAAAAATAAACTGACAACAGGAAACCAAAAGCCATAGTCTGATGCCGGATGTAATTCCACAGAAAATGAAAATGAACACGCGATAACTCAAAAGGCAGTGCTTTTCACAATTCAAAAATACAAATATACTGGGTGTTTCAATAAAAACTCCCAGGCCAATTATTTCGAAAACTAAAAGTGACATGTGAATTCTGTAAACGCCAGTTTTTAGCCTCTATGATTGGCTTCACAATTGTGTAAAAAATGTGTTATGAATAATACAAGCTGTAGGTGGCGCCACGGTGCAAAGAAATTTTTCGATGACAGGAAATTTTAAATGTTGTCTTTCTTAAAGATAATTAATTTGATCAAATTATGTCCCATAAATAAATTTGATAAATCCAACATGAAAGAAGATATTTGGGGTTAAGTTTTTTTTTAAATAACTTTAACGAGTATTATTTATCCAATCTCAGTTTGAGGACATTCTAATCATTCCATACGGCGGTAAACAGTCTCAAAGAGACCGACCGCACAACCAGGGTTGTCAGATCTTTCTTCTTCAATTATTTAAGTTTTTTTATTAAAGATATTTCATTTATATCAGTATTCAATTGTTAGTCAGTAACTTTCTTTGAAAGCTAGTTTGCAAATATACTTTAAACCGAGGAGTTTTGAGTGTAACAGAAAAAAAAACAAGCCATTCATTGTTATAATAATACATTCTTTAGTCCTTAAGAAACAATATAACTGAAATCAAGACAAAAAGTGTTTTCAGTGTTTAAAAACAACTAATTAACAAACCCTTGTTTCTCGTATATACTTACATTGTGCTTACAAATCCGAAAATTTTAAAGAATAATTGGCAACAGCATGTAATTTGTTGCGATTGCAAGCGCTAGGATATAAGCTGAACCGGTACCCGGCCCGTCTGACGATCGATTCTGCCAGACAGAGATAGGCCAGTGACCGCCGATGGCGTGGAAGAGACGGAGATAAAATATACGTGGTTATGACTTGATGAACGGGCCGGAGTCTGGTTGACGAGAATGAAGTTCTGGTAAAAAAATTAAAGCATTTTCTGAGCAGTTCGTGCCGTGTCAGGTTTATTTTTCTGATTTTAGTTTTTTATATAGAATTTTTGCGTTACCTTATATTTATTATTTTAATATAATATTATTATATACAGTGGGTTTATAAAGTGTAGTATGTACAAACACCTAATGTAAAACAAACTTATAAGTGTGTATACGCATATTAATTATTTGTGTGGAACGCCTATGGTTAGGAAATTCCCACAGTTTAATGTCATTAAATTGACCTAAGAAACACTATATATATAAATATTTTTAATATCCTTTAGCAGATTTTAATTTAATTTTGGTAATGATAATTTTAGTGATAAAACGCTCGTGTAGCGCTAAATTATTACGTCCAGTGACGTCTCAAGGGACGCCTTAACGAATATTATTGGCAAAAAATAAGACGCTACTGAGTTTTTGGTACTTTTTATATTTTTTTCGGATTAAGCAACTAAAAATAGCCTTTTCTTGTCTGTTAAATTGTTTTCTTATCTTGCTTGGTTTTCGAGAAATAAAAATAAAAACAATTTTATTGAATATCTCTAGAAAACAAAAATCATTAAATAATAATTAATAGGTACGTTGTTTTTTTTGTTGTTTAAAAGCATTAAAATACGAAGGCGTAAAAGGGCCACAATTTATAAAAAAAAAATTTACACCCGAATTTCGAGTTGCATCTCGGAATTCTGAGTTGTATTCCGAGTTGCATCTCGGAATTCTGAGTTGTATTCCGAGTTGCATCTCGGAATTCTGAGTTGTAACTCGGAATTCCGAGTTGTATCTCGAAATTCCGAGTTGCATCTCGGAATTCTAAGTTGTAACTCGGAATTCCGAGTTGTATCTCGGAATTCCGAGTTGCATCTCGGAATCCCAAGTTGTCGGTATGTTTGCAGTGTTGCCATTTGGGGCGGCAAGTCGCCAAAATGACTACTTTTTGTCTCTATGAGAGTGTGGCGGCGATTTTCAATAAAAAGCTTATTTTTGGCGCCTTTTTACAGGTGAAAAAGTTGTATACAATACGTAGAAAGAAACAACTTCACAATAATAATCATTATTGCACCGAAGGATTTCTCAAAGAGAATATCTGAACGCGCCACGAATTGTACGTTAAATTTTGGGGATTCCCCGATAGCCTACTTGTCGGTTGGTCGATTGTCGAATGTCCATATCAAAGCCAGTGCCATTAGGAGGCGATAACTAGAGGAACAAATTCCTTCTAAAAGGTATATTGGCAACTGGTTTGTTCGTTGTTACCCAGAGCATTTTTTAAAAAATTTATTGAATTAAAATATTGAAAAAAAATTGAATTAAAAAATTGCTCTGGGTAACAACGAACAAACCGGTTGCCAATATACCTTTTAGACGGAATTTGTTCCTCTAGTTATCGCCTCCTAATGGTACCGACTTGCCGCCCCAAATGGCAACACTGCAAACATACCGACAACTTGGAATTCCGAGATGCAACTCGGAATTTCGAGATACAACTCGGAATTTGGGTGTACATTTTTTTTTATAAATTGTGGCCCTTCTACGCCTTCGTATTAAAACATTAAAGCATTATAAAATAAAATTAAAAGATGTTTTAAATTTTATGAAAGAACTGATGAGAAATTATACAAAATTATTAATGAAAATTAGAACAATACCAAAAACTATTTAATGGGGTCGAATGAGGGGTTCAAAATTATTGCCGTTTTCATACACACACATAGCAAATCGATATAATAATTCGGTTCTGCAAACTCTCAATGGGTAGTGTATTTCGATTAATAGCAAAAGATACAACGTATTAATTATTTAATGATTTTTGTTTTCCAGAGATATGTAGGTATTTAAAAAAACCAAGTAAGATAAGAAAACAATTTAACAGACAAGGAAAGGATATTTTTAGTTGCTTAATCCGAAAAAAATATAAAAATTACCAAAAACCCAGTGGCGTCTTATTTTTTGCCAATATTATTCGTTAGGGCGCCCCCTGAGACGTCACTGGACGTAATAATCCAGCGCTACATAAGCGTGTTATTACCAAAATTAAATTAAAATCTGCTAAAGGATATTAAAAATATTTATAATTGAAATACTCGTTAAAATTATTTAAAAAAAAAAACTTAACCCCAAATATCTCCTTTCATGTTGGATTTATCAAAATTTTTTATGGGACATAATTTAATCAAAAATTAATTATCTTTAAGAGCGACAACATTTAAAAGTTCCTGTCATCGAAAAATTTCTTTGCACCGTGGCGCTACCTACATCTTGTATTATTCAAACACATTTTTTACACAGTAGTTGTGAAGCCAATCATAGAGGTTAGAAATGGGCGTTTACAGAATTTACATGTCGCTTTTAGTTTTCGAAATAATTAACCTGAGAGTTTTTATTAAAACAGCCTGTATTTCAAAACTTTGTAATTGTGCCTGAAAGGTTATGGTTTGGCAGTAGATTGAATGACGTTGAGTATTCCAACTTAAGCCCATTCAGCTATATGGGAATAATGTCGAGTCGAGAGAGAATAAAATCGAGTTAATATTCCTCATAATACATGTTCTGTAATGATACCATTATTTTAAATTTTACTTTTTATAAGTTGCCTAATATTCAGGTATAATAGGTGTACTATTTTTTTTGTTTTTAGTTGTCCTTGCAATGACAGTGCCTCTCCTTGGTCTTTTTATCTCACTGGTCGGATCCTTCTGCCTGTCAGCACTCGGCATCGCTTTTCCAGCAATCATTGAACTGTGCGCTTATTGGCCAGAAAAATCAAATCCAAGGACGCTCATCTTTTGGAAAGACATGTTACTGATTATAGTTGGTATTATTGGTTTATCAGCTGGAAGCTATAGTGCCATATATGCAATTGTTGGAAAGCTGGCTTCTGGAAATTATTAAGTTATTATCATTGGAGACTATAATACGTTATTATGATTGGCGACAATTAGGTTATTACCCAGTCCGCAGGAGCACGTCAAAATGACGTCATATGCTGGTGACCTATTACCATATATGACGTGACTATATGACGACAATATCTGACGTCATTTTTACGTCTGGAAATGACGTGACTTTCGCGTCATTTGATGACGTGAAATTCACGTCTTAAATTATTTTGTATTCACCAGTAATCCAATTTAAACTAAAACTACTTAATACATTGTGTTAGCATTTATTATGGGTAAGTAGGTACATACTACTAAACCATGTCACCACCACCACTTTAATAATTATCATGTTCAACAGGAGCAACAGGCGTCTTCTGCATTCGCTGCTTCGCGTGTTTTAGCCAGATTTTTATTTTATGTTCTATATCATTTTAAGTAGCAGCAGGGGATTTAATCTGTACCGCCCCTGTAACAAAAATTAACAATAAATTTGGCACTCTCACAAAAGTTAAAAAAGTATATACCTTTGGGGACTCGTTTTTAAAACTTCACTAACATAAGTAAAATTATCCAAGAAATCAATAAATCCTGTCATGCAGCTGCAATAACCTGCAAATAGCAGGTACTATTTACCAACGAACACCAACCACAGCAACCCAACAACAGTACCTACTTACCTTTGCTTTGGTTTCGTTGGTTGAAGTATGTAAACAACAAACGACACTAACACTAATAAACGTACAAACACCACAACACTAGTAAATAAATACCTACTTGAAATGACACAGTGAAAAAATGGCGTCAGCTAGCCGCCCGTGCTCGAACAGACGTTCGTCCGCAAGGTTGCCAACAGGTTAATACAAAATTATTGGCAAAACTTTTCTGTATTCCTGGCAAACATAAAATTGCATTTTCAGTTTTTACTATATACACTAATAATATAGTCAGCACAGTGTAAAGTTATATTTGTTTTTGCTTTTACCTACCGACTGAATATTTATCAATAAAAGAAAAATTATTAAATATGACGTCATGGCGTGGATAGGCGTTTAGGGAGTTCCTAATAAACTGGCAACCCTGTTCACTCTCGTTGCATATGGCAGGAGGGGCTGCGCGCGCAGCCAATGCACGATTATGAATGAGGCGATTCTATTTTTGCGGAACCCACAAAAAAAAAGGTTTGTTCGGGTTTGTCATGTAAGTTATTATAGGTTTTTGGGTAAAAATAATGAAAAATATATCATACCAGATATCACCAAGTAAAGTCGACAATATGACGTGAATTAAATGACGTCAGAAATTCGACAATTAACTAACGTCAAAATGTCGTCGATTTTTGGTCGACTGACGTCTATTGACCAGTAGTCACCAGATATTGACGTCATCTTGACATGCTTCTGCGGACTGATTGCAGAAATACTAGATGTTGCTGGATAAAGGCGGTTTTATCCCGTGATTTATCTTTAAGGTGAAAGTTTTTGGGTGATCACTATCCACTTGAGTTAAAATTATTATTTCGCTGCAGTTGGTATTGAAGTTGTTTGCATGGTTTCTCTGCAGTCGAAAACATCGGTCATTTATTTTACAATTAAATTATTAGTGCTTTTCTTATGGCGATGTCGATTAGACTGTAGAAGACATCACACCCTACATCAAAAGGTAACAAAAAGGCCGGAAAACAACAATAATATTATTTATGCAATTTTCAATAAAAAATATAAAACCTTAAAAAAATCTTAAATATCTAAAATAATTTTTATGAAAGAATGGCTAATCATCAACAACATACTGCCAATAGGCGGTAAGTGGCTTAAAAAATTTTTAGGACCATCGATCATTAAATATTGCATATCGATTTTTATAATAAATAATATCCCTTATTACATATAGTTTAACCATAAGTTTCCATTCGCCCAATACAAACCAAAATATGGGTATAAGAATAAGACGGAATCGGCTGTGGTCCCACTACATATAATGGATACCCTGGAGTCAGGTACAGTGGCGTAGCTATAGCATGGGTGACACCCGGGGCGGAATTCGTGGTGTCACCCCAAAAATGAAAACTGATTATTATTTTTTTCTAATTAAAATATAAATGAGTAAACAAAAATATGTAAGTACCTTAAAAGCTCTTTTTTCTAGATTTAACAGCTGCAAACTCACTAATTACGTCCTCAAAATTTATTTAAAAATACCAAATAAATTCGGTCAACAAGGAAAAATCCAACATTGTTTCTTGCGGTGAAGGGACGAAGAATATTAAAATGAATTCGGTTAACGGATAAAAATAGGACAGGGCTTATGCATGTTGTTAAACTAAGACAATTATTTTGAATAATTTAATAACAAGAGAGATGATAGAAGTAAGAAGATTCTTAGATCTTAAAATATAAAAGCAATTTTTGTGTTTATTTTTTTAAAATAAAATTGTGATTTGTAAAATGAGCCGCATATAAGTAAATAACACATTTTGTATGTATGTTAATAACCACTGAATGATC
This sequence comes from Polydrusus pterygomalis, assembly GCA_963969555.1. Lineage (NCBI taxonomy): Eukaryota > Metazoa > Arthropoda > Insecta > Coleoptera > Curculionidae > Polydrusus > Polydrusus pterygomalis. Next base: position 36,240,974 of record OZ018380.1, on the reverse strand, counting down.
TTAAAAAAAAAATAAAAGTGGCTTTACTCAGTGATTATTATTGTTGATAAAAATTGTCATAATTATGATTTGTGTATTTTTTTCATCACTGTCGGGTTATCGGGTGGGTCGGGTGTCACCCCTAAAAGGGTGACACCCGGGGCGGTCCGCCCCCCCCGCCCCCCTCTAGCTACGCCACTGGTCAGGTAGATAAAAGCCATAGCCGCATGCAGGATGCAATTCCACAGAAAATGAAAAGTAATAAATACGTGATAACTCCATCTAGTAGAATAAACTCCAACACAAAAGGCAGTGCTTTTCACAATTCAAAACGACAAATATTTTGTAATTGTAAAGAAAAATTTGAATTTTTTTTTTAAATAAAAGCTTAACAAAAATAAATTTAAACTTGCAAGGTTATGGACATGATACATAATATGAAGTGGGCGGGACAATTTTTGAAGATTATATTTTACAAGCTATTTTAACAAAAGTAAATTAATAATACGTACCGAACGTATTTAAAAGAAAATATGCATAAAAAGGCTTGTTGAATACTGTTTCTGAAATTGGTCATTGACAGGCCTAGTAAAATTCCATGTATACGCTTCCATGTTTTGTGGGGTTAAACTACGGATCTTACATATTTTGTGTTAGGCCATTAATCTTGTAATATATTTTGCGATATAATAATTTCTATATTCTGTTTTGTGTCAAGATAAATTCAATATGATCCACTTATTTACGTGTTGTGACACCTCTTCTTTGAGTGCCGAATATAGAGTCGCAAAAAAAGTCAAACAGGTATCATGGAAAAAGCATTAAGGGCCTTACACTCGGTAATTATGTTAGGTATTGAATGTGAAGTTAGGACTTATTCTAAATGTTTAAATCGAAAATTTGTTCTCTTTTTCTCTTTTCTAAATGATTTAATGTCTTTGACATATGACAATTTTCGAATGAGGCAAGGCCGAGGATGCTATGTTCATAGACATGTACAGTTGACGACATATAAATTCGTTCACTCCACCCATACATAACTCAATTACAACAAAATTGGGTAAAACGGGTTTATCACCTTGCTGCTTATACCTGGATAGAACACCAGCTATATTGGTACATACATAGCTGTAAATTATTGTATGAACGATTTTTTACCATAAGTAATAATGGTTATTTCTAAATAATTGTATTTAAATTACAGCCGCGAAAAAAGAAAATTACAAAATAATATCAGGAAAAGTACAAAAGTATAAAGCCAAAAAGTTTAAATTTATTAACAAACCACAAACAAAATACTAATGTTTAATTACTGTGCCATTGGATTCTAACACTAATCGTAATCTTCTTGGCATTGATAAAATAATACCTACTTCTGGTGTAATCCGGAGTTAGCCCTTCCCAACTTTTTTCTATTTTATCATATAACTCTATTTTATTCTGTGATTTGAAATTTATTTTGTTGTGTTATTTTTTTTACAATCAATCCCCAAACATTTTCAATTGGATTTAAATCAGGACTTCTTGAGCACCAAGGCAGATATGTTACGTTGTTTTGTCTAAACCAGTTTCCTATATTTCTTGCAGTATGCACTGGGCAGTTATCCTGCTGAAATATAAAGTTATTTCCTTCAAAAACTATCGCGGCAGAAGGAAGAAAAATATTTTCCAAAATCTGAAGATATACTAAATATATATATATTCCTAAATTAATGGTACATCCGAAAATAGGCGATTCTTTGGCTTATTTCATAAATAAAATGTTATATAAACATGGGACCGAAAAAGCTTCGTTTCCGAGATACAGGGTTTATACAAATCTTGTACAAGCCTTGTGCAAGTCTTGTTTAAGTTTATACAAATTTTGTACAAGCCTTGTGCAAGTCTTGATTAAGTTTATACAAATCTTGTACAAGCCTTGTGCAAGTCTGGATTAAGTTTGTGCAATGTTATACAAGTGTCTAAAAGTTTGCTAAATTTTTTACAGGTTTTTATAAGTTTGTACAAATCCGTACATACTTGTATAAACATTACTTTGTATTAACTTATACAATGTTGTATGTATAACCATCGTGATAAGCACTAACTATCTCTGAAATAATAATAAATAATAATATTTTCCAATGATTCCTCAAATGCTGACACTACCTGATATTCGGTGACTCTAACTATTATTGTGGTATATTCTGTGAATAGGTGGAGTACGAACAGGGTCCTTACAAACATATTCGACTTGTATTACTTGTTTAAAATACTTTTTATACATTTTACCATTCATTTTTTTTGTAAATATAAATTTTTAAAACCCTATTCTCTACAAGTTAATTTATTAAACATTAAATCATTATCATCAAAATAAATGTTATTTTATTGTTGCACTTATGTTTACCATTGTATATTTATTTTTATTAGAAACGACTGTAAATTTAGATTAGGAAAATTCAGCTATAATTTTTAAATACCTACTTCGTTTTTAGAATTTTAGAATTAGGTTATTTTTAAGTTTGACATATCGTGAATGTACAGAAACAACCACATTTTAGACAAACTAACACTATCTTAATTATGCTCTATAACGTTCTGTTACATCTTTACCGCGTCTTAAAATTATATTAATTACGAGTTTGCCAAAAAAATTAATCTGTTGTACTCAATTCTATTTAAACTCCATATTATTCTTAAAGAAGATGGTAAACTTTATATCGAAACTTTAACTCTTCATATTAAAAAAAATACCAGTGAATTAACCTTTTTGTAATGGTGTGTTTTTGATTGTATTGTTAAATTATTTATTAGGTTAATAAGATAATACAAAATTTTTGTAAAATTATGTTTAAGTATTATTTATTATTTTAATTCAGCATTATAAGAAGGAAGTACAAAGCACGAACCAAATTTGTATCTTAAATAGTTTTTTTTAGGTTAACATAGGCAGTGACGAGACTAATGAAACTAAATTGCATTGTTTCACTTCGCAAATAGATATAAAGTTGTTATTAAAGTAACACTCAAAACGATCCTTAAAATGTTAACAAACTTAATATTTTTTCTTACTTATAAGGGTATGTTATCTGTTAAAAGTCTTGGGATTTAAATAAACGTTTTTATTTAAAAATGTGATATATATTAAGGCAGACCTTCCAGAGAAATGTTAAGTCCCCTAATCCCGAATCGATTTATGTTATATTTCTTTTCAACGGTCATTCTTTAAGCCAAAGCATGACCGACCAACCATGCATCTGCTGATTATCTATATAGCAAAGGTATAAAACACTGAAACTTTTTAAACCTTTTTTTTATTATACATAAAACATTCCTATACCTATCTTCAACCGTTTACAAAATATTAACACTTTAATGGCTGCAGGGATGCACTATTAATTTATTTCTCGACTTAACATTCTGAACTCCAGTCATAATCTTTAAGGCATTGAAACTGACAATTTGCTATTTAAGTTTGAGACGTCAAAAATAGTCGGCGAATGTTAATCAAATTTGAATGTTGCTCTGCTTATATGTATAACAGCCAAAATGCGCCTCGATGAAAATGAACGCATAGAAATTTGGATTATGTTGTATTGTAAAGATAAAAGTAGACGTCATAGGGAAATCCTTGATATTATGTTCAATGAAAAAAATAATAAAAATAATAGCCGACTTTGCAATGTCTAAGGTAGGTTAGGTTAGAGTGGCAGACCTCTGGCATTATCCAAACAGTCACACGTAGTCCTATAAGGAACGTTGCGGTACCACACATGTTCCGCAAAACCTAACCGCATCAGCATCTTGATGGTTAACGCAACGCAGATCGTAGAAGAATCTTGACAGCTCATTCAAATCAGCCACTGCTGTTATAATAAGCTTAGTGAGTCGACCCAGTTGCAGGCTGCTCACTTCCTCCAGATCATTAAAGAATGGTTCGCCCAGGCCATTGAACCTTCTTCTAGCGAGGCCGGGGCATTCACACAAGAAATGTTGAATACTATCCTCCTCTTCTTCATCTCTGCAACTTCTACAGAAGTCGTTAGTTGGTATTCGCATCCATTCAGCATGTCTACCGAACAGACAATGTCTGGTGACTATGGCAGTGATATTTCTTAAGTCCTTCCGGCTGTGCTGTAATAGCGCTACGGTTTTCCTGCCGTCAAGTAGGGGCCACAATTGCCTGGAGATGCAACAAGTTGTCAACCATGCCCATCTGCTTTGCGCAAGTTGTTTAGCTATCCGATCTCTCCTCTTTGATTGATAGCAGTAGTCTAGAGGGTCTAGGATAGCAATTAAGTGGAGCAGAACTGAGGAGAAAAAAATAAACATATTATTATCACTACAAAAGAATTCTCATAACTCAAGTAGAACGACGTAACAACCATACACCAAACCACCGTATCTAATTTTTTAATAGAGAAGTATCATCCCTACAAATAAGTAATTGTACAAGAGTTACATTAGGCTGCCCATGTAAGGGAGTACAAATTCAATTTTTCCGGGGGCGGTGGATAGGTTGACGGGGGTCAATCGAGCGACCACAAAGCTCGCCCGATTTTAGCTCACTGGACTTTTTCTGTAGGGCTACATCAAAATTTTAGTTTAGTTATCTAAACCCAACTAGATAGATGTGCTTAACGAGTCCATTTGATGAGTAATACGAGAAATTTCTCCACGAGTTGTACAAAACTTACAACAGGAATTTTTAGATCGATTGATCTACTGCAGATAAGTTGGTGAAGGACATTTTTAACATCCTATAAAATAGTTTATTTTCCAATTTGTCGCTTATTTATTTTGTTTTAAAAGTTAATATTGCGTAAATAGTATAGAGCAACATTTATGAAAAATTCTATTAGAAAACTGTAGAATGTAAAAATGTAAAAATATACAATATGTTTTATTAAAAAAAATAACGTTGATGCACGTAACATTTTTATGATTCACTCTGTACGTGTAACTTTAAAAAAATGCATTTCAAAACAATAAGTAGTTCTTTTTAAGACTGACCAGAAAATATACACATTTTTAAAACCGACCAGAAAATATACACTTTCTGGAAAATTTTTCGTCCAGAAAATAACGTTTTGTCGACTAAGACCGGAAAATGGACGTGAGGGACCGGCAAAAAGATTGTTCCGGTTCCTGTTTTTTCATTGTTCCAATCGCTCTTTGATAATACAATCTACCTTGATTTCGTTACTATGATAACAACATTTCGATATATGGTCGAGTGACAGTTCGTTGATTTTTAATTTGTTCTTGTTTCGCGAGTGCGCAAATTTAAAAAAATGAATCAGGTTTTGAATTATCCGACACGGAAAATGATATTCCAGAAGAAATTTTGGAAGCAGCAAGGAAAGCGACTTACGATATATTGCCAGTAAAATCAAAAGCCCGTTACGAGAAGTCATACGACGCATCTAAAAATAATATAAATTAAAAATGTATATCGAAGTGTCGGTCTTAAAAAAATATTGTAAAATTGACGACATATAAATTCATACATTTCACCTATACACTCAATTACAATAAAATTTGGTAAAACGGGTTTCTCACCTTGCTGCTTATACCTAGATAGAACACCATCAGCTATATAATATATAGATGTAAATTATTTTATGTACGATTTTTGACCATAAGTAATAATGGTTATTTCTAAATATATTTGTGTTTAAATTACAGCCGCGAAATAAGAAAATTTTAAAATAACACCAGGAAAACTACAAAGTATAAAGCCAAAAAGGGTAAATTTATTAACAAACAACAAACAAAATACTAATGTTTAATTACTGTGCCATTGGGTTCTAACAATAATCGTAATCTTCTTGGCATTGACAAAATAATACTTCTGGTGTAATCCGGAGTTAGCCCTTCCCAAATTTCTTCTATTTTATCAAATAACTCTATTTTATTCTGGCATTTAAAATTTATTTTGTACATTTTTTTTACCGTCAATCCCCAAACATTTTCAATTGGATTTAAATCAGGACTTCTTGAGCACCAAGGCAGATATTATGTTACGTTGTTTTGTCTAAACCAGTTTCCTATATTTTTTGCAGTATGCACAGGACAGTTATTCTGCTGAAATATAAAGTTATTTCCTTCAAAACTATCACGGTAGAAGGAAGAAAAACATTTCCCAAAATCTGAAGATATATATTACTGTTTAGTGTTCCACCAATATTCCAGTATACACCTGCACCGTAAACACTTATCCATGCCCACCACATTAACGGAGAAACGTTCACTGGTTTGCTTCTTTTAAGTATACTTCTCATTATATCGGGAATTAGGTTGTCTATATACTCGAATCCTTCCATTATATGTAGACTGAAAGGTTTTCCCATCGGAAACGATAATATTTTGCCAAAAAAAAATCATTTTCTGGTAAATATTGCCAAACAACCCCAATTCTTTGTTCCTTATCACTATTTTTTAAAAACGGTTTGGATGCAGCTGCTCGATTTCTTAATTCGGATCATTGTCTTACCCGGCGTCTAAATGAAGCAGGGAATCCTGTTATGTGTATAGCGGATACTGCAGTTTCAAATGGATTTTGCCTTCAATACTCCAGCAAATTTCGGTCTTCTTTCATGATTTTCATTATTTAAAAGATACCCAATAGACCTTTCAAGTGTTTGATGATAGCGCCATTTTCTTACAATTCCTTAAACAATACTTCTAGGTAGTCTAAAATGATCAGCTATTTTTCCATAAGACCACCCTATTTCTACTAAACATATTATTTTTGGTTTTTTAATATTTTTTTTTTCAATTTTTTAAATTTAAATGAAGCATTTTTAAAACAAATAAGATATTGACATACTTTGACAGATATCATGATACCAATTAACACGTTACAAAGGAAAGAAAGGTAAAAAAGTCACAGTTTAGTGTACGAAATTATCTGTCGTCAACTGTACGTCATGCAATCGAAAATTAGTGTTTTGCAGGTCTCTCCAAGCTCCAAAAATTGCCTACAGCTCGCCCTGGAAATGCTTGTCTTGACCTGAAAAACACTACTTTCCGGTCTTGTAACGTAAATTACTATTACGGGTTCGAGCGATGCTTGTTTAAGTGGCGGTATTTTGTTTAAAATCCGCTTCGTTTCTTTACCATAACCCTGTATTATTATGCACCTTACTCCATAATCCACACCTTGATCGAAAACAACTACCTATCTGATTGAATACCAGCAGTTTTTGGATACTTCAGTCAGTATCATAATTCAAAAGTTATGTCAGAAACTATAACCTTAATAAACTATTAACTTTACTTAGTTTATTTACAAGACCTTTATTTAAACAATTTTGCTGTAACTTTGAAATTAAAAGAAAATGGCTGACGATGATTATGATCCATATACACATAGAGTTGAAATGCTTAAAGCACCAATTAAGTAAGTACCCTTAAGAACCTATCTTTCATTATAGCAATTTAGCAATACTTTTTTAAATCCTCTATTGGATATGATTGCTTGTTGCTATTGGGATATTGTAAATGGTAGGTATAAACTGTGGACAATATTTGTATTGTTTTCACTATTTTAAGCGACAAGAAAAGCTTTTTCTACAAACTTGTTAAAACGCAATTTTTAACATCCCTAATGTTACTAGTGTTAAAAGTAAAATGTAAAATTTTGAAAGCTGTTGTTATTTATTAACATTATACAGTATTATAGATATTATGGTATAATTTAAACAAAAAATAAATGCCTTCCACACTTCTCGTTCTCCGACCGATGGGCTCTCCCTTATCACCTTTGTCAACTGAGCTTTTTATGGCAAATTTCTTTCTCCAGAAAACTTAAAAACCTCAATATCATTCCTATTATACAAGTCAATAAAAACAACTTACACAAACACTTATCCAATGCTAAAATAGAAACTGAAAATAAACTATCACAAAGTGGGGTCTACCAAATACAATGCGACAACTGCGATGCTATCTACATTGGACAAACAGGTAGAAATTTTGACGGCAGGCTTAAAGAACACAAAACATCTATTTAAAAAAACAAAATAAAATGGGGTTAGCTGATCACTGCAAAAAGACAATCACTCATTCTTTAACATCATAAAACCCATATAAAAATACACAATAATAGCTATCAAAAAGCTATAAAAAACAAATGTAATATTAATAATCAAACCGAAATACCTTCAGGTGCTTCCCTAATTCTTAAGAACACACTAATTTAGGATTAAATATGTATCTAAACCTTAAAAAATTAGGAAAACCCACAGTTTTTCAATCTTATAATCATAATTTAAATTTTATGACCTGTTTATAATTACCATAATATGATATAAATACCATTGTAATGTCACGCAGAATTTAGTATATTCTTGTATTTCTTTGATAATGACCCGCAAGGGCCGAAACACGTGTCAAGAAACTGATTAAATTTGTGAAACATAACAAGTAAGTAGTTATTATTTTTACTTCTTGTGCAAAGAAATAATCTCATTTCCAGTTGACGTTGAGGGAACATCTGCTGACTTTTTTTCACTCTAAACAGTTTTCGGTCAATAGAATTCTTATTTTCCACGGAATTTTCGATGTAGGTACCTCTTAGCAGGAATTGAGAATTTTAACCCCCCATGCGCCTAATTGTCTTCAAATTTCTCTAGTATCGGCAATTAAGCTCACTGAAGAACAGCGAAAACAATGCCCCGTATAGAGGATCGAGTTTTAAAGTTGTAGAAATATAGCAGCAGGAATTTTTTCAAACGAATTAAATCAAACCGGATTTTTGATACATTTTCCTTTCATGTATTTTAGGAAAAGCCGCGGATGTCCGACATTTGCGTGTCTTGTCGATAAAAATCCAATTAAAATTTTTCAACGATAGTGAATATTTCGTGGAACCTTGGTTTTGGTAGGTATCTGATATTTCCATCATTAGTGTCCATAATATAGTGCCGACGTTATCAAGAGTCAAATGACAAAGCTTCTCCCTGCGGCAGGCACCCCTGCTGATGCCACTGACATCACTAACTTGTACTTTAAAAGAAAAATGGTTCCATTTTTTTTTTCAATTCCACATTAATCGATATGACGTAATAAAAGCCTGTTAACAATACAGAATTAAAAAAAAAAAAGATACAATAATTGCTTTTTACATACAAAATTAGCTAGAAAATCTAATTATCATCTCTAAGTTCACCGTTGCATGTCAAAAATGTTGTTGGATATTTTACGCTTTATTTTAATTAAGCACCTACTTATAGTGCGCCAGTGCAAGTAACTTACTACTTTCCAGGTGCTAGAGAAAATAAACCTAAATTATATGTTATTTTAGCAACTTGGAGACGATATATCACTTATTTAAAGGATGTATGGGAACAGGAGTTTTAGCTTTACCAGAAGCTTTTAAACTTGCTGGGATGGTGACTGGAATTGTATCAACGTTTTTTATAGGAATATTGTGCACCTATTTACTACACGTTTTGGTAGGTATTATACCGACTGTCCCAAATATTAACTATTTAAAAAGTAGGGGGGTTCGGGGCAAAGAGGCGTCAAGTGGCAAAGTGTGTTTGTAAAGACCACATAATATTAACAGCAAACCAGAAGGGACAATACCTGTCGGTACCTTTGATATCGACTGGTCGTTTTTCAGTGACCTTCACACAACGATAACGGTCGATCCACAGCTTGATACTCCGAGAAAACTTGCTTATTTTCTACACTGAGCGACCTTACTTTTTAGTACAGATGCAAATGCAACAGAACGAAAACAAAATAATATCACAATTAGCTATATAGGCGCAACGTCAGCTCGCGGACTAAACACATCTTAGAAGAGCACATGGTTTTTAGCGATACACAACTTATTTGCCACATGCGCCTACCATAACAGAACACGCAAAACACCGAGCTGTCGCTTCTCGTTGGCTTTGAGTTCTCTGGTGAAGACATCTATGAAAAATTACGCTTGTAAAGCTAATTAGTCTGCATCTAGATCCCACTTATTTTTTCCTGCTAGTGAAACGTTCTGAACTATACGTATTGGCAATATTCATCGCTAAGAAACGTAGCAATTTAGCTGTAAGTATTATAGAATTGATTCGGCTTTTACTTGGTGGAAATCCATTATTTATTGTTTTAAATAAATGGTAAATTTTTTTTTTTAAATTATAATTTTACACTTTTCACAGATTTTTGTTTTGGCTCGTCATGTTTCGCAACTCAGTTGCTTCATCAAAGGAGTACCTTAAAATGGTATTTTAAAAGGTATAACTTAGGTGTAACAATTGCAGGTAATTTGCAGGTTGTTTAAATTGTTGGAAAAACCAATAATAATGTTTACTAACTAACTAATTAAAGAGATTTAAATGAGGTGATCCGTTTAAATCCAATTCTTTAAGAAGAGTATTTTTATTTTTAAGCCTATTTATTTTTAAGGATTTAAGCAAATTTAATTTTGTACTTTTGTTTTCAATATGCAAGATATTGTAGTTATGATTAAATGTATGATTTACTTCTAACAGCAGATGGTTAGAATAGTTAGAATCGGTTTTGTTTTTTATAAAACTAGCATAATGTTCATTCACCCGTTTTTCGAAGTTTCTGCTTGTTTATCCGATATAAACTTTTTAGAGCAATACATTTTAATTTGCAAACACCAGATTTATTTTCTTTGTTCAATTTACTTTTATTATTTTTAATGTATTTCCCTAGAGTAGGTATTAGTAGTTTTGAAAGCAATATTTATATTCAAGTTTTTTATTTTAGCGCTAATATGACCTATGTACGAAATAACTTTATAATTTTTTTTGTTATTGTTTGCTATTGGAAAAACTAAGTTTATAGCTTTGTCGTATAATTTTTTTATTTAGTGTTTTATCTATTGTTATCGCGGAATAACCATTATTTACTGCAATTTGCTTAATTATATTTAATTCAGTTTGAAAATTAGTTTTGTTTAAAGGTAATGTTACTAGTCGATGTATCATACTAAAAAAAGAATCTAATTTATGTTGTACTGGATGGCAAGATGTGTTATGTAGGTACTGTAGTATCAGTGTGAGAAGGTTTATGGTAAGTATATTAAAAAATCATGTTTATTTTCGGATTTTTTGATGGTTAGGTCTAAAAAGTTAATAGAATTTTTGATTTATTTTTCAATTGTAAATTTTATAATGTTATATCTATACAGTGTCACCAGTAAAGTCCGCATCATATGGGATTTTTTTTTTATTAATAGCTTTATTCGAAATTTGACTTTGGCATCAAGCTCTGCTTCGATCGAGATGAAAATTAAGCAAAAAAATAGTAGTCACGTGATTCGCATTATCTGTCAAATTTTAATTTTTTCAAAAAAATAATTCAAAAGTGGGGTTATTTCTTGAAATATCGAAAAAAGTTATTGGAAAAAGTTTTTTTAAATGCAGTTTTTAGCCCACATGCAAAATTTCAGCCGCATAAGATAATTTTTATTTTTTACCTATATTTTGTAAATTGAACCACTTTTGCAAAATAACACTCAACGCAACTTACATAAAACTTCTTAGTTTTGACAATGCTTTATTTCAGATATATTTTCTTTAAAGTAGCGCCATTTTAAATGTGTGTTTTTCTACAAAATCAAAATTGGGCTATTAAAATTGGGTCGCATGTGATGCAAAGTTAATTTATTTTTGACCCTGTATAAGGTAACTCCATAAAATAAGTATTTTTAAAAAGGTTGTTTGTGTCTGAAAGTAATACACCTTAAGGTTAAGACAAAAAAAAAACAGTGCCTTCAGTAAAATGTTTTTTAAGTGGAAAATAAATTTTAGTTTAACTTAACGTAAAGTTTATCTATTTTCAACGATTTAATTTAAAACTCCTTTACTTTATTTTTTTATTTTTATTTTTTTACTTTCAGGCACAAACTACGTTTTCAAAAATACTTATTTTATAAAGTTACCGTATACAGGGTCAAAAACAAATAAACTTTGCATCACATGCGACCAAATTTTAATAGCCAATTTTGATTTTGTAGATTTACACACATTTAATATGGCGCTACTTTAAAGAAAATGTATCTAAAATAAAGCATTGTCAAAACTAAGAAGTTTTATGTAGGTTGCGTTGAGTCTTATTTTGCAAAAGTGGTGCAATTTACGAAATATAGGTAAAAATTGAAAATTATCTTATGCGGCTGAAATTTTGCATGTGGGCTAGAAACTGCATTTAAAAAAACTTTTTTTAATAACTTTTTTCGATATTTTAAGAAATAACCCCACTTTTGAATTATTTTTTTGAAAATATTAAAATTTGACAGATAATGCGTATCACGTGACTACTATTTTTTTGCTTAATTTTCATCTCGATCGAAGCAGAGCTTGATGCCAAAGTCAAATTTTGAATAAAGCTATTAATAAAAAAAATCCCATATGATGCGGACTTTACTGGTGACACTGTATATATATTATTTATGAATTCTAAAAACTGATCTAATTGTGTTTCAGTACCTATAAAACAAGCCAATACATCGTCTACACATCTATACCAATAAAGATTTTTTTTTAAACGGAGGATGTGTCAAAATAATAGACTATATTGTCCATTAAGATTTTAGCTAGGAGGGGACTTAAAGGGTTACCCGTCATAAGACCTTCTTTACTATAGTATAAAATTTGCCATTAAATTCGAAATAGTTTTATTGTTAACAAACATCTAAAGTGTTCAAAATTTCCTATTTTTTAACAGGACTAACTTTATTTTTTAATAACAATTTTTCGACTAGTTTTACCGAGTCTATTACAGGAATACTAGGGAATAAGTTACAGATGTCAAAGGAAACAAACTTAGCGTTACTAGGTAAGATAACATTTTTGATCTTGTCAACCAAATCATACGAATTTTTAAGAGAGCATCTTGCCGAAAAATTAGTTTTCGTTATTATGATATCGATTAAAAGTTTTGAAAGTTTATAAGAAGGCGCTGAAAAAAATGAGCCAACAGGTCTAATTGGATTACCTATTTTATGTATTTTTTAGTGAGAGTATAGCTTAGGGGACAAAGGATTTATGGGTGTTAATTTGCGTAAATCCTTGTCAAAAAATAAGATTGTACAGGGTTATCCAACCAAGACTAGACAAGGCGATTTTTTGACTTTTCCTGTACTTTTATAAAAAAACTGAAATAGCCATCTTAAGTCATTTTCTCCCGCGAATTCGAATATCTTCAGCAAAAAACAATTGAACATCAAACAAAAGTACTAGGGGTCACTTTGATATTTTTTTAAATGGAACACCCTGTATATTTTTACATTTTTAAATTCCACATAAAATTATAATTATTTTTTATTAAATGCACTATTAGTCTATACTTCATAGTTTCCGAGATATTGACTCTCGAAAAGTGACATTTTTGAACTTTGACAGCTTATAACTTTCTAACAGTACGTCTTAGAGCAAAACGGCCTACATGTCCCTATCTTCAATTTTTATTATCTTCCCAAAAAAATCAACTTCCAGTTAAACCGGAACAACAATATTTCCTTCTTTCGAGTTACATCCGGTTTAACCGGAAGTTGATTTTTTGGGAAGATAATAAAATTTAAAGATAGGGACATGTAAGCCGTTTTGCTCTAAGACGTACTGTTAGAAAGTTATAAGCTGTCAATGTTCAAAAATGTCACTTTTAGAGAGTCAATATCTCGGAAACTATGAAGTATAGACTAATAGTGCATTTAATAAAAAATTATTATAATTTTATGTGGAATTTAAAAATGTAAAAATATACAGGGTGTTCCATTTAAAAAAATATCAAAGTGACCCCTAGTACTTTTGTTTGATGTTCAATTGTTTTTTGCTAAAGATATTCGAATTCGCAGGAGAAAATGACTTAAGATGGCTATTGCAGTTTTTTTTTATAAAAGTACAGGAAAAGTCAAAAAATCGCCTTGTCTAGTCTTGGTTGGATAACCCTGTACAAGTATTTAACGTGTGATTTATAATTTTTTGGTATTTATTTGTGGGATCTGTTTTCAATTTTATATATTTAGTTGGATCTAAAAAGTTAAAAGTCTTATCAATATAATCTTATTTATTACTAGCTATTACAATATTTCGTTTATCAGCTTTTGTAAATATAATGTCTTTAGATTTATTTTTAATTTGTTTAATAATTGGTGTTCCTTGTTTTGGGGTAGATTCTTTTATAAATTTTTTTTTTAATAAGGTTGATTTTTCATAATATTTAAGATTTCTATTGTTAGGGATAATTGCAAGTGCTAAGTCTGTATCAACACCGAGTATTATGTTTAAAACCTTTATTTCGCAAATTAATTTCATCGTTAGAAAAATTAGTGGTACCTACTTAAATTTACAAATCTATCAAATAATTTGATCAGAAAAGGTGGTTTGACTAGGTTTTAATTTAACTGAACTAAGTTATACCTTTTAAAATAGGTACCATTTTTAAGTACTTCTTTGATGAAGCAACTGTGTTGCAAAACATGTCGAGTCAAAATAAAAATCTGTGGAAATATTATTTATATTATTTTATATAATTTTTTTTTTAATTTTACCATTTATTTAACACAACTGTAAATAATGATTTTTTATTGAATATTGTACAGTTGTACACGTTTTAAATGATATTTTAGATATATTTTAGGTGTACATCTATTTACATATTCTATTTACAGTATTTACATGACAAGTTAGTTTTTAATTTATTTTTCTAGCCATTATTTTGGTTTAGATCGTTTACGCGTTTTATATAAATATTAAAATATGCAACGAAAATACAAGGTTTGTTAGCACTGAAGCAGGGAAAATAAATTCCCCAGATTTTAATGATGTTGCCGCATCAAAGTAAGTGTCAGTGTAAAGGGGTGTTGGTAAATTGGTTCCCAGCAGGTATTTAATAAAAGGTTGGTACCTACTATCTGTTATTAATAGTTAAATTGGTTCCCAGTATAACTTAATTATCTCGAAGTACTTATCTACTAGATCGACCCTTATACATATTTTTTGTTTCTAAAGGGTGTCCCAATAGGAACGCACATTTTGAATGGCGCGTCATTTTTTTTGTATTCGCAGTAGGCCTACAAAGAAATGATAAGAGTAATGTAAACAGTTTGCGATTAGTAGCCATGGAACGATATACGGTCGAACAATGAGTTATTATTGTTAAAACACACTACAAAAATATGGAGAATGTTTTGCGGAAACAGTTCGAAAATTGCGTGGCATTTTTGGTCGGCACAATGCGCCAAATCACACGACCGTTCAAAGATTACTTAACAAATTTGAGCAAAATATTTCTGTCATGGACGTATAAGTCGCTCTGTTGAAAACATTGCCGCAGTGCGTGAAAGTGTAGGCGAGAATCCGGGAACCTTAATCCGTCATCGTTCACAACAGTTGCACATTCCAAGGAGCACTACCCATAGAATTCTCACAAAAGATCTTTATTTCCATGCTTATAAGATTCAATTGACGCAAGAATTAAAGCCACTGGACCATGCGTCAGGCCGTACATTTGCTTTTTGGGTATTGCAAAAAACACAAATGAATGTCGATTTTTCGAGGAATATTCTGTTCACCGATGAGGCATATCTTAATGTCTTAATGTGTATGTTAATAAACAAAATTGCCGAATTTGAAGGTGAAGAAAATCCTAAAGTTATTCACGAGAAAAAAATGCATCCATTAAGAGTCACTGTTTGGTGTGGAATTTGGGCAGGTGGAGTGATTGGACCATACTTCTTCGAGGACGAGGCAGAAAATGCGGTTACTGTGAACAGCGAACGCTATCGTAACATGCTCACTGAGTTTTTATGGCCTCAATTGAATGGTATGAATACGGAAGCTATGTGGTATCAACAGTATGGTGCGACATGTCACACTACACGCGAAGCCATCCAGCTGTTGCAAGGAAAGTTTCCCGGTCGTGTCATCTCACGTAATGGAGATCAGAACTGGCTCGCAAAGATCGTGCGATTTAACGCCTTGCGATTTCATTTTTTGGGAGTTTTTTAAAATCACTCGTATACGTTAATAGGCCAACAACAATACCACAGTTGAAGCACAAAATTGAACGCTTTATTAGCGAAATTGAGCCGGAATTGTGTGAAAAAGTAATTGAAAATTTCTTCAAAAGTATAAGAGTATGTCACCAAAGTCGGGGCGGCCATTTGTCAGATATTATTTTCCACGTTTAATAGCAGTGCATTAACTTTCTATTGAAATATAAATAACACTTATTTTCAAATAAATTCTTACTTTTATTTCACAATTAAAATGTGCGTTCTTATTGGAACACCCTTTATATACTCTCTTAAGCGATCCAAGAAAAGTAGAGTACGGTGTTCCGCAGGGGACGGTTTTAGGGCCAGTTCTGTTTACAATATATATTAATGAGTTATTTAGTTTGAGGAGTGCTGGTTCTGTTTCCTCTTTTGCGGATGACACCGTGGTCTTATATACTGGAACAACTTGGAAAGAAGTTAAAGAGCGTGCAGAAAGTGATTTGGTATTACTAAAAAATTGGTTCGACAGCATGTACCTTACAATAAATTTGAAGAAAACAAATTATATCGCTTTCAGTTGTACCAAAAAAACAGTTCCACACTTTAAGGAAATAACAGTTAAACAACAAGCAAAGGATATTGTAATCAAAGAAGTGACGAGCACTAGATATATTGGAGTGCAAATTGACAAATTTTTAAAATGGGACGAACATATTAAGATATTAACAAAAAAATGTAGGTCAATATTATATAAATTCAAAAAATTAAAAACTATATTATCTGAAAATCACCTAAAAACAGTTTATTTTTCTTTGGTTTATTCGATCTTACAATATGGTATAAGCACATGGGGTGGGGCTTATAAATCTCATTTAACTAAATTAGAAGTTATTCAGAAACTGTTTATAAAATCTATTTACAATAAGGACTTTTATTACCCAAGCGACTTATTATTTTTAGAAAGCGGTCTTATGGATATATGTCAAAGCTACTGCTACAAAATCGTTTGCTTACAGCACAAAAAAAGAAATGAACTAAAATTAATTTCACATGAACACGATACCAGATACAAAAAATCTAAACACACCAAGACACTAAGGGTCAATAAAACGATTGGACAAAGGTCCTTTTCATTTTTAGCTCCCCATATTTACATCCTAATTCCAGAAAACATTAGACTGGAAAATTACAGGCGCTTTAAAAAACTAACAAAAATATGGATATTATCACTACCCCGGAAACAAATTCGCAATTTTATAGATTTATCCTCATAACGTTATCTACAACATACATGCTTTACACTATCATCTCAAATTTACACAATTAGATTCATTAACAATATTTTTCTATACTTTGCTCCAAGTTTTCTGTTTTGTTTTTTTGTTTTTGTGTTTTTTCGTTTATCATCTTATGACATTTGAATAAAAATAAAATAATGATAACTTGTCCAAAAATGTGCATGCTTCTTTTCTCGATTTCTGCACTATCAGATAAATTCTGTAATAAATGAAATGATAATTCCGAAAATGTACTTATAAATCGTTGCAAGAGAAATGCTTTAATAAAAACTGGTGATGGTAGAATTCTAGATTAGGTACGGGTATTTAATTGGTATAGTTTTTTATTTATTTTTCATTACAAGTAACATTATACATTATAATGTATATTATTATATGGGTAATTTTTTTAACGATGTTAATATTTTTTGTATATTGAGATAAGTATACTATTCTAAGAAACTTGAAATTTTAACGTAATGATTTGAATATCAAGATTTTGAAAATAAGTAAAGAATTGTTCACGCACAAATCTTAATAGATTTCAGTGAGTATTCTATATATTTCCTTGACTTGATATTTTTCAGGGAATAAATTGTATGTACTTGTGAAGATTTGGAAATATATTATTATTATTATTATTATTATTATTATTATTATTATTATTATTATTATTATTATTATTATTATTATTATTATTATTATTATTATTATTATTATTATTATTATTATTATTATTATTATTATACTCTGCTGTTGTCACTTGCGTTTGAAGTTGTTGAGTTGTTTTTATTCTAATATTATTTTTTACTATGAATCCTGAGATAATTTTGAGTGAACGAGGAAAACAGTTGTTAGCTATTAATAACTAAAAGTATGGGTTTCAAACGCATTTAAAAAGTGGTGAAAAGCGGTGGACTTGCACTAATAGAAAATGGAAATTATTTGTCCTTACGTTGGGCGAAAGTGATAACAATATAACAATTACAAAGCACATACAAGAACATTCCTATCCGAAAAGCCGGCCAAGATTATTCGCAGGGTACTGCAAGAAAACCTACCCTCAACTGTTACTATAGCTGGGGTTGCGTCAGAAGAAATTTTTATAACGCTCGTAGAAAAATGCAACCAAGTTTGCTGAAAAACATAGAGGAAACTTTCGATCATCTGGACGAGGCAAACATCCAAACCCAGAGAGGTGAGCAGTAGGGTGGAACGAAAAAACTTTTTTACTCCAAGTAGTCTGACATTTGTTAAAATATGCGCATTAGTAAACAAAAAAAAGTGTCAAAAATTGGCTGACAGATTTTAATATTCTGGGGTTCCTCAAAAGCCCTTAAAATTTTTAATATTGCCATGTTTTGAAAAAAAAACAACTTCTTTAAAAATAGGAATGAGTAATGTTAATTTAAGAGTTAGTGGTTTCTTTTTATTATTCTAAACTTGAAGTTAATAAAAATATAATTGAAAATAAAACCTGTATTTTTGTTTTATTGATGGCTGCACTTGAATAGCCTCAAAATGTTAAAATTTCGCTTTAAAATTTAGAAAGTAGTTTCCTACAACCGTAAACAGCATACTAAAATGTATGTGATGATTTATGTCACAAAAATCAAAAATTATTAAAAATTAGTTAAGATACTTCAAAGTTCTTATTTTATTAAATATGGCGTCCCTCTGAGGAACCTTAAGATACAAAGACACAAGTTTTATTTTTCGTATACTTGTTTTTAATAGTAAGAAGCATATTTTTTTTAACTATGACGCAACGCTATTCAATTTTTTTTTTATTTTCGTTCCACCCTAGTGAGCAGTTTTTACTCGGTAATGATAGAACAGAACAGATAGTCGTATTTTCTTGTAAATCAAATACATATTATACAAATGTTAGAAAAGACCACGCAAATTTATTTAGATGGCACCTTTAATTATTGTGCGCAGTTTTTCTGTCAATTATTTACTCTACATAGTTATTATAACGGGCATTATATTCCATTAATTTTTCATTGTTACCCAATAAACGCACAGAAACATATAAAAAATTATTTAACATAATAAAAACGATTTGTGAAGATAATTATGTGACTTTAATAATTTCAAAAATTGTAATTGATTTTGAGAAAGCTATACACAATGCCGAACAAATTTTTCCTTTGGCAAAGATAATTGGCTGCCGGTTTCACTTTGCGCGGTCCTGGTATAGGAAAATTCAAGAAATCGGCCTAATACCCGAATATAAAAACGAAAGTTCTGAAGTTGGTAGATGGTGACGATTAACTTTTGAGCTGATCTTTTTATGCCCTGATGATGTTAGCGACTGTTTTGTTTTTGATTTGCTCGCAATAGCACCAAAAGATGAAAATTTATGAAAATATTCAGATTACTTGACAGATAATTATGTATCAGAAGACTATCTTTTTCTGCATTCTCTTTGGGCTAAAAATTCGTCTAAACTAACACGCACTACCAATGCTTGCGAATCTTTTCACAAGCATTTCAATTCGTCTTTTTATAAAACTCATCCTAATATTTTAATTTTTTTTTTGAAAAGCTTAAAGAGTTTCCAACGGAAACTTATGTAAAATTACAGAGTGTGAGTGTCGCGGCTAAAATACATAACAGTAAAGTTAAAAACCGCCAAAAGTTTTTAGCAAACATGATGGAATCTTATTCACGAAATGAAATCAGTCCCTTACAATTTATTAAATGTGTTTCTTTCCACTGTGCTATTATGAAAGACTAAAATTTTATTATCGATTTATTGTTAATATATAATGCTAGAAAATATTTTTAGGATAATAACTGAAAATCTATGATTACACAGGCCTGCATTTTTTAACATTTTAAAAGTTGATTTAAAAATTTTAACTGTTTTCTAGTAATTGAGTAGTGCTGATTTCAAATCTGCTTTCAGTTATTTTATATCACGTAAGGTTATTTTTCAAACCGGTAAAATCCAAAAATATAGAAAAAACACGATTTATTTCATTTATAAGCTAGTTTTTTAATATATTAAGGAAAAAAATACAAAAATATACACATATAAACTATTATAAATGGTTATTTATTCTTTACGCTTCTTCAAAAAATGTTTTCTTTTTTCAGAAAAGCTTCTTTTGGTTGTTTTTCTGTTCCAACAGAAATCGGCCATCATTTTTGTGTCCCAGCGTCCCTGGTATCTTTTTTTCATCTCTTTAATATATTGATGAAATCTTTCACCTTGCTCTTCACCCACGTCCCCAAGATTTTCCGGGAATTAGTCGAAATGAGAATGTAAAAAGTAAATTTTTATGCTCATATTCTGAAATTCCTGAAATTTTCCATCATATTTTCAACGATCTCAATATATTAGTAATTCATGTTCAACTTCTTTAAAAGCATTCCATGCATGTTTTTCCTTATCTTTCATTACCTTTTCAAATTCTGTATCTTTCATCAAGCTGCTAATCTGCGGCCCTACAAATATTCCCACCTTTAATTTTGCCTCTGACAGAGCCGGAAATGTTTTACACAAATATTTAAAACAATATCCTTCTTTGTTTAATGCCTTAACAAATTGTTTCATACGTCCAAGTTTTATGTGAAGTGGTGGAAGTAAGACTTTTTGAGGGTCAATAAGACCTTCGCGAATTACATTTTTGTTTCCAGGTGTTAAAGTCTCTCTTTGTGACCAGTCTCTTTTTATCCAATGCTGTTCTCGCTAGCTAGACCACTCGCACAGGAAACATGAAAATTTAGTAAATCCAGACTGCTGATCTAAGAGAAGACTTAAAATGTTTAGATCTTCACACACTTCCCAGTTGTGATTTTCATATTGTATTCTTAAAAGTAATTCCTCTAAATTTTCATAGTTTTCCTTTAACTTAACTGTATGGCCGACCGAAACAGAAGCAAAAACATTGTCATTATGTAAAAGAACAGCTTTAAAGCTCTTTTTTGAAGTCGATAAAAAGTCTACAGTCAGAAAGTGTGTAGCACCACAGAAAATCATTTTTTATTCATCAATTATTTAGAATTTGAAGTACTACATTCATTTTAAAATGTATTAAAACGCCTATTATAAGTTTTTTTTATATTTTTTCTTTTTTTTGCAAAAAAGAAATCTGTGGGTGATAGAGACCAATTGTATTTTAATTAGTTATTTCTATATAAAAACTAAGCTCAACAAACAAAAATCACGTCATCACAAATTTCATGCAGGCCTGTGTAATGTATTAGATATTATATTGTGTATTGTACACATACCCAAAATTAAAAATACAAAAATAAATAAAAGAATTAAATATAATAATAACAATTTGTTTCATTGCCTGATAACCAATTTTAACTTTAGTACCGGGGAACCAATTTACACATTATTTTTAACCCTCGTTAACTTGGGAACCAATTTTCATATACCCTTGTAAAGTCTAGAATTTAAAATAACTGTCTGTAATGTAACCAAAGTGAAGCTTAGTTAATTTAGACTTAATATTAAAATAGTACAAACGGCCATAAATGGATACAAAATAAAATGGAGAAAATTACCATACTACATAACATATCGGCAACAATAAACGACAGAAAATAAACAGCGTTTATTGTAAAAACAATGGAGCTGTTATTCTAACAGTATTGGGACTCTACATCTACGTACGTGATAAACCCCAAGAGACTACATGGAGTATAGTAAACATCAAGATTAAAAAAATATTTGGGTTTAGGTTAGGCAAAAACCTATACATCTATAACATTTTTATTTTAGCTTAAAGGGCAGTATGTGTTATGTAAAAAACGTAGAGTAGGCTTACTTCGATATGGAGATTCTATGAGAGTGGCCTGCGAAGTAGGACCAGAAGCATTTAGATCGTGGGGAAATTTTGCCTCGTAAGTACGAACCGATTTTTAAATATTTATATTTGTATACAGTGTCACCAGTAAATTCCGCATCATATGGGATTTTTTTTTATTAATAGCTTCATTCGAAATTTGACTTTGGCATCAAGTTCTGCTTCGATCGAGATGAAAATGAACCAAAAAAATAGTAGTCACGTGATTCGCATTATCTGTCAAATTTTAATTGTTTTCCAAAAAAGAATTCAAAAGTGGGGTTATTTCTAAAAATATCAAAAAAAGTTATTAGAAATAGTTTTTTTTAAATGCAGTTTCTAGCCCACATGCAAAATTTCAGCTGCATAAGATAATTTTGATTTTTTACCTATATTTTGTAAATTGCACCACTTTTGCAAAATAAGACTCAACGCAACCTACATAAAACTTCTCAGTTTTGACTAGGCTTTATTTCAGATACATTTTCTTTAAAGTAACGCTATATTAAATGTGTGTTTTTCAACAAAATCAAAATTAGGCTATTAAAATTTGGTCGCATGTGATGCAAAGTTTATTTGTTGTTGACCCTGTATAAGGGAACTTCATAAAATAGGTTTTTTTGAAAACGTAGTTTGTGTTTGAAAGTAATACACGTTAATGTTATTATGACATAGCTTAATAATAAATTATAATATAGGGGTTTTAAATTAAATCGTTAAAAATAGATAAACATTACATTGCTAAACTAAAATTTATTTTCCACTTAAAAAACACTTTACTTCTTCAGTGTGTTCTGTGTTCTTTTTTATCTTAATATTAAGGTATATTACTTTCAGACACAAGCTACGTTTTCAAAAATACTTATTTTATGAAGTTACCTTATACAGGGTCAAAAACAAATTAATTTTGCATCACATGCGACCAAATTTTAATAGCCTAATTTTGATTTTGTAGAAAAACTCACATTTAATATAGCGTTACTTTAAAGAAAATGTATCTGAAATAAAGCCTTGTGAAAACTGAGAAGTTTTATGTAGGTTGCGTTGAGTCTTATTTTGCAAAAGTGGTGCAATTTACAAAATATAGGTAAAAAATCAAAATTATCTTATGCAGCTGAAATTTTGCATGTGGGCTAGAAACTGCATTTAAAAAAACTTTTTCTAATAACTTTGTTTCGATATTTTTAGAAATATTTTTGAATTATTTTTTGGAAAAAATTAAAATTTGTCAGATAATGCGAATCACATGACTATACTACTTTTTTACTTCATTTTCATCTCGATCGAAGCAGAACTTGATGCCAAAGTCAAATTTCTAATAAAGCTATTAATAAAAAAAAAGTCCATATGATGCGAACTTTACTGGTGACACTGTACCTATATGAATTAATACTTTTGAATTTAAAAAATTATTCTAATTATTGATTTTCAAATTTATCTCGAGGTAAACCAGAAGACCCGATGAGTTCTGCATTGTATAATCGTTTGGTAAAATTATAACAAATTTTGTAGCAATAATTACGAAAAAAAGAGCAGAGTAACTAAACTTACAAAATTAGTCAAAATAACCTTATATGTTTTTACAACTCAGTAAATAGAGTAGACAATAGAGAGATTTTGGAACGCTAAAAATAACAACAGTAAAACACAGTGTTATGGTTAATTTTATTAACGATAACGATTATGGTGACAATTACAAGAATAGATTTTGAACGTCTTAAAAATAAATAATTTGACAGATGCAAACATAACCTTTTTTTATTTTTTTAATTGTTTGACATGAGTCAATCAACAATGGAAAAGGACGAAAAGGTACAAAAATGTAAGGTTATTTTGGATTCCTGAGTTATGTTGACAAGTCGTTTACAAAAAAATATAATTACAAAGAAAAAAGAAAAGCATAAAGTCTTTCTCCACAATTTTTATTAAAAAAAAAAAACCAGGCGAACCTAGAATGATTCAAAATATATAGAATCGACATATGTTTCGAGTGTAGAAACACTCATCATCAGGAAAACCAAGTAAATAATAAAAGGCTGATGTTCTTAGCAATAGAGAAAATAAGTAGTGGTACTAAGCTGTAATGGAGCCTTCGATGGTATACATGAGGAGTGAAAAAACTTAATATATAGCAGAAGACAGGAAATATCATAGCACACTGAAAGGTCAAAGAACAGTGTCAAGATACTCTGGGTGGGAAAGGAAGAGAAAAAAAAAGAAATTTTTAAAAAAAACTTTGTAAAAGTCATTCTAAATGTATGTGATAAAATATTTTTACCTTTGATTCAGTAAGGTTGGAGACATGTGCATGGAAGTGGTCAAAAAAAGGGGGGAAAATATTTGTAACAAAATTTATAGACGGGTGCATTAGACAAAAAATATATATTTTAAATTTTATAAATGAGTTTAATAAAAAACGCGCTTGTATTTTACTTATTCACATGCATTCGTCTTTATGTAGATCAGGCCTAAGAAAAATCTTCGGTAAGTGCCGTTTTACACAGACCTAATTTTAACACAACTTTTGTGCTAAAATTTATGATACATTTTATTAGTAAAAATGTATACCAAAAATATGAAAAAGTTACATGGAATTTTGATGTGTATGACTATGGAGAACTAGAGGGTAGGAGGCCGATCGACAATGGCAGCATTTTCAATTTCTGTCACGGTTTCTTGGTTAGTTCGCTAGTTGGCCGATAGATGCTCTCGCTTCGCAAGTGGGCTGGTGTCGTCTTCTTCTTCTTCGTTTTGGACTTTTACTTTTGATAATTGACATTTTATTTTTCGGAATAAAGGCCGTATTACACCAACAATTTCTTTGTCAAATAAGTTCACGAGGTGACTTCATGAAGAAATTTGATATATGTAAAGCCCAAATTTGACATCAAATAACTTCACGGTCGTCTTCGTGAAGAACTTCACGAAATTAACACTTGTTCTAATTGCGTCAAAGTTATTCGTGAATCAGTAGTGCCAACAGCAAAAATAAAATGCCATGGAAAATTGATGGAATTATATTTTTAATTTTATTCATAGTTCAATATAAAATAGAAACAAAGCCGCATAGCACAGCTCAAAATAACGAAAAACTCAAGCTTCACAAATAACATAACCTTTAAAGTACAGTTTAAATTGTTATGTTGGTATAACTGTTAAATGACAGTAAAAATAGGCTGAAACTTCGTGAATTTATTTGATCAGTGTAAAGCGCAATACTTCACCAAAGAAGTTCATGAATAAATTCATGAATTAATTTGCGAAGAAATTGTTGGTGTAAAACGGCCATAACAAATAACGTTTGAAGGTTTAAAGACAAGACAAGACAAATAACGTTGTATTGTAATTGATTTCCATATTATTTATAATGAATAATGGTAAAATTTATAAAAGTAGAATTTTCTTTGTGTCGGGGTGTAAGACAGGATCTTCTTCAGAGAGGAAACGCAGCCAAATAAGTATATTTCTAGCTTCAATAGTTGTTTAGTTGCTCACTTTAAAAAAACCCTCTGTAGCTAGAATGTTTAATACTCAGTATTTTAAAAACCAAGCATCGTTGAAACTTTATACAGGCCGAGTTTACTAATAAGTATAACAAAGTAAGTGTAAATTCATATAAAAGTCCTTAGTTGTTCCTTAAAGAACTAATTTAAACAAAAATAGTTATCGCGTCCATAAGAACACCATTTATTTGATAGCCCATTTCGAACACGAGCGCCATCTTACGGCGACTCGTAAAGCTGAATTACCGATGCTAATTTGGGACCGAATCCAATGCATTGCGATCGGCCTACTACCCTCTAGTTCTCCATATGTGTGACACAGTATCAAATTTGGATGCAATTTTTGCAAGAAATTATGGTCACTAAAGACACAATGACGCATTATTAAATGTCAATGTCAAATTACATCTAACCCAACTTTTCGGTAAATAAAAATAAAGTAATTTTTGTAAATTTATATATTGTATTAAGGTGGGAGTATCAACATGCTTGACAACCTATAACCTATTTCGCGTAGATTTATTTATGTTTTCTAGCTTTTATACAAAATTTAAAGAAAATCAGTCTCGACTTGATATTCTATAGGTAATAATTGACATATTTAATAAATTTCAAGGAATTTCATAACACTTTAGGAGAATTGTATAGCGAAAAATATCGGGTAAGATTGTTTTTAACATTATTATGTCATTGTCACTCATTGTTCTTTCACTATACAATTCTCCCAAAATTAGCAATGAAAAAAATTGATATTTTTGTAATATATACCTAAATAATGTACCGACGATATTGATTTTTTTAAATGTTAGTTATTACAATAATAAACTCAAAAAATCAACGCGAAATAGGTTATAGGTTGGCAATAGATTGAATGACGTTGAGAATTCAACCTTAACTTGACTATTTGTTTTATATCTTTATATTATAACTAAAAAAATATGGATTTTAATGAACTTTTTCACTATTATACAGTAACTTGTACAATACTATTAATTGCAAGATCTTTAAAAAAAGCGAAAAACGCGTTTTAAGAGAAATATCTGGGTAAAACCGTGGCTATTAAGAAGAGCCAAAAATAAAGGAGTGTTGGATATGTTAAAGTTGGAACTTAAATTTGAAGACATGAACGCCTACAGAAACTTTTTACGTTTAGGAGAAGATCAGCATAATTATTTACTTGGGCAAGACATCTTTTATGTTTTTTTAAACTTTTGACAAGAAAATGATAAAACACACGGAAATAGCAAATATAACCTCCGAATGCCAATTTCAATCAAACGTAACCTTTCTTTTTCGGCTTTTCTTAAAAGATTTTGACAAGTTTTATTTTAAATTACTGCGCATGTTTTTGCGCACTTTTATTAATTTTTTTGATAAAATATAGAAATAGAAAAAGAAATGCACCAAGTCTTTCTCCACAATTTTATTAAGCAAAAAACTAGGCGAACCTAGAATGATTCACAATAGAATTGAATCGACATGTTTCGAGTTTAGAAACACTCATCGTCAGGAAAAAAGTAAATGCTACAAAACTGATGTTATTAGCAGTAGAGAAAATAAAAAGTGAGACTATATAAGCCTTAATGGATCTTTTAATGGCCAACACGAGGAGTTAAAAAACGTTTTATAGTCAAAAGAAAGAAAATATTTCAGCACACTGAAAAGTCCAGGGCCAGTGTAAAGCCACTGAAATGCATTTTTCTTCATTTCCCACCCACGGTGGCTTTACACTGGCCCTGGACTTTTCAGTGTGATGAAATATTTTCTGTCTTTTGACTATAAAAAGTTTTTTAACTTCTCGTGTTTGCTATTGAAAGGTCCATTAAGGCTTATATAGCCTCACTTTTTTTTCTCTACTGCTAATAACATCAGCTTTGTACCATTTACTTTTTTCCTGATGATGAGTGTTTCTACACTCGAAACATGTCGATTCAATTCTATTGTGAATCATTCTAAGTTAGCCTAGTTTTTTGCTTAATAAAATTGTGGAGAAAGACTTTGTGCTTTTCTTTTTTCTATATCATTCAACTCCACTTTGAGTATGGACTACTTCTTCAAAATATGAAAATGTTTCTATATTTTCGTAAAATATTATAATATTTTTCTAATTAAATTTGTAAAGTGTGTATTACACGTTAAAATTTAGTTGTAAACAAATTTCTGCTACTGTGTAAAACGCTACTAAGTCAAACTGATTGAATTAATTTACGTTACTGTCAGCGTCAGCATTAAGCAGACTTTTCTTTTAAAAAGGTTAATGTAATTGTAACTGTAAAGTCACAAGTTACAGCAAACATTGTATATTTTTAATGAAGAAGGTTAAAATTACAAATTAAATTTTTTATTGTTTTAGAGGACTTACAGATATTATTATCATATTCTACCAAACAGGAACCTGTTGCATCTACATAGTATTTTGTGGAACTAGTTTGAAGCAAATAGTGGAAGTTTATACAGAAAACGATTTACCACTTTACATATACAATGTCATACTATTTTTGCCGTTTTTCATCATATTACTTGTTAATAAAAACCTTAAAATATTGGCACCCCTCTCGCTGATAGCTAACATAGCAACATTGCTAACTTTTGGAGTTGTATATTATTATATTTTCAAGGAACTTGATGCAAAGTTTACAGACAGGAATGCATTTGGGACGTTTATGAACTTTCCATTACTATTTGGCACAATGATGTTTTCTCTGCAATCTGTTCCTATGGTAAGTAAAACATATTGGTCGGTGAGATTTAATTTTAAAAATAAATTGATATTACCCTAGATGGTAAACATTAATAAAATAATGCAAAAAATGTTATCTGTTTCCTTCCGCCAAACTCATCCCCAGACGCGTTTCGCCGTTTACGGCTCATCAGTGAGGCTCAGTTTGGCAGAAGGAAACAGGGCTCGAAGAAATAATTCCCGTCGATTAATAAAATAGTTTCACGTTACAACGCAAAAATCGTACTAAAAACTAGTTGTGGTAGTTCTAGTATTGTCAAAACTGATTTAATATGAACAATTCATTTCTCTGAAAAGAAATCTTTATTCAAGTTGCATACAGTGTGTAGGTAGTCGTATAAAAAATTTAATTTTTCAAAATTTGTTCCTATATTTTTCTCCTAAAAATTGAAACTAACAGTCCCAACGATTTCGTGATTGAAAAAAGAAACTAAAACAAAAAAAACTATTTTCATTTAAGCAAGGGTACAATAATTATTTTGTAAACGTCGCTTCGGATTTGGTAATTCAGCTTCCTGCTATTAAAAAAAATATTAACGTATACTTAAACAAAATCAAATCTAAAAATGCAAATCAACTCGGCTTTTGTGAAGTAAGTTATATTGAGGTAAATGATGTTTTCTTCAACATAAAAACCCCAAAAGTTAAAGATGCTTAGGTATGGACTTAATAAAAAATAGTAATTGCAATTCTGTATCAAATTTTGTGGCCCATTTACAAAACTTATAAATGTTTAAAAAAATACCTTGTCAGACTTCCATTGTCTTTATTTTGTTACTTAACACAACGTTTTGGTTAGTTAGTATCTCTAACCGTTTTCAACAATCCGGAAGACCTTAATATTAAAATTTCAAACATTAAAAAAGATTTAAAACAGAATGGTTACCCTGAAACCTTTGTAACTAATACCATCTCAAAATTTTAAAATCGCGAAGTAAAAACTAATACAGAAACAAAAGAGGAGCAAGCATTCCTCACAATAATGTCACAGGGGTTTCTGAAAAGATTAGAAGGATAACCAAAAACTATAATATCAAAACAGCCTTCAAATCCGGAAATACACTTAGAAGCTTTCTTAAAAAAGTAAAACCCCCCCTGAAACATACTCAAAAGAGATGAAACTTCAAGATCAGGTATAGCAGAACATGTATGGACTAGCCAGCATAATATAAAGTGGTCAGAAGCCAAGGTTTTGGACACGGAACAGCACTGGAGAAAACGAAAGTTTAAAGAAGCAGGTTTCATGAATCAAAATACCCATATATTTAGTAAACCGAGAATAGATATCCTCAATATCTGGAAGCCTCTTCTTGTCCAAAACCAACAGCTCAAACTTCACACTCCAATAAGCACGTAGGCGGAGTCATCAAGCTTCACTGCACATGGATAGTATTTAAGACAGTAGCCTTAGAATTATAATTTAGTTTACACTTGAAAACGGTTAGAGATACTAACTAACCGAAACGTTGTGTTAAGTAAGTAACAAAATAAAGACAATGGAAGTCCGACAAGGTAATTTTTTTGATATTACTTCATTGTCTACCACCTTCAAACAAACATTATGAATGTTTGTATTAAGGCGTCAATATTTCCAGAAGGTTTTAAAATATGAAGAATACTTCCCTTATACAAAAAGGGACCACAAAACGATTCGCAAAATTTTAGACCAATTTCAATAATCCCAATTTTCGCTGAGATTTTTAGGGTAATATTAAAAACTATTGACGTTTGGCTTCGAAAGCAATATGTAATCTTTTTAATACTGCGAAATTCGGATTTAGGTCGAATCTTTTAACGAGTTTAGAGCAATTGATAAACTTAATTATATTGTTAGTAAGAGATTTCAGAATAAAAACTACGTGTTGGCCGAGTTTTTAGATTTGATCAAAGCGTTCGATGGCGTATCACACAACATACTTTAAACTGAAATACCACTTCATTCATTGAGTCGTATATTTCAAGGAGATCACAATACGTTGTGCCAGAGGGTCAAGCATCAAAGGCGAGTAATAATTCGATCGGGGTATATATATATATACAAAAAGGGACCACAAAACGATTCGCAAAATTTTAGACCAATTTCAATAATCCCAATTTTCGCTGAGATTTTTAAGGTAATATTAAAAACTATTGACGTTTGGCTTCGAAAGCAATGGGTAATCTTTTTAATACTGCGAAATTCGGATTTAAGTCGAATCTTTTAACGAGTTTAGAGTAATTGATAAACTTAATTATATTGTTACTAACAGATTTCAGAATAAAAACTACGTGTTGGCCGAGTTTTTAGATTTGATCAACGCGTTCGATGGCGTATCACACAACATACTTTAAACTGGAATACCACTTCTTTCATTGAGTCCTATCTATCAAGGAGATCACAATACGTTGTGCCAGAGGGTCAACCATCAAAGGCGAGTAATAATTCGATCGGGGTATACCTCAAGGTTCTGTTTGGAGTCCAGTTCTCTTTTCATGCTACCGCTTTGTTCAGATAAAGGTTTTCGTATCCTATTTGCAGATGATTCAACTATTTTACACCCAAATAATGACTCTGTGGCTCTGGCGCAAGATATCAGTGATATATAATTGGGAACCAAGGATTGGTTTCTTGCAATCGCTTAATTTGAATCAGGCAAAAAGCGAATCCTTATGTTTTAGCTTAAGAGAGACTTGACAGATTTGATGGGAAACTTGTTGAATTCCTCGGAGTGTATCTCAATAAGCATTTGAAGTGGGATGATCATGTGAACTTTCTGTCAAAGAAAGTTCTTAACGTATAGTTCTATTAAGAAATCTTAACCATGTAGTCTCAGAAAAGACAATCTTAACATCATATACAGGGTATTCCCTACTCGATGGTACATTAGAAGTATCTGGAGAACGAAAAGAAAAATAATTTTGAAATTTTCACTACGGCCATAGGAGACTGCGCTCTAGCTTTTAAAAATAATTTCGCGGTTGCAGTGTTGCCAGATCTATTGATTACTGACATCAACTTTGGAATTTTAAATGAGACACCCTGTATATTTTTACATTTTTAAATTCCACATAAATTTATAATTATTTTTTATTAAATGCACTATTAGTCTATACTTCATAGTTTCCGAGATATTGACTCTCGAAAAGTGACATTTTTGAACTTTGACAGCTTATAACTTTCTAACAGTACCTACGTCTTAGAGCAAAACGGCTTACAAGTCCCTATCTTCAATTTTTATTATCTTCCCAAAAAAATTAACTTCCGGTTAAACCGGATGTAACTCGAAAGCAGGAAATATAGTTGTTCCGATTTAACTGGAAGTAAATTTTTTTGGGAAGATAATAAAAATTGAAGATAGGGACATGTAAGCCGTTTTGCTCTAAGACGTACTGTTAGAAAGTTATAAGCTGTCAAAGTTCAAAAATGTCACTTTTCGAGAGTCAATATCTCGGAAACTATGAAGTATAGACTAATAGTGCATTTAATAAAAAATAATTGTAATTTTATCGGGAATTTAAAAATGTAAAAATATACAGGGTGTCTCATTTAAAATACCAAAGTTGATGTCAGTAATCAATAGATCTGGGAACACTGCAACCGCGAAATTATTTTTAAAAGCTAGAGCGCAGTCTCCTATGGCCGTAGTGAAGATTTCAAAATTATTTTTCTTTTCGTTCTCCAGATACTTCTAATGTACCATCGAGTAGGGAATACCCTGTATATGGATTGATTTATTCATCCATCTCTTATGCACTTTTTGTATGGGGCCACTCACCTCATAGCTCCGTAATTTTAGGATTACAGCGCAGGGCCATTTTAGTAATTTCAAATCTACCATAATATACGGACTCTCCGTGGATAGGGTTTACAATAGCACAAATGGACGAAAAATTTCATTTTTCGGGAAAAATTCATTCTTGATAAAAAGTTTTGCTTGTAAAAAAAATGCAATTCACGAAGAGAAAATTTTGATTTTTTATACAGGGTTCGCAAAAATTTCAAAAACATGATTTTTCTCCAAGAGTAAACAATCTTTATTTTTCATTTTTGACCAAAATGCCTATTAGAAAACTTCCTTTGTAATTTAGATCCGAGATTTAAAATAAATCTTCGATTTTCTATTTTTATTTTTATTTTTAGAGGTAAAAGATTTGTTTTTTGGATAGCAGCATTAGCGGTCGAAATACATACATTATCAATGACAGAGGGGTATCAAAAAGTTTCAAAAACTGATTTTTGGTGTTACCAGAAATATGTATTTTTAATTTCACAAATGAAACGACCCCGGAAATAACACAAAAGAATCTTAAAATAACAACAAATAATAATTTCATAATTTGCCATTCAAACACTCCTCCTCCATATTCAACACATTTTTCCAGCTGTAAACGAATGTGGTTAAAACTTTTTCGAATTTCTTCAATGGAAACTATTTAAACAGCTTTAACAGTTCACTGTTTTAGAAGCTGTACGTCGTTCTCATTTGGACGGGAGTACACTAATTGTTTGAGGCGCCCCCAAAGATAGGCATCCAAACTACACTCACCGACATTAAATTTGGGACAACCAAAATTTAGATCAAATTTAATGTATTATAACTTTTTCTTCCATAGTCCGATTTCCACTTTTTTTTTTACAAAATGTAGATAATTGTTTCGGATTTAATTAATTTTATTCAATTTTCAAAAATACAGTTTACATGTTGAAATATACAGGAAAATAAAAAAGTATGTTTTTCCCTTTAAGTTTGTAACACCCTGTAGAGTAATTTTGCAACATAAACTACACTGATTATGCTTTTCTGCAGAGTTTGATTCATTTTTAACCTTTTGCTGTTTTATTCTTCTCTGTATCGTTATCGGTTTAAGAGATATGAATTTTATAAATGAACAATACACTTTTTACAACAATTATTGAAAACGCTCTGAATTTTTTTTGGAATGTTTAGGTTTCCTTGGAAGCGTATTCTGCATTTGTCAATCAGTTTTGTCAGACATTTCAAGCATTTAAAACGTTTCGTGAGTGAATTCTAAATTTATTTTTTATTTTACAATGCCTTTGTCATCTGAAGATTCAGCTAGAGCCGTTGCACTTCATGATGTTGGTTATTCCTATAGAGAAGTGGCGAATATGCTAGGTTTTACAAAATCTAGCGTGGAAAGAGCCGCTGCAAGGTTTCGTGAGACCGAAGGTTATGGTAATAGATCTGGATCTGGAAGAAATCGTGCTACTTCTGCCCTTGATGACCGTTTTATAAGAGTCTCAGTTTTAAGAGATTGGCATACCAGTGCAGTAGTGATAAGAAATGAACTCCAAAGGCTTCGTCAAGTTGCTGTCAATGAAATTACAGTAAGAAAAAGACTTCATGAAGTCAATTTACGGGCCAGAAGACCGGCAACTGGACCAGAGCTCCTCAGACAGCATCGAGTTAATAGACTTCTTTTTTCGCAAGAACACATTAACTGGAACCTTCCAGAGTGGAGGCAAGTTCTATTTTCAGACGAGTCCAGATTTTGCCTGAGGTCTCCTGACGTACGGGAAAGAGTATGAAGACGACAAGTCGAGAGATTCGCCCAATGTAATTTTAGCGAAAGGGTAGGGGAGGTAACACGAGGTACTAACTTTTAAAACTCCTACTTTTTATGTTTTAGTTAAAAATAGGCTTAATTTAAAAGTGCAATGTTTATTTCAAAAATTCATATCTCTTAAACCGATAACGATACAGAGAAGAATAAAATAGCAAAATGTTAAAAATGAATCAAACTCTGCAGAAAAGCATATTCAGTGTAGTTTATATTGCAAAATTACTCTACAGAGTGTTACAAACTTAAAGGGAAAAAACATACTTTTTATTTTCCTGTATATTTCAACCTGTAAACTGTATTTTTGAAAATTGAACAAAATTAATTAAATCCAAAACAATTATCTACATTTTGTAAAAAAAAAGGATGAAATCGGACTATCGAAGAAAAAGTTATAATACATTAAATTTGATCTAAATTTTGGATGTCCCGAATTTAATGTCGGTGAGTGTAGTTAAATCGGGACTTCTTTTGGGCCACAGAACCGGACCATTCCGACCAATCCATCTGAGGCTAAATGTATTATTAAGCCATTCCCTCACTTCAATTGCGAAATGCGCAGGGCATTAATCTTGTTGAAAGTACATTTCGTTCCTAAATTGGAGAGGCAATTCTTCTAGGTTGTCACTGTTGTCAGAAAGGAATGTTTCCAATATTTCAAGGTAACTCCTACGGTTACACGTATTTTTGAAAAAGTATGGGCCAATAATGCCATAATAAGAAATCGAACACGAGACATTTACTTTTTTGTAATATTGTCTTCTTGCAGAAATCCTAAAATGGGGATTATTTTCGCTCCAGTATCTAATATGTGCAGAAGACACGTTCTCGTTTGATGAAAATGTCAATTCATCGGAGAACATGATAAATTTATGAAAATTCCTGTTTTCACTCACAATTTTGTTTCCGACCCAAAGACAAAAATCCAAACGTTTGGCTTCGTCTCCTTCTTCAAACGTTTGATTAAAAGTTGGCTTAAATGGGAATATTTCGTTTGCCTTTAAAATAATATTTATATTATACTGAATTTGAGTTTTTTTTACATCAAATTCTTGAGCTCGGTTTCTTAATGAAAGGGTAGGATTGTCAGCAACACTGCAATACGATTAGGGAAGTTGCGTCATTCTGATCATAGTTTTTTTTTTAATTGGAAACTGAACCAGTTCGCTGATATTTTCTTAATAACTTATGAAGTGCCATTTTTGAGACGTAAACGTTAAGGTATCTTTGGTTAAATTTCTCTCTCACAAAGTTGTAAGAACTTTCGCCCGCACCGTAACATTGAACTAAATAAACCCTTTGTTCTAAGGTCAACATTTTCAAAACACATCAAATTCTATTTGACAACTTCAAATTTGCCCCATACGTAAAGCAAAGTAATAAAAAGGTAAAAAATCCTTGTTTTTACAAAAGATGGTAGGAAAGCATTCAAAATTTTAAAATAAGATACCACCACCCATTATGAAAATGGAGTCTAATAAAATTGTATATTAATATTTTTATTGAGCAGCAAAATTTCCATTTACCTCTAAAAATTTAAAAAACCGAAATAATCGAAGATTTATTTTAAATCTCGGATTTAAATTACAAACGTTATTCTAAATAAGTTTTCTAATTGGCATTTTGGTCAAAAATGAAAAATAAAGGTAGTTTACTCTTGGAGCAAAATCATGTTTTTGAAGTTTTTGCGAACCCTGTATAAAAAATCAAAATTTTCTCTTAATGAATTGCATTTTTTTTACAAGCAAAACTTTTTATCAAGAATGACTTTTTCTCGAAAAATGAAATTTTTCATCCAATTGTGCTATTGTAAACCCTATCCGCGGACAGTCTGTAAAGAACCGATTGTCATTATATTTTTAAAAAATTCGGTGTTTTTACACTTCCAAGCGCGTATATTTTCCACTATATGCGAAACAAAACGAAGCAAAGCTTACCAATATCATATTTTACCAGAATTTCACCGCATATCCAAGACGCTCAGTAAATCAACCTATTATAGTATTAAGTTCTATATTTTTTTTTTGATATTTAAATTTTAGGTGGACTAATTCTTTATCTATTTATACAGGGTGATCCTTAAGTACATCAAGAAAATCTAGGATATTAGTCCTGGCATTAATTTAAGTTGAAAAGTTCATATCGATTTATGCCCTAAAATGCTTACCCTCTAAGATACAGGGTGTTAAAATTTTTTAAAAATTTTTTATTTTAGTTAAATTTTAAAAATCCTTAAAGATACGGTATTGAAAATTCGTGCTTATCTATTTTGGATCAAACTACAACATTTCATTGAAAAAGGTTTTGCTTTTTTTCACCAGTGGCGTGCGTACCAGATACCATCAATATTGTTTTGGTGAAAATATTTGATACGCCACTGATATTTGTAACTCTGATGCATTTTTATGCATTATTGATACAAGCTGAACAAGAGTTGTCTCTACTATGTTTTTGAAAAAAGCAGTAGATATAAAGAAAAATGGAAAAAATAAAAAAAAAACTTTGTCATAGCTTATTCGATTTTTTTTCCAAAGTAGGCGCGTGTCACAGATTGTGGAAATATCACAAAATTAAATGAAAAACAAAGAAGATCATTGAAAGCTTAAGTGCGTCGTTTTTGTGGACTGTTGGTCGATCAAGTTTTAAAGTTATGGCTGATTTACAAAACAATGTTCATTTTGGCAGATATGCATTTTGTTTATGGTTTGGCTGATGGAAATGCATACGACGCAAGACGCATTTACCAGGCAAGATATCCGAAACGTGTAGCACCGTGTGATCAGACCTTTGTAAGTCTCCATCGCCGTTTATCAGAAACTGGAAGTTTTGCGAGGGTTTCTGATGTTCCTGGCAGGCCAAGGACGGTAAGAACACCACAATTAGAAGAAGCAGTATTAAATAGAATTGAGGAAGATCCAGAAACCAGTACTCGAAAAATAGCGCATGAGGTAAACGATAGTCAGCAAACCGTTTTAAGGATTCTTCACGATCATCAAATGCATCCTTACCACATACAACGACTTCAGGCCCTTTTACTACGTGATTTTCCTTAACGTGTTAATTCTTGTCAATGGTTTTTGGAAAGGTTGGCCAGAAATCCACAATTTTTGGATAATTTCCTTCTTAATAACTTGTAAAATTACTTGTGGCATAAATAATTCATAACATGTTTTGTACTTATTTAATAAGTAAGTTAATTTTGTCCCATACGGCATCAGAGTTATCTATAAATCTACTGCTTTTTTCAAAAATATAGTAGAGACAACTCTTGTTCAGCTTGTATCAATAATGCATAAAAATGCATCAGAGTTAAAAAAATCAGTGGCGTATCAAATATTTTCACCAAAATAATATTGATTGTATCTGGTACGCACGCCACTGGTGGAAGGAAGCAAAACCTTTTTTAATGAAAAGGTGTAGTTTGATCCAAAATAGATCAGCACAAATTTTCAATACCGTACCTTTGTGGATTTTCGAAATTTAACTAAAATAAATATTTTTTAAATAATATTTTAACACTCTGTATCTTAGAGGGTAAGCATTTTAGGGCATAAGTCCATATAAACTTTTCATCTTAAATTGATGCCAGGAATCATATCCTAGATTTTCTTGATGTACCTACTTAAGGATCACCCTGTATAACTTACAAATTATTTTTTAGGTGATATCTGTTGAAAATAATATGGCAACTCCAGGCGCTATGGGAAAATTGTTTGGTCCCCTTAATATTGCATTTGGGGGTTTGACTATGGTCTATCTTATTACGGCCACCTTGGGATATTGGCGTTATGGCGAGGACATTCAATCTTCAATTACTATGAATTTCCCGATAACAGAAAAGTAAGTTTTAAAGATGCCACAAAACCAACAAATGTACACTAGCCTAAAACGGGAGTTTAAAAACAAATATAAAAGCATAGTTACAAAGCTTTTTAATACTTATCTGAATGTTGGTAATATCTCTCTCTTTCATTTCTGCCATCAACACACCACCACCAGTGGCGGGGGGCTGCCGGGCTGCAGCCCCCCCCCCCCCCCCCCGAGCTTAGAAACTTAGCCTATTCGTTTAATTGCAAACCAATTTTTCATGTCACGCCTTTTACTAATATTTTATATTCAGCCACATAATTTACATCAATCATGTTATCAATAGTGAAATTATACTACGTCTGACAACAATGTATCCCGAACGTCATATTGGCACGTGACACTCACGACTAAGCTCGAGCTGTCCGTTAATTTGAAAGCGATGTTTCTACCCGCTACCCTTTTGTACACCGAATTATTGTGAATTTTATTTATTGAGGTTTGTGAGGTTTGGTGCTTTTGTATTTACCTAATTATCGTTGATACGTTGGTTGTTGAAGAGTTTTCCAATAAAACGATGTTAAAAGCTGAACTTGAGCTGTGGTATAAAAAATGCAAAAACAGAAAACTGAAGGAAGATTTGGACAAAGTGTATTCCGAATGTGATGCCAATATATTTCCTAATATAAAAAGGCTTTAACAATTTTTTTTAACTTTGTCTATTACAACCGCCACATCTGAAAGGTCCTTTTCAAATTTAAAATATTTAAAGACATATCTGCGTAGCACCACGGGAGAGGACAGATTAAATGGTTTGGCAGTTCTTTATGCGAACCACGATATTGATATTACCGTGGAAGAAATTCTGGACGAAATGGCAAAAACAAAACGAAGAATTTTATTTAAATATTAGTATTATTATTGATTACTTACAACTTATTGTATAAGGTTTTTGGTTTGTTTTAGTATAAGTATGATTAATATATGCGTTACTTATTTTAAATACATTTTTACTAATTAAAATTAAATCTCTAGTTTTTTTCATAAATATTTAGTTAGGGCCAGCGGCGTATTATTGCAGAAGTTTTAGGGGGCTGTCGCTCTCGTCAATCATACGTATTTTACCCAAAAAAGGGCGTGGCACCCAAATTTTTTCTTCAACGCAAGTAATTATAGCCCCCCCCCGAACATAATTTCTGGTTGCGCCACTGACCACCACAGAATATACAGCGTGTATCAGCCAAATGGAATAAATTCGATAATAAATACATGGAGGCGTGTCCAAAAAAACGCTCGGATAAGTCGATTGGTATTTCTAGTGGCGCATATTTTTCAGTAAAAACTTTTATACAGGGTGTGTCATGTAACAGTGGCCAATACCAACTTTCTTATTTTAAATAGAACACTATGTATTTTATTCAATTTTTGGATTCTTCAAAAGATTTTAAACATATTTCATGTATAATATTCTATACCTCTCCTTAACTGTTTCGGAAATATTAAGGTTTTCAGATTTATTGCAAAAATTAACAATACACTTAAAAACTAATAGGTAAGCTGTTTATTTCTTGATAATGTAAAAAACAAAAAAAAAATTAATGTAGGAGATGTTGAAAATGCTCGCCGTGAACATCTTGGCAACATCCTCATCTTAAATAGAAATTTCTTCCAATGTTACTGAACATCTCAGGCGTAACCGATCTAATCGCAGGTTTTATTCGTCTTATTAAGTCAGCTAAGTGGTGGTTTAGTTTTGAATACAATATTTTTGACATAACCCCATAAGAAGAAGTCTAATGGCGTCAGATCAGGGGATCATGCTGGCCATTCCATCGATCCACGCCTTCCTATCCACCGATCTGCATTGGTTGGTTTTGTCCTGGAAACTGCTCGAACTTTCTTAATTTTTTTCTGTCGTTTTTAAGTTTTGTCTACCTGTCCTCTCTGCCCTTCTCTCTCTTGCGCCTGGGTCGGTCGTTACCTTGCTGAATCTTTGATTGAATTAAATATAGGTTTCAGTAATTCACATATTATAGTTTTTTTAGTTACTAATATAATTTTGGGCTATACCACATAGACACAATTTATTTGTATATATAATATTTTCATGAAATAAGCGAGCAACTTCCATTTGCGTCCGTGTTTTATCTCCATAACCAATCATCTGTAGAATTATTATTTTGTGCATTTCTGTTAAATAAACCATTCTTCTGATATGCAGTTAATGAAATTCAAACTACTATAGTACTGACAATTACTGTCATGCAGACAAACAACAATTTGCTAAGGTCAGGAGTTTTAAACAAAAGTAAACAAAACTATTTACACCTTTTTCTAAATTTCATATCAGTAGAAAGAAACGCTGAAATGCAATGACTTAATATTTCTGAAACAGTTGAAGATAGGCAGTGGCGCAGCCAGAAATTTTGCTCGGGGGGGTGGGGGGGCTTAACTCCTTGCGCCGCAGGGGAAAAATTTTTTGGGTGCCACGCCCTTTTTTGGGTAAAATTCGTATGATTGACAAGAGCGACAGCCCGCTTAAACTTCTGCAATAATACGCCGCTGGCCCTAACTAAATATTTATGAAAAAAAAAATTAGAGATTTCATTTTAATTAGTAAAAATGTATTTAAAATAAGTAACGCATATATTAATCATACTTATACTAAAATAAAACAAGAACCTTTGTGGTTATTAGCTGGGGATGTGTTGCTGGTCAAAAACGTGCTGCAGAAGAAATGCTTTAAAATAGCAACCAAAAGTTGAAACCTCTATTTCTGGGTCAAAATATTGCGGTTGAAGAACCTACATTCGATAGGGGACCACTAGACCCTAAAGATATATTGGGAACTATCGTAGAAATAAAAAATGGAATATACCAAATTGGTACTAAGCACGGAATTTTGAATCGATGGTTTTCAAGAGATGAAATCGTTGGCATTGAATATTCCCAACCAATTCAGGTTTTGGAAGAAAAAATGCTTTCTCTGAGAGAAGCTTTATCAAAGTTTTCTAAATTTGGAGGGCAGGAATTCAAAAAATGTTCCTGCAAAGCAAACAAAACGCAGTGCCACACAAATAAGTGTTTTTGTTTTAAGGCTCACTTGAAATGCAATAGTAAATGTCATTCTAGCGGACCGTGTTCAAATAAGTAAAATAATATTACTTTTAAATTATGTTGAATTACATTATGTAAATATATACCTA
The DNA here is from genome assembly GCA_963969555.1 of Polydrusus pterygomalis. Classification (NCBI taxonomy): domain Eukaryota; kingdom Metazoa; phylum Arthropoda; class Insecta; order Coleoptera; family Curculionidae; genus Polydrusus; species Polydrusus pterygomalis. The sequence continues at coordinate 36,200,128 of OZ018380.1, read as the reverse complement.
AATTTACCTAGGGCATGTCGGAACATGTGTTGTAAGAGTTACCCATTAAGTTCTTTTATGATTTTATAACAAAAATAAAGTGTTCAACTTACTATTTATTTGTTTGAAATATTATACGATGAAGCAAGAATATAAATCGGTGTTTTATAAAATGCCTAAGTACTTTCCAGTCTTTTACAAAACGACTAGTTATAATCAGTCATATCCTAAAACGAGATTGAAGAACCGTTTACAATAAGCCTAAGAGCAATTCGGCGTTTTATGAAACGCCTAAACAGTTCAGTCGAATTGTGAAAATTCAGTATAATATATTCTTCATTTTACAATATGCCTAGTCATTTATGAAACGACTAGGCGTTTTATAAAACGACTGAATTTTGTAATTAGCCTACGACATATACAAGGTACGAACGTTAACATTTTTGTATACTTTAAAAGTGTCCACCATCAGGCCCGGTCCCAGCGCCCGGGCAACCCGGGCAGACGCCGGGGGCGCAAAGTCCAAGGGGCGCAAAATATTGCCAAAGGTAAAACAAATAAGCGTCTGTATAACCTTCGATGTATAATATACTATTTAAAAGATAAGGGCGCCCAAGTATTTTTTATAAATTCTGAAACAAAGCGGGTGCCTTTAACCCATTTAATAAGGGCCAAAAAAACATCGAAAATGGAACATCGATGATCTTTAACCTTGATATTTATAGTCCGCCCTTAGCGCGACGCGGTGAGCGCGGCGCGGCGACTAAAAAAGAAACAGCAGGCTCAGTTGGATAGACTCGTGTCGACCTGTTTTTTTTCTAAAATTAAAACATTGAAGGGAGCAAATTATTTGCAAATTAGTCACTGCAGAGTGCAGAGAGAGCCTCTTCTTCTTAAAATATCACATCAAAAAAATTAAATATTTTTGATGGTTTAAGTAGAGTCATTCGGGTTAAGTGTTCGCACTTTTATACTTATCAAATTGTAAAAATTTTAAAACTTGGCAAATGGGATTGGTGGCAATTGGTTTTGGGAAGCCTAATTGTTATATTTTAAGTTTTTAAATACAAACTTCACCTAATTATGTGTGCTTTCAAAAAAACCGATATTCGTTTGTGAAAAATGCGCACAGTTAACCCCTAATGCGGGTAACTGTACAGAAATATTGGAGCAAGTAAACGCAATGTTCTATTCGTCTTTTAGCAGCGGCTATTTGTTCCTGAGTAACTGGTTTTGTCTCAGGCTTCTTCCTTGTGTAATTGCGAGGCATTTTAACATTCTAAAAATATAACAATAAATAATATTTACCATATTAGTAAAAGCGGGTTATATGTTTAAGTGTAGGGGAGAGCCACCAACAGTGGCCATCCTTTTTTTTATTTCCACGTATTTCAAAAACGTTTAAGAAATTTATGCTTTTTCCATTATTTTTGACTACATATACGATAAGGCTGTACAAATATGACTATTTAATTTAAAAAAGTATAGGATCTTCTCCTCAATATGTTTTTAAAAACATACCACTATGGCCACTGTACCGAACCATATAGTGGTACAGTGGCCATAGTGAAAAAGCATAGTAAAGACTGTTTTTAAGTTTGTAATAAGTAATAAGACTTCATACAAAATCCTTTAATTAGGAAATTTATAAGTATACACATCGAAAAACAAAAGAAACATGTATCATATAAATGCAAATTTTTTTATTCAAATAATTTAAGAAACAGTGGCCACCCCTTTATAATATATGAGAGTAGTGGCCAATGTACCCTCCGTTAAGGTGGCCACTGTAAGAGAGGGAACATAAAAAATAAAACCTAACCTAACAGAAAAACAATGCAGATTCTTTAGCCTTTTACCACTGAACTTCGTACTGCAATAGCACATCCTTAAGAAGCACGCAATAAAGTGACTGAAACACTTACCAGCTTTGAATGATTAAAACGAAAAGTCACTCTAATAAAAAACTTACCACACCGAATTTCAATGTCGCACTTATTACTACGAAGCCGGCCATTTAACTGAAAGTATTCGGCGCGCCATGTGCTGGAAACATACTTAGGCACGGATTCAAGAGAGGGCGCTAGCGGTGTACGTTTTGTAAGAGAATAGTCACTGGCGGCCACTGTACCTGCCATGGCCACTGTTGGTGGCTCTCCCCTATATATTTTGTAATTTATTTGTTCACATGTTTATATTTATTTTTATTTATTGTTAATGTAAGGACACACTTTGTCAATAAGAATGTAATTTTCTTTGAACAATAAAGTATATTGATTGACTGATTGATAGTGTACGCACTCGCACACTTACCCGCGTACACTTGACCCCAGAACCATTATCTTAAATGTGTTTAATATTTCTAATGACATCACATATTATGACCACTGGTTTAATGATGGAAAATAACCTACATAATAATATAAGACATACAAGTCAACAAAATACTTACGATAAAATTATTTGCGGTTCGGTTATAACACGCAGATAATAATTAGTAAACTAGCACTTTTTCGTCTTTTTAAAATATTTCTCTTGTATGAGTTATAAGTGCGCAGCGAGGGGTCTGCATCGAATGGCCACTGAGGCAATACTAAAACGTCAGCAGCAAATCGCGCGATACATTTGTCTCCCCTCCAAAATCAACAATGCGCACACTTACCCAGTGCGTACGCTTACCCCGAATGACTCTATATAATATATAAATATATTCAGGAAAAAAATATGAAATAAAAATTTCGAGGGCGCTAAATAGGACCCTTTCCCGGGGGCGCCAGGAGGTCTAGAACCGGGCCTGCCACCATTTACACTAGATGGCACTTTGCGCTGCATTCTGTTGGCGGTGTCCTCGTGTTCTGGTTCAAGTTAACGAGCCATGATATGGCGAAACGCGTGTGTGGATGGATGTGACGAAATGAAACGAAAAAACTTCTTTTGATTATTTTATTTTAGATTTGCTCAGGTTATAGTATCTTTATATTGCTTTGCTGTTTTTGTAAGCTATGGACTGAATGCATATGTACCGCTAAGTATATTATTGGACATATACATTTTTGTATCTCTTGATCAGCAAGAAGCCACTAATAAAAAAAAACTATTTTATGAATATGGATTAAGAACGTTTTTTGCTGTGTTTACATGTAAGTCAAATATTTTCTTTTAATGTACCGTTTTTTTTTTAAGTCGAGCCTTAGCTATAAAATCATGTGAATTTTGAGGGTTGATCATCGTCTTCGAAACTTCACGTATCTATTCATTAAATTTTCAACTTGGTAACACTATTCATCGGCCCGTTGAGACCACCACCATCTAAATTAGGTCGTGTTGTCGTGTTGATGAGACCCGACCATAGATATTTAAAGTCTATACGAAGTCAGTTGAGACAAACAAAAAAAATAAAATTTGGCTAAAATCGGCATCTCCTTTCGGAAACATGGGCGGCGGTAGAAATTTAAAAATGTTTTACTAAATTATATATTGTATTTTTAAAGAAATTTATCACAATTTTAATCAATTCCAACTATAAACTATCTAATGTATTTATAAACTGAATATAAGATGACGGTTAATTTTTTTTTGATTTTTATGGTTTTCTTTATAATGTATGTCATTATAAATTCATATATAAATAGGAAAATAGGTAGGTATTTAGGGTTTATACACAGTGTGTATGCAATAGGTAAAGTGTTTCTCAGGTCAATTTAATGACATAAAAATGTATGAAACTCCTAATAGGCGCCCCAAACAAATAATTAAAATCCAGGGTATTGTTTTAATTTGTTAATATGATAATAATATTATAAATAAGGCAACTTTAATACGTAACACGTTTTAAACAAACATTATTGATTTAAAATGCAGTGACAATTTAATTGTTTTTTTTTTGTCGATGAGAATCTTTAAAAGACTGACCCCCTGTGGTGATACTAACAGAGAAGTGTCAGATTCAACCTCCTGTGGTGGGGCCGCCTACCGACTAGACTCACCGTGTTCCTGCGGTTTCCGCATTATAGGCGTATAAACCTTCAGACCACTCGGTTCGGTGTTTCGGCTCTGCACAGGCGTGCTTTTTTTGCGGCTAACGAGGAGAATCTGCTTACAGACACATATGCACTCCACTTTCCGGGTACAGCCAGAGCAAATGGCCCCCACCGGGGGAAGCACAGACGTAGTGCCGGGTTGACTTTTATCCTGAGGGGGCAACTGCCGACCGACTAAACTTCCCGCGTTTAGTGATATGTGGTTTCGGGCTGGATAGCCTATTAACCACGTATCGCTATGGTTTTAAACGCTCGTATGGCTCGAGTCCATACCCAGTTGATTTTAAAACCCTCCCATTTTTCGCATACAAATATGGAGGTTGACTGAAAAATGTAAAAACAATTTTGAAATTTTGTACGGAATCCGTATGTGAGAAGACTGGCATAATTTTTGTGATGCACCTAATAGGTATTCCGTGCGTATGCAAAATAAAAATTAAAAATACCCAAATTGTCCGTTTCGTTATCACTAGTATCCAAAGGCCGCCAAAATGCCATTGTAATTGTCTAATTAAAACTCGATACTAAAATACACTACAACACACACACACAAAATTATCACTAATCACTAATGCAAATTTAAGAAAACATCAACAACAATTTTCCCCATTCGACACAGCACTGTATTAAAAATCATACGATACGCATTCCATCAAAATGATCTAAATATAGAACTAAAGTATTTCTAACCAACCAAATTCGCAACTGACAAATCAAATTTGCGGAATATAACTCCGCCCACAATTTTTGATGACAGACTCGTCAAGTCCACGTTGACTATCTTCGAGCATCTGTACAGGGAGCGATCAATACAAATTTGGTTATATTTGTATTGTAGTTTCAATGTGTGATGCAGTAAATTGATCGTACCCCAATATTTATGTTGTCTCAACTGACTTCGTATAGACTTTACCTACCTTTAGATAAGCAAACAATAATCACGAAAGTGGCAAATTTATGGCCTTGCGCGTGTAAACAAAGCTACACCGGATTAGGCATTAGGCAACATTATCTTTTGAACAATGGGAAAATAGACAGGTCCGGGCTTAAAAATTTAATTTCTTGCTCAAGAAATTGTAAAAGTTGACCCACAATTTATTTTTACGTGTTAACAGCTAAAATTTGTCCCAAATTCTTGCCGAAAAATTGGAATTTCTTCTCAATTTTTAATCAAGTTGGGAAACAAGGTAGTGATTTGTGCCATTTTTAGTAGTTGCAAACCTATTACATTTTGAGGATAGAAAATTGTTTTTAAGGTTTGGTTTCTAAAATTTTTTTAAAAATTATTCATCGTCGTGTTTTTAGTTCCAAAAGGAAGAGAACAACTTAATTAAACTAGTCTTATAAAATCGAATATAAAAAACAAACAAACCCAAAAAACTAACCAATCTTCGATGTTATTGCGTACCTAATCTCAAGTTAAATATTAGCTGGTATTTAACTTGCATTGATTTTTACATTTGGCAAAAACTTGGGTACGTGTAAGACATTTTCAAGCACAATTTCTTGTTAATAAACTTGACCCGTGACCATGGAATACTTTCACCATTAGATTAATATAAACATACCTAGGTATAGTGTTTCTTAGATCAATTTAATGACATAAAACAGTATGAAACTCCTAACCATAGGCGTCCCAAACAAATAATTAAAATGCGTATACACACTTATAAGCTTGTTTAACATTAGGTGTTTGTACATACTACACTTTATAAACCCACTGTATATATAATAATATTATATTAAAAAAATAAATATAAGGTAACTCAAAGATTCTACACACAAAACTAAAACCAGAAAAATAAACCTGACACGGCACGACACTGCTCAGAAAATGCTTTAATTTGTTTTACCAGAACTCCATTCTGGGACCATTCCCCGGCGCGTCCATAAATTCCAAATCACGTATATTTTATCTTCGTCTCTTCCACGCCATCGGCGGTCACTGGCCTGTCTGACAGAATCGATCGTTGAACTGGCTGGAAACCGCTTCAGCTTATACCAGCCGCTTTAACTGGCGCTTATCACCCCTGACAACGTGCATAAATTGCGAACGGTTGCCAGTTCTACCAAATTTTCTGGTTTGTTAATATATTATGTATAAGTATACGGGAAACAAGGGTTTGTTAATTAGTTGTTTTTAAACACTGAAAACACTTTTTGTCTTGATTTCAGTTATATTGTTTCTTAGGGACTAAAGAATGTATTATTATAACAATGAATGGATTGTTATTTTTTCCTGTCTCATTCAAAACTCCTCGGTTTAAAGTATATTTGCAAACTAGCTTTCAAAGAAAGTTACTGACTAACAATTGAATACTGATGTAAATGAAACATCCTTAATAAAAAAAACTTAAAGAATTGAAAAAGAAAGATCTGACAACCCTGGTTGTGAGGTCGGTCTCTTTGAGACTGTTTACCGCCGTATGGAATGATTGGAATGTCCTCAAACTGAGTTTGGATAAATTATATTTACTTGTTTTTTTTTTATATAATATAAGTATAGAGAAACGTGTCTTTTAAACTTTTTGAAGAAAAATATATTGCCCAAAAAATAGGCGTACCTACTTAATTACCTAGATTAGAATAAAATATACCAACACAATATGCATCGGGATAGCATAGGTAGATATATTTAAATCGATCATTATAAAATAAACTTACTACTTCATAAACTACTCCATACGTACTGAAAATACGAAACACTCGCTATTTTACCCCTATTTGGGCATAATAAAATCATAATATAGCGGTTTACTAGTCATTGTTTATGCTTCAATCCGAGTCTACTTCTACTACACTACACAAAAACTAAATATCCGTAAATATTAAACACCTACAATCCACAATAGCAAAGGAAACAACACAGAGAAAACACAGCAACAAAAATGGTGCCACACCGGTTCTAGAGTATATTTTGAGGATGCCGCTAAAGAAGACAGGCCGATAACAAGAGGTTTGTGCGCATGCCCAATCGTGCTAGGCGGGAATGCATCTGACCGGCGAGCCATGCGCTCAGACGTATTTTTTCACCCATAAAACTTAACTTTTGTTTGCGCACGAGATAATCCGTACGTATCTAAAGGTAAAAAATGTCTATGGGCCCGACAAGTGTAAAATTAGAACACGGCTAAAGCCTTTGCAAATGGTAAAAAGTGAAAAAAAATAATAGTAAAATGAAACCCATTGGAAAAGGAAGAGAATATAACAAAAATGAAAGAAAAAATAAATTACGGGCGATCCGAGGTCGGGCGGTGAGTTTTTAAGGTTAGAAAACGATTTATCTCGATTTTCGGCAAAACTACAAGTCCTATGGAAAAACGTTCAATAACAAAGTTTTAGGTAATAAAATGGTCTATAACTTTTGTATTTGCACTTTTTTCATATAACCTCAAAATTTATGTGAAAAATTCAAATAACCAAGTTTTTGGTTTTTTATTTTTATTTGTTACAAAAAAAAAAATTTTTTCACGAAATTTGGTGAAAACTTACTTTTTTATGTCCCAAAGACACTGTAATTTTTTTAATTTAAAATATTTATTTTTTCATCTTATTTTGACTTAATATTGAAAAAGCACCCTAATTTTCAATCGAAAATTCTCACGTCAAAATATCTGTTTTTTAAAAAAGTTGGTGGGCTTTTTGTTCGTTGAAATCTCTTCTTTCTGAAGGTGTAAAAAAATATACATTAATATGGTAAATGTGATGAAATCCTCTTTAAATCCTACCTTTAATTATATTTAGAACAACTATTTTCGCATATTTTTTGCGATCTTTATGTTTTATGGATTTGCAATTTTTTTGTTTATCAATGTAACATGGAATCTTACGTTTTTCGAGTAATTAAAGTATAAATTTTAATAAATAGCTGAAAATTGTACATGATGATTAAAAAAAAAAATTTTCGGATTCGATTTTTTTTGTTTCTTTGCATTTTTTGAGAATATTTACCATAGTAATGTACTTTTTTTACACTATCAGAAAGTAGAGATTTCAACGAACAAAAAGCCCACCGACTTTTTTTAAAAAAGCAGATATTTTGACGTGAGAATTTTCGATTGAAAATTAGGGTGCTTTTTCGATATTAAGTCAAAATAAGGTTAAAAATAAATATTTTAAATTAAAAAAAAATACGGTGTGTTTGGGACATAAAAAATTAAGTTTTCACCAAATTTCGTGTATAAAAAATTTTTTTTGTAAAAGATAAAAATAAAAAACCAAAAACTTGGTTATTTGAATTTTTCACATAAATTTTGAGGTTATGTGAAAAAAGTGCAAATACAAAAGTTGTAGATCTTTTTATTACCTACAACTTTGTCATTTAATGTTTTTCCATAGGACTTGTAGTTTTGCCGAAAATCGAGATAAATCGTTTTCTAACCTTAAAAACTCACCGCCCCCCACTTCCCGACCTCGGACCGCCCGTAATTTATTTTTCCTTTCATTTTTGTTATATTTTCTTTCTTTTCCAATAGGTTTATGCAAGGTCGCGATTTAAAAGCCAAGAAGCGAAGTGACTTTAGAACGATATCTGCGTTCGCTAAATGTATATTACAGGCAACGTTTGGCGTAACTAGATATAGATTTGTACGTCGTACACAACAATTATGAGCGGTAAAATGACTATATTGGATGGTTTCTCTTGATTTTATTTCTTTTTTGCTGCAACTCTATTCCAGGAACAAGTTCCATTTACTAAAGACCTGACCGATAAACCGTTTTTGAAATTTACGAATCTCTTATACCATGCGAGCAAAAATGATTTGCATCAAAGAGGGCCTTGCTTTTAAGGACGTAATGCTTAGCCGTAGAGCTTAATACCTGTTGGGTGTCAGTAACTACCTGAATTAACAATCAATCAGTTGTTCCGTCATCTTTGACAGTCGTTACAAGTAATTTGAGTCATCGCTAATGTTTCGAATTTCTTGAACAATTCACACAATTGGCTTTACGGAACAGTACAAAACATTCATGGTTGAAGCGTTTTTTCGAAACGGGGTTACAGTAAATGGTAAATGGTAATATAATCCGGGTTTGTGCATGGACGATTTTTACCAACATTTTCCTAACGTTGCTTTTATTGCTGGGGATATTTATCATTGCCTGAAAGGAACCGTGGCTGTGTTTAGGGAAACAGATTCTATATAACATAAAATAGAAGCAGAAAGACCATGTGTAAGAACAGAAGAACTTTGTTGCAAACGTTCGTGAAATAAGGCAAAATACGCCAACAAATTGTATAAGACGCCTGTCCCAAGAAGTGGGAAGATCTTATGGAACATGCAGGACTATTCTTAAGAAGCAGCTAAATTTTTTTGTAGAGTCCACATTGCACCCTCATTGTCTGGTTCGCTGTTTCCTGAAGATAAATTGTTGGTCCTATTTTTTTTCCATGACACAGTTACAGCACAGCGGTATAGAGGCAATATTTTGAATCCATTTGTGGAGCAATTACTTGACGACGAACTACGTTTTTTAACAGGACGGTGCAACCGCCCATACAGCCGCCGAAACTATTACTTACGCAATTTTTTCGACGACAGATTGATCAGTTTTCGATCAGACATTGAATTCCCACCTAGATCACCTTGTTACGGTTATGGATTACTTCGTTTTTCCTTATTTAAAGAACACTATTTTTAAAACACCAGTTGCAAATGTAGAATAATTACAAGAAAGGATTATCCAAGAATTTGGTAACATTTCTCCAGAGATGCTGGTCAACATGCACTTTCCAAAATATGTAGAGACGTGTGAATTTATGCTTGGGGCATTGCGGTGGTCAATTTCAGCAATTTATGTAATTCTTTTTCTTTTTCTTTCTGTATATTCTTACTTTGTTAATTTTGTAAACAACAAAAATAAATTTGTATTTGTCTACTTACTTACTTATTACTCATTAATTTGGCATATCATGGCATAATATGAATTTGACAAAATGCTATCCTAGATTTGGTTAAAAATATCGTCCCCATATCATTGTGATCTAAACCAAGCCTTACGTTTTTTAATCCAAGCCCTTTGATGCAAATAATTTTTGCTCGCACGGTAGCTAATCGATTGTTCGATAAAGGATGAGACACAATTAAAAAATAAGCATTAGGCGATAAGCAACAAGCTACAGAAATAAGATATGATACAAACAAATCAATCGCGACACAATTAAGTTTTAAGTAACAAGCAACAAAGATTGTTTGTTACATATTTCTTATTACTGGCCAATGAAAAGCTGTATAGATTATGCCCCGCCCCCAAATAAATATTTTGACGTTTGATTTTTAGGTTAGTGAGGTATATTTAATTTTATTTTAACAATTTGTTTAAAGCCTGTTCAATGACCGCTAACCGTTACGTCATATTCTCCACATTTGCGGTACGTCGTAAATTAATTCAGTCAGTTTGACTTACCGGTGGTAAAGGTTATGATTTTTCTTAGGCTTGATCTACATAAAGACGGATGCATGTGAACAAGAATAAAACAAGCGCTTTTTTTAAACTTTTTATTATTATTTTTTTACTGTTAATAAAGTCAGAAATAAGTGGTTTATTTAGGGTAAAAGGTATTATGGGTTGAAACATTTTGTTTTTGAAAATCAGTATGAAATTTTTAATTAATTTAAATTTACTGAAAAATAAATAAATTTTTTTTATAAAATCATAAAGAAGAAAATACACTGCGCGGCATATTTAATGCATAACAAAAAAATGTTGTGGTTCGTTTTTAATGATTTTTTTTGCTAATTGTAGATTTTTTCCTTAAGCATATCACTGCCTTTGTTGTTTTGTTAAAAAAAATAACTATGGTATTATACCGGGTGTTATAAAACTGTTGTGTTCCTTTTTACTGAAATTCAAAACACCCTGTGGGATTTACTAGCCATTGCAAGTTATCGCGATTAGAGCCAAATGAAAGTCCCATATTTCCTTTAAATTTTCTTTTCTGATTGATTGGTTTATCTCTGTTTTTTCATGAAATATTCATCTTTTCGTTCAACGTGATTTTCATAAAAAAATATTTAGTTAAAAAATACAAAATAAACGAAATGCTTTGATTAGTGCAACAGCAAGAAAAAACAAATTATAAAGTAAATAAAGAATCAATATCTGATATTAATTAATTTTATTGAATCCACAAAACAGGGCAAAAAAATACAGAGAAATAAATTGTAATTTCTAAAGGTATTCAAAAAAATTAAATATGAATAATTAGTAGCGAGTATTGCCTCCCAGAGATATACTCAATGCAACATTGGGATCATCATGTTTAGATTCGTCCATGTTAATAATAAGAGGAAGAGTATCTGAAGCATCGATAAATCTTTCTCGTTCCCACACATCATTTATAATTTTATTAGTGTGTGTTACATAATTTTTCCATTTTTCCACTGTTACATTTTCTATAGCGTTAATCCACACCATTTCAATAAGATTAAAGTAGCAATGATAATTCTACTCGTCTATATGGGGTTGCTCTATTTAAAAACGCCTGTTTGATACAGCACATTTACGCCTTTTAATTTTTTTTTATACTATACATCCCATAAAGACGCTCTCTTATGGTTTGTTCAGGAATTTCGTAAAGTTGCCGACCACGGGATGACAAAATAGCTACATTATTGCGATTCTTAAAAGCTACAACCTTCTTTATCCCCTTTGCCTTAATTCGTTGGATTGCTGAACACGAAACTCCCAAAGCATCAGAAACTCTCTAAAACAGGCATCCACTTTCTCTTTGAAAATAAATCAAATCATTTTAAAATTGATTCTTGCTCTTTTTTACAATACCTTAACTTTTGAAATGACAATAAAAGTTTTTTGACTGGTAAAATTATACGACATTCATTGTTGACGTAAATTTACTATCTCACCTAGTTCACGCATGTTAGAAAGATAAGCACTAGTCGTGACGTAACAGTCAGCGGTCATTGAACGGACTTTATGTGTTTGTGATAAAATCGATGAGCTTACAATCATATTTTTCAACACGCTATCGCACGCGTTCTTTTAAGGCACTTTCCACAAACACGTTAATCGTGCTTTTTTTTTTTAATTTTATTGGTGGTCGTAGGAAAAATCATTTTCTCCTTTTCTTTATTTTAGTTTTCTTGGCAACATGTATTCCATTCTTAGGCATGTTTATTTCAATGACTGGATCCTTGTGTCTATCGTGCTTAGGCGTAATTTTTCCAGCATTCATCGACATTGCTGCAAACTGGGAGGAAAAACTTACGCGACCAGGGACTATTGGCTTCTGGAAGGACATACTACTTATTTTAATTGGAATATTTGCCCTATTTTCCGGTGGCTATAGTTCGATACTAGGAATCGTTGAATTGCATATGGAAAACAAATAAAAACGCCATAGATTTATGAAGCATTACCTGTTCAGGGTAGGACGGAATTTCGAGGATACTTATAGGTATCCATAATATGCTAGAAGAAGACAACCATATGACTTTTTTTGTAATGGAAATAAAGTTAGATTAAGTTCTGCTACTCCGTCTTCTTCGCGTTATTACTGCAGCAAATACCATTTAAAGGTTCAAAAGTACTATTAAGAAGACTGAAGCTATTAAAAAATGGCCCAACATCCAACATACGCTGCATACTTTGGAGCGGATGCTTATTAAGTGCCAATATAAAATTTTAGGTTAATATTGTCTTACTTATATATAGAGATACAAAATTTAGTTGGTTAGAATAAAATAACGGCAGTTGCTGTTTTAACATTTCGTGGGTCGAATCTTATAATGTTTTATTGAAAAAAACTCCTTTTATAGGAATTGCGTTTTGAAAATTTGGATTGCCAAGAACTTACATTTTTTGAAATTATTTTGTGCGATGTAAGCTATATAGTGTGGCCAGTAAAGTCCGCATTATATGGGATTTTTTTTATTAATAACTTTTATTCGAAATTTGACTTTGGCATCAAAATTTGCTTCGATCGAGAAGAAAAATAAGCAAAAAAATAGTGGTCACGTGATTCGCATTATCTGTCAAATTTTAATTTTTTCCAAAAGATAATTTAAAAGTAGGGTTATTTCTGAAAGTATCGAAAAAAATTATTGGAAAAAGATTTTTTAAATGCAGTTTCTAGCCCACATGAAAAATTTCAACTGATAGATAATTTTGATTTTTTACCCATATTTTGTAAATTACACCACTTTTGCAAAATAAGATTCAGCGCAACTTACATAAAACTTCTTAATTTTGACAATGCTTTATTTCAGATACATTTTCTTTAAAGTCATCAAAATTGGGCTATTAAAATTTGGTCGCATGTGATGCAAACTTTATTTGTTTTTGACCCTGTATACGGTAACTTCATAAAATAAGTATTTTTGAAAACGTAGTTTATGTCTGAAAATGATACACCTTAATATTAAGACAAAAAAGACACAGTGTCATTAGTAAAGTGTTCATTAAGTGGAAAATAAATTTTAGTGGTGGTTAAAAAATCAAAATTATCTTATGCAGCTGAAATTTTGCATGTGGACTAAAAACTGCATTAAAAAACTTTTTCTAATAACTTTTTTCGTTATTTTCAGAAATAACCCCACTTTTGATTTATTTTTTGGAAAAAATTAAAATTTGACAGATAAATAATGCGTGACTACTATTTTTTTGCTTAATTTTTTCATTTCGATCGAAGCAGAACTTGATGCCAAAGTCAAATTTCGAATAAAACTATTAATAAAAAAAATCCCATATAATGCGGACTTTAAATTACTATACTGGTCCCACTGTAATCTCACAAAAATTTACAAGACGTTTCAAAATGTTCTGACAGCATAGAATTCATTGATGCTGGAAAACTAATCTTTGTAATCATTTTTGTAACAATGGTTAACAAAAAATGAAAACTTTTTAACTCGGCTAAATAACTGATTTATTGATCTTAATCTTTTAAATTTTGCACATAGAGCAAAATAATAGTCGTGTTTGTCGTATTTCTGTGCTATATTTAACAGGAATTCCTATTCAAGTAGGACAGTATTGCGTATACCTATATTTTTACGTACATATCTAATTTTGCGCCAAAACTGCTGATAGAACATTATAAGATTTGACCCACGATTTGTTGTGTAAAAGTTTGAATAATCACATTTGTCGACAAATAAAACCTTCTATTTCCAACGTAAAACGTGTATTATTTCCAGACCCAAATCGCTAGGAAGCTATAGCGAAGCTCATTGAACTGCAAGGAAACGAAGTGTGACTGTTTCTCATTTAGTTAATAATGACTCTTTCGGAGAGTAGATATTATGCTTTTCTAAGCGAAGCTAATGCTTACTTAAATCCTGCCCGGGGAGATGAAAGAATCACACTAATAATGCAATGCAATATCGATACAGCTGTCTCAGCCCAGAATGATCGGTACCATCACAAACACCGTGAAAAAAACGCCGATTGAAATAGAAGTTGTAATTGCTAGATTGTGATTGTATAACAGATTTATTAGAATTGTATGCGGGGCTCGTAATGCTGTTTATTGAGGCTGAGGTCAGCAAAAGGAAATTAAATGTGATAAATGTCAGATTTATATTAAGGTGGGAGTATCAAAATCAACATGCTAGCCAACCTTTAACCTATTTCGCGTAGATTTATTTATGTTTTCTAGCTTTTATACAAAATTTAAAGAAAATCAGTATCGACTTGATATTCTATAGGTAATAATTGACATATTTAACAAATATCAAGGAATTTCATAACTTATTTTAGGAGAATTGTATAGCGAAAAATATCGGGTAAGATTTTTTTTAATATTATTATGTCATTGTCACTCATTGTTCTTTCACTATACAATTCTCCCAAAATTAGCAATGAAATAAATTGATATTTTTGTAGTATATCAGATACTACCTAAATAATGTACCGACGATATTGATTTTCTTTAAATGTTAGTTATTAAAATAATAAACTCAAAAAATCAACGCGAAATAGGTTATAGGTTGGCAATAGATTGAATGACGTTGAGAATTCAACCTTAAATTTAACTAAAATAAAAAATTATGTAGATATAAGGCACGGACTAAATTTTTAACCCAGATTTTAGATAAATCTATTATTCACTTGATTTTAAATAAATTAGTTGTTTGCTAGATCGATATGCTAACAGGAGCAGATAAATCCAGATTGGAGTGGCTCCTGAACAGGAGACGACAGGCCCTCAATTCCTTAATAGGGATTCTGACTGGCACTGTCGATTGAGGAAACATGTGACGCTGATTGTCATGGAGGAGGACCAAATGTGTCCGGGTGTCAGAAAGAGGAGGAGATACCGCTGCACTTCCTGGGGTTGCGTGAGGATCTGGAGAAACTAAGACATCAGATATTCGGCTCGGCGATTTTTCGAAGAGAGGAAGTGATTGCCCTCGCCTGGAAGGATATTCTAACTTTCATAATTAGAGCACTGGTGGTTATACCGTGCGAGCAAAATTATTTGCATCAAAGAAGGCCTTTCATCTAAGGACGCAATGCTTATGTAGGGTTTAATACCTGTTGGGTGTCAGTAACTACCTGAATTAACAATGAATCAGTTATTCCGTCATCCTTGACAGTCGTTCCAAGTAATTTGATTCATCGCTAATTTATTAATTTCTTGAACAATTCACACAATGGGCTTTACAGAACAGCACAAAACATTCATGGTTGAAGCGTATTTTCGAAACGGGGTTAGAGTAAATGGTGAGTGGCAATACAATCCGGGTTTGTGCATGGACGATTTTTACGATCATTTTCCTAATGTTGCTTTTATTGCTGGGGACTTTTATCATTGCCTGAAAAGAACCGTGGCTGTGTTTAGGGAAACAGGTTCTATACAACACAAAAAAGGAGCAGGAAGACCATTTGTAAGAACAGAAAACTTGTTGCAAACGTTCGTAAATAATGCAAAATAAGCAAGTATTCCAAGAAATACAAGCCGCAGATTTTGAAAGACGCAGGAATTACTTTCAATGGTTTACCCAAAATTTATTGGAAAGAAATGATTTATTAGATCTGACATTTATTTCGGATGAAGCCTGGTTTCACCTCTCCGGTTATGTAAATTCTCAGCATACACGCATGTATTGTGGAAGAGTGAAAATCCCCATTTTTTTGTAGAGTTCACATTGCACCCTCAAAAAATTGGTGTCTGGTTAGCTATTTCCCGAAGAAGAATTGTTGGTCCTATTTTTTTTTATGACACAGTTACAGCACAGCGGTATAGAGACAATATTTTGAATCCATTTGTGGAGCAATTACTTGATGACGAACTACGTTTTGGATATTTTCAACAGGACGGTGTAACCGCCCATACAGCCGTCGAAACTATTAACTACTTACGCAATTTTTTCGACGACAGATTGATCAGTCTTCGATCCGACATTAAATTCCCACCTAGATCACCTTGTTTAACGGTTATGAATTACTTCGTTTTTCCTCATTTAAAGAACACTACTTTTAAAATACCATTTGCAACTTTAGAACAATTACAAGGAAGGATTATCCAAGAATGTGGTAACATTTCTCCAGAGATGTTGGTCAACACTTTCGAAAATATGAAGAGAAGTGTGAATTTATGCTTGGAGCATGGCGGTGGCCCCATGTTTTTTAATGGAAGCCCTCTTTGATGCAAATAATTTTTGCTCGCACGGTAGTTGGGGGAAGATTTAGGGATAGGCAAAAAGGATCGATTTGGTCTACTTGCCAGGTTGATGAGCCTCCCCACAACTATTACTAATACGACTACTGCTAATCCATATGCCGAGCCGCCACTGCTTAAAAGGCTTTAAATAATTGCCTTATTACATCTTAAAAGAATTGGTAATATTCTTTCAAAATATCAGCAACGCAGTTAAAAAGTAATTTATTATTATACCGTTTTAAACGATGTCTAGCAGAATTTTATTAAATAAAAGTAATTTAGGTGGTTTGTATAAATACATTCTCAATTTATTTTCAATTATTTATATAGCATTACAAAATAGAATTCATTATGTACAATATAATAAAACATTTTAACAAAACAACTTTTACATACTATAGTATCTCTCTATCGCTAATGTATCACAATACTCACTGGAACTAATATTAAACAAAATACTGTAACTGGATTTAAATTAGTTTAAAAAAATACTATATTTTTTTACATATTTACATATTTATAAACATAATACAAAGAACTGAAGATATGACAAGGCTGTGACGTCATATGGTGGGTGAAATATATATTCGTAACCATGGAAACATAATGAAAATGACCGTTTGATTCTAAAGTTACTTACTCACCACATGACGTCACAGCCTCTGAAAATTAGTAGTCTTTGTATCGTGATTTATAAAGAGGTATTTTGTTTTACAGGAAACTTCTCTACATGATATATGTAGTGATTGTCGAATGGGCTATTTTATCGAGTACATGTTGAATTTAATTTATATATTCGAGAATGCTTTATTTTACTAAAATATTATGTAAGGACTGCAAAGTCCCTAAAAACTAATATTCGAAATTATTCGAGAAGATCACACAAGAAAAACCAGAAACAATTTCAACAAGGGTTGTATACGTGTAGGTAAACTCTTGATAGTAAGATTGTCTTAAAATATGTAAAATTTTCTAAAGTGGAAGCTACCAACTAAGGATAAGACTGACATGTAGCCTGTTCAAGCAAACTTCCACAAATTTGAATTATTTGCTTGTTTAAACAAAAACGTCCATCACAACGCCTGTCACTTATTAATCCTAAATACTCAGCTCCCAAGCAAAGTAAAGGTGCTTTTTGTGCGAGGGTTATTAGGGTATTTGGATATTTGGCAATGAATTTGATTGGCTTATTTTTATCACGTGATTGCAAATAAATATTGCTTTCTCCAAATAACCAAATCCCTCAAAAGTTGGTTGAAGTTAAACTTTTACCCGAATCGAGGTGAAAAATAGCGGATTTTTACTTTACAAGTGACTATGGAGGACTTGAGGTAGGAGGCCGATCGCAATGCATTGGATTCGGTCCCAAATTAGCATCGGTAATTCAGCTTTACGAGTCGCTGTAAGATGGCGCGCGTGTTCGAAGTGGGCTATCAAATAATGGTTTCTTATGGACGCAATAACTATTTTTATTTAAATTAGTTCTTTAAGGAACAAATAAGGACTTTTATATGAATTTACACTTACTTTGTTATACTTATTAGTAAACTCGGTCTGTATAAAGTTCCAACGATGCTTGGTTTTTAAAATACAGGGTATTAAACATTCTAGCTATACCTTTGGAGCTAGAAAGATACTTATATGGCTGCGTTTTCTCTCTGAAAAAGATCCTGTCTTACACCCCGACACAAAGCAAACTCTACTTTTATAAATTGTACCATTATTTATTATAAATATGGAAATTAATTACAATACAACGTTATATATTTGTCTTGTCTTGCCTTCAAACATTATTTGTTATTTCGAAAAATAAAATGTCAATTGTCAAAAGTAAAAGCACAGAAAAATAAAGGGTTTAAGTAAAAGTTAAAAACTATGGAGGATCTAGTTTTTTATATTAAAAACGAAGAAGAAGACAACATCAGCCCACTTCGGACGCGAGAGCCATCTATCGGCCAATAGCGAACTAACCCAAAAACCGGGACAGAATTTGAAAATGCTGCCATTGTCGATCGGCCTCCTACCCTATAGTTCTCCATACAAGTGACATATCAAAATTTGAATTTCTAAGGTTATGTCGGTTATGTTTAAAACGTTAAAAAATGGATAAAAGTAAATGTATAATTTCAACAAAAACCCATGTTGTCTGTACAGGCAAAACTAATCGGCCTGTTATTACAGGGGATCAAGTAATGCTGTTTAATAAATATATACATAGGTTATATTTTTATTATTTTCGCTCCCTTTTACTTCCCAAATAACCTAATCACCCAAGCATAAAAACACCATTTAGGAATATCTGGCCAGACCCAGAATCTCCCAAAACAGAAATACCCAAAACCCCCTCGCACAAAAAGCACCTTAAGTTACTGGCGGTTTAACCGGTGACGTAATTTTACTTCAAACGAATGAATATCAAACTATAAGAAGGCCATATAAGCAGATTTCCTAAATCTGCTACGTTAAATTCATAGATGGCACAATGAGTCACTAACAATAAGTTGATACAGCCACTAACGACAAGCCTTTTCACTGCTAAATTAAAACGTTGTTGCCGCCTGTCTGTTTGCACAAACATAACTTTTAATTGGATCCTAAGTCGTTGAGTTTACATTTATTTTCCTACCTATAGTATAGTCTAGACCTAAAAATATTCCTATTTTTAATTCCTTTGTAGCATATAATATTTTCAACCTTTTGACGTTCCAACGTTAATTTCATGAAAACATATTGACTGCCATGTTTTCTATTTCTAACAGAATTAAATGACGACTCTCACTATTCCATACATACCTAGGCTACAACGTATATATATGATGGGTAAAATATGAATGATGTGCGGTTTGTATAAATTGGTTTTTATTTGCAATTACATATAAAACCTATTTTAGTTATACTTGCTGTCGCTTTTTATCTACTTTTATTTGTATAGACCTAATGCAACGGTAAAATCATTATGAAAATCGGTTCAATTACCCCGGAGTAATCAGCGTACATATTATTATCAAAAACATACATTCGGCTGGAATTGAGAACCTCCCATTTTATTGTGTGTTAAAAATGCTTGAATCCTTAAAAATTCCAATAAAATACGATATGCGGCAACACCACGCCATCACATCAGTGAATTTGATACATCTGTTGCCGAGGCGCTCATTTATAACTATAGATTTACGATCAACTCCACAATGGCGGCCAAACCGTCTCCAATACAGTCCAAAATAGGGTTGTCAAGTTTTCTCGAAGATCCGCTATTCTTATAGTTTGATAATATTGGATGATATCACGGTTAATACCAATCCTCGCTTGGACGCAGCTGTATTTACTTTTGATATTTACCACCCGTCGCTTGGACAGACCTATAATTATTTATTTATCTAAATAATTGGCTAGCAAATAAATATTTACTCTACGGGCCCTTCTTGTATAAAGGCCAAACCGCATCTATGCACTTTCACCCTGCATCAAAATTGCATGCAATTCGGAACTCACATTTATGCATTTTAGCGTGAATGGAAGTTGCAGCGTTTTTCACTTTTCAAATCGAACAAGTTCTAATTATTTGCACATCCCCCATGTGATTTAAAAATACAGGGTGAAATGCATAGGTACTTTCATGTACATCGGTCTTTATATTCCTAAACTAATAAAATTTTCCCTTTTCCTTTCAGTACAGTACCTACCCACATATCCATAAAAAAATCATACAACACATAGTTATGTCTTCAGCTTCTACTATAACTATAATTATCACAATTCCATAGAGTAACAATACATATTACCATTAATCATGTACTGGTACTATTTGTACTGACTTCTATTGGAGCAAACTTTTCTACTATTTTCTCTATACTAGTTGCAGTTCCCACAACTAGCCCGATGAAAGCAAATACCACTATGGCTAAGTTCTTGCTATGGACTAGTATCTTTCTAGCTCCTCTGAGTTCTTGCCACTTGACACACGAATCCATTATGGCGGGGAACGCTATTCCTATGAAAGAGATGCAGAAAGCACCCACTAGGGAGATGAATAGATCGATGAAGGGAACTGCGACAGCTAGACCGACTAAAAAATTTAAATTATTAAAGGGCGGCAAGTTATAGACTTGAGAAAAATGAGAGAATAAATATAGTTTAAAAAAACTAAAAAACACGCTCTAATAATTAATCACACTAAAAAGCGGAAAATAATTCTTGAAATTCTTAATATAGGCAGAAAATAATAATGAACGATAAACATTAGTATTATTATAAAAAAAGCGTGGGGTGCTCGATATACCAAAAATATAGCACAAAGCGAGTTTCATTTATTATTAAAGCGTGTTTTTTAGTTTTTTTTTAACTATATTTATTTTTCATTTTTTAGTTTGAGTTATTGTCGAACAAATCCGAACAAACCTGCTCGGCCAACGGACGAACTGATAGCGAAAGAATGTACCAACACTATTAAGCCGAGTGCTCGAGCCAGAAAGTAGGTAGGTAATACGCATGCGCATACGGGAGCGATTCTGATCAGGATAATGGGATAAACTGTGGGTCAAGATCGGGTTCAAAGAAGTCGGTTACAAACATACATACAAACATACAGGTGAAACTAATAAAAGCGTTTTAAATAGAAGCGTCTTCGGGCGTTCCATAAATATACTTATATAACATTTTTCTCTTAAACTTACAATAACGGAGTTATTTGCAAGAAATAAAAAAACGACAAAAAAAAATTGTCAAAATCTTATTTTGACACGTAGAATTTTTTTCATAATTTTTCTCTATTCTTAGGGACAATAACTATACGACCCCACGTTTGTTTCTTTACTATCGGTTATTGTAATAATTCTGACATATTGACAGGTGTTAAATTTTGACAAGAGAATTGTTTGCGTATTTTTCTCAACTTTCCACCGTTAATATACATACGACCTTATAGTTTTTTCATTAATATCATTTTTTTTAAACGATTTGACATATTGACAGCTGTCAAATTTTGACAAGAAAATTTTTTGCTTATTTTTCCCGAAGTCTCCACATCAAATACTATACGACCCCATAATTTGTTTCGTCAAAATCGCTTCTTCGCTGTCAAAATTGGACAGGAGAATTTTTTGCGTGTAGATTATTGTATTGTCAGCGGTTCTTAATAAGTCTACAAAATTTAATTTAAAACTGACCGTTTAAAGTGGGTCAAAATCGGGTTCAAAGAAGTCAGTTACAAACATACATACAAACAAACATACAGGTGAAGCTAATATAAAAGCGTGTTAAAAAGAAAAATAATTATAAAAAGATATTTACGAGAATGGAAGGAAAAGTCGCTCATAAATGTATAATTTATCCAATGTCAGTGTGATGACATTCCAATCATTCCATACGGCGGTAAACGTCGGTCTCTTTGAGACTGTTTACCGCCGTATGGAATGTCATCACACTGACTTTGGAATAACAATACCAAGTTTTGTTTGTGTATTCTTAATGTCTGTATTATTTATTGGAAAAATGGTAAATTTGCTTACGTCGCTCAGCTTTTAATATTATGTATAGTGTTTTTCAGGTTAATTCAATGACAAAAAATCATTAAACTACTAACCATAGGCGTCGTATTTACCAAATAATTAAAATGCATAGGGGTATAGATTGATTTAAATTTTTATTATAATAATATAATATTTTCGGATATGGATTGGTATCCTTAAGGATGGATTACTCATCTCGTACTTCGCTGTGGTGCTAAGACTCTTAGTGGGTGTGGAGCTTGATAAGAAGAGGTGTAGTGGAAAGATAGTGTATAGAACAAGGACATTTCTAGTTTCGTAGAAGGAGTCGGTAGAGGAATGTTGATAAAAAATAATTGTTTGTAATTGGGTGGGATAAAGGGTTCCACTTCTAATAGTACATCCAAGGAAATATTTTCTTTTAATAACATGCAAAATTATTGCTGACATAGCAAAACGAACCCTTTTTTTTAGTTGGTAAGGTTTGCAAAACTGTTAAAAAAGTCAAAGGATCGCTTACTCAGAGAGTTGTAACAATTGTTCATGTATAAGGGTAACTTCTGCACGTTTGTCTACTCAGTTTAAAGTAAAGAACAATTTTGAAGTCGTGAAGAGTACTGCACCAGAACCAATATATTTTGCTCCAATTGCGTAAGTGTTCATTGAGTAATTTATTTGATCATGTATTGTGTAAAATTGTATAATTCTTATTTTGGTCAGAGTTGTCTATTAAGTGGAGATTATTTCTTTAAACTTTCTGGAATAACACCTTCCCAAAGTGAGTAAAAAGGGACAATCACTCTCCTTAGTAACGAACTATTTAAATTCACCGTTTTATACTGTTAAGGTTTTTATTTATATTTTATTCATTGTAATATTTCATTGCTTTGCTGTATTGCGGTTCATCAAATAAATCTCTTTAAAAATTCTTAGTGTTTCAGTGATTAGGTAGCGCACCATAAGGGCACAGAAAAAAACAAAGAATCACTTTTTTTTTTAAATAAAACCCTAAATCAAAACCACGCTCTGCTCCCACAAATGTCGCATATCAGAATGGTATAGGCGCCTGTGTTCGTCTTTAAAGTATTATACCAGTTTTTTTAACTGTCTACCCAACCATTTATAATTTTCTATGTTTAAAGCCACAACTCAATAATACACCACTCAGTGTTTCTAAACGATTGGTATAGTCAGATCTGGTCTTAACGTGCGGGTCCAAAGGTCACTGATCATATGCGTCAAATCAGACAACACAGAGGCTATCAAAATGTTGTGAGATTATTTACAAATATACCGAAGGAAGGAAAAATAGTTTCATTATTTTAGCTATCGCGAAGATAGCCACATATACCTAATATTATTAGTTTTGTAAAAATTATGTACAGGGGAGTTGAAAAAGTTACAAAAAAATTATATAATCGTTAATTATATACAGGGTCTTCCAACGAGGACTGAACAGGGGCTCATTTTTGAGCTTCCTTGTATTTAAAGAAAAATCCAAAATAGCCTATCGATGTACTTTTTCCTGCAGAATTCAAAAATGAAACCAAAAACTTATTGGAACCAGAAACAAAAGAGTTGCGATATGGATAAGGTGTTTTTTAAATGGAACATAGCTTTTTTTATACGATTTTTGGAACGAGTGATTTTTTTTTGTCCGATTTTTCTAGCGTTAGACGGATAATTGGAATAAATCGGAACCGTCATGGCACACTTAAATGGAAAATTAAAAATTAAATAATAAATATTTTTTACGCTTGAAATGTCACTTTTGTGGTATCGTTGGATTCAGAAAATTATGCAGAATTCAAAAATGTAATAATATACAGGGTGTTCCATTTAAAAATCGAAAGTTGGTGTCACTTTCGGCGAAACCGGAAGTGAAAAAAATATCATTTGTAGGTCAAAAAGTGCCGCTTATTATGTTTATCGGATATCCCAAATTTCAGTAAATTACCTTTAAAACTAACGGAGATACGGGGGGTGTACCATGATCCTGTTACACTCGTATATTTCGCACAACAACAAAATTACATATAATACCAGTGGCGTGTGGGTGCGGTTTATGAAAGAGATGAAGGCAACTAGTCATGTTAAAGCTTGCTTCTTGCTTTACTCATTATGTGCTGCATTTTACATTTTTTTAGTTGTTATTGTTTTTTATTAGTGGGGGTGCGATATATTCTACAGTTTCTGTAGCTATATAAACATACTTACATGTTAAAATAACGAGACAAGTCCTAATAAAATATTCCCAAAGCGTTGGGTGGTTACTTTTCTCAAACTTCCGAAGTAGATTTTGGGTCCATACAATGTCAATGGCGACATACATTGAAATGGCATGCGTTGTGAATATAGCAAAGGCTAACATTAGCTTGCATACCTGTGCGGCGCTAAAAATAATTGTCAATGTTACATTTATGAACTATCGTACAAATTACGAAATTTGTAATATAAAAATAAGTTGCAAGTGTTACAAGGTTTTCGTTGATAATGTAAATATACAAGTAATCAAAACACTTTTTTATTAGTAGGTATAGAAGAAAAAGTAATTCTTTATAAAACCGTCTGCTTTTGCTGAAACTACAATTTCGAATATTAGATTTGCGATTACTATACACGGTTCGTCACAAACAACATTTTTAGTTTTTTTTTAATTTCGTATAAAATAAATTTACTTTGTTTTTAAACTATTGTTGCCTTCTTACTTCGAATATGATTTAATACCTGACCAAGTAACGATTTTGTTGTAAGAAAGCCATTAGTGTTGCCGCGAGATGAGATAAAATGGGTCTCTCGTCTCGTCGAGAGAGGGCGAGATGAGACGAGAGACGTCTCGTCTCGCTTCTTTCGTGATTTAAACCAAATATAGTAAAACCAAACAAAATTTTAACGCGTTTAGGTTAGGTTCTATCATATTTGACATAAATTGTGTGCAATATATGTCAAATATGACAGAACCTAACCTAAATGCGTTAAAACTTTGCTTGGTATTTACTACAGGGTGGCCCATTAATGCGACAAAGGTCAATATCTCCTGTACCACTAAGAAGATAGCGGAAAACTTTTGACGAATTTATTAAGGGTTAAGCGGTGCCTCTTATAAAATTATTTTTGTCTATACAGAATGATCCAAAACACCAGCACGGTAAGAAATTTCCATCTCCAAGATATTGACTTTTAAAAAATGTAATTTTTGAGTTTCGACAGATCTAACAGTACGTCTTAGTGCAAAACGGCTCACATATTCCTATCTTCCATTTTTATTATCTTCCCAAAAAAATCACCTTTCGGTTTAACCGGAAGAACTATATTTCCTGCTTTCGAGTTACATCCGGTTTAGCAGGAAGTTTGATTGATTTGGGAAGATAGTGAAAATGGAAAATATAGACATATTATGCGCCGTTTTGCTCTAAGATGTACTGTTAGAAAGCTATACGCTGTCGAAACTCAAAAATATAATTTTTCAAAAGTCAATATCTTGGAAACTATTAACTTTAGACTAATAATGCATTTAATAAAAGTATTATAAATTCATGTAGAATCAGCAAATTTAAAAAAAAACTTTTTTGGGACATTCTGTCTATTATGAGATTTTTAAAATCTTCTTAAATTCCTCTTATGAAAAATATATAATGTCCATATTTGGACCGACGGTTTTCGAGTTATTTGACTGCAAATAATTTTATCCAGCGATAAAACGTCATAATAATAGGTTATTCTGAAAGGCCAGGCACGGCTAAATAGATGAAACTATTTGCTCGAACTCGAAAATCGCTGGTCCAAATATAGACATTATGTATATTTTTGCAAAGAGGAATTTAAGAAGATTTAAAAAAGCTCAAAAAAGTAACGTTTTTTCTCGAGAGAGATCGAAAGAGACGAGAATTTCTCGACGAGAGAGGGTACTTCTCTCGTCTCGTCTCGGAGCTTTATTCGAGAGAAAATATCTCTCTCGTCTCGACGAGAGAGGGCCAGACGAGACGAGAGACGAGCATTTCTCGTCTCGGTGGCAACGCTAAAAACCATTTTTATTTGCCTACTTTTGAAGTATTTTTATTATTACATGTCATATTTATTCAAGTCATTCAATCATAAATTTTAAACCTTTTATTCTACCTTGGTATCACCGAGTTAGCGCATAGTTCAACTCGACATCTGAATTCCCGATAACAGTTCCTTACTTGCTGTATTGGGATATTTGCAATAACTACTCTTTTCTTTTCTTTCAAGAGATCTAAGTTATTATTGAAATTGGTTTTATACACATGTGGCTTTAATGGACATAAATGAAAGTCGATAATTGTGAGATCGGGACTCCTAGGAGGTACTAGAGGTACCTTCCAATGCATTTCTTCCCAAAGTGATGATTTAGCCAATCGTCAAAAGAAATTGAAAATTAGAATTGAAAAAAATATCCAAATAATTAAAAATATTGTTTTTAACGAACCCTGTATATTAATCGCAAATCTGATATTCGAAATTGTAGATTCAGCACAAGCCAAATTTATTTAATAAATCAAGGAATTGAAAAAAAATTCCTCAAAAGTAAGAATGTTGTTTTTGACGAACCCTGTATAGCAATCCCAAATCTGATATTCCAAATTGTAGTTTTAGCACAAGCAGACGTTTTTATAGAGAATGACTTTTTCTTTTATTTTATACAATGACATAAGTACTAATAAAAAAGTTTTTCCTCTTAAAAACTCTATCTGTGGACACACTGTACACATTACATAATATGTATATTTTATATAAAAATTAGATGCACTTGCAGTAAAATTTCTTCTCAAATAATAATTAATATGAAACCCTAAATTTTAAAATAATCAGTCATATTTTTCGATGGAGGAAATGACGCTCTTATCAAAAGAGCTTCACGTTGTCAATTTATACCTAAACAATTTTTGTTTAATTAATTTTTAATACTTACATATGACTGGGCTCAATGGTGTACGATATTGAACCTCCTACATCTTTTCCATAAGCTAGATACCCAAAAAGTCCAGTAATAATGTACAAAAATACAACTGAGAACATGCCAATATTTAATACACCACAGCCGCTACGAAAGTTTTCAGGGCTCCTCATTTCATTTTTAAGGGGCATTATCTAAAAAACAATAATTAATAAAATTGTTTTTTCGGCAAAATTATATTAAAAATTCAAGTGCCAATAATTTTGGCTCGCACGGTATATGCACTTTAAAAATGAATAAAAAACTAGGGTTGCCATTAAAAAAATCATCGATATCGTCATATCTCCAATTTGGGACACACTGTTTCAATATTTTTTTTATAAAAAGAGGTCACAACTTAAAATGTTAATATCCGTGTCCAAGCATTTTTCCAAAAAGAAAACTGTGCTGGACTTACTGAATTTATTCCATGTTACAAACTAACACTATTTTTACTGTAAAAAAGGATATTATTTATAAAATTGGTGTGACCGACCATTCAAGATAAAAAAGTTATGGCAACATTTTTTTATTCTATTCTAATTTTGTGGCACATTTTACGTTAAAAAACTTACCACTCCAATTGCTTCCAATGCAAAAAGTACAGTTCCAAAATATAGTGGCCAGTCCCTATAGTTTCCTATGGCATCTCTGTCCTCGACGGAAATATGGTCGGTCTTTATAATATAATAGAAAATTATAGAAAACGATATAATAGTCAACACATTGGCCAAAGTTGCCAATGGAGCCAAAAATTTCAAATTTTTAATGTAATTAATAAAGATCAATGGTAAAAGGATGATCAACATAATGATTCTTTCATCGGGCGGATTTGTCATATATTGGTTTAAAACATTCCAAATATTTTCGGCTACGAATACGGTGTAAACGCAGCAAATTCCAAGCTGGTAGAAAAGCAGAAAAGCGTTGCTGATTGCTCTAAAAATAAAAAAAAATAATTAAAGTTTACCCCCGAGCCTAATGAATGAAAATTAAGCAAATTCTTGAAGCAATTACTTTTTAGTAAAAGTAATTGCATGACTAGCAAATGCTATAAGTAAAAGCAATTGCTAGATCTGGATATGAATAAAATTTTGAAGCAATTGCCGTTTTTCTTACACGTCTGCAGCAAATGCTTATTCAACACAAGTTCAGACGTGTCTTATCCACTTGTTCAGATTATAGATATCATGTTTAGTTTGGTGCTTAATTTGCAAAAGAGTTGACGTAAATACAACAACGTTTGTCTATTTATTTAGTACAATAGTAATCTGTTACGTTTTTGTAGAAAATAGGAAACTTATATTATTTGTGTTATGGCAGATTTCAGTGAAACTGAGGAAAGTGAGTAGTGATGAAGAAATTAAAGACAAGCAATTGATATTTGTTCACAAATTGAAGGAACATAAATCTCTCTGACCACAACCGTTTAGCTTCCACAACAGCTTCAGCACACAGGAAATTTAATAAAAATATTGGCCTTCTCCAAAACTGCATCCATTACAGAAGTGTATGTATGTCTTACAGAGAGTAGTTTGGTGAACACCGAGTTCTTCACCTACAGAATTTTGAAAGCCCGGATCCGACAATTTTCGCAGAAACACTTTAATCTTATTTAAAGGAGACAGTGCACCCCCTCGCCTTTTACCAGTATCAGTCAAAAAATAATTAGTCAACCACTCAACATTTTCGCAGTCAAATCGATATAACCTTCTGAAATTATCTTATCTGCAATTTTTACGTACACTGTAGATTTTTCTTTTACAGACGTTCATATTATATATTCAGCCATAATTGAAGACACAAATGAAGAGCAACGCACGTATATGCCGCGGAGAACTAAAGTTGACTGCTACCAAGCAAATGATGCAGGGGTCGACCTACCTTAAAAAGTTGAAAGCGATCGCTACACTAAAAAAAGCAAATCCTTATTTTATTTATCACATTTTAAGCAAACGATAGCTATTGCTTCTATTTTTTAAGAAAAAGCATTGACTAGAAGCAATTCCTGCACTTTTAGGTAATTGCTGGACGCAAAAGCAATCAGTGGCGCAACCAGGGGGGGGGGCTGCCGGGCTGCAGCCCCCCCCCCCCCCCCCCCGAGCTTAGAAACTTAGCCTATTCGTTTAATTGCAAACCAATTTTTCATGTCACGCCTTTTACTAATATTTTATATTCAGCCACATAATTTACATCAATCATGTTATCAATAGTGAAATTACGTCTGACTGAATGGACCGACCGAAATACTTCCACTGAGGCATCTGGATTACTGGCCAGCATTATATAAGTCCCAAATTTGTGATCGCACTAATGTGTACAGAAAGAATATAATATGCCTACACACTGCCTTTAAGCAAGATTCTACAAACAGTCGATTTAAACCTTTTTTAAGCATTACAGTTAGCTAATGACGTAACAGATCAAGTTAAAGAAATAAGAGGCCTGGCAGGTGATAATTTTCAAAATATTTTAAGGAAGCTCAAGATCTACTTTCAGAATACGATATTGAAATCAGAGTACCTAGACTACCTACCGCCAAGACAAACACAAAGATTGGTTATAAAAACCGATTCGCTGCTGAGTATTTTAAAATAACAATTTTTATTCCGTTTTTAGATGGCCTCATAGCAAATCTCGAGGATCGGTTTTTAAAACATCGAGAAACCCTTCAAAATTTTGAATGCCTCTTTCCATATGATAATCAAGATTTTGATAGTCGATTTAAATGTTTTTTAAAACTTCACAGCTTCTACAAGAATGAGTTCCTTGAAGAGTTTTCCATTAAAACGATGTTAAAAGCTGAACTTGAGCTGTAAAAACAAAAACTGAAGGAAGATTTGGACAAAGTGTATTTCGTATGTGATGCAAATATATTTTTCTTACTAATATAAAAAGGCTTTAACAATTTTTTTTAACTTTGCCTATTACAACCGCCACATCTGAAAGGTCCTGTCAAATTTAAAATATTTAAAGACATATCTGCGTAGCACCACGGAAGAGGACAGATTAAATGGTTTGGCAGTTCTTTATGCGAACCACGATATTGATATTACCGTGGCAGAAATTCTGGACGAAAAGGCAAAAACAAAACGAAGAATTTTACTTTAATATTAGTATTATTAGTGATTACTTACAACTTATTGTATAAGGTTTTTGTTTTGTTTTGGTATAAGTATGATTAATATATGCGTTACTTATTTTAAATACATTTTTACTAATTAAAATGAAATCTCATTTTTTTTTCATAAATATTTAGTTAGGGCCAGCGGCGTATTATTGCAGAATTTTCATGGGGCTGTCGCTCTCGTCAATCATACGTATTTTACCCAAAAAAGGGCGTGGCACCCAAAATTTTTTAAGAGGTTAAAGCCCCCCCCGAACTAAATTTCTAGTTGCGCCACTGAAAGCAATTACTTTAGTTTTTATTCATTGGCTTTCAAGAAATTACTTCGATTTTATAAGATAAAGCCGTCGCTACATTTTTATTCATTCGGCTCATTAAGTCAACTAGAGATTGTGCAGTGTGGGTTTGTAACTTGGAACAAATTAAGTACATCCAGTACAGTTTTTTTTGGAAAAATGCTTGGGCATGGGTATTAGAGATATGACGATATCGAAAATGTTTAAATGGCAACCCAATTTTTTATTGAATATTTTTAACATGTTTATTAAGGTATACATGGGTAAGTACCAAATTTCAAACTTTTATTCATTGCCATTTATAAGATAGTAAACTAGACTGGGTACATATCGCTAATCATCAGCCGAGAGTGCATCTAATATTAGTACTAAAAGGATTTACAAAAAATTACAATAAAAAAATACTTTACTTTTCTTTTTTTCTATTTACTATTGCTTTTTTTGCCTCACCTTTCTGCGGAACGTGAAGGGAAAACATATCGCCAAATTGTTATTATAACAACTGATCAAAACTACACAATGGTGCAAAATTTCCGTTTTCTCGTATAGATAGGTAGTTTTCTGAGACGGCGCCGTATAGGTGCTCTTTAAACTCGCACACCTTTTTGCAATGTGGGATATACTTTCCATATTTGCTCTATAAAAATATGTAAGTATTCAATCGATTAAAACATAAGCAACAAATTATTCTTACATGGAAGCTATCAATTATCAGCTAATAAATTTGTAGAAATATTATTGTGCCGAGCCCTTCGGGCACTAAAGCTTGTTTATCGGTCGATATGGTGGACCAAGAAAAAATTTAAAAAGTTATATATAGACACTTGCAGAAGTATTTAAGCAAACCAGTGCGACGCTAACCGAAAATACGGGACTTCAAATTAATAAGCTGCCGTTTTTTCCGTATTAAAGATAAAGAAACGAAAAAATATCTCCAGAATACAATTTGAAGAGCTCTATCCGCTAAAGTATACAACGTTTCGATCAAATGTCGTTTTCCGTACAAAAAAAAATAAAAACGGAGAAAAAAATCACGCCTTACACTGTGGTTTCCAGTTTCTTACCATTTTCGGCAATTTCCATTCCAGTTAGGTACAGAACGATATATTGGAAAAAGGTAGATTTTGAGATGGCCTAACCGATTATCCAAACCAAATGTCGATTGGATGCACCTAATTCGACTTATTAGCGATCCAAGAGGTACCATTTTCGACCAAATTTTGACTTTAAAAAAATCAAAAAAATTACTTCCAAACTTTCGATCGCGCTCACAAACAATAGGGTTCTGTAGCCCACGGTCGTCTACGCCTCAAAAAAGTTTAAATCGAAAAAACTAAATTTTGTGGCCTGTATCGAATGCCAACGAGATCCCGATATTTCTCGACTTTAAAAATTAATAACTTTTTTCCGGCACACCCTGTATATTCGAAATTTTTACACAACGTACCCCCACTATTCCTCTGTAAACCCAAAAAGTTTCAATCGTCCCACTCTAACCGTTTCCGAGAAAAAAAATCGCAAGTGTGAAAATGTCGAAACTGACGACGCCGACGCCGCCGACAACATACGCACATATTTCAAATGTAGCAGCCTATATAGAGCAAAATTTTCGGGAAGCAGTCGGGGTTGTCGTGATTCCGCGTGAAGGCGACGAATAACATATCGCGTGTTCGCGCGATATGTAACAAACACAATTAATTTATTCGAAAAATAAAACACCTTCTACAGTGTGACCAGTATCGCGTATCATAAGGGATTTTTTTTTATTAATAATTTTATTCGAAATTTGACTTTGGCATCAAGTTCTGCTTCGATCGAGATGAAAATTAAGCAAAAAAATAGTAGTCACGTGATTCGCATTATCTGTCAAATTTTAATTTTTTCCAAAAAATAATTCAAAAGTGGGGTTTTTTCTGAAAATACCGAAAAAAGTTATTAGAAATTTTTTTTTTAAATGCAGTTTCTAGCCCACATGCAAAATTTCAGCTGCATAAGATAAGTTTTATTTTTTACCCAACACTAAAATTTATTTTCCACTTCATGAACACTTTACTGATGACACTGTGTTATTTTTTGTCTTAATATTAAGGTGTATTACATTCAGACACAAACTACGTTTTCAAAAATACTTCAAAAAAATAAACTTTGCATCACATGCGACCAAATTTTAATGGCCCAATTTTGATTTTGTAGAAAAACACACCTTTAATATGGCGCTACTTTAAAGAAAATGTATCTGAAATAAAGCATTGTCAAAACTAAGAAGTTTTATGTAGGTTGCGTTGAGTCTTATTTTGCAAAAGTGGTGCAATTTACAAAATATGGGTAAAAAATCAAAATTATCTTATGCAGCTAAAATTTTGCATGTGGGCTAGAAACTGCATTTCAAAAAACTTTTTTTAATAATTTTTTTCCATACTTTCATAAATAACCCCACTTTTGAATTATTTTTTGAAAATAATTAAAATTTGAAAGATAATGCGAATCACGCGACTACTATTTTTTTTGCTTAATTTTGATCTCGATCGAAGCAGAACTTGATGCCAAAATCAAATTTCGAATAAAGTTATTAATAAAAAAAATCCTATATGATGCGGACTTTACTGGTCACACTGCTTTAATATTTTTTCTTTAATAAATGCTCAAAATGTTGTCCATTCCCTATTTGGCAATGTCCTTAACGCAAGTCAAACTCCTTCTGGAGATTTCTAATTACTTTGGGAAAAATTAATCTAAACCCATCAACTCCTTAGCTTACCTTATAAATGAGACGGAATAAAAATTTGAAATTTTGTACTTATGTATTACTTAATATACCCTTTATAATCATTAAAAAACTAGCTCTAATTTGAGTCATATTGTATCAATATTTTTTTATAAAACAAATACCACCCGTGCCCAAGAATTTTTCCAAAATAAAACTGTACTAAATTTACTGAATTTATTTCAATTTACCAACTCACACTGTAGACTGTCGACCCAACATAGTGTTGGGTTGCACAAAGGTTTTAACTATAATTAACTATCCAAATAACTTTGACTGTGACCAAAATGACATTGGCAAACATTATTGACCCTCAATCTCGGTTGCCTGAATAGTAAATACAAAATTAAACTAACTGATGGGCAACTTTGATTGTGGGAAAATTATTTCTGCCAATGTCATATTATAATAGGTATCACGCAGTCAAAGGTGCTTGTTAGTTAACTATTGTTTAAAATATTTGTGCAAGGCGACGTTAATTTTGGACTTTATCCTTTTTAAAATTTAGATTCTAAATAAAAATATAAAATATACGAAGGCGTGGAAGGGCCACATAAATTATTTTTTTAAATATTCCGACTTTAAACTCGGAATATTACTAAATTTCGACTTTAAACTCGGAATTTAACTAAATTCCTACTTCAAACTCGGAATTTAACTAAATTCCGACTTTAAACTCGGAATTTTATGGTGAATTATATTGTTTATATTGCAATATGTGTTTTATATTTCTTTTCTCAGATAATTTCTAAAACTCAACAAATACCGTAGGGCACTAATTGACTAACTCTAGTTTAACTGAAAACGATATTTCTTTATTTCACGTATTTGGGGCAAAAAATTAAAGCGTAAACTTTCTAGGTTTTAATAGCATTAAAAAGGGTGTGGCACCAAATTTTTTTTTTGTGTGCGATACATTTTTTGTGAAAGAAAGTAAAAAAGAAAGAAAGAAAGTAGGGTTTAAGTTAAGCCCCCAAAAAAATGTCAAGCTAGTATCGCCTCTGCTAGCTGGCAAGTGGCATCTATAAGCAAGCGAAAATATATAAACAAATAAAGTTACATGGTTAATAATTTTAAAGTTTATCGTTTATATAGGTACACTTTTATATTACCGCACTAAAATCTTTCACAATACACTCCTATTTCCGATGCCGAAAAATACAATGTTGTTAAATTCCGAGTTTAAAGTCGAAATTTAGTGAAATAAAAATAAAATTAATGTGGCCCTTCTACGCCTTCGTAAAAATCATTAGGAACCTGCAAATGATTATTTAAGATCATAATATGTATTAAACAACCTTGAATTTTAACATAAATATATTTAGAAACAATTATAAATAATAATAATAAATGGATTGACGAATAACGAGCATAAAAACTAACACCTAACATTCAAGTGTTTCGGCTAGGCCGTTTGCCGAGTGTATAATCACATGGACATGTTAAGTAGTCTTTCCAGCAAGTTATGTACAGTATATTGTAATAATTGCCAAAACAATGAAAAATAAAATGGTAAAAGAACCTTCACCAGTCTTCTAAACCATGAAAAGAACATTTTAAATATATTCTGTATGCATATTGTACAGATATGGGCAAACGTCTGAATCCGGCTAAATATCACCCAAAGTTTTACCTCCCAAAACTAATGATGGATGCATCATACTTGTCACTAAATTATTGTAAGAGCATTTTCTTAAGACAATTTTTATGCTCCTCAATAAAAAAAATTGTTCTTAAAATACAGCGTTTCGTGTTTTAAATATTATCACTTATAATCTCCCTAGCAGCAGAATTATTACCTACCGATAATTTTTTTCAAGGTCACGAATGTTTTTGTTGATAGAAAATTAACGAGGAAAATTTTCTATCAACAAAAACATGAGTGAAACCAAGAAAAAAATTATCGGGAATTAATTCTGCTGCGTGGGAGATTCGGTAAGAAAATTTCTCAAATTGGAGTTTTTTCTTATTGTAATTTTTTTGCTAAAATGCTACAAAAACATATTTCCAGCGGCTTTAGTTAATTGTAACTAATTAGAGTTTTAGAAATGAAGTTCATTTT
Organism: Polydrusus pterygomalis; assembly: GCA_963969555.1. NCBI lineage: Eukaryota > Metazoa > Arthropoda > Insecta > Coleoptera > Curculionidae > Polydrusus > Polydrusus pterygomalis. The sequence continues at coordinate 36,164,789 of OZ018380.1, read as the reverse complement.
AGCCGTTAGTAACTAATTTTTATTACTAAAATGTGAGAAACATTAAATAACAAATTTGTTATCTGAAATCCAATGTCTTTATAGTTTTAAATTCAAATAAAACTTTAAAAAACATATTTCCGACGAGTTTAGTTTAATATGACGCACTATATTTTACAATAGAAGTTGATTTTACTTGTTAGTAAGTAAGCTTAATTACTAAAATTTCAGGAACATTAAAAACATTAGTTCGTTTTCAACCATAACATCTGAAATTACATGTCTACATAGTTTCGAATGATACTTAAAAAAACATATTTCCGATGAGTTTAGTTACATTTTTGATGTCTCTCCTTTAGCCCCGGTGTTCGATATGTAAAGCAAATTGTATCAATAAAAATTATAAGTTAGACAAAATGTATTTTGATTTTATTCTGAGTAACTTTTGCCAATAGATATAAAGCACTTCATTTTTGACAGAAAAATTATCACTTATTAATTTCATTAAGTTAATAGGAACTAACAAAATTATCGCGATAATCTTCAGTTGCTATAAGCAACGTAAACAAAAAGGAGCCTTCTAATTGGTTGAAAACAAATTTATGTACTTTTCAACATTAACAATTTATAATATTTCATTCTATTATCTTTTTTGAAAAACTTTGAATGTCAGGTCTCAACAAGGTACTCTTTCAATTTTCAAGGGAAAAGTGTGATGCATGATTAGTTTTTGGAGATTAAAAGCTTCTAAAGAATAAAAAAATTCAGGTAATAAAATTATTTAAAAAAATTAAATTCATGTGGGTATCTAACAAACGAAACGTCGTATCTGAAAAATTTATTTTTAAATTGGAAACAATTCGATATAAAAGGCTGATTTTTCTTGAAGAGCATAAAATAGTGTGTCGGTTTTATTCGGATATCTCCGAAAATTATTAGAATTTTTTAAAATCCTTTTTAACGAATTATTCAGCATTAGAATATGCAACTTTGCCTTCATTTAACCACTCTCTATCTCCTATAGTTACCAAGATAACAATGCATCCAAATTGCAACATGGATGCATCATACTTTGCCGTATTAGCCTTTATTACACTATTTTCAAATATTTTATTTTAAATTTTTTTCTTTGGTGATATCTCCAAATGTATTGCTTTCTACATAAATGTTTCAAATATTACATTTATTTTATCATATCTCTAGCGTTTAAAAGAGTGAAGAAAAAGGCTTTTCCATACATATCTATTTTTTTACACCAAAATATACCTATACTTTCAATGAATTTGTTAAATCTGTAAAATTGATATTACGGGTTTAATAATTAAACCACAAAGATAGTACATTTAAGCAAAACCTAAAAAACTAAAACAAAATGTGAAAACCGTAATTCTTTAAGGTGGAATTATCAGCGTCATTCAATCTGTTGACAACCTGTTTCGTGTTGTTTTTTTTTTAGTTTATTATTTCATTAACTAACATTTAAATAAAATCAATATCGTCTGCACATTACTTGGATATTAGCTATCCTTATTAACTTTGGGAAAATTGTAAAGTGAAAGAATGATGACATATTAATGTTAAAAAAATATCCCTCGATGTCTTTCGCTGTACAATTCTCCTAAAATAGTTAATGAAATTCCTTCAGATTTATTTACTATGTCAATTATTACCTATAGAATATGCAGTCGGCATTGATTTTATTTAAATTTTGTGTAAAAGCTAGAAAAATAACAAAATCTACGCGAAATAAGTTATAGGTTGATATATGTTAATACTCCCACTTCAAGATACGCCATGAAAACGTTACAGTATGCAAAATATCATCTCGTAAACAACTATTATTGAATCTATAATTAATAATTGTCTGAAACAAAATACATGTCATTGTGTACCTATAGTTTTTATCATAATGTAAAAATATATAATAAAAAAGAAGAAAGTATCCCAAGATCCTAAAAAAACAGTTAATCTAACGATATTGTGATCATCAGTACTGTCTACAAAACTACATATTTCTTACCCACACACACACACCCTAATTGTCCGTCTCCAGCCTTTTTCTCAACTCTGTATAACTGGGTCATTGTTTTCTATACAGGGTTCCCCATTTAAAACAAAACAGGCTTAATATCTGGCTCCACGTTAATTAAAAAAAAAACCGCTCGGACCCGTCGATTTTTATTTCGAGGGGGACATCTTCTGTGTATATTGTCAAACTTGTTACTTCAAGCCCCTAGGAGGAAGGGGGGTAAGATCTAAATCTTAAATGGATACCCCTATTTTATAAAAAATTTTTGAATTCTGCATAAAATTCTGAACATTTTTTAATAAAAGCATTATTAGTCTATACTAAACAGTTTCCGAGATATTGACTCTTGAAAAATGAGATTTTTGAACTTGGACAGCGTCTAGCTTTCTAACTGTACGTCTAGAGTAAAACGGAAGTACTAAATTTTGGAAAGATAATAAAAATCGAAGATAGGGACATGTAAGCCGTTTTACTCTTAAGACGTACAGTTAGAAAGCTAGACGCTGTCAAAGTTTAAAAATCTTATTTTTCAAGAGGCAATATCTCGGAAACTGTTTAGTATAGACTAATAATGCTTTTATTAAAAAATGTTTTATGCAGAATCCAAAAAAATTATATAAAATAGGGGTATCCATTTAAGATTTAGATCTTACCCCCCCCCCCTCTCTCCTAGGGGCTTGACAATATACGCAAAAGATGTCCCCCTCGAAATAAAAATCGACTGGTCCGAGCGTTTTTTTTTTAAATTAACGTGGAACCAGATATTTAGCCTGTTTCGTTTTAAATGGGGAACCATGTATTTAAATTTGTTTTGTATTCTTTAACTTTTACTAATTAACATTAATAAAAGTTAAAAGATAATGGTAAATGATGAAAAACTTTTTTTAACAAGTTGAAAATATTTTTTAACATTTCTTTACCAGTTGCGAAAATTACCATTGCAATATCTAGTTGTAAAAATAGAACATTTAAAAGTTTTAGGTAGTTTTTTATTTTAGTTGTTTACCCAAGAAACTCAATAATTAAATAAAACTACAAAAATATTTTAAAACTATTATCAGTTTAATTAAAATGTTTACAAACATCAAAAATATTAAAAAATAATGCTTATAATAAATGAGATCAGTTTCTATCATAATACATTCAGGCACATACGCAGTGGGAGTTTCAGCGTTTAACCCATACTTAAACCTAACCTTAACTGTGAAATTTTCAGGAGCGCCTGCCTTCAGCGCTGTAATCCAGTGTTGTCAGATTGTGATATGCCGCCAATTTTAAATTAAATCTCACTTACTTTGTTTAGTTTACTGAAGTTTACTCTCTGAAGCCATCATTTATTGCCACTCTTTTGTTATTAAACGTATTTAAAATGGCGGTATTTTGTGTTAAATGCGAAAAATTATTCTCAACTCAGCCTAATCTTAACAGACATGTACGGCAAGTTCATTTTGATGAAAGTGAAGAGACATTCATAAAGATCCTTAAACTAAGAAAAGAACCAATGTTAATAAAAAAATATCTAAACCAAATTATAAGGATAAAATTGTTATTAAAGAAATGTTGTCGCAGTTTTTGTATACATCGAAAGATAGTGAGTATGATCACAAGTACATGCATGTAAAAAAATGCCACTTCAACATTTATGCTTTATTATCCAAGAAAATAATTTTTAGAAATTTTATTTCTAAATATGAATTAGGTATATGCCGGAAAAATTAAGGTTTGCAGAATTTTTATCTCGGTAAAAATATCGAAAGGAATATTAATTTACTTTGCGCGTTGTGCTTGTGCGTGCGTATAACAATAACAGGAGCGAAAGACAGATTTCGCAACAGTGGATTACAGAGCTGAAGGCAGGCGCTCCTAAATTTTCCAGATGAGTTTTCGGGACAGATTATTGAATTTAAGACGATTAAAAAAATAACTGAATAAATGTTTTGTCACAACACCTTAAAAATAAGCCATGAAGTGACATCGGGCAACGCCGCATTAGCTGGGAGTTGCGGATCCACAAGCTATTATTATGACGCGCGGCAACGGGCGAGTTTTTATTCTTTCTGATATTTTTTCTGTTTCTTGGCTCTGTTGCGCTGTCACTATATTGATATTGAAAAATGTACAAAAAAGTAATAAATAGTTATTGATACAAAGAAAAACTTACCTAATTATTAAATAATAGTAATATTGCGTTGAGAAGCTGTTTTTGCTTCACTACAAGTAGATTTATTTGATCGATCAAAAGTAATGTTCTATTTTACAAATTATTATCTTCTGCGTTTAAATTACAGAATTGACTATCGACTTCTGAAGTCACAAAATTTAGTACGCTTAAGGCTTTTTTTAAGAAATCTACGCTTGTCTTAAGAAAGTCACCTACTATCTGGGTAACTTCGTTACTTTAACAATATATGAATTGGTACCGAGACAACAAGTTTTCAAGCTGAGACCACCTGCTTAGTTTCATTTCAAAGGATAAAATCCATTTCAAATCATTGTAAGCCAACTCATTACATTTAAAAAGAACCTTTACCTTCATATCAATGTCCACTGAAACCTGATTAACAACATGTATACAGTCATTGGTCAAATCTAAACTATAAAAATATATTACACTCTCTTCAGATGCTTTTAAAAAACTTTTATAGTTAGAGTTACACCCAGGAATACAGCAGCGGCTTGGCATGTTGATAAATAAACAAACTAAAAGAAAAAAATAGTACTTTCCTAAGTACCTAGGTATCTAGAGGTATTCTACCTACTTATGAACTATCTCTACTAGTGATATTTTGAAACAAATTCACATATACCTTCAAATTAAATAAACACTTCAATATTTAATAAATTAACTGTAGCCACAAAACAATAAAGTTTATCCCAAAAACCTAACTAGAATACAAAAAACACAACTTTTAAATTAAAACAAATACAATTCTGCCGCCATTTATAAGACCCGTAAACAAACCGCCAGGCCGGCCAGGCTGTTGGATTTTTCACTTTATTAATGCTATTAGAGCAAACACGCATAAAAAATTTTCATCAGTATTTTGTAGAGGTTCTTAGCAATCATGTCACTAAAATTTTGTATTAGATATCAATCGAAAGCCGGATAAAAATACAAATTAAAATGACACCTACACCTAGTTCGCGCGTAAATTACATACTAAACCATGGCTAACCTCAAAAAAGTCACTTGACACAGGGATCTTCAAGCAGTGTTGTCGATATTTCTGTTTCGCGGCTTCTTTCAAGGTGGTTGTGGTTTTGAACTACGAGTACAGGCCTTTTATACAAACTCTTACTGGTTGTAGAACCTCTTTATAGGTCACCTCGTAGTAACATACCGCGTCGTCCCTAAATTTTGGGCATAATTTATTATTTCCGAATTATTTTGTCTGTAATTTTTACGATTGTTTCACCGAGTTGAAGATCAACCTATTAGAAAATTACTTAACATAATATAATAATTATAGATTATATAAATGTAAAATAATTTGTGTTATTTATTATAACATTCTGTGAGCGTAATGCATGAATTTCCAGTTTAATATTTCATAATGAAACTCCATGTGTTTGTATTCTCAATATATTTTTTTTTTAATCACTTCGGTATCATTTTTTATAGGCCATTAAATGAATTTTCAATAAGATACTCTCTAAATTGTACGATATTTTACACATTTAGAAAAATCATATATTTATGTAACTTTCAAAAATGCCTTTACTCCAAACTAACTTTTACAGTTTATTACATGAAAAATGACAATATAATATAGAAAATAATAACCATTAAAAAAAACAATAAAAAATGGAATTTAATTCATTAATAAAATCAATTAAAAAAAAAGTATAAATAACCTAATCTAGTAAATACATCTTTAAGTATTTTTTAAAAGTTGACAATTTTTTTAATTTTTCTGATCTTATTTGAAAGATTGTTATATTTTATTATTCCGTCATATAAAAGCGATTTTTTTCCGAAATTACTTTACTGGTTTGATAATTTATACAATGTCTGGTGTTATGATCTTGTAATGTCCTGAAGTGTTATGTTTGATTTTTTCTTTTAAAATAATAGATTGAATTATTACAAATTTTTAATTTATAAATGTTTTGAACGTGTAAATACCCTTTCGGTCTATATAGATTAGCAGTTGGTTCTAAATCTGGTAATTTTTGTATGCGATTAATAACTTTATTTTGCAATTTTTGTAATGGTTTTAAGTTTGATAAACAAGCAGATCGCCATACAGAAGCTAAGTATTGTAATTTTGAATATATTAATAAAAAATATATATTTTTTTAGGTATTTCAAAGGAATGTAATATCTAGCTCTGTATCAAATAGATACCAATGGAGATATCGAGTTTATAATATACTGGATATGGACTTTCCAATTTAAATTTTCCTCTAAAACTAATCCTAAAAATTTTGTCGGTTTTGAATATTATTTCATTTACCCAGATCTTTTCGATGTTGTAAATTTTAGTGGATTGATTTTTCCTAAAGGTTATAGTAGGTATATCTTTTGTTTTACAATAATTGGGGATCCTACGAGATCAGTACCATGGTATCAGTATTAGGTACTGTCGGTAATTACAATATTAATCGCAAATAATGCCATTATTATTTTAGTAATGAATGGAATAACTTTAATACTGATTATGTATGGTTCCCAATTACATACTATTTTTATAACATCATTTTTGCAACAGGCCTAGCAGTGGCGTCCCAGGTAACCTGGCCGACGGTTGTATTACTAGTTTTATCTGGACCTTATTACCTAAAGAAATTCTGCATAATCTTTTCTGTCCAAAATCTACTTTTAAAGCACAATTTTACAAATCTCTATTACAGTCTCATTTATTCTCATTTTTAAAGTAAAACTTCTTTAGTCTTAAAACGATGTGACATACATCATAATTACTTTTGAACTGTTGACGGGTGAACTGTACTTAATATGTACCCAAATTTGATGAAGTAATATTTTGATAATTAATATTACTCTAGTTTAGGCGCTATTATATAGTATGAAGAAAGGAAATCAATTTAAAATACCTATTGCCATTACCACTGAAAAAGTCTTACTTTAAAAATGCATAAACGTTACACAGGAACTTTGATTCTGGATTATCACGTTGAATTGTTGCTTGGACTAAACTTCTCAACTATTTCCTTTAAACTTGTAACAGTACCAACAACAAGTCCAACAAAAGCAAAGAAAACGATCAGTAGATTCTTGGTGTGTACAAAAACTTTTTTGGCACCTTTTAGTTGGTACCACTGGTAACTGGAGTCGAAGATAGCCGGGAACGCAACTCCCAACATTGATATACACAGGGCGCCAACCAAAGAGATAAACAGGTCAATGTATGGAATGGCTATAGCTAATCCAACTAAAAAAAAATATTTTTATTGCATTAGTATGCCTAAATTAGTATTAACTAAAAGAGGAGTAAAAACTTTTATAACGGAAGCAAGAATAACAGTGCAATATGTCAGTGATTATTTATTAATCAGAATAGGAAGTGAATAAAATATAAAGAAATCTTTTACCCTGGACTACAGTATTTTATGGTTTATCTTTTAAGTGGTTCACAAGATAAGAGAATTAAGAATAATGTATTTTTTGCATTTTTTCTACTGTGAATTAATTTTCTAAGAATCCTGGATGAATACGTGATTTATTAGATAGCTTTAGTTTACCTAAATGTTAACGTGCAATCGGTATCAATACTATTAAGTTTCCACTCCCTCTCTATTTCTGCGTGATAAATAAATGTCAGTTAGTCAGTCAGTTGAGGGGGATCCATCGTCGGTCTCGTTGTAAGTTATTAGGCAGTTGAAGTGCGGCCAGGAACGTTAACGTATACATACAAATTGACAGCTACGCATGCGCAGTAATCAAATTTTGACGTACGTGTTTTAAGCAGTTCAACGGGCGTACGTTATCTTGCGTTGTTTTACGGGCGTGAAAAATGAACGTTCCGTTACCCGAAGGACCTCCGAATATAACCGATTATTTCCGAAATGTCATATTTTGACAAACAGTTTTTTCTGTGGTTCTAAATGAATAACTTTTTCTAACCACAAAACATAACAAACAAATCCTAAATAATTTTGCAGTAATCAAAAAAATCAAAATTTATCAACAATCCGAGTTATTTGTTTTTTAGTTAAAAAATAAAAAGTATTTTTATTATCGTAAGTTTTGTGATTGAAGTGTGATTTTAGTTCATCAGAGATACTTTTGAATTTTTTTTTCTCTATACGTATAGATTTAAGTTGGTTATCGATGGTATGTTCCATTTAATTTGTATAATGTTTTGTATTTTTAGAAGATTTAAAAATGTATTTTTAGAAGATTTAAAAATAAAACTAAAGTTTTATACTCTTCCATACTCTCCTTTCTGCTTTTCTTCCTTCTTTATGCAATTTTCTTAACTTTTAAAAAATCAACAGAAAAATAAAGGTAAAAAATTAACACAATAATATGACAAATGTCAAATTTGCATTTTTTTGTAGGTTACGTTAACGGACACAGGAGATAAGCACTTCAACTAAAATTCTTTCCACCGGTTCGTCACGTTAACTCCTCAACTAACGTGCGTAAATTTGCTTACGTATTGGTTGTACTTCAACTGCCTAGTAGGCAGTTGAAGTGCGGTCACGAACGTTAACGTATACGTACAAATTGACAGCTACGCATACGCAGTAATCACATTTTGACGTACGTGTTTCAAGCAGTTCAACGGGCGTACGTTACATTGCGTTGTTTTACGGGACGTGAAAAATGAACGTTCCGTTACCCGAAGGACCTCCGAATATAACCGATTATTTCCGAAATGTCGTTTTTTGACAAACAGTTCCTAACTTTTTTCTGTCGTTGTAAATGAATAACTTTTTCTAACTTTGCACTAACTTGCAATTTTCTTAACTTTTATAAAATCACATAAAAAGGTAAAAAATAAAGATAATAATATGACAAATCTGAAATTGCATTTTTTGCAGGTTACGTTAACGGACACAGAAGATAAGCACTTTAACTAAAATTCTTGCCACCGGTTTTCACGTTAACTCCTCAACTAAGTCTGGATCCACATACATCCGTGATACGCATCCGTTGTGTACCACATGATTAATCTGAACCAATGAAATTTTAGGGCCCTAAAATTTAATTGGTTCATATTAATCATGTGGTACACAACGGATGCGTATCACGGATGTATGTGGATCCAGCCTTACGTGCGTAAATTTGCTTACGTATTTGTTGTACTTCAACTGCCTCATAAAGTTGTCAGGATGTATCTACGAATCTAATCAACACAAGCCCTTTACGGATATTAGATATACCTCTTATAATATTAACGATATTATAAGTAAGATAACTATTTAAACAACTTTTTTAATAATCGAAATTCTGATAAATCATTTTTGTTAATTACCTATCTACTTGTATTCTTTTGATATTATACCATATTGCCTTTTAAGAAACAATTTAAGTGGTAAAAATGTTTTCTAGATTAATAAGTAGTAAAAAGACGTATATTATAGCAGGTTTAAAGTCTTCCAGATCTATTTGCTAGATCAGTGTGACATATCTTTCATAATATTTTTAAACACGATATATTATTGAAAATATCTCTCAGTACTGCTTAAGTTATGACCTGCAGTTTTTCACAAAAATATTAATAAACCATTCTTAATTGTTTGTAGCAAGATTTGTAAATGGTATACATGACTATGTTAATTCCAAGTCAAAATTTTAAAAACATTGAGGCTGATCAATGAACTTGGTCTTTAGAGTAGTATGCCGTATAAGTAGTAGGTATATATTTTTTTAAATAACTTGCATGAATTATTAAATTAGGTTAGGTATGTTGCTTTTAACGAAAATATAAATTTACAAGTAACACAATTAGGTAGGTATTTTAATTTCAAACTAAATTTCATAAAATTTCGAGATACATTAACGATCTTTATAAAAATCATGAACCTTACATAATATATCCAAGTATGATATACATTTGAAAAAAACTTTTAAAAGCTTTTGAAAAAATCGGTACATTAAGTGTTTTATTGATTTCCAAGTATGGTCTTCGGGGACAACAAGCCTCTATAACATTGAAAATCATATTTCATTTACATTATTTTAACAATTTTTTATAGTTTTTCAAATTGTGTCATAATATTAAAAAAAAAACAAAAAGCGCTAACTGATAAGATAATAAAAACATTTAGTAGATGATATAATGTCCGCGAAAATAATAAAAAAAAAAAAGAAAATATTGTGGCATATCGGACAAGTGTGTAACTATTTTTTATATTGGAATACACATGTATCCAAGTTCAATGGATACCCTGGAGCGGGTAGACCACGACGGCCGTTTCGTCCTTGTTAGGACTCGACAGGCAGCCATTACTCAAGCAATTCCAAGAACGACGGAAAAATGTACTAAAAGCCTCCCTGTAGAATCAAGGCGGCCATCAATACACCGTAGCGCCATCCCACGGAATCAACTCCAATATAAAAGATAGTTACACTGGTAATACGAAAGGTAGACAACTAAATAAACAAACTACGAAGTGCATCACAATCTAGTATAGGGAACGCTATTTGCGTTTTCACCGAAAACATCTGCCATTGTCCACTTGTCCGATATGCCACAATATTTTCTTTTTTTAATTATTTTCGCGGACATTATATCATCTTCTAAACATTGTTTTGGCTTAAAACTCAAGCGGATTGCGCGCATTCTGGTGGGTGCCTGCGTTGATCTGTTATCTGGTCTGCAAAATGGGAGATATTTTCGGTGAAAACGTAAATAGCGTTCCCTATACTGGATTGTAATGTACTTCGTAGTTTGTTTATTTAGATGTCTACCTTTCGTATTACCAGTGTAACTATCTTTTATATTGGAGTTGATTCCGTGGGATGGCGCTACGGTGTATTGATGGCCGCCTTGATTCTACAGGGAGGCTTTTAGTACATTTTTTCGTCGTTCTTGGAATTGCTTGGGTTATGGCTGCCTGTCGAGTTCTAACAAGGACGAAACGGCCGTCGTGGTCTACCCGCCCCAGGGTATCCATTGAACTTGGATCTCTGTGTATTCCAATATAAAAAATAGTTACACACTTGTCCGATATGCCACAATATTTTCTTTTCTTTAAAAACATTTAATTTTCGCTGTAATTTTGCGAAAATTGCATTTCTCTTATGGGAACTTTAACATATGAGGGAAATATTTATATATAATATAACAAGTGCATTGATAATTATCGGTAATTTTAGAAAAATATGCTTGAATGCAATTTGGAGCCAGAAAAAGCATGAGTGCACGTAGTGCACGAATGCTTTTGCTTGCTAATAAAACTATGAATACGTTAGTAACAAGTGGAGAGCAGTTCAGGTTAAAAACACATATTTTTCAAATGTTAAAATTTTCTGTAATAATGATATAATAGTATAATCTATATATATAAAAATTAATGTCTGTCTCTATGTAACGCATGCGTTCCTATACCATTTATCCGATTACGATGAAAATTTGGTGAGTTGTTGTGGGCAGGCTGAGGAAGGTTTCGGCATAAAAAAAGTGGCATAACGCATGCCGGGATGCCGGGATTTGGTGAAATGTTGTGTGCAGGCCGAGGAAGGTTTCGGCATACAAAAAAAGTGGCGTAACGCATGCCGGGATGCCGGATATTTGTATAATGTCTTTCCTTCAAATTTATTTTAGTAAGTAGCGTAGCAACGCACGCAGGGTATAGCTAGTAATATATATAAATCGAGGTCATATCGAGCCAATTCTTTAGGCTAATTTTTTTTAAATTTTTTTTTAATTTTTTTTTTTCGTTACTAACATATTCATATTGAATATTTATTATTTTGTTATGATGTTCAAACTTATTTAGTAAGTAATAGTAGATTATTATCTTAAGAACGAGCTTTCTATTATTAAGTAATGTTATGTGAAGAATATTAGCAATAGCAAGTTCTTAGAAGGGGAATAAAATAATTGAATTTAACTAGTTTAACGCTACAGATTTTTATCTGTACGCCACTGTCCTTACACTACTTTTGGCTAGTCACGTGCGTTCCGTATTGTCACCTATTGCAAAGTTTCACTTAATTATATCTTGTATCCCTGGTAATAACACAACAGCTGATTTAATTTAGCATTTGAAAATTAGAAGATTTGCGTAAGCCGAGTTGACATCAGATAAATACCCATACTTTTCAAATTATCTCCAAAACGCATCATTTCATAGAACTTTTATAAGAGACAAAAAAGAATCAAAAACAAATTATAACCTAAAAAAATATAGTTTGGAAGTCACTGCGCACGTACTAAAAAATAGGGCAGGTCAGCGGGTATTGAACCCCCCCCCCCCTATTTTGAATATTTTATATTCTCTCAAAAGATGTAACTTATGCTGCAGCAATCTACCAAATTTGAAATTAATATCTTACTAAATACGATCAACAAATAAGCAAAAGTTAAAAAGACTTTTTTTAAAATACTTACATGTAGCACAAACAAGTGTGACTCGAAGTGTATACTCCCATACACCTATGTTATTACTTTTGTCAAATTTCGACTTTAAATTTTGGGTCCAAATTATATCGACGGCGACGTACATAAATAACGAATATGATACGTAAATAGCGAAAGCTAACATTATTTTACATACTTGAGCTGCTCTAAAAAAGAATATTGTTTAGGAAATTTACCACGAAAGTTCAATTCACATCATGAAAAATAACATAAAATTATTTGTTATTTACATTGCCAGGGCAATATATTATGCAATATCCCAGTAAAGTGTGGGGTATATTGGCGGGAATATGTCGTAGACCTGTGATAATGAGCTCGTTACATCACGAGTGAGGTAGTTAATCTTACTTCGTAAAAATTCTTAAATTTTATCATAGTTCGTAGACAAAATACAATCTGAGCTTGTAACTTGGAATAAATTCAGTAAATCCAGTAGTTTTTTTTTTAGAAAAATGCTTGGGTACAGTTATTAACATTTTATGTTGTGGTCTTTTTTATAAAAAAAATATTGAAACAGTGTGTCCCAAATTAGAGAAATTATAACGATATCAACATTTTTATAAATATCAAACCTAGTCGTTTATTGATTAGTTTTTAAAGTGTATATTATTAAGCTAGCTATAAGTACCAAATTTAAAATTTTTATTCCTAGTCATTTAAAGGATATTAAAAAAAAATATTTTATTCGCTTTAAATTTTTTTAAAAATTCAGTAAATAAGGTAGTATTCGTCGTTTGTTTTAATTTTTGTATCAATTTAAAGCAACACCTTGTTACATTTCTTGATAAATTAAGTAATAATATAATATCGTATTTAAACACTAGTACGCGTCACATCTTGAACGCGGAGATTTTAATTTTGCCCAACTTAATTTTAAAAAATAATACTAAAATCTTAATGAAGATTGGATACGGAGTACGCAAGAATTCCCCTAGCAACCCTAGTTCTTTATTAATTATTTTTAAAGTTCTTATTATTATACACTAGCGTGTATCCGGCATACGTTGCAACCCGCTGGTATAAATACAAACCCGAACAAACCCGATATATTAGTACCCGGCATGCCACTTTCTGAAATTGCACCCGTGCGAAGCCGGGGTCGCTAGTTATACATAAAAACCTTCCCCTTGAATCACTCTATCTATTAAAAAAAACGGCTTCAAAATCCGTTGCGTAGTTTTAAAGATTTAAGCATATATAGGTAGGGACGGACGGACAGACAGCGACAGCGACTTTGTTTTATACTATGTTAAGATAAGTACAAAATTTCAAATTTTTATTCCTTGTACAAAATCAGCAAATGTTGGCGAGTTGGAAGCACGAATAACAAATGAGTTAATTTATTCCAAAATAATTAGAATTATTCAAAACGAGTTTTACTTGCGCGAAAAAACCCAGGAGATGCGTGAGAGGAGCGTGTAGCTTTAATTGCTAAATCTTAATATTATACCCGATTGAAAAAAAGTACGGTACTATAATTTTTTTTTTATTATACCTTGGGCGTTAGCTCTGTGCAAGCCATGAGCAAAAAGAATGACACGAACAATTTCTGCCTTAAAATATCCCTCTGTATACATTTAAAATGGTCACCCAGTTTGAACGTCATACTGAACTGCATCTTCTAGTTATTTAGGGAAACCATTTTTTTTCTAGGGTAGAACGCAAAATGAAATTATTCATTTTTATCCCGATTTACCCCTTATAGCCTAAGGTACTGTAAGCAAAATTGAAAACGTTTCCAGAAAATAGGTATGTTAGAAAGACAGATATTCATCGACAGAGTGCGCTCAATGAAGAGGTCAAATTTAATGTACTATTAGCTGTTCAAGAAAACCCTATTATACCCACCACGCAGCTGACTAAAAAACACGAAATAAGCCAATCTTCAGTAGAAAATCATGCTGAAAAATTGTATCGTTACAAAATAACAATCCTCCAAGAAGATCACTTCTGCGAGCTAACGATGAATCTACTAGAGAGGAATGATGTTAGCACAGAAAACATTTTTTTTTTAATAAACAAACGTTTATATTAAATGGTAATGTAAATAGACAAAATTGTCGTTATTTGGCTGACAAAAATCCACACTGGATGAGGAAAGGCTACACTCAACTCCCAGAAAAACTCATGGGGCAGGTATTGTTGGTGATTAAGTTAATGGACCTTTGAAAAAAATCTTACTAGGCCGAGATATTTGGAATTCTCGGAAGAAAAACTAGAGCCAAATTTGGCTATTCTGTTTGCTGATACTGTCGAACTTGATGTCCGGAAGAAGCTAGTGCGTCTCTCCATTTTGCAAGATCTGTCCGTGAAAAGCTGGATGCAGTAATTCCAGGCAGATGGATTGGTAGAAGGCGAAGTAGAGGGTGACCCTTTAATTGACCAGCCAGGTCTCCAGACCTCACTCCTTTGGACTACTTTTGATATGAGTACTTAAAATGCAAAGTTTTTAGAAACCGGTAAATATTGAGGAGTTGGAAGCACGAAATAGACTTAGGTATAGGTTCATTTCGCCCGAAGTACTTAGAAATGTTTAAAACGAATTTTACTGTTCCGTTCAGGATCAGAATAGTGATTGGACAACGTTTTTAGCATTTATTGACGAAAAATATTAAGTATTAAAGATAGCTGATACTATGTAAGGGTAATTTTATTATGCACTTTAACAAAGAACTAGGTTTGCCATTTAAAAAAATTATCAATATCGCCATATCTGTAATTTGGAACATATACAGGGTGTTCATTTGAAAACTTCCCACCTCGATTTTCCTGCTTTAAAATGAAAATGTGGAAAATCGCTCGGACCCGTCGGTTTTTATTTCGAGGGGGACATCTTTTGCGTATATTGTCAATCCTGTGACTTCAAGCCCCTAAGAGGAAGGGGGGTAAGATCTAAATCATAAATGAATACCCCTATTTTATATAATTTTTTTGGATTCTGCATAAAATTTTGAACATTTTTTAATAAAAGCATTATTAGTCTATACTTAACAGTTTCCGAGATATTGACTCTTGAAAAATGAGATTTTTGAACTTTGACAGCGTCTAGCTTTCTAACTGTACGTCTTAGAGCAAAACGGCTTACATGTCCCTATCTTTGATTTTTATTATCTTTCCAATTGTGTGAACTTTCGGTTAAACCGGATGTAAGAAATATAGTACTTCCGGTTTGACCGGAAGTTAACACTATTGGAAAGATAATAAAAATCGAAGCCGTTTTGCTCCAAGACGTACAGGGTTATCCAACCAAGACTAGACAAAGCGATTTTTTGACTTATTTTCCTGTACTTTTATAAAAAAAACTGAAATAGCCATCTTAAGTCATTTTCTCCCGCGAAATCTTCAGCAAAAAACAATTGAACATCAAACAAAAGTACTAGGGGTCACTTTGATATTTTTTTAAATGGGATGACGTATTTTTAATGAGCTTATCCGATTTCTCATATAAATTTTGATCTAAAATGTTGGATTTTTAATTCAAAAACGCCTTTTTTCTTCAGTTTTAAATTCGGAAAATGTTCGTCTACCGTACGATTAATACCTGATAGATGGATACCCGTTTCACCTGTTCACCCTTTAACTTGCTTTAAAGCGTCCGTCAGTTAGACAAAATAATCAAGTGTCAAATTTCTATATATTTTTCACGAATTAATTACAAATAATGAAATATTCTTTAGAAGAACGGCTAAGTGTAATAAAATTATATTACAAAAGTGGAGAGAATGCTCGACAAACACAAGGAACGTGAAAAATATATAGAAATTTGACACTTGATTATTTTGTCTAACTGACGGACGCTTTAAAGCAGGTTAAAGGGTGAACAGGTGAAACGGGTATCCATCTATCAGGTATTTATCGTACGGTAGACGAACATTTTCCGAATTTAAAACTGAAGAAAAAAGGCGTTTTTGAATTAAAAATCCAACATTTTAGATCAAAATTTATGTGAGAAATCGGATAAGCTCATTAAAAATACGACATCCCATTTAAAAAAATATCAAAGTGACCCCTAGTACTTTTGTTTGATGTTCAATTGTTTTTTGCTGAAGATTTCGCGGGAGAAAATGACTTAAGATGGCTATTTTAGTTTTTTTATAAAAGTACAGGAAAAGTCAAAAAATCGCCTTGTCCAGTCTTGGTTGGATAACCCTGTACAGTTAGAAAGCTAGACGCTGTCAAAGTTCAAAAATGTCATTTTTCAAGAGTCAATATCTCGAAAACTGTTAAGTATAGACTAATAATGCTTTTATTAAAAAATGTTCAGAATTTTATGCAGAATCCAAAAAAATTATATAAAATAGGGGTATCCATTTAAGATTTAGATCCTACCCTCCCCCCCTCCCTCCTAGGGGCTTGAAGTAACAAGATTGACAATATACGCAAAAGATGTCCCCCTCGAAATAAAAATCGACGGGTCCGAGCGATTTTCCACATTTTCAATTTTCGAGGTGGGAAGTTTTCAAATGAACACCCTGTATACACACTATAAGTATACTTACATTTCGTTTTCATCGATACTATATGATATAGAGCCACCAACAGTATTTCCATAAGCAAGATATCCAAATAACCCTGTTAATATATACATAACGACAACTGAGGTCATTCCAATATTTAGCACTCCGCAAGGAGTCTTAAAATCTGCTGGGGTTTTCATTTCATTGTAGATAGGGAGTAGCTATAATAAAAATATGCTTTTTATCTAATCATAAAAAATTAGAAAGAAATGACAAAAATAAAATCGCTTATGTAGAGTTATACAAAAGTTTTAATCGATAATTAATTAACAAGATTTCTTCGACTGTGACATAACATCGTTCCCGTTACCACAGCTGCAATGGGCGTAAGAGAAATTGCAAATTTCATTCTACAAAAAGACCTCCTAGTAAATTTTATGTTAAAAATTTTCAATTATAATCTCCCTAGCAACAGAATTATTACCGATAATTTTTTTTAAGGTTACGAATGGTCTCGTCTTCGACTCGGGATAATTTTCTATCAACAAAAACACGAGTGAAACCGAGAAAAAAATTATTGGCAAATCGGGAATTAATTCTGCTGCGTGGGAGATTCGGTAAGAAAATTTCATAAATTGGAGTTTCTTTTAATGTTCCTGAAATTTAAGTAATAAACCTTAGTTACTAACAAGTAAAATCAACTTATATTGTAAAAATACAGTGCGTCATATTTAACTAAACTCATCGGAAATATGTTTTTTTTTGAATTTAAAACTATAAAGACATTGGATTTCAGACAACAAATTTGTTATTTAATGTTTCTCACATTTTAGTAATAAAAATGAGTTACTAACTGCTCAATTTCTTTAGCAATCGAACTTGCTGATTCATTACCAAAACAAATCATTTTTTACACAATATTATTGTAACAATAAATATCACAGGTACGACTAAAAAACTGATTGTTACTTGCTGGTTTGTCTCACCTGTCACTTCGAAATGACTTGACATTTGAATAAAAATAAACTAGTATACCTAAGAAAAATTATCACTTATAAATTTCAATAGGTTAATAGGCTATAGTCTATCGCGAAAATTTCATATTTATATTCTCAACCAATTAGAAGGCTCCTTTTTGTTTACGTTGCTTATAGCAACGGGAGACTATCGCGATAGTCAATAGCCTATTAACCTAATAAAATTAATAAGTGATAATTTTTCTTAGGTACGACTTAATTTTAATTCAAATGTCAAGTCATTTCGAAGTGACAGGTGAGACAATCCAATGTCTTTATAGTTTTAAATTCAAATATAACTTTAAAAAACATATTTCCGATGAGTTTAGTTTAATATGAAGCACTGTATTTTTACAATAGAAGTTGATTTTACTTGTTAGTAACTAAGGTTTATTGATAAAATTTCAGGAACATTAAAAGAAACTCCAATTTATGAAATTTTTTTAGCGAATCTCCCACGCAGCAGAATTAATTCCCGATAATTTTTTTCTCGGTTTCACTCACGTTTTTGTTGATGGAAAATTTCCCTCGTCTTCGACTCGGGATAATTTTCTATCAACAAAACCATTCGTGACCTTAAAAAAAATTATCGGTAATAATTCTGCTGCTAGGGAGATTATAAGTGATAGTCTCCCGTTGCTATAAGCAACGTAAACAAAAAGGAGCCTTCTAATTCGTTGAAAATAAATATATGAAATTTTCGATGTAATAGTTTGCTGTCATGATTCAATACTTTGCATATATTTAGATACGACAACTGGTAATGGGGACGACGATAAGTGACATTAG
Source organism: Polydrusus pterygomalis (assembly GCA_963969555.1). Lineage (NCBI taxonomy): Eukaryota > Metazoa > Arthropoda > Insecta > Coleoptera > Curculionidae > Polydrusus > Polydrusus pterygomalis. Next base: position 36,145,963 of record OZ018380.1, on the reverse strand, counting down.
CATGAATTCTTACAATGAAGGTGGCCATTGCCTATTTCTTGATTTGTTAGTAACCAGGCCATAATGATTTTGACAGAAATCAGTTAATTCTTGTTTAAAATCATGTAAGACTACTGCAACCCAATACAGCCGCTATATTCATTATTAACAGCAAGAGTCTACAATCACTTTTACTCAAGACAAGCAGTTATACCATTTACTCGAAACCCTCTAAACTAGTCTAAACCTATCAAATTTATTTCAAGATTGATTTGTTTATTTATAAAGTAATTTTTGTAAATTTGATATGGTGATTATAGGGAGCTACTTAGTCCCGGAACATAAATTATTTCTAATATCAATAACTTGCGTAATAGGTTTCTTATTTCAATTCCAAAATTATATATTTTTGGCGTTTTCTGTACATAAGTAAGTACCTAAATGTTTAAAATGAGCAGATTCTGTTTTTCTTTAATTAACAAAATTTTCTCGTTTTTAAAATTTTCATGAATTATTTTTTTTAAGTTATAAAAGCCACTGCCACAGAATATATAACTACGCAAGCTATATATTCGGTACCACTGCGTTTAAATATACAAATGGAAACAAAAATATTGTTAAAAACTTTTACGGGTAATAAATTTTACCTCAAACGTAATCTATTCCTAGTTAAATGTTTACTTTGTCGAAACCTAATGTACTATCTAGAAAATATGACTTTAGCGTTTTAAGACGGCAATTCTGGTCTCAGTAAGAAATAGATAACCAATAAAAAAATTAATTAATTTAACTAAAAAATATAGACAAATAATACGATAATATTAAATTTTCAACAATAATATGGTCTATAAAGAGCAGTATTGGCCTATAAGAACAAAAAGAAACATTCTTTATTTTTATTCTTTAGATAGACTATTCTTTGACAAAAACAAAAATTCTGGAAATAAATTAAGTTTGAGATAAATTTATTATATATAAGGGAGAGTTGGGGAATAGTGCGCAGTGGGTAATCGTGCGCACCATGATATTTCATATTTCGCGATTTTTCCGGAGAACATAACCAGTGCTACACACTGCAACGCGGTGCCTAAGTTATTGGCGCCATCATTCGCAACCGTTTGTTTACACGCGAACTTGGTTTGGTCCGTTTGGCGGTTTGCTGACGGATTTTTATAACTTTTCAGCTCCAGAAAATAAGGCGGTAAGTCCACAATTTTTATCCAATCGTTACGAATAAGTTATTTTCTTAAAATGTAGAATTTAGTGAACGTTTTAGAATATTTTACTGATAATTAAGTAAGTGTTTTTTGTCGTGCAATGAATTATAAAAAACCACACACAACAGGGGAATCGTGCGCACAAATGCGCACGATTACCCTTCATGTATTTAAATACTAAGTATATTCCTAGTCTACATTTCATTATTTTTTTTCCAGATGCCGAGAGACTACAATCCTGTCATACACAGCCGAAATATACGCTCTAAATGCGATAAGGAACGATGGTAAGAAAATTAGGGAAGCAGGAAGAACTTTTAACATACCCGAGTCAACCCTAAGAAAAAAGCTTTTAGAAAGTGATATGAAGCAACTCCGCCTAGGCCGTATGACCGTATTCTCACAATACACTGAGACCGAATTAAAAGAATATGTTTTACTACTTTCAAAATTGTTTTTTGGCCTTACACCTAATGGACTAAGAAGACTCGCATTTAGGCATGCAGAAGAAAATAATATTTCTAATAATTTCAATCGAGAAAAAGGATTAGCAGGAAAGGCATGGCTTTATGGGTTTTTAAAAAGAGTTCCTGAGATAACACTTAGACAGCCTGAGGGTACTAGTTTAAATCGAATTGCATCCTTTAATAAAGACGCTGTAGGAATATTATATTCTAATCTTCAAATTCTTATGAAGAAATTCAAATTTGAGCCCAACAGGATATATAACATGGACGAGACAGGCATTACAACCGTTCAAGCTAAATGTCCAAAGGTTAATGGAGCGAAGGGAGCAAAAAAAGTTGGATCCGCTATCTCCGCTGAAAGAGGAAGAACAATAACTGGTGTTTTCTGTATGAGTGCGGCAGGGATTTACATCCACCCCATGTTTATTTATCCCAGGCAAAGGATGCTAGCAACTCTTCAGAAAAATGGACCTATCGGTGCTTTCTATAAATGCTCCAAGAATGGTTGGATTAATTCTGAGGTATTTTTTGAGTGGTTGTCGCATTTCACAAAGCATGCAAAACCCACTACATCGGAACCCATCCTACTGGTTCTAGACAACCATGCAAGTCATATTTCCATTTCGGCTTTTAATTTCTGTAGAGAAAATAGCATTCATATGGTGTCTCTACCACCCCACACCTAAGACCATCTTCAACCATTAGATTTAACATTTTTTGGGCCACTTAAGAGCGCTCTTTACAGAGAATATGATCTATATCTAACCACTACTGGGCATGAAAAAATAACAGAATATGACGTCGCTGAATTGGTAAATAAGGCATTTATGAAAATCGCCACAATAGGAAAAGCCGTTTCAGGGTTTCGTACTTCAGGAATATATCCATTAGATTCGGATAAGTTTAACGATAATGATTTTGCCCCTTCCAATCAAGTAGCAAATTTTATAATAGAAGATATTTCTGACCAAGACGAACCTACTTTATTCAGGCCAAAAAGTAACGTTGCATTGGTTAATCCTCAACCAAATTCATCCAAAGAGGATCCTCAGCCAAGTACATCCAAAGAAGATCCTCAGCCAAGTACATCCAAAGAAAACTCTTTCCTTGCAATGGCTCCTATACCAAAGAAAGTTAAAAAAAGAAGTTAAAAGAAAATCTCGTGCGAAACAATGCTCTAAAATCCTTACAATCACACCTGTCAGGGATGAATTAGAAGCAGCAGAAGAAAAAAGAAGATTAAGGGAAGAAAATCTAACGAGGAAGGAAAAAGATAAAACAATTAAGAAAGCTGTACGTAAGTGTTTCAATGCTGAAACATCAGACACAAAGAATGTTAAAGGCAAGCAGAAAATGAAGAAAGCGGCAACAACTGAAACATCTGACGAATCATTGGAGGAGGATTTGTCCGACATATGTGATGATAATGAGTTAGATGATGTTAATTTAAACTTGATATTATCACCTTCTCTGAAAAATCCTTCCGCATCTAATGAGATATGCTGTATATGTGGAGAAATTGGTAAGAATAAAGAATTGTGTTACCGCTGCGTTTTGTGTTCTTCATGGAACCATGCGGAGTGTACAGCAGTAGACACACCTGTAGATTATAAATGTGACTTCTGCTTACAGTAAACCCCTAGTTGATTTGCCAATAAATATTTTTTTATAACTTTTATCAGTATTTTTTTATTCCAGATTTACTGCGCACCATTACCTAACCCATGCGCATCATTGCCCGCAAGGGTGGGTAATTGTGCGCAAAAGCAATTTTTCACTTTTTAAATTGTAATGCATTTATGGAAACATTTTCTTCAAATGTTATTTTATGTTTATAAAGTCGAAAATGCAACTTTTCCTAAAACGTTCTTGAAATAAAGTACACTATCATAGTTTCAACACAAGCACAGTTTCCGCTTAAGTGCGCACCATTCCCCAACTCTCCCTTACAGGGTGTGCGGGAAAATGTGGGAAATCTCCCGTAAATGAAAAAAATACGTGAAAAGAATACTACAAGTTCATATTAACTTTTTTCGTATCGGCCTCCTCTTCGGAGATATGGGCTCCCAAAGAGCTCCCATGGAATTAAGTTTTTGGCACATAATTATTAAACCAAGGTATATTACAATTTTTTTTTTCATGTGATGTATACCAGGTAAGACCCTTCAAACTACTATCCCAGAAAGTGTTGCGAATCACTCACAGCTGCAGGGACGGACTAGATGTGACACTAATGTGCCCATTTTTTTATGATAAAAACTTTGGACAACGTTTTTTACATACCTTTAACTATTGACTAAAAATTAGGTACTCTTCATTCATGTCGCTAATCTTAACCGTTTTCGGAAAAACGTCATTTTGTTTATATCATGGATTGTATTTAGCGTATTTCGATAAAAGATACATCTTTGTCAAAAATAAAAATTTAAACTTTACCTGCTAAACTTCGTAAGTGGGTTCAACATAAGTTTTTTTTTTATCAGGGTTGAAGGTTGAACATTTGATAGGAACAAATATGTATCTTTTATCGAAATACGCTAAATACATTATGTAAATAAAATGACGTTTTTTCGAAAACGGTTAGGATTAGGAACATGAATGAAGAGTACTTAATTTTTAGTCAAAGTTAAAGGTATGTAAAAAACGTCGTTCAAAGTCATTTGTCATACAGGGCGTAAAAAAAATTGGGCACATTAGTGTCATAGCTCTGCAGCTGTGAGTAATTCGCAACACTTTCTGGGATAATAATTTGAAGGGTCTTACCTGGTATACATCAAATGAAAAAAAAATTGAAATATACCTGTTGGTTTAATAATTATGTGTCAAAAACTTAATTTCATGGAAGCTCTTTGGGAGCCCATATATCCTAAGAGGAGGCCGATACGAGTAGTTTATATGAACTTGTAGGTGTAGTATCCGGGAGATTTCCCACATTTTTCCCGATGCCCTGTATATAAAAGAAACTAACATTATACATTTTTTTTTTCACTTTTGTATACCCAAAAAAAAATCTATTATGAATCTATCTAATCATAAGTTTTTTTGTAAAAGAACGTAATAATATTGTTCTAATGCTTACCATCCCAATTGACTCCAATGCAAATAACACGGTACCAAAAAACAAAGGCCAATTTTGTACATCTCCGATCGGCAATCTGTCTTCAAATGTTATTTCCTTATTAAATATGTAGTAGTAAAGAATTCCAAACGATGCTATAGTAATGATATTAGCCACGGATGCCAAGGGTGCCAGGAACTTAAGGTTTCTTATAAAGTTAATAAGAATCAGGGGCAGTAGAGTCATTAGCATCACAAGTCTCTCGTTAATTTCGTAGTACATATTTACAACCTTTGATATGTTTTGACCTACGAAAACAATGTATACACAGCAGGAACCCAATTGGTACATTAGCAGGAATGTATTACTAACAATCCTAAAACATAAGAGAGAACTTTAGGTAGTATTATCTTTACACTTCTTTTGAGGTTTTTGTAAGGAATAAAATGTGCATGCATCTATTATTTTGAACTACTTTACAGCCAAAAGCACTACAACTTGAATTATTTTTTGGGTAAACCAATTCATTCAGATCTACTTTAGCTAAATTCAAAGGGTACAAAAAGATGGTCGCCCAATACAAAACACAACCTTTCTTTATGTTGTCAATAACTCGTAAAGGATAATTTTCGGATGGGTATTATTTTAAATCAGTATATTTCTTTCCTTAAGACCTATGATCGGTAATACAATTTTTATTTTTTCCAATTTTATTTTTCGTGTAATACGGTGCGAGCAAAAATTATTTGCATCAAAGAGGGTCTTGCATCTAAGGACGTAATGCTTAGCCGTAGAGCTTAATACCTGTTGGGTGTCAGTAACTACCTGAATTAACAATCAATCAGTTATTCCGTCATCTTTGACAGTCGTTACTAGTAATTTGATTCATCGCTAATTTTTCCATTTCTTGAACAATTCACACAATGGGCTTTACGGAACGGTACAACATTTATGGTTAAAGCGTATTTTCGAAACGGGGTTAGAGTAAATGGTAAGTGGCAATACAATCCGGGTTTGTGCATGGACGATTTTCACGAACATTTTCCTAACGTTGCATTTATTGCTGGGGATTTTTATCATTGCCTGAAAAACCGTGGCTGTGTTTAGGGAAACAGGTTCTTTGCAACACAAAAAAGGAGCAGGAAAAGCATGTGTAAGAACAGAAGAACTTGTTGCAAACGTTCGTGAAATAATGCAAAATATGCCAACAAATTGTATAAGACACCTGTCTCAAGAAGTCGGAAGATGTTATGGAACATGCAGGACTATTCTTAAGAAGCAGCTAAATTAATTTTTTTATAAAGTGCAAGTAAGACGTGTGAATTTATACTTTCTATGTAATTTTTTTTCTTTTTCTTTCTGTATATTCTTAATTTGTTAATTTTGTAAACAATAAAAATAAATTTGTATTTGTCTACTTATTTTATTACTCATTAGTTCGACATATTACGTCATGATATGAATTTGACAAAATTTAAACCTAGATTTGGTTAGATATATTGTCCCCATATCATTGTGATCTAAACCAAGCCCTACGTTTTTTAATCCAAGCCCTCTTTGATGCAAATAATTTTTGCTCGCACGGTACAAAACAAGTCAAAGTGCCGCAATTCTAAAACCATTTTTTTGTATACGAAGTAAAAGAAGCGTAACCAATTAGTATCAAATATTTTATCTAACTTGTTCATATAGCTTAACTATTATTTTTTGACAGACGTCAATTGGCCAAAAGTCAATTTACTTAATGCATCAATTAGCCGTATTGCAATTTAAGCAAAACAAAATAATTTATTCCCAAATTAATCAAACCAAAACTCAGCTAACTCAAAATAAGGATGAGTGATCTCAGATATAAAAGTAAAAGAGGCGAGCTTTTACCATCACTATTCGAAATAGGCTCGAAGTGCCTTGAGGTAGCAAATAAAATTTTCACTTTAGGAAAGGGCACAGAGGAATGATAGGTCGAATCCTTTCGATAGATTAAAGGGGACACCTGGCAAAATTCAGGAACTTTCTCTGTACTTTTTTAATATGGCGACAATCACAGAAGGTTTTTTTTTAAGTACAATTTTTTTGACAAAACTAGAAGTTGTCCTGTATCCAGGATCCAAGCGAGCCTTGACTGCGGCTCTTTTATCAGAAAAATTTTAATGCGCAAGCATAAACAGGCCTGTATTCTGTTTAAGTTAAATCCCAGAAGATCTTGATCAAAACATTAATCAAAGCTAATCAACATGAAATTGGTTAATTATGTCTTGATAGTACCAGCACCAATTGCTTATTTAATTACTCTAATTTAGGGTTAATCTTTTACCCACATGCTCTCGGGGCATAAAACATAAAAATTTAGTTTTTTGATGATATTTCTGTTTTCAAATAAGAATTTTAAATTTGGCCAGCATCAATCTCAACGTTACATTTTCTGTAGGGGTCGAAAAAAAGGACTATTATCATTCTTAGTATTAAAAAAAATAGGGCTTCTTTCCAAACCCTATTTCCATTTTGGAGAGTAGTTAAAAATTTCCCCCATTTCCATTTGTTAACACATCCAAAACTCTTCTATACTTGAATAAACCTTAATTTCTCCAACCTTAAAACGTACACTAATTGATTGTTAATCAAAATTCTATTATTTTTTAATTTTACTGTCATTGGATCATTATTAGACAGTTTTTGAACACTTAAACAGAAATGGCTGGCTCCTAAAGCGGCCCACACACGATCAATATATTGATCAATACAGGATAATATTGAATTATTGATCAGTATATTATTGTCCATGTGCAGTGTATATTAAACTAAATATTGAAGTCGATATCAAATATTGAAGGAATTTAAATTTTTTAAAATCCGGACATCAATACTGGTACGTGGTGGGAATATTGATCAGTTTTTTTATCAGTATATTCTTGTCGTGCCTAGTGAACGTTATTGATTGTTGTAAAAAACAGGTTTTTGAAGGTTGTCGCCATGAGTGAAGTTGATGTTGAAAACGAAAAAGAGCAAGTGATGCGAAGTTTCATTAAAACATTTGAAACGATGCCTATATTGTGGGATTCTCGCAATGCATCTTATAAATATAAAAGAAAACGTGGTGAAGCATGTAATCTTTTAACACATATATTAATGCATCACAAGTTTCCATAATTGCGTAGCTTATTGACCGTGGACCCATCAAATCAATGCTGAATACTTAAGATCTTCGACGCTCCTACCTGTTGCAAGATACCGAAGAGTAACTGCTAGTTTCTTTTTAACGGATAAAGCTTCTCGCATGATGGTTTCCTGACGCTTGACGTGAGATTCAATCATTGCTACGAGTGTATCAAACTTATATCTGTCCATTCGAAAATAGTTGCAGTAATCGTTTACATCACTTGAAACGATTTCTCTTAGTAAATTCATGTAACGTTCACCGTAACGTTCCTTTTTTGTTATCCACTCTTTAACCCATCGCTTACGGTTAACAATATGTTTTATTCGTAAGAATAGTAAAATAGTTGAACATGCTATTTTCTTCTTATTTCTCATTATTTCAACCCCTCCGCAATATAAACATCAAACAAACGTAGGAGCCGGCACGATAAGAAAACTAAATGATACTGAACTCTGAACATAAATATTGACTAAAATATTGTCAATAATAGTTAAGGAGTGCGGTGGTAATAATATTGATAAGCGGTTTGACAGTAATATTGACGATCCTATACTGATCAATATATTGACCGTGTGCGGGCCGCTTTAACAAGATCTTTGAATTGCTGTAATGAGAAGTGTATTTTCCTGAATATTCATCGGTTAATATTCTTGGATACTTGTGTTGTTTCGGAAATATTCACGTTTAAGGATATACTGATTGCGTTCAAGGGTGTCCATAGAGCGTTTTTCAGGGGGGGGGGGCAAAAACTTAAACAATACTTTTTTATATACAGTGTCACCAGTAAAGTCCGCATCATATGGTTTTTTTTTATTAATATCTTTATTCGAAATTTGACTTTGGTATCAAGTTCTGCTTCGATCGAGATGAAAATTAAGCAAAAAAATAGTAGTAACGTGATTCGCATTATCTGTCAAATTTTAAAAAATAATTCAAAAGTGGGGTTATTTCTGAAAATATCAAAAAAGTTATAGGAAAAGGTTTTTTTTAAATGCAGTTTCTAGCCCACATGCAAAATTTCGGCTGGATAAGATAATTTTTATTTTTTACCCATATTTTGTAAATTGCATCACTTTTGCAAAATAACACTCAACGTAACCTACATAAAACTTCTTAGTTTTGACAATGCTTTATTTCAGATACATTTTTTTAAAAGTATAGTTTATATTAAATGTGTTTTTTTACGAAATCAAAATTGGGCTATTAAAATTTGGTCGCAAAGTTTTTTTAAATGCAGTTTCTAGCTCACATGCAAAATTTCAGCTGCATAAGATAATTTTGATTTTTTAACAACCACTAAAATTTATTTTCCACTTAATGAACACTTTACTGATGATACTTTGTCTTTTTTGTCTTAATATTAAGGTGTACCATTTTCAGACATAAACTACGTTTTCAAAAATACTTATTTTATGAAGTTACCTTATACAGGGTCAAAAACAAATGAACTTTGCATCACATGCGACCAAATTTTAATAGCCCACTTTTGATTTTGTAGAAAAACACACATTTAATATGACGCTAGTTTAAAGAAAATGTATCTGAAATAAAGCATTGTCAAAACTAAGAAATTTTATGTATAGGTTGCGTTGAGTCTCATTTTGCAGAAGTGGTGCAATTTACAAAATATAGGTAAAAAATCAAAATTATCTTATCCAGCTGAAATTTTGCATGTGGGCTAGAAACTGCATTTAAAAAAAATTATAACTTTTTCGATATTTTCAGAAATAGACAGATAATTCGAATCACGTGACTACTATTTATTTGCCTAATTTTCATCTCGATCAATGCAGAACTTGATGCCAAAGTCAAATTTTGAATAAAGATATTAATTTAAAAAATCCCATCACTTTACTGGTGACACTGTATAACACTATTTATTTATCTTATGCCTAATGTATTAATTTATTGATATGTTTTTATTATGTAATTGTTCAGTTTAGTGATTTGTTGGTATACTAACTAACCACTGTACTATTCAATATTTATACTGAATTATGAAATAAAATAGTAATGTGGGCGCCTAAGAGGGGGGCAAGTGCCCGTTTTACCCCCCCCCCCCCCTATGGACGCCCTTGATTGCGTTTGCAAACACTGTCCGTTAACTAGTTACGTTAAAAGGTAATTAGTACATTGATTTAATTGAGAAAAATTGATTAGAATCCGTTTAGCGCAATTGTTTAGTGAGTATGTCCGCCAAGAGGAAGGGTTTTGGTTTGATTCTTAGGGACATAAAACTATTTCATTTTAAAAAACTGTCAGAATGCCGTTAGATATTTTCCATCATATCTAAAACAAATAACACATAATGATATTAATTTGATTATTTATTAAAAGTTCTATTCACGGCGAGATAAGCTCTGCTGTGTCTGTAAGAAATAATTAAACATTGTCTATTGAGTGCTGACATTGAATGCTAATTTTTGTTTATTCACCCAAAGTTCAATGGGTTTAATAATTTTGTAAAGTAAAAAAATAATATTGTTATGATTAATCAATATTTTGTTATAATATTATGTAGCTTAAAATTAAAAAAAAAATATTATCAACCAGTCGCTAAGCACCATTGGGAGCCTGGGATTTAGGATTTTAATTAGCTGAGAGGTTTAAATTGTAGGGGGGTAGTTTATAATTTTTTTATGGCGATTTCAGCTTACCAAGCATACCACCAATTAATATTTTTTATAACAACAAGGAGTATCTGAAAGTTACAAAAGCATAATATAAGATTAAAAAAATATAAACAACATTTACCTGCATAAGAACAATTACTGGTTCTAAAAACTCTTTTAGCAAACCTTTTATTTTATAGGCTAATCTAAGCTAGAAGCATAATTATTACTTAATTTTAGCAAGCACACTTACCTTAACATTGATGCACATTTATTTTGTCTATTATTACACAGTGACACAAAAAACCAATTTGCTCGCACCAAAAAAATTATTAAATTGCTATCTAAAGGATATCTCCTACTTGTTTGACTTAACCAATAAATTAAATTTTTTAAATAATTACTTTTTTTTTATTAGTAGTAATTTTTTTAGGTAAAATTTAAATTTTTGGAAAAAATTAATTAATAATAAATGACACGTGTCATAATAAAATTTAAATATGACAGTGTTGTTATTAGTCCAGGACGTGGGGGTTTTTTGAATGCAAAAGGTGGGGTAGTAGCGATTTTTTAGTATGTTGTTAGGCTTGGGGCCCTAATGAAAAATCCAAGTTTTCGACCTCGAGGCGCATGCGCTCGAGCCGCCATCTTGGATTTTAGGTACAAAAATTTGGTTTTTTGATAATAACTCAAAAACGGTCGCTTTTACGACAAAGGATGTTCTATACAAAGTTAAAGAGGATAACATTTCCTACATTTTTTGTAGCACACATATCGCTCACTGGGTGCAATAATGGCACATTCAAAAATTGTAAGTTTTGAGAAAATCATCAATTTGTAATCTTGAAATTAAATATATTGAGTTTTAAAAAAGCTGTCTTATTTAATTAAAAAACTAATAATAAATTATGTTGAATATTTAAGCTCGAATGGTATTGCACTTTATTTTTTTATTCAAACTGTATATATTTTTTTTAAATTGGAAAATATTAAGTTGTGCCATTGTTGACTTTTACGTACATACGTCACTTCATTAAATAAAATGGTCTATTTTAATAATTAATTTTGATGAAAAATATGTGTTTCTGTTTTAACAGTATTTTATTGCAAAAAGGAACAGGAACAGGTTAAAAAATAAAACATGTTGTTTATTTGGTTTGAACATGAACTAACAGTCTAGCTTTTAACTATAAATAACGACACATAACTAAAAAAATTACAATTGAAAAGGCAATACTGGCACAACTAAACTTATTCCACTAAAATTAGCAATAAAATATAAAATAATAACATGCAATATTGACACCACCTGTAATATGCCACTGTTGCATTATTAAAAATGTAAAATTTGTTCCAACTTATCGTATTAAAATTCAAGTGCCACTGTTGTCTACGTACTCGATCAAAAAAACGCGAAATTCAATAGTGACACTAGTGCCATCTAGCGAGTTCCACTAGAGATAACTTTATGCCACTATTGTTAGTGTGACAAATAAGGTATTCAAGCTAATATGGTATCACTTACTCAATATGACCAATTATTGAGATGTGCCACTATTGAACCCAGTGAGCGATATGTTAGGAGTTACAGCTCCGTGAAGTTGCACTATTTGAAAAAAAAATGTGGAAACTTTTTGGTTGTTTTATTATATTATTCTTATTATTTATAACTATGGTTTTACATAATTATAAAAAAAACTATAGGCATTTAAATGTTATCATTTAACAGTAGTATACTTTTCGTAAACAAAGTTAAAGGCGAAAAGTATATCACATTTTCTTTTTAAATTTAAGAATACTAAATTATGATTTTATAGCGTTAAAAAATTAATTTCTACTACATTTTGGTACGTTTCGATGGTCCGGATTGGTTATTGTCGGTGTCCTGTAGTTTTTTCCTGATTGAATAGGAATGACGTACGTAGTGTCACAATTACTGAAGGCATGCAAGAAGAAAATGTGCTTGGTTGCTTCTTGGTATTTGAGGCTACTTGCTGAATATAACCTCTCAGCAGTTTTTCCTCTTCCAGGTTTACGGAAGTAGATAGAACTTTCGGTCGGTGCTAAATAGCCAAATAACAAAATATAATACTTTTTTTTTCGAATAGTGCGAATTCCCGCAGCTGTAACTCCTAACATATGTATGCTATAAAAAAAAATGTTCTACAAAAAATGTAGGAAATTTTATCGTCTTTTAATTTGTATATAATATCTTTTGTCGTGAAAGCCACTGTTTTTGAGTTATTATCAAAAAAACAAATTTTTGTACCTACAAATCCAATCATTAGGGCCCCAAGCCTAAAAAATACTACAAAATCGCTACTACCCCACCTTTTGCATTTAAACACCCCTTTTTGATACCCACGTAGTGAAGTATATTATGCCATTTAGTAGAATATCCTTTAAAACTAGCATTTTAAAAAGAAATTAACAAAAGTGTAATAAACCTCAACCATTGCCATTTTCCATCAAAATTTTAATAGGTTTAATATCGAATCTGTAAAAAAACCGAAAGCCCGTAACATGTGTCGATTATGTGGTGGTAGAAATTTTTGATTTCTAAACTTTGTAATACAAAAGGAATAATAAACAAATATAATGGTATATTCATTTTACTTACAAGCCTTAGTTAAAAAAATTTCAGAAAGCATTTAACTCAATAAATATTAAATACAGGATTGCCGAGAAGTCCGGAATAAAATTGAGAGGGACATCTTTTGCGTATATTGTCAATCTTCTTACTTCAAGCCCCTAGGAGGGAGAATGGGTAAGATCTAAATCTTAAATGGATACATACCCCTATTTTATATAATTTTTTTGGATTCTGCATAAAATTCTAAACATTTTCTAATAAAAGCATTATTAGTCTATACTTAACAGTTTTCGAGATATTGACTCTTGAAAAATTACATTTTTGAACTTTGATAGCGTCTAGCTTTGTAACTGTACGTCTTAGAGCAAAACGGCTTACATGTCCCTATCTTCGATTTTTATTATCTTTCCAATAGTGTCAACTTCCGGTTAAACCGGAAGTACTATAATTTCTTACATCCGGTTTATCCAAAATTTGACACTATTGGGAAGATAATAAAAATCGAAGATAGGGACATGTAAGCCGTTTTGCTCTAAGACGTATAGTTAGAAAGCTAGACGCTGTCGAAGTTCAAAAATGTCATTTTTCAAGAGTCAATATCTCGGAAACTGTTAAGTATAGACTAATAATGCTTTTATTAAAAAATGTTCAGAATTTTATGCAGAATCCAAAAAAATTATATAAAATAGGGGTATCCATTTAAGATTTAGATCTTACCCCCCCTCTCTCCTAGGGGCTTGAAGTAACAAGATTCACAATATACGCAAAAGATGTCCCCCTTAAAATAAAAATCGACGGGTCCGAGCGATTTTCCACATTTTCAGTTTAAAGCAGGAAAATCGAGGTGTTAAGTTTTCGTTGGACCACTCTGTATATGCTTACATTTTGATGTTATTCTTTGTTTTTTTATAGACATTTGTCAAAGATATGACGACATCGATCTTTTTTTTAATGGAAACATACACCTTGTGATACATAATTTAAAACCTAATATCTCGTACAATATGCTTATAAATTTTGACGCGATTCTGTCAAGCTAGTTCAAAATGGCGACTGTTAAATTTTTTTTTAAAAATCTCTATTTAAATAAGCGGAAATGATAAATCATTGATTTTTTTTTTACCTTTTAAGGAGGGAAATCTTCATTGTTTCACGTTCTGACATTTTATGACATGACAACTTATAAAATTAATTTAGGTATTTCCGAAGTATTATTTTACAATTTTGTAAACAAAAATGGTTTTGTCGGAAAGACAGCGTATCGAAGTCTTGATATTGTTAGCATGTGGTGATGAAATAAGAAGGCAAAATAAAGTGTGCACTTTATTTAATGCTAAATAATATAACAATAAAGATTTCTTACTTTGAAAGGTAAAAAAACATCATTCCCGCTTATTTAATAGAGATTTTTTTAAAACTTTTAACAGTCGCCATTTTGAAATAGCTTGACAGAATCGCGCCAAAATTCGTAAGCATATTGTGCGAGATATTAGCTTTCAAATGATTTATCACAAGCTGTATGTTTCCATTAAAAAAAAATATCGATGTCGCCATATCGTTAACAAATGTCTATAAAAACAAACGGATAACGTCAAAATGTGAGCATATATACAAATAAATTGACGTGTCCGAGCGTTTTTCCCAAAAGTTACAGGTTAAAAGGCTATATTCATTTTATTTCGGACTTCTAGTCAACCCTGTATATTGTTAAATAAAAAAGCAATTTTCTTTTTTTTTCCATCTTGTATTAATGAAAATTATATAAGCCTTATTTAAGCACAACTAAATATTGAATATTATGAAATTTTTATGAAAATTTTTGTCATATCATAAACCGCAAATTCCTGGTTCCTTAAGGTGTTTGATTAAATTTTTCTATATAAGTATGTAGATTTAAGCCGGTAGTGTTGTTAAATATTTACAAGAAGTAGCTATAGAATAGTTATTTTTACACAATATGTTTTATACTGTACTCATAATTCGGGAAATTTAATGAAAAAGTCGAAAAATGACATTGAATTATTACAACTTATCCAAATTTTAAAAAAATTAAAAAATAATTTTTAAATATTATTGTTTGTAAGAATTTAATTTATCATTTGGGTACAATTTATTTTTCTCATAATTAAGCTTTCCTTAAAATCGGGCTATGCTACGTACATAATTATTTATTTGATTTTAAATTTAAATCAAATTTTTAATTTATTAAATTTATTGTCATTTTTCGGTTTTTCAGTGTAAATTTTTCAAATCACCTATTGAGTTATATAGAACATAATATTTTCAGCCAAAAAGGCATAAATCCGGCACATTTAAAAAAAAATGCCCACAATGTGCTCTTAAAAATTAATAAATGCATTTTTCTTAAGAGTTTACCATCGCTTGTAATTGCCAGATGCATTTATGCCATTTTCTCGAAACCCTCTAAACCTATCGAATTTATTTCAAGATAGATTTGTTTATTTATAAATAATAAAGTAATTTTTGTACATTTGACTTGTACACTTTTAACGATCGCCACGATAAATATTTCAAAAATACTTGCAGGCGTTCGGCTGTCACTAAAACTCACTATTTATCTTAAATCATATTTTTATTTTAGTCCATTTTTGGTAGAAAATAATTTTTTAATTTATCCTATTTAAATTTAAATTTAAGTAAATCGTATGTGCTTCCGAGAAATTCGGTACCAGCGGAGGCCAAAAATAGTATTTATTTTACATGCGGTGAGGAACTCTTAAACTAAATTAATTTTTTTGTTAAAATGTGCTAAATTTTCAAAGCTGTCCGCCAGATGGTGTAATATGTTTGCGGTGCAATAATGATGCAGTGCGATACGTAGACGCTATGCTTTGCAATGCGGTGTAAGGCCTCTCACATACCAACGCAAATGCGCTATGAAAACTGATGTACAAGACGTGATTGATCCGGAAGAACAACACAAATAATAATATGTACTTTTACTAAACTCTTCCTAGTGAATACGAGTTCTTCTTACTAATGAAGGTGATGTCACAATCCAGTTAATTAATAGGTATTTATGTTGTTCTTCTGATTTTAACAAACTGTATTTATAAAGCAGCTCCATCATTACAATTATACCAAAGCTAGGTCATAGAACTTATACTGCTACTTAGGAGTAGATACAAAAGTTAAAAAACAAGTAAGAAAAATGCTTAGAAATATTATTTACATTTAAATTTTAAAAAAAAATTAATAAACAAGAACCCAATGAATTGTAAAGAAAGACGAAATCTAAAGACATGCCAGAATGTTACAACCATTTATACTTCTATCGCCTGAAAGGCGTAGGATTAAGTAAATCAACAAGATATTGTATGTACATTAAATATCTTTCATACAACTTTCTTAATAATTTAGAAAATGTAGTGATTGGATTTAAAAAATGGAATTCAATTTTTAGCAAAAACGATAAACTTGTAATAAAAAAAAAAGTCATAAAAATTATTTTCTTAACTCACTTTAACATTAATTTACAAAACCTTATTTTTAGAAAAAAATATTCATAACAATAACACAGGTATAAATCAGAAACTCGGAAAAATTTCACTAATGTTCTTACCATTGGTATCATTACCTACCGTGCGAGCAAAAATTATTTGCATCAAAGAGGCCTTGCAACTAAGGACGTAATGCTTAGCCGTAGAGCTTAATACCTGTTGGGTGTTAGTAACTACCTGAATTAACAATCAATCAGTTATTCCGTCATCTTTGACGGTCGTTACAAGTAATTTGATTTATCGCTAATTTTTCCAATTTCTTGAACAATCCACACAATGGGCTTTACGGAACAGCACAAAACATTCATGGTTGAAGCGTATTTTTGAAACGGGGTTAGAGTAAATGGTGAGTGGCAATACAATCCGGATTTGTGCATTGACGATTTTCACGAACGTTTTCCTAACGTTGCTTTTATTGCTGGGGATTTTTATCATTGCCTGAAAAGAACCGTGGCTGTGTTTGGGGAAACATGTTCTATACAACACAAAAAAGGGGCAGGAAGACCATCTGTAAGAATAGAAGAACTTGTTGCATACGTTCGTGAAATAATGCAACATACGCCAACAAATTGTATAAGAAGCCTGTCCCAAGAGGTGGGATCTTATGGAACATGCAGGACTATTCTTAAGAAGCAGCTAAATTTATTTCCTTATAAAGTGCAAGTATTCCAAAAAATACAAGCCGCAGATTTTGAAAGACGCAGGAATTACCCTCAATGGTTTACCTAACATTTATTGGAAAGAAGAAATTACAAGAAAGGATTATCCAAGAATGTGGTAACATTTCTTCAGAAATGCTGGTCAACACTTTCGAAAATATGAAAAGACGTGTGAATTTATGCTTGGAGCATGGCGGTGGCCAATTTCAGCGATTTATGTAATTCTTTTTCTTTTTCTTTCTGTATATTCTTACTTTGTTAATTTTGTAAACAACAAAAATAGATTTGTATTTGTCTACTTATTTTATTACTCATTAGTTTGGCATATCACGTCATAATAATAATTTGACAAAATTTTAACCTAGATTTGGTTAGATTTATCGTCCCCATATCACTGTGATCTAAACCAAGCTCTACGTTTTTTAATCCAAGCCCTCTTTGATGCAAATAATTTTCGCTCGCACGGTATAACTTTTTCTCTCTTAGTTAAATGACTGAAATGCTTATTAAATCGAAAAGTATATGCTTTTTTTGTTTAATTTATATTAATTAAAATGAAAAACCTACTTTATGTTGTCTAATTAAATAAACGTCCACCATAAATAAATTAACTTGTATTATTTCAACTCAAAATTTATTTTTAAGATGATCTAAAGCGCACTTAAATCCTACATTGATTTCTATTTCGAGAAAAATTTTCAAATCAAAAAAAAATACGTTAATGATTTAAAAACACACCTTATGGAATGTACACTAAAATAAAACAGCTTCTAATCAGTAAATATACGACTGCCAAGTTTTAAAATAAATATACTGGATGTTGATCTATAACTGGATAAATCTTGTTTTAAATTTTACCACATAGAATATACCGGGTGGCCCACTCTCAACGCAGGATTCCATAGCATCTAAACTGTTCAACTTTTTAATATTTTTTAAAAACAGAGTTATTAACGATTTTTCAAAAATTTTGTGTTTGTAGCACGTAAAGAATATGCACCTGTCGGTAGTACAGACTGACAGAAATAAATGAAATTTGGGTTATGGAACATGATTGTTCAGTAGCGTCTAAAGTATATTTTAAAAAACAAAAATATTAAAGTACCGAAGTCTTTTAAAATGCCTTTCTAAATGTAACAATTTTAAAAATGTAAAAAATCTTAAAAGTATGTTATTTTAAATACAGAACCTATTATTTTTTATGCCTAATCGAAAGACATTTCTAATACAATTCTAATTATAATAGGGTTTCCTATACCTACCTTTTATAGTTTTCTATGAAATAGCTTTTTTTCCCTTTACCATATAAACTCAATGCTTATTTTCTCATAGAGTGCCTTGAATGCCGCACGGTGTCCGTACGACGCTCTTTTTCTAAAGTACCATGAACACCCAACTATTAATTTTATTAATCTTAAGTCATTTGTAGTGACATTTTTCAGTATTTGCAAATTAAAAAATTATTTTCTAATTATAAATAGTTTTAAAAATAAAGTTTTTCTTTGGAAGAAAGAATTAAGATGATTCTGGTATTGGGCGAATGCGAACAAAATTGTTTTTTAGCATAACGAACGTATGCTGCGAGATACCCCGATCGAGAGTGTCCAGACCGGAGAGTGTTTGAGAGACTGTTACAAAGATTTAACACTACGGGCAACGTCGCATTAAAATACTATTAGTAAAACCTGAAAATAATGAAGCAAATCAAATAACTGTGCTTCAGGCCGTTGTGGAAAATCCCAATATAAGCCATAGAAATATTAACAAATATTTTTACATTAGCAGACCTATCATTTCCAAGATTTTAAGGCAACAAAAATTGTATCCTTATCGCTATCAATTACATCGAAATTTATATCCAGAAGATCACGTATCAAGAACACAGTTTTGTGAATGGGCACTGGGAAAACTGGAAGAAGATTTGAACTTTTTTCGTTATGTTATGTTTCCTGACGAATGCACGGTTTACAATACTGGCCATGTAAATAGGCATAATTTTCACTACTACGATAATCAAAATCCACACGCGATTATACCAGTGAAAAATCAAAGAAGATGGGCAATAACCGCTTATTCTGAAAGGGGTGTAAGAGCACACCTAGACAATGTGTTTCCAAATAAGTGGATCGGTAGAGGTGGACCGCAGAGATGGCTACCACGTAGTCCCGATTTTTACAAGTTTAGACTTCTTTTTGTGGGGATATGTAAAATCTACCGTTTATAACATATCTCCGACAACTGAAGAGGATATGAAAAATAGAATTAGAAATGTGTTCCGCAGTATTCCTAGAGCAATGCTAAATAATGTAAGGCTGTCTTTTGAAAACCGACTGACAAAATGTATTCAATACGACGACGGATTATTTGAACAATATCTATAATGTTATTAGTTTTTAATTTTCTTATGTACTACCTACCTACTTTTTAAGACTATGTTTTGTTTAATAAAAAAATTATTTCTGTCGTTTTAAGTTTAAGCAATATCATTAATTTTTCCCTTAAAGAAAAACTTCAAATGACTTAGGATTAATAAAATTAATAGTTGGGTGTTCATGGCACTCTAGAAAAAGAGCGTCGTACGGACACGGTGCGGCATTCAAGGCACTCTATAAGAAAATATGCATTGAATTTATATGGTAAAGGGAAAAATAGCTGTTTCATAGAAAACTATAAAAGGTAGGTATAGGGAACCCTAGTATAATTAGAATTGTAATAAAAATGTCTTTGATGTCTAATGATGGTTTACTAAAACAGCCTGGGTTCTGGTGAATAGCAGCAGCTTCCTTAAACTTTCTTTTCCTCCAGTGTGGTTCCTTAAGTAGGATTTCAGCTTCTGACCACATGATATGGTGACCATGTTTCCAGGCATGGTCAGCTGCACCTGACTTTTCGGTCTCTCCTTTTAACGTATTGTTTTTGTGTTCTTTAATCCTTGTCTCGATCTCAGGTTACTAATATAACACAGTTACAAGAACATTTAGGGAACACAAGGGATTGTATTTTATTTTTACATGCTTTTTCCGGATGTGATACTAGGTATTTCAGGACTTTTTAAAAAAGGTAAAATCTCTTGTTTTCATATGTTAGATAAGAATCAGAACCTTAAAGAGTCTGCCTTGATATTTTCTGAAAAGTCTGTAGATAAAGATAAATTAATTGAAATTGGTGAAAAATGTCTAAATCAACTTTATGGTGGTCTTAAAACTAATACATCTATAAATAACTTAATATTAGGCATAAAAAATAATAGGGTATGTATTTAAAATAACATACTTTCAAGATTTTTTACGTTCTTAAAATTGTTACATTTAGAAAGGCATTTTAAAAGACCTCCGTAAATATTTTTGTTTTTTAAAATATGCTTTAGACGCTACTAAACAATCATGTTCCATAACCCAAATTTCATTTATCTCTGTCAGTCTGCCTGTACTACCGACAGGTGCATATTCTTTACTTGCTACAAACACAAAATTTTTGAAAAATCTTTAATAACTCAAAAACTGTTAAATTTAAACATTTTATATGTTATTCAGAATATTCTTAGAATTGATCATCCAATCCAAAAATATCATAATATGTAGGGTGTTCCATTAAAAAAAAAAGTATGTTCGATATACCCTGACTATTTGAGATACCCTGTATACTTTAAAATAATAAATTATAGACCCAATGCCTCCCTATAACTCTGTTTTTAAAAAATATTAAAAAGTTGAACAATTTAGATGCTATGGAATCCTGCGTTGAGAGTGCATGGGCCACCCGGTATGATTCTAAAAACATTTTATTTTATACAGGGTATTTTAGCAACAGTGCGTCAAAGTAAAAAGCTTCCTTGTGCTTAAAGGTATAAGCGAATGTTTAATAGTGGTTTTATATGGAATCCTTAAAAGCCTATTTTAAACTTCTTAAGGAACATACAGGAAGAACACACTTGGGATATACTGTATACAGCACTGGTAAACCGAAGACTTTTAATGTAAAAAGGAAAAAGTCCGGGGTCCAGTATCTGCTAACCCTCCTATTTTTTAGTATGTGGACCAGTGACTTCCAAACTATATTTTTTCAGGTCATTTGTTTTTGATTATTTATTTTCTGGTGTCCTATAAAATTTCGATAAAATGATGCGTTATGAAGAAATTTGAAAAGTATGGGTCCTTAACGGATATCAAGGCGACTTACAGCAATCTCATCAGTTGCTAAATCAAGTCAGCCTTTTGCTTTTAGTATTGTCTATGGAGAACTAGAGGGTAGGAGCAATACCCTCTCAGAGGGTATTGGTAGTAGGCCGATCGACAATGGCAGCATTTTCAAATTCTGTCCCGGTTTTTTGGTTAGTTCGCTATTGGCCGATAGATGCTCTCGCGTCACAAGTGGGCTGGTGTCGTCTTCTTCTTCGCTTTTTACTTTTACTTTTGACAAATTGACATTTTATTTTCCAAATAACAAATAACGTTTGAAGACAAGACGAGACAAATAACGTGATTTCCATATTTATAATAAATAATGGTAGAGTTTATAAAAGTAGAGTTTGCTTTGTGTCGCGGTGTAAGACAGGATCTTTTTCAGAGAGGAAACGCAGCCAAATAAGTCTCTTTCTAGCTCCAAAGGTATATCTAGAATGTTTAATACCCTGTATTTTAAAAACCAAGCATCGTTGGAACTTTATACAGGCCGAGTTTACTAATAAGTATAATAAAGTAAGTGTAAATTCATATAAAATTCCTTATTTGTTCCTTAAAGAACTAATTTAAATAAAAATAGTTATCGCGTCCATTAGAAACCATTTATTTGATAGCCCACTTCGAACACGAGCGCCATCTTACGACGACTCGTAAAGCTGAATTACCGATGCTAATTTGGGACCGAATCCAATGCATTGCGATCGGCTTCCTACCTCAAGTCCTCCATGGTATTGTCACCTATCGCAAAGTTTTACTCTTTCTATTGTAATGCCACAACGGCTGCTGGATTTAGCATTTGAAAATTATGAGATTACCGTAAGTCGCATTGGCATCAGCCCTAACGGATGACCCATACTTTCCAAATTATCTTCAAAACGCGTCATTTAATCGAAATTTTATATAATAAATAAAATATAATCAAATAATTACCTGGAATAATACAGGGTGTTATTTAAGTATGTGGCCAAACTCCAAGGAATGCTTATTTAAGTAATTTTAAGAAGAAAAGTTTATATGAACATGGGTCCAAAAATGCATACTTTTAACGATACAGGGTGTCAAACTTTAAAAAAAAATCGTAGGTTCGTAAATATCTCAATACTCTTTTATTTGATTTTGTTGAAATTTGGCAACTCTTTGTAATAGCAATGGGAAAATTTAGCCTAAATTAGAATAAAATTATTAAGTCCAGTGGCGTCCCAGTCCAACTAATATTTTTGACAAAAAAATTGCGCGCCACTGACTTTTTTTTAAATAATGTATTTTTTCGAATTAAGCAACTACAAGTGCAACTATTTTATTTTTTAAGTTTTTTTCATATCTTGCTTTGTTTTCGAGAAAAAAAATAAAAACCACTTTATTGCGTGTCCCCGGGACAATAAGAATAAAAAATGTAAACTGAGTACCAAACTATTAAGCAATTAAAATTACACGAAAGTTCTCTTTGGAATATTTCGCATAAATTTTTAAATATTAAAATTTAAAACAGGACTTTCGTGTAATTTTAATTGCTTAATAGTTTGGTACTTAGTTTAATTTTTTTACTCTTATTGTCCCGGGGATATGCAATAAAGGAGTTTTTATTTTTTTTTCGAAAACAAAGCAAGATCTGAAAAAAACTTAAAAAATAAAATAGTTGTATGTATTTGTAGTTGCTTAATTCGAAAAAAATACATAATTTTAAAAAAAGTCAGTGGTGCGCCATTTTTTTGTCAAAGATATTAGTTGGACTGTCTACCGGGACGCCACTGGACTTAATAATTTTTATCTAATTGAGGCTAAATTATCCTCTTATTATTACAAACAGAATTGCCAAATTTCAACAAAATCGAAAAAAGAGTATTGAGATATTTATGAACATCCGATTTGTTTTAAAGTTTGACACACTGTGTCGTAAAAAGTATTCATTTTTGGGACCATGTTTATATGAACTTTTCTTCTTAAAATCACTTAAATAAGCACTCCTTGGAGTTTGGCCACATACTTAAATAACACCCTGTATGTATAGTTCGGAAGTCACTGGGGCACGTAATAAAAAATAGGGGGGGGGGGGCAGTGGGTAATTGACCCCCTCCTATTTTCAACATTTAACGATCGATTGTTTCTTGTTTGTTTTTCTCAATAGATGTAACTCCTTATGTTGAAGCAATCCGGGTGTTCCACCTAAGGAGGTAATCGGCTATATCTCAGAAAGTAATAACACTAGGACTTTGGGAAAAAATATATATCGATAAAAGCGGCCAAGAGAAATTGCTGGAAATTATTTTCAAGTTCGAAAAATGACCGTTAGGGGGCGTAAGAGAACTTTCAAAATAGGAATGCCGATTTTCTCTTGATTTTTCTTTAAAAAAATATGTTAAAAATATAAGCATTGTATTCTTCATAAAATTATGCAACATTTTTTTCTATTTTCAATAATAAAGTGGTGGGGGAAGGTCAAACTTTTTTTTCTTTCAAACGCTGATATCTCTGCTTTGGATAAACCCAAACAAGAATTCATTGAGCGTGTAGAGTTGCCTTTTATCAAGTAAACTTTGGAAACAAGCAAAACACCAAGATCCAATGAGCGTGTAAATTTACCTATATCAAGCAATTATGATATTATTAATAATTATAATAATATTAATTATTATTATCCCTAATTTCTCTAGTTTAACAAAAGATATCACGTTGCGGTTTTCAGTTCCTTATAGTAACTTTTCCTCCTCTACAAGCTGATGGGGTTAGTTTTTTTAATCCGACGTTTCGGATTCGAGCGACCAGCATCAACTGGATTTTTTATTCTACTATTTAATAGCCTTTATAAGCCTAAAATAAAATATGATGAGAAAGTCATATCATAACATTTGATTTTTTTGAGAAAATCCTTATTCATTGAGGAATTACGGAAAAACGCCATCTAGTGACCACCATCAGAATCAATATGGTATAGTTAATAGATCTACGTGTAGAGGAAAAGAAGGACTTTTTTTCAAGACCAAGTTTAATAAAATCGGTTTATCCAAAGTAGAGATATCAGCGTTTAAAAGAAAAAAGGTTTGACCTTCTCCCACCACTTTATTATTGAAAATAGAAAAAAATGATTCCTAACATAAAGTTGCATAATTTTATGAAGAATATAATGCTTATATTTTTAACATATTTTTTTTAAGAAAAATCAAGAGAAAATCGGCATTTCTATTTTGAAAGTTCTCTTACGCCCCCTAGCGGTCATTTTTCGAACTTGAAAATAACTTCCAGCAATTTCTCTTGGCCGCTTTTATTGATATATATTTTTTCCCAAAGTGCTAGTGTTATTACTTTCTGAGATATAGCCGATTACCTCCTTAGGTGGAACACCCGGTACAAAATTTGAAATTAATATCTTATTACTCTACTCGAATTATTCAAAAAAATCAGGTTTTAATTGCAAATTTTGACGCCCTGTATATCAAATATGATAGTCAAAAATGAAAAATGGAATTTTAAAAGTCACATTATTTTTGCTGAAGGAATTTTTTTCCAGAAATTCTTTATAAGCTGTATTACTATTGTCCCTTATGGTCCCAAAAATGTTTCCATTTTCTAATTGTTTTTATCTCTAATTATACAGGAATATTTTACTATGTCGCACTAATAGCTCATCCTGTATATAAAATTAATAAATTATATTTACAATGCGGTTATTTAACTAGGTATTATGAACTCTGAATACCCGTTTTAAATCAGACGGCTAAAGCAGTTAACAAAAAAAAAAGGCGAATAATTACGTCAGTAAAAAATTGTTTATCTCGATATAAAACTTCCACATCGCTCATTATTCTAGTAATTTTGAAAAAGCAAGAAACGAACAATAAAAGCTGTAGGAAAGAATTATTACAAGTAATTTTAAAAAATTTCTGAAATTGCTTATGGTTGCTTTAAATAACAGCATCTGTTTCCGTTAAATCTGCCAGTGAGCATTAGGATCATTTTGAAAACCAAAGTATTTACACCTTAGTGTTGATGGGTAGAATATTTTGACGTTCACGGAGTGGCAAGGTGCCCCTTGGCAGAGCCCCTAATCTGATCTACAATAACTGCTATCTCTGTAAGGACCTTGGCATACGCTACAGATTTTATCTGTTTAGTCTGTTAAACAACTAATTAGTAAAAATAAATAATAATTTTTGGTTGGTCCAAACATTGGTCTTATTATCAATTTTGTTGGCAATGTATTTGCGATTGTTTTTTAAAAACGTTTTTAAAAATAGAAAGGTTTTTAATTTGATCATGAAAATTTCTGGAATTAAAGAGCTAAGCTGCGAAATGCACAATGTATGATATTACCTGCTCTACTTTTACAAATACATTCTTAATCTTGAAATTATTTAATTTTAGACAAAGATTACTAAGGTTGAATATCTTACTACTTATCTGCTGTTAACACTTGAAAATGGTTACAGATATTAACTAACCAAAACGTTGTATTAAGTAACAAAATAAAGACAAGGTAATTTTTGATAATTCCTTATTGTCTACCACCTTCAAACATATTATACGTAAAGCTGTTGAATTAAGTTTTTATTAAAAAAGTGTTTTAAAATCGTCAATTCCATCGCTTTGGATTTTAAACAAGTATCGGCCTAGTCAATTTAATAACTGATATATTGTCTACTAAGATTTTTCAATTAATTAATCAAATTAAGGTTATTTTATGAACAGAAAAAACGAAAGTTCTCTCAAACTTCCTTATTTTATACGGACTACCACGTATAATAATATATTTTTTTTGTTTCTTTCTTCATTTCCAATAACTTTTATAAAAAGTTTTTTTATACGTAGGTATTCTATCAGTTTTTGAGAAAATAATTGTTTTCTCTAATTTTGATCTTTAATAGGGTATCGAAGAAAATTATTGAATATCATTTCAAAAATAAAGGAGTAAAACTCGAAATTCCGGTTGCGGAATTAGATATTTGTGCTCGATAAGGAATTGTCGAAAAATAAAATTATAGATACATGGACGTGAAGACTAACAATTTTTGAACTTTATCAAAAAATTTTAAAAATATTTTTTTAAATACGTTTCTGATTTATTTTCTCATCATGGCCTTCTTTCTTTTCTTTTCTAGTTAGGTATGAAGACACCCTATGTGGACAGATAGGAAATGTTCTCGCCTATCCATTGAATGAACCAGCAGCGTCATCATATTTACAAGAATGAAATTTATTTAAATTTTTGATAAAGATCAAAAATTGTTACTTTTTCACTTCCCCGTATCTAAAGTTTTATTTACCGACGATTTATTATGGGGCACAATAATATCCAATTCCACCACCGGCACTTCGAGTACCCTTTTATCTTTGAAAAGATATTCAATTTTAGGCAATTCAAGATCAAAATTTGAGAAATATTTCTTTTGGAATAAGGGATAGGGTAGGATACAAAAACGTTTAATAAAAGTTATTGGAACTAAAAAATGGAACACAAAAAAAATATTATACAGGGTGCTCCATTTGAAGTAAGCAACTTTAAGACAATTTCTGGTTTCAATCTAAGGTCGCGTATGGTTGCTCTTATTTCGTTTAAAGAGAGCGAAAATCCCATTATTATTATCTAAATTTGCAGGATTCAAATCGTATTACTTACACTGTGAGACACCCTGTATAGTTGTAAAATGTAATATTTGCAATTCAGGAGCAAACGTTATTATTTAAAAAGTTTGGCTTATTCTGATAAGTCCACAGAATTTTTTTTTAAATAACATCCAATTACGCAGAGTTCTTTCTGTAGAACATCATGTTTCTTGTTCTTAAATAACAACATTTTTCTTATTAATACCTTCACTTAGGTAACGGTTTCCTGTCTTCTACCACTCTACACATTATTTTGAAATTATAAAATTGTATTTTTTGTGTTGTAAACCAAACAATTATTACAATTAGACGTTCTTTCATCATCCATTTATTCTTTGACTTGATCGACGCTGTTTTATAAATGTAGCTATTTCTGTTTATTATGTTTAATCTTATGAAAAAAGGGTTATTAAAAGTATGTCCGTTTTTAACAATTTAGTTTTATATTCGCAATCAACTTACGAAAGCTCCATATGACAATAATGCTTTATTTTAATTACAACAGCCGTAACTTTAACACTTGTTTATGATCATAACTATACATTATGAATAGAATAATATACCTATATATAGAAAATTATTTAACATACTACTTACCCCGAATAAGGCGCCAATTTGGCCAAGAAGGGTGGCCCTTCCATAAGGGCAGCTTCCGCTGTCCCAGGATAAGTCAAACTAGGAATTTTTTTCCGCTTACACAGCTCATATTCCGTCCTTACAAGCATATGCATACAATATGTGCATAAGAGACCTATAAGTGCAGTTCCTATTATGCCTAGGATATATCCTGAGTGGTAGAATGCCAAGGGCATAGCCAGAATTCCTGTGCCGAAACTGCTTTTGAGAAGGTGAATTAGAGTTTCAAAATTTCTGAAAAAAAAAAGTAATCTGAATTTTATGATATACTAACTAGTGATAGAATAATGACAATATTTATAGTAAATACTTATATTATAATACATAGATATTAGGAAAATTGTTTTAATATGTTATTGATTGGTATATTGCCTGATTTTTAATACAGGAACCCAAAAGGAAGCACAGGCTATGTCAAAATATTTTATTTAAATAAATATTTTTTAAATATGAAAAAGGTTATTGTAGTTATTGCATTAAAAATATATTCTTATTTTAATCGCCGAAGACACCCGTCGACACGTTTTATATAACTTTGACTTGTGATAATATTTTACATAATTATATACAGCGTGTTCAGAGAAGTTCTAGACATATGGGAATTTCCTTTATTGTTGGTTCCAAGGCAAGTATGAAGATGATCCTTTTTTTGCAAGAAAAATATTATTTACAGACGAAGCTATGTTTACTTCCAACGGTGTGGTAAGCTCCCAAAAGTGTCGTTGGTGGAGTGACAACAATCCAAATTTTTTAATCAAATGCCGTAGTCAATATAAATTTAAAACAAATGTTTGGTGTGGCATTTTTAATGATCGGATCGTTGGACCATACTTTTTCCGACAAAATATAAATGCTTCCATTTACCTGGACTTCTTAAGGAACCAGTTGTCTCAATTTCTTGACGAACTGCCACTAACTATAAGACGTATAATTTGGTATCAACATGATGGGGCCCCATGCCATAATACCAACACAGTAACTGGGTATTTGAATGAAGTATTTCCGCAACGTTGGATAGGCAGACGTTCAAATATTCCTTGGCCAGCCAGGTCGCCTGACATCACACCACTGGACTTCTTTTTATGGGGCCGATTAAAAAAAATGGTGTATGAGCATAGACCTTTTCAGGATATTGACCATCTTGAAGCAGTAATAACAAACTGTATCCAAGAAATCACTCCCAATATGATACAGGCGACTGTAGGAGAAATTACAAGGCGTACTATAGTTTGCATGAAAAAAGGAGGGGACTTGTGGAGACATAATTTATCACTTTAAACTACTTTTTTTTAGATCACTTTTATCATGTAATTGCTAAAATATTGTTTATTATTCATATTCACAATTTAATTTTGCTCTAAGGAAATTAAATGTTTTTAATATTCCTGATAGGTAGATAGGTTGATTTGAGAACATGAAATAATCTCGCATTATTTTTTTACGTAATTGGTTTCCAACAAGAGGTAATTATTACTCAACGTGTATGGTACCCTGTAAATTAAAATATTTCAACGAAAAATTGTATCTGACCGCGTTTTGTAGTCCTTAGTAAAGTTTTCTTATAATAATTTGTTCTAAAATAAAAATCGAGGGTACTTCCTTTTTAACGTAATTCTGTGTTTCTATATTTTTTTGCCGCCCTATACATGATATCTTAAGTTTTGATATGTCAATATTATTTGCGCATCAAGCAAAACTTTTTTTAAAGAATACCTTTTTTTCGTAAAATGAACAATAAAAAAATTCCCATATGTCTAGAACTTCTCCGGACACGCTGCTGTATACTTTAATGATTTTTAATAGCATAAAGTAGTAGGCTTTTATAGTTTTACCTGTACTTTATCGAGGACTAGGACTAAATCAGCATGTCATTTTATAAAGTAAGACTTTTTATACATGTCAACATGTCTAATTGAAATTCAAATAAAAATATGTTGTGCTTGATATTTGTTGACCTTATTTATTACTGAAAAAGTCATGACGTTACCTATGTATACCATTCAAGATGATTTTTTTTAAACTGTCTATAATGTCTCATGTCCATTATTTTTTCGCATTTTGATAAGCAAGAAACTTTTATTTATAAACAAACAATACTTGTTTGTATACCCAGTTTTGCCAATTTAATATATTGCAATGAGAGTAACAATCAAAACCTGACGTGGTGTTTTAAATGGAAATATTGGGAATTTCCAAGAGCGTTATGTAAACATTAAAAATATTGAATTGTTTTTAATAAGGATTTAACGAGAAAACAACAAAATACTAATCACCAGAGCGCATAAAAAGTAATAGATGGAAGGGGACTACTGCATCATTTAATATAAAATCATAAAGCAGAGCTTTACGAAACGCAAATGCTTTCAGCCATCAAATAAATATTTCACATATAGGAATAAGTAAACTTCATGTAAAGGAGGATGATGTTACTGAAGAAATTGCAGATTATATTTATCGTTGGTCCAATGTGATTGCTTTTGAACTTGCTTTCCTCTTTTCTGGCGCTGCCTGCAGTTGCCGACGCTTCGCCTCTGGCTGAGCGAGCCGATTTGAACACAAATGTCATGGAAAGGATTAATTTTCCTTTCAAATTCCTTATAATATTTATCTTGAACCATTTGGGCCGTTGTATTCCATAAAAAACTTAACATTTGATTCTTTATGGTCAATACCACAACCACCTTGAAAGAAGCCGTGAAACAGAAACATTCACAACACTGCTTGAAGATCCATGTGTCACGTGCCTTTTTTGAGGTTATCCATGCTTTAGTATGTATTTACGCGTGACGTGGGTCTTAACTTTGCGGTTTTTCGTATTAATTTGTATTTTTATCCGGTTTTCGATTGATATCTAATAGCAAATTTAAGTGACATGATTGCTAAGAACCTCTACAAAATATTAGTGAACATTTTTTAGGCGGATTTGCTGTAATAGCATTAATAAAGTGAAAAATCCAACAGCCTGGCAGGCCTGGCGGTTTGTTTACGGGTCTTATAAATGACGGCAGAATTTTATTTGTTTTAATTTAAAAGTTGTGTTTTTGGTATTCTTGTTAGCTCTTTGGGATAAACTTTATTGTTTTGTGGTTACAGTTAATTTATTAAATATTGAAGTGTTTATTTGACTTAAAGGTATAAGTGAATTAATTTAAAAATTTCACTAGTAGAGATAGTTCGTAAGTAGGTAGGATACCTCTAGATGTAAGTACTATTTTTTCTTTTAGTTTATTTATCAACATGCCAAGCCCCTGCTGTATTCCTGGGTGTAAGTCTAACTATAAAAATGTTTTAAAAGCAGGTGAAGACAGTAGGGTAGAGTGGGGGATTATCGGCCCCTTAAGGGAAGTATCAAATATCTCGGAGAGTTTCTGATTTGAACAGGAACTGGGAGGTTTAAATGAAAGATAAGACGTTCGAGAACAAAATATATGGAAATTAGAAATGAACAAAACAGTTTTAAAACAATATAGAATTTTAAATATATATACTAGTGGGCCGGCAATACCCGCAGCTTGGGGGTAATTTCAGCCATGGGCCGCAATTAACCAAAATTGTTTGTACTGGCAAAAATCACACACATAGGTTTTCGGAAGTACAAGATGCCCTTGTGGTTTTTCGTCTATACGTCCGCGGCATCTGAAAACAACCGAAAATTTGAAACAAAACGTCATGGGGTAATACCGGCCATGGCTATATTACCCTCACAATAATGGCCGGAATCACCCCTAAAACAATAAACTAAAATATAACACATTATTTAAATATGCCTAAACTTACGTCGTTTCTAAGCAAATTGAGTAAAGAAAACATAATTTTATTTATTTGTATACTTGCAAACTATTTTTACAACTTACCTTTATTGAAATATAGAGCCTTAAATACACACCTTTCTTATAACACCAAGAGGTTTTTCGTACAACTCTCTATAAAAATTATACAGCTTCCTCTAACACTGTCTAAACGATACCAACCGTTAGATTTGTGAACATGCTTGATTGGTAGGCGTAAGCCGCGCTAAATTATTTATCGGAGTGGGAGAAACTTGACGGCCGGGATAACCCCCATGGCCGGTATTCCCCCACTCTACCCTAATATATATACCCGCATTGCTTTCAGTTATATCAAAGGTGATGGAGAAAGCTATTAACCAACAACTTATAAAATACCTGGAAGGCCTTAAAATTATCAGCAACCATCAGTATGGTTTTCGTAAGTCCAGATCAACAGGAGACCTACTAGCCTATGTCACTCATCTTTGGAGGAACGCAATCGAACATCATGGGGAGTCCCGGGCTATTGAACTGGATATCTCTAAAGCCTTTGACCGTGTCTGGCACGAGGGGCTCCTAAGCAAACTGCGTTCTTATGGTATGCCCGGTCGATTTTGTTCATGGTTGTCTAGCTTCCTCAAGGACCGCTCTCTGCAAGTGGCGATTGACGGGTTTCTCTCAGACACCTTCACCATCAATGCTGGTGTTCCTCAAGGGTCCATATTATCTCCCACTCTCTTCTTACTGTACATTAACGACCTTCTAGCGAAAACAGAAAATCCATTATATTGCTTTGCTGACGACAGCACACTTATCTCATCTTTTACTTTGAAACCTCAAACATCGGCTACTGACGCACATCTTCGCAGACAACATGAGGTATCACGCCTCAATAAAGACCTGGAAGAAATTTTGTCTTGGGGTGACAGTAACCAAGTCGAATTTAACGCTCAAAAAACCCAGGCTGCAGTTTTCTCTAAGAAGGTCAACATTGCAGAACCCGATATCGTTATGGCAGGACACGCAATTCCACTGACTTCGTCTATTAATTTGCTGGGTGTCAACCTGGGAGGAAATATGTCTTGGCATAATCACGTAGTGGCAATCGCCAGGGCAGCTTCTCAGAAGCTCGGTATACTTTTCCGTACCAAAAAGTTGTATACACCTCAACAACTTTTGACACTCTATAAAGCCCAGATTCGACCATCACTGGAATACTGCTCTCATATCTGGAGTTCTGCACCGAAGCATACCCTTCGGTTGTTGGATTCCATCCAAAGGAGAGCCGTTCGTCTAATCGGCGACCACGAGCTGACTAAGAACCTTGACAGCTTAGAACATCGAAGACAGGTTGGTGATTTGACTCTCTTCTACAGATATTTTCATGGCAAGTGTTCGACAGATATTGCCCGCTCGATTCCACCTAGAGTAATGCATAGCAGAAACACACGACGAACCACTGCCGCCCATCCCTATGTGGTTCAACTTAGTACACCCCGAACATCATTGTTTCAGAACTCTTTCATTTGGAGGACGTCATCTTTGTGGAACGGCCTTTCTGAGACCGTGTTTCCAACCGAATATAACCTCCAACGATTCAAGAAAAACGTGAATCGCTTTCTTCGCACACGCACCGCTCCCAGAGCGCCTTAAAGGATTTTCCTATAGTGCTTGTGCTCGATCATAAAAAAAAAAAAAAAAAAAAAAAATAGTTTAGATTTGACCAATAACTGTATAAATATTGTTAATTAGGTTTCAGTGGACATTGATATGAAGGTAAAGGTTTTTTTAAAACGTAATGAATTGGCTTACAATGATTTAAAATCGATTTTACCCTTTGAAATGAACCTAAGCAGGTGGTCTCAACTTGACAACCTATTGTCTCGGTACCAATTCATACATTGTGAAAGTAGCGAAGTTACCCAGATAGTAGGTGACTTTCTTAAGACAAGCGTAGATTAGATTTCTTAAACAAAGCCTTAAGCTTACTAAATTTTGAGACTTAAGAAGATAATAGTCAATCCTGTAATTTAAACGCAAAAGCTAATAATTTGTATAATAGAATATTACTTTTAATCGATGAAATAAATCTACTCGTAGTGAAACAAAAACAGCTTTTCAACGCAATATTACTATTATTTAATAATTAGGTAAGTTGTTCTGGTTATCCTAAACTATTTATTACTCTTTTGTACATTTTTCAATATTAATATAGTCCCAACAGAGCCAAAAATAAAACAAAAAATATCAGAAAAAATAAAAAAACTCGCCCATTGCCGCGCGTCATACTAAAAGCTTGTGGATCCGCATCCGCAACTCCCAGCTGATGCGGCGTTGCCCGATGTCACTTCATGGCTTCTTTTCAAAGTAGTTGTTTCATTAAAATGTTTTTTCATCATATTGTAGCCGTCATCTTCTAGAATTTTTGTATTCCGGCAAAGTATCTCCTGCTAATTTATAGTTTTTTTTTCAGCAGAAATTGAGAATTTTTTTTTCACGCTGACTTCTTTGATTTCACTGTATTTGGGGGTGCCGTGTTACGAACTGCTTCTTCTATTTGATTAGAAGAATTACTTCCGAATCTGTTTTTGCTTGAGACACTCATTTTGTTTTCACAAACAAACTCGTGATAATACAAAAATGTCACTTTGAAATGATTTTATTTAAATACTTTTTGTCATAGAAATAGCAAATCATTTTATTTTTAAGGTGACTTTTTTTTAAATACTGAAAAATTGTCGCGGAAATACTAAGTTGGTTGATTTTGTCGACCACCAGTAAGGTGTATGTATTGTCAGGTGAATGCCGATTTTATTGCCGGTGTAATACACACTAGTGAAATAATCACGTAATGCAAAGACAACTTTAACTTAGTATTCATAAAATAGATGGTGTTTCGATCTGAAAAATAATTGAAATATTAATTTTCATTGACAAGAGTATAAAATTTATTTATCGTTCCATAATTTTACTAGCAAAAAAATATTGTATAGAAAGTTCCAAGTTCGTACTTATCTCCTTGATCTATTTACTGATATGTAGATACTACACTTTAAGGGGTAAATAAATAGCTCACAAATTTAATGTAAAGAAAATATTTTTTTGCATATATAATGACCTCATTTTAATGTTGACACTACTCAATAAAAATTGGTTTGACGTTATCGAATTTATTTATATTGATATTGTATTATCTGAACATCTACTTTATGTTTTTATACCAATTATTATTGTTAAAATAAGCATGGCTCAATAATATATATTGAACAATTTTGGAAAATTTGAAGAAGAAAAAAATTAAAGGCGTCGTCCATAAAATTTAATAGAATATAGAAATTCTTTAGGAGTCTCTACCTGTTTCGAACGTAGAAACGTTCATCATCAAGAGACAAAAAATTTATATAATGCTGATGGTATTAGCAGAAGAGAAAATGGTATAAAACCTTAATGGAGCTTTTATGGCATTGAAAAATTGAAATGTAGAAGTGACATATTATATAAAAAAGGTTAAGGAGAGTTAAAACATGCTGGGCATGTGAAGAAAGTTAGTAAAGGAAGTCTAAACAACCAAATAAAATGAGGAAAAAGAAAAAGGCTATCTAAAGAGAAGGTGTCGAGGATTTTTTAAACTTTTTATACAATAAAAAATTATTTGTAAAGTTATTGATATGTTTGTAAGACAGTATAAAGATAAAAACTGTCATTTTTAGAAGTCATAATGGCAAAATTGTTGAAGAATGGCTTCTGGGGTACTTTTCCTTTCCTAATTTTGGAAAAGACTTATAATAAGAGCATTACTGGCAAAAATTAGCAACTTATTGAAAAATTGTACCAAGCCCTTTAACATCTGTGTGAGAATTTGTGTGAAATTTACTTTATAAAAATTGAAAACACTGTTTTGTAATTAACAAGAAAGTGTATAGCAATTGCAAGAAAAAGTTAAATAGCCTGTAGAGATTTTCAAAATTATGTTATAATTTTAAACGTTTTCACCATAGGATTCAGACCATTCAACAAAATACCGTCTAAAAAAAGTTCCGAGTCAAGTCGAAAAAAAAATAACATAATTAAATATCTATTTTTGGCTGTAGAGAATATTCCCAATCCTTAATTTGGCACGAAAGCAAAATTTATTGGTGACGTGCATTACACACACCAGTCACATGTATCTTAAACCATTTATTTCTATTTTTTTACTGTGCAATAATAATTTTTGTATCGGGCGCCAAAATTCTCAGACAAATACGCAAGTTTTAGTTTTCATTAGTTTATTAAGGATCCATTAAAAACTATTATTTCGACAAGAAGACGAATTATCTTATGGTGATACTAACCACAGAACGATTTATTTTTAACATCGTTTTACGGAGAATTACTATCAAAATAAAACCATTTGTTTTTAATTATTGTAAAATAAACTTAAAAATCATAGAAAGCTAGGTACGAAGAAACAATCGCTGATCGTGAATAAAGCGATATTGCCACCGTTATGGTCATCTTCCATTTAACTAGGCGCCCTAATGGTTTATGAATCAATCAAAAAGCAGAGGTGCCAAAAGTCTTTCTAAAATTAAAAAATAATACTTCATAAACTTCAACGTTCATAATGTGTATAGGTTAATAATTTATTTAAAACTGACAATGATGGGCTCGTTCCCAAAATTTATTTATTTATTTATTTATTTATTAACGCCAAAAGGGATACAAACAGGTAACAAGATACCCACTGGAGTATCCACATAATATAATTGTAAACTATAATAAAACTCTAATAATGCCTATAAATAGTAAAATAAAGTAAAAGAGGAATAAATACATTCACTAATATTTCACATTAGATCATTCATTATTTTAAATCCGAGAAAAAAAATACAATATAAGTACAATAAATACAATCATCAAAATAATCAGATTTTAAACATTTTTTAGTATGCCTTTCACTGTTCGCAGGGTCATTGAGAAAAAATCAATATTATCACACACATTACTATTTCTTATAATTCTACACAATGGGGAGTTTTGAGCCGAACAAGTGTGTCTAAATGGCAAAAAAAATAATTCAGCTGTCCTTAGAGACCTCTGGGGAACATTAATATAAACTTGTTCGAGAATATCTGGACTTTGTACTAAATTATTAAATAACTTGTATAAAAACAGGCCCAAAGGTGTATTCGTATTGTTGTATAAGGTAAAAGTAGGAATTATTAATTGATTAAAGAAACAAGCAAGCATTAAATGTAATTACACTTAGAATATAACAATAAATATAAGTTGTTAATATTAAAACATATATTTTCTAATTAAATTACATATTAGCTTGAGTTTTATGCGACACTACGTGATTAAACTGATGTCTGGTGGAATAAGGGCCAACAGCAACTTGCCTATGCAAAATTAGCTGGAGTGCAAAGACAAGCATGCTTTGCCATCACTGGAGCTATTCACACACACACACAAACCAATAGCAGATTGGGAGGTCCTATTGAGTACTCTTTATATACACTTGGAGAAGGAAGCCAAATGGGTCACCTACAGATTGTACCAAGCAGCTATTAACACGTCGCAATCATATATCCTAGCCTAGAGGGTACCAGAATGCTAGAAAACACTATGACCAACAACATTCTGGAAGTACCCTCAGACATTATGACAAAAATACGCAAGAACAAACCACCCTACACGTTTTTTCAAGTAATTTTTAATAATTTTTAATTTTATTTGAAACTTCTTTCACCTGAAGCCACAGAAACAGGTAAGGTTAAAAAAATCCTTATTGCTAGAGCAAAATTTGGAAAACAAGGAATGAGATAATTTTTGACTAAATATCGTAATTGGCTGTTTTTTACCTGGAAAAATATCTTTAAATGAAATTATTTCATTAAAGAGTTGTATACCATCTATATCTTTCACAATAGTTGCTTCCTCCTGTACCTGTAACTTAATATCTAAGTCCATGCAGGCTTTCATGAGGTTATCATTAGAAATGGTGTGAAACTCATACAGAAAGCAGAATATTGAATAGCACTCAGATAATAAGGTAAATCTTTCATTTATCGAAGCGATCGCGTATTCAAGAACTGCAAAATAGAAAGCAATCTTGAATTGCAGGGAGGGATTTAAAACTGGTTCATCACTGCCCTCGTAATCAAATAAACTAACTTTTTTTCTAAGCTTCGAGATGGGAAATTCGGGATCAATACCTAAATCTCTAGCAAGTGTTGTTGCTGAATCGAAAAATATTTTAAAATTATCGTCAGATCTTTGGGAAACTAAATATTTTTTAAGATTATCTAATCTAAGCCTTTAATGCATTCCGCGATGTTTAATTTAGGATTTTGAAGCATTTTACTCAATACATCAATTCTTGATAATAAATCATGCCAAATTAAAATTGAACACAAAAACTTAAATGTTTCCAGACTTTTAATTATTGATTTAGCACCCATTTTTGTTTTCGTGTCTCTGGTGGTACCTTCAATTAATGCCTTTAATGCGGTAATAATGTTTTTTAGCTCTAATTTTAGAGGTCTAATAGCATTGATACGACTTTCCCATCTTGTTTCACTTAACGATTTTAAAGTAAGAGTTTTCATGTGTTTTTTGCGTAAATCCCATCGATATGGGGACGCAGAAAAGTAATTATATACCTCTTGTACTACATCAAAAAAACTAGAAATTTCACCACTGGCGCTGGCTGGTTTGATTGAAAATCTTTAATAAATAAATCCATTTTAAATAATTCACAAAAATATTGATTTCTTCATCGACGTTAATTTAAAGTTACCTTTTATAGTTTGATAAATGTCACTTTATTTTTATTTCGAGAAATTCGTAAAAGTTTTGCTTGATTGACAAAACTATCTGCGGCCTACGGCCGCCCGCGTGCGGTGCACGCGCTGCACACCTGCTAGGATCGGCCCTGCTGGGATCCATGGCGACCATATTCCAAGCTGAGGTTCATGTAATTGAAATGTGTGTAAGACTGCTCATAAATCGACAGTACGCACACAGGACAATTAAGATATTCTCTGACAGTCAAGCCGCTCTAAAAACCCTTGAATCCAGATGGTGTACTTCAAAAACGGTATGGAACTGTCACTAAGCACTATTATATCTGAACTAAGCTTAAATAACAAAATCACCTTAATATGAATTCGGGGACACATGTGTCTGAAGGGCAATGAGCTTGCTCACAAGCTCGCTAAGAGGGGAGCAGCAACGATGTTCATCGGACCCGAGCCGGCAATAAGTATATCCCACGCTACAGCTAAGAAATCGATTTTGGACTAAGCAACAAATAAGTGGAGTAGACACCGGTTAAACTTACCATGCCTAAAATACTAAAGAGTATTTATAAACAGCCATAGAAACCAACAGCTTACTGACAAAAAGGATGTTCCTAAAAGCCCTGGTGGGATTTTATACAGAATACAGGCCACTGCAGATGGCGACATCATATACACAAAATTGGTTTAGCGCAAGAAGAAGAACGCCGACTCTGCATGGAAGATGCAGAAACAGCGGATCACATACTATACGCCTGCCCGGCAGCAGCTAGAATCAGATTCAACCCATTCGGCGAAGTGCCACTGCTGCCGGAAGACATAAAGAATGTCACCCCAATACAATAATTAACTTCATTAAGAAGCTAGATCTATTGGAAGAAATATAAACAAGGTGTAAGCCACAATAGATCGTACTATCGCAGTGGAGATTTAAATGTCTCACTTCAAACCTAACCTAGACGGACCCTTGGAAAAATGCTCTTGGCACGCCTCAGTCGTCAATACATTATGGATTGGAGGATTTGTATAAGGCATCTTGAAAATTTACAACTTATTGGAACATGGATATTTTCATACTTGCCCGTGCTGATTTGATTTCTATAACATGAAATTTGATTTCTGAATATCCGTATAAATACATAAAAAATCGGTTCCAACAAATAGTATTTCAAAAACAGATTTGTAAATCATACGTGAGTATATTTAAAGTGGGAATAATTTAATGTTACTAAAAATATTTCTGATGATTAATGAAATATTTCAAATATTTTGGAAACTAATCCCTGCGGTGGCGTTCCAGCAAACATAAATTATTTAGGATAAAATAATAATGTTTATTAATTATTATTGTACTTTTATTAACCAGTATAATATTACTATTATTAACGTAAAAAGTAAATATTTGCTGAATAATTATTGTGGTGTACCTCAGGGAATGGTCTAGGGATTGTATTAATCTAATTATAATTATATCAACACAATAAGGTTTAACATGTATTAATTGTTTTGTGTTAATGAGCTAAGCTAATTAGGTAAATCCAATTTCTTAATTGTTTCATTGTGGAATAAAATAATAATTTTATAACGTTTATTACTTACATAAGTCAAAACATATCATTGTGTGAATACTAGAGTTTAATGTAATTTGACTAATTTAAAATTTTGGTCGAGATATCATCAGCTATTTCCGCTGTACATGAAAAAAAATATAGTTAGTAGGATGCTTCTTATATCTCTGAAGTTTTCCTTTCTTATTGGCCAAGGACTGTTTACTCCGGCGTGAATGAAATTTAAATATATCATAGTACTGTGAATTTACTGTAAACCTTCTGTTTTTTACTACTGAAACGCCCCAGACCCGGGGTATAATAAAATAACTAATATTTTGGGACCAATAATATGTGCAGAGGAACCCTCGTTTAAAAAAAAAAGCTTAAAAGCAACAAAATGTGTAAAATTTTACCCTCTTATCTACAAACGGATGCTTACAGGTAAAATTCTTTGAGTTTAGAAAAACAGATGGCCACGCTACGCGTCCCAAGTACTGCAAGGAGACTCGGTATTTTTCCATTCACAAGTTAAGGTCGTTTTCACTGCCAGGTTTTGTTTGCTACCAAAAGTGCTAATCAGAAAATTATCAAGTCATAAATAAATGGGGGGGGGGGGTCGAAATAACAAACAAGGTCGGCAAAGTCTGCAAGACAAAATTGGCAATTAATTATTTTAAAATAAAAAGGGGGCCAAAGCGTAACGGTACTATTTGTAACTGTAACAAAAATCAATACACTTTTGTTTTCTAAGGGTTGTAAAATATGGGTCAAGTTCGTTGACAGAGACCTTTTTGTTTAGGTAACTTGTAACACATGTTGTTTTTATTTTGTGGTACTTGAGAACAAAGCGTGGACGTTATTGTGCAGTAATAATGCCACCTTCCAGAGTTAATAATAATCTGCAATGCTAGGTAAAGAAATGGGGGAGGCAGGGCCGTTTCTGGCCTGTTGGCCGCCCTTGTGCGACATATGAACTGGCTGCCCTTTAAATCAAATCAGTTACTATTTTACAATTACCTACCTGAAATTATGACGCAAAGCAATTGTCAGAAAAATAAGTCTTTAATAGGTGTCTATTTTTAATATTTTTCTTTTATTCATACTTACCTACAGAGGGGCTCAGCAATTTGGCTTTCAATGGCGCTAAGGGCCAAGACACTAATCCTTTCTTGGGACATAATTGACCGCAAGTAATTTTTAATTAATTTTAACTTTGAAAAACTACGTTCGATAGATGCAACAGTAACCGGCAGAGTAATAAAAATTCTCAGTGCAACACAAAGATTTGGAAATGATGAGATTAAATCTTTTTCAGCTATGAATTTTAGCGTATCTACAATTATTA
The DNA here is from genome assembly GCA_963969555.1 of Polydrusus pterygomalis. NCBI lineage: Eukaryota > Metazoa > Arthropoda > Insecta > Coleoptera > Curculionidae > Polydrusus > Polydrusus pterygomalis. The sequence continues at coordinate 36,104,835 of OZ018380.1, read as the reverse complement.
TATTGTACGTTTTATTGGAAAAATTTCTCGGAACGACAAAATTTCCTGGTCGATCTCTGAGCGATCAATATCTTTGTTTGTGGGACTTCCTTGCTATTGAAGCGCTATATCGAGATCTTTGCAGGATTTTAACAATTTCTCGTCATTTATGGCATTAGCTTCATAGAAGTTCGACAAAAACCCAAAAGTTTCATTACACTTATTAAGTGAAACGAATCTCTCCCTAATTGATTCTATCGCAATATCCAAAAAACAAGTAACCGGTGCCCATAAAGGGTTTCCTCCCTGGCAAAAAAAAAAAAAAATATCCAAAATCGAAAAATAAAAATTCACATTGAAACTCTGTTTGGCCTCGACGATGGGGTCATCTTTTAATTCGTAATCAAAATGTCTGGGTACTTTTTTTCGGCGTCGGAAAAGTTATTTGTAACAGCATTTGAAACCGGACATCGGCGGCAAATTTAAATAGGGTGCGTTCTTTTGCCCTGTGAGTATTTGTGCCCCCACCTACCCTACTACCAAATTAATAAGACCTATAGTTAAATTCACATAAAGTTTTAATGCCAAATGTCAAGACTTGTCATTGTCTAGTTACTTTAGATTTCACCAACTTACTAAATTTCTTATACAGCTGAGATTGGTCAGTGTTTTTTCTTTTTCTTTTCTGGAATTGTTCGGCCAACTCTTTTTATTTCTATCTCTTTTTAATCGTATGAAATAATACAAGATAGACATACTTTGTGTGCAGTACAATTATACTAATTAAATTTAGCCATTAGAAATTTATATTTAATGAGTTGCTGCAGTATTTGACAAGTATGACAGAACCGAAATGTCACGGAATTAAAAGTTTATGTGAATTCAACTATACCTACATAATTATTCAAATAATATCAATTAGTTTTAATTTTTTGAGTAAACCTAAGACAAAATGTAATTGACGTGGGTTGCAGGGCGGCCACCTCCGTTGAGAATTCTTTTTATTTTTCCGATACTTATCTATCTATAAAAAGAAATCTCTAATTAACACAAAGGGCGGCTGCCTCATTCTTGACAGCTACTGCATAATTTTTTTTTGAAAACTGAATTTACCATTCTTATTTGACCCTTCATATTTATGAAAACTCCTAGAATTTTTTTTTACTTCCAGCATTTTTTCTGTGAAACTGCAGGCGGCTTTCGCCGCCCTATAACTTTGGCCGCCCTTGTGCGGGGGCACTCCCAGCACACCACTCAGAAACGGCCCTGGGGGGAGGGTTAAGGGAAATATTTTAATTGACAATATACAAGTAAAGTTATCAGCAAGGGATATAATTATTTGGTATGATGTTGCCTGAAGAACGTTAATTTATAATTGGTGTACATAAAAGAAATAAGAAATAAGAATGTCCGGCAGCAGGAATGTCTTGAGTGACCACTGCTGGAGACAGTTGTCGTTCGGCTTTCTAATAATATTGTCGGATATGGATTGGTATCCCTAAAAGCGACAATATGAAAAACAACGCCCACTTGAGAAGAAAAGTGACACATGCGGAAAGTGGGCGAGCTTCTAACTTTTATTGCACTTTTATAAATTATATGCTTGAAATGTCCGACAGTTGGAATGACTTTAGTGTCCACTACTGAAGACTGTTGTCGCTCGGCCTTTCACCAAACTACGTAGTACCTTTATACCAAACGTGTACGTAAATCTATAAAAATACTCTGTAACTAAAATGATAAATAATTTTAATAATCATTCGTACCTACATGAAAATGGGGCGATATGTAACAAAATAAATTGCAGATTAACGAGAAACCAATTAAAACATGTGATCGCAGACCAAAGGTAATTAAAAAAAAGGGGTATTTTTGGGAGGTAAAGCGTCACCATTTCAGTTGCAGACGTAATTGGTAACAAAAGGTAAAACAACATTGCTTATTATTGCTTATTATTGTCGCAGACATAATAGGTAATATAAGAGAAATGTGTCTGTTACCATTCTGTCGCAGACAGATGTTGGTGCAAACGGGCTAAATTATGGGAGACAGGCCATCTTACATTAAGTTTTATGAAATGTATTAATTAGGGTTTTTATTCTGTATGTTATTTAAGGGATATCTGATTAAATTGTTCATATATTGTATATTGCCAAAATGCTTTTATAATAGATTAATTGTTTTTAAAAAACCTCTTTAATTTTCATTTACTGGCAGCGGAATACCGCAAAATAAATAATTTACTTATATTATGTCGTATCTAATAACGTGAATAACCCTGGAGATCCTTAGAAACAGAGTTATTTAGAAGTTTATTTTTTCAAATTTGTTAGCGAATACTAAAAGGCACAATGGCCTAGACAAAGTTCCTTTGTTAATTTTCTTCTTTTTACACAAATCTATAATAATAGATATATTTTATATCCTCTATCAAATTTATAAGATTTCCCATTTTTATTATTTATTATGTCTATTCCATACACTTAAAGCACGATCAATAATAGTTAAATTTTATGTTTGAGACAATTAAATATTAAGAACGCCAATGATGCTGTAAAAAAGCATAAAAATTAAGTTATAGTGACGGTTTATTAAGTCAAGGTCAATGCCAGTGTAATAATGAAAAATTGACGGTTGCATAGATTATATTTAGATTTTCACGGAAGTTTTCTTTAATTATTAAGATTGAAGTTACAGTGTGATGCGATATTACAGAGGTTGCATCATATGAGCGGAATATTTCTGAACAAGCGATGAATGAGGTTGATAGTTTATATTTTACAGTAATTTTACAGGCTACTAGGTATACTACAAAAAGAAGAAATGTATAGCAGTAATGTTTTTATTTTATTTTTTGATTTTTAGGTATTTCGATGTTAAACTAAGGTAGTGTCCGATTTATGCCCTCCCCCCTCTCCCCTCCCCCCTCTCAACGAATCTGACTTTGACCTGATTTAACGACCCTAAGAAAGCAAAAGTGTATTGATTTTTGTTACAGTTACAAATAGTACCGTTTATCGTACCATTTTATTTTAAAACAATTAAAACCCAACTTTGTCCTGCAGACGTGTTAGCTAAACTTTATTTGCTATTTACACCCCCATTTATTTATGGCTTGATAATTTTCTGATTAGAACTATTGAGAGAAATAATTGTAAGAATGAAATTGAAGTAATAAAATATTTAGATATTTTTTTAATGCGGCGAATAAACCCGCACCAAAGCCGAAAAATTCGAACCCAAACTACGCGAACAAAACTGGCAGCAAAAACGACCTTAACTTGTGATTGGGAAATTACCAAGTGTCATTTTGATTGTTGTTTTTTTCGCTTTTATAACTTCACCCCCGCTATCAGCACTGAGGACGCGTAGCGTGGCCATCTGTTTTTTCTAAATCTAAAGTCTGACCTGCTAGCTTTCGTTTGTCGATAAGAGGGTACAATTTTACATTTTGTGGCTTTTTAAGATCTTTTAAAACGAGGGTTCCTCTGCACATATTACCGAACCTACAAATATTAGTTATTTTATTTTACCCTTAAGAAATGTTATGGAAATTTTTACGCGAAAAACAGCCCCGGGTCTGGGGCGTTTTCAATACATATTAAAACATTAAAAAAAAATTGATTCACAATTTTTAGTAAAATTATAAATTTATGTAAAGTGTATCTTATTTTTTGTGTGTTTATTTATTAGTTAATATTAGTTAATTAATTAACTATTCTTAACAATTAATTAACTAATAACTAACACACAAAAAAGTAAGATACACTTTATATAAATTTATACTAATCAATTTTTATATATTTTACATATTTATACATACGGAAAAATATTAAAACATATAAATTATTTAAACCTGTGAAAAAGTTGAGGCGAAGGAAAACCCGGCATGCATAGTCACGAAATAGGAACTCAAACACTTTCCAAAAATTACAAATAATAAAATAATAAAAAATAAATAAAGGTTAATTTCTTTTATGGCTTGGCGACATCACCTTTATAGAAATAAAGTACAATATTCCTCGCAAAAATTACCTAGATTAAATTATTTGAAGTACTTACGTGGTGGGATGTTCAATGTCGCTGTGATCGTATGGGTCATAATGGTCTCCAGCTTCTTTCCTTTTAAGTTCACTTAATTCGATAGCATAAGTTTGGGCGTTGGCTTTTGGTGACAGCTGTTCCCTCGAATTAATAGCAGCCGAAAAACTGAAAGAAAGAACATATTTTAAAGACAACGATAATAAAGTTAAAAAAGATTTTATGATTTTGGTAATTTGGCACCAAAAATAACGTTTAATAATAATTAATGTGTGTGTAATAAATAAATAAACTTTACATACAAAAAAATCAGTAATTATCTATGTACTTATTATATTTTCACTTATAATCTCCCTAGCAGCAAAATTATCGGGAATTAATTCTGCTGCGTGGGAGATTTGGTAAGAAAATTTCATAAATTGGAGTTTTTTCTTATTGTAATTTTTGTGCTACAATACTACAAAAACATATTTTCGGTGGCTTAAGTTAATTGTAACGAATTAGACTTTTAGAAATGAAGTTCATTTTAGCCGTTAGTAACTCATTTTTATCACTAAAATGTGAGAAAAATTAAATAACAAATTTGTTATCTGAAATACTGTCTTTATAATTTTAAATTCAAATAAAACTTTAAAAAACATAATATTTCCAATGAGTTTAGTTTAATATGACGCACTGTATTTTTACAATTGAAATTGATGTAACTTGTTAGTAACTATGGTTTATTACTAAAATTTCAGAAACATTAAAAACATTAATTTGTTTTCAACCATAACATCTGATATTACATGTCTACATAGTTTCAAATGAAACTATGTAGACATGTAATGATTAGTCTAGTTAAATATGACGCACTATATTTTTACAATGGAAGTTGATTTTACTTGTAAGTAACTAAGGTTTATTACTAAAATTTCAGGAAAATTAAAAACATTAATTTGTTTTCAATCATAACATCTGAAATTACATGTCTACGTACATAGTTTCAAATGAAACTTAGAAAAACATATTTCCGATAAGTTAAGTTAAATTTTTGATGTGTCTCTTTTAGCCCCGGTGTTCGATATGTATAGCAAATTGGTTAGTGTCAATAAAAATTATAAGTTAGCAACAAAATGTATTATTTTGATTTTATTCTGAGTGACTGTTGCCAATAGATATAAAGCACTTCATTTTTGACAGAAAAATGATCACCTATTAATTTCAGTAAGTTAATAGGAACCCACAAAATTATCGCGATAATCTCCCGTTACTATAAGCAACGTAATCAAAAGGAAACCTTCTAATTCGTTGAAAATAAATTTATGTAATTTTCTATATAATCTATGGATCATAATATTTATGAACATTGATTGTTTCTTGTAGATTAATAGTGTTATATTATGCCTATAAATTAACCAGTGCACTTTAATATTATACTGGGTGAAGAAGAAAGCCGTGCCAAAAATTTAAAATCTTAAGTCATACTTTGAGTACCTGGTATATTTTCATGTTATATTTTACTGTCGTTTTATAAAGTATAATAATCATATATTATATAATAATATCTGGGGACAATTATTTCGGATTTTTTTTATTATGCAGTATGACCAGTAAAGTCCGCATCATATGGGATTTAGCTTTATTCGAAATTTGACTTTGGCATCAAGTTCTGCTTCGATCGACATGAAAATTCAGCAAAAAATAGTAGTCCCGTGATTCGCATTATCTGTCAAATTTTAATTTTTTCCAAAAAATAATTCAAAAGTAGTGTTATTTCTGAAAATATCGAAAAGAGTTATTAGAAAAAGTTTTTTTAAATGTAGTTTCTAGCCCACATGCAAAATGTCAGCTGCATAAGATAATTTTGATTTTTTACCCACCATTAAAATTTATTTTCCACTTTACTGATGACACTGTGTTCTTTTTTGACTAAATATTAAGGTGTATTACTTTCAAACACAAACTGCGTTTTTAAATATACTTATTTTATGATATTACCTTATATATACAGGGTCAAAAACATACCTTTGCATCACATGCGACCCAATTTTAATAGCCCAATTTTGATTTTGTAGAAAATCACACATTTAATATGGCGCTATTTAAAAGAAAATGTATCTGAAATAAAGCATTGTCAAAACTAAGAAGTTTTATGCAGGTTGCGTTGAGTCTTATTTTGCAAAAGTGGTGCAATTTACAAAATATGGGTAAAAAATCAAAATTATCTGATGCAGCTAAAATTTTGCGTGTGGGCTAGAAACTGCATTTAAAAAAACTTTTTCTAATAACTTTGTTCGATACTTTCAGAAATAACCCCTCTTTTGAATTATTTCTTGGAAAAAATTAAAATTTAACAGATAATGCGAATCACGTGACTACTATTTTTTTGTTTAATTTTTATCTCGATCGAAGCAGCACTTGATGCCAAAGTCAAATTTCGAATAAAGTTATTAATAAAAAAAAATCCCATACGATGCGGACTTTACTGGTCACACTGTATATCCAAGGGCAACAATTATTCTATTTAAAAAAACAGCCCATTGATGACCGTTTGCGTAGTTTGTTTTCTATCTAATGCACTCAATAGACTTATTCCTTAAAAAACAAAAATAATAAATGAGATAAGATACTTATGTATGTACCGGGTGTCCCAAGTTACAGGAAGTATGGTACAATGAAGATAATTTAATTAATCAAATTTGAGAAGTACATAAGGTAAACTAAATTTTTACATGGGTGTCCCAAACACCCGATATAAGGTTAAAGGTATTTTATTTAAAATAATTTTCTAAAACGTAATTAATTATAACACCCACTTAGATCAAAAATGTTATATGAATACACATGCTTAGATTGCTTAGGTGGCAACAAAATTACATAAATTTATTTTCAACCATTTAGAAGGCTCCTTTTTCTTTACGTTGCTTATAGCAATGGGAGATTACCGCGATAATTTTGTTAGTTCCTATTAACTTAATGAAATTAATAAGTGATAATTTTTCTGTCAAAGGGCTTTATATCTATTGGCAAAAGTCACTCAAAATAAAATCAAAATACATTGTGTTGCTAACTTATAATTTTTATTAATACTAACCAATTTGCTTTACATATCGAACACCGAGGCTAAAAGAGACACATCAAAAATTTAACTAAACTCATCGGAAATACGTAGACATGCAATATCCGATGTTCCTGAAATTTTAGTTATAAACCTTAGTTACTAACAAGTAAAATCAACTTCTATTGTAAAAATATAGTGCGTCGTATTAAACTAAACTCATCGGAAATATGTTTTTTAAAGTTTTATTTGAATTTAAAACTATAAAGACATTGGATTTCAGATAACAAATTTTTTATTTAATGTTTCTCACATTTTAGTAATAAAAATGAGTTACTAACGGCTAAAAAGTACTTCATTTCTAAAATTACAATAAGAAAAATTTACAGTTTATAAAATTTTCTTAGGGAGATTATAAGTGAAAATTTTACTTACTAGAAATTTTTAATTGTTTACACTGCTTTCTTTTCCAATTTGTATAATTAAGATTGCGTTATAGGCGTATCACACTACTAATCTGTAAGAAACAGTCTTTTAAACTCTGTAAATCACATTAAAATCCGTGAGGTCGTTTCCGAACAATAGACTTGTAATTAAGATGTTAAAATAATAATTTGTCGAACTTCGTGATAAACAGTTTATATTATCTTATGTCAAGTTTTAAATTTAACTACATTACCTCTTTAGCATTTTACATTAAAAATCAGTCATTAAAAACCACAATTACCTTACTATTTCAACTCGCGCGTCAAAACAGTTCCAATTTTTATCTATATGCAATTATTGAAATTCCTTACATTTTACTTGTTTCACAATAATCAGAAAAAAATAGCAAATTCATAATGGGTGCACAATATCTTAAGGTCAAATATGTTAGTTTGCTGTTAGTATTGGGCATATAACGCGTTTACTATGTAATTTAAAATAATTTCCATTTTACTGCTAATTACATACCTACATGGTGTCCTAATTATGTGTAAAAATAAAATTACTCTAATATATTTAATAATGTAGGGATTATAATTTAATACGGTTATTTTATTTTGTAAAGTATCTAGGACAACTTGTATGTAATTTACAATAGGTAACTATAGAGCTACTAAAAAAGGTAATAGAAAAATTATACAGTAATATAATATAATATACTAGGTCCAATATTATTTATTTTATACATCAACGATATGCCTTTAGTTTTAAAATTGTGTAAGTTACAAATGTTTGCTGATGACACCTTAATTTACATTAATGTTTTAAATATTTTTAATGGGCTAAATACTCTAAATTCTGAGATAAGTATACTATTAAATTGGCTAAAAGTAAATAAATTAAAATTAAATATTTCAAAAAGTAAATGTATGGTTATGGGTAATAATTTAAATTGTCAAAATATAAATGTTGCAATTGATGGTGAAAAATTGATATTAGTAAATAGTTTTAAATATTTAGGGATAATCATTGATTCAAAATTAAAATTTTTTAATTATTTTAAAAGTATCATATCGAAGATTGCCGGAGAAGTAGGTTATTTTAAAAGAATCAGTTCTAATTTAAGTTTGTTTACTAAAAAAAACTGTATTTAATACTATTATATTACCACATTTTCTTTCTTGTTCTTCCATTTTATATTGTGCTAGTGAGGAAATATTTGATAAATTACAAATTTTACCAAATAAGGCAATGCGGATTATTTTAAATTGTGACAAATATAGTTCGAACAAACCCAAACCCAAACTAAAATTAATTTATTTAAAAAGAACAATGTAGCTTGTAGGTATTTATCGTTAATATTTTATCATTAATAAATGCTCAAAATGTTGTCCACACTGAGGTAAATGAAAGATAGTTGGTATTACTAGCTTATTTTTTATTTACCCATATTAAATAAATTGCTAGTGTATCAACGCCGCTTTAGTGTTATATCAATTCCAGATTTGCTAGAACAGTGTTTTTATAGTACTAATCAGTTCCATGAGCAGCACAGTCTTGTTGAATAATGAACCACTTTTCATACAGCAATTTTGTTAAGAAATAAATTGTATCTTCTCAATGCGTCAGATTTTGTTCCCATTAAAGCGCTTTCTCGACAATTAAGAGAGCAGAACAAGTTCCTCCAAAACAAGACGTTGGTGGGGCTACGTAGCGATCGGCAATCTCCGCGCGCCGTAGTACTATTTTTAACGTATTTCTCCTGTCTGAATTTGAATTTTGTTGATCGTACCAAAGGCTGCTGAAAGTGGCATAATATTATACTTAATTCTCGAAAACAATTATCATCAACTACCGTGCAAGCAACAATTATTTGCATCAAAGAGGGCTCTTGCATCTAACGACGTAATGCTTAGCCGTAGAGCTTAATACTTGTTGGGTGTCAGTAACTACCTGAATTGACAATCAATCAGTTATTCCGTCATCTTTGACAGTCGTTACAAATAATTTGGTTCTTCGCTAATTTTTCCAATTTCTTGAACAATTCACACACTGGGCTTTACGGAACAGCACAAAACATTCATGGTTGAGGCGTATTATCGAAACGGGGTTAGAGTAAATGGTGAGTGGCAATACAATCCGGGTTTGTGCATGGACGATTTTCACGAACATTTTCCTAACGTTGCTTTTATTGCTGGGGATTTTTATCATTGCCTGAAAAGAACCGTGGTTGTGTTCAGGGAAACAGGTTCTATGCAACATAAAAAAGGAGCAGGAAGACCATCTGTAAGAACACAAGAACTTGTTGTAAACGTTCGTGAAATAATGCAAAATACGCCAACAAATTGTATAAGACGTCTGTCCCAAGGAGTGGGAAGATCTTATGGAACATGCAGGACTATTCTTAAGAAGCAGCTAAATTTAGTTTCTCATAAAGTGCAAGTATTCCAAGAAATACAAGCAGCGGATTTACTCTCAATGGTTTACCCAAAATTTATTGGAAAGAAATAATTTATTAGACCTGACATTTTTTCCGGATGTAGCATGGTTCCACCTCTCCGGTTGTGGAGTAGTGAAAATCCCCCTCAAAAAATTGGTGTCTGGTTAGCGGTTTCACGAAGAAGAATTGTTGGTCCTATTTTTTTCCATGACACAATTACAGCACAGCGGTATAGAGACAATATTTTGAATCCATTTTTGGATATTTTCAACAGGACGGTGCAACCGCCCATACAGCCGCGGAAACTATTAATAACTTACACAAATTTTTCGACGACAAATTGATCAGACATTGAATTCCCACCTAGATAACCTTGTTTAACGGTTATGGATTACTTCGTTTTTCCTCATTTAAAGAACACTATTTTTAAAACACCAGTTGCAAATTTAGAACATTTACAAGAAAGGATTATCCAGGAATGTGGTAACATTTCTCCAGAGATGCTGGTCAACACTTTCGAAAATATGAAGAGACGTGTGAATTTATGCTTGGAGCATGGAGGTGGCCATTTTCAGCAATTTATGTAATTATTTTTCTTTTTGTATATTCTTACTTTGTCAATTTTGTAAATAACAAAAATAAATTTGTATTTGTCTACTTATTTTATTACTCATTCGTTTCGCATATCATGTCATAAAATGAATTTGACAAAATTTAAACCTAGATTTGGTTAAATATATCGTCCCTATATCATTGTAATCTAAACCAAGCCCTATGTTTTTAATCCCATCCCTCTTTGATGCAAATCATTTTTGCTGGTACGGTATACGAGCCCACACCATTTTGGCTCAATATAATTTTCAGTTCTGCTTTAATGTGATACCACACTTATGACAGTCCACCACTTGTTTGTGTTAAATCGCAAGTTACTTATCAATAAATATTTACTCGAGGTGTCCATCAATTAGGACAATGGTGCAAAAATTAATAAAATGAAACTTGTTTAGGTATAATAGAATTTGATTATGATAATTTAACCTTAAAAATATTATTCTTATAATAACATATGGTTTAATTTCATTATTATGTTTAATTGCCAAATACCGGTATTTTTACCATAAATGGATATTTTTATGTTTTGCCAAAAAACATAATTTATGTACCTACTTACCAATGTGTATCGATTATAGACAAATAACGGATATTTTTCTATAAAATAATTAAGTTTATTATTAAAATTATTTAATAAACATTCATTACATAATTAGTATTAGTATTATATTATTAGTATTAGCTCCGATAATACCTAATTCTAGAAATTATTTTGTATTCTACACAATACCCAGCGTATTTTATTTACTTTATAAAAAATATTCCTATACAAGGTCTTATGAAAAATATATACAGCGTGGATCATAAAACTGTTACGTGTCTCAACTTAAATCTTTTTAATGAAACATGTTGTACCTATATTTTTACATTTTTACATTATACAATCAATTTTAGATATTTTTCACAAATCATACCCTATACCTATCTTCAATCGTTTACCAAATATTAACACATTTCAATGCTGGTATGCACTATTGACATGTTGGTTGCATGCTTAAATTAGCATGATGTACATGAAAAGTGATATTTTTGTTATTATTAAATCTTACCATTGTAACATAGCCCAGCTAAATAAAAATTTAATTATTTTACGATAAAAACAATTTTCTACAAAATGTTTTGATGTAGCAATAATGTTAACTTAATTAGGTAACTGGTTTTCTTTATAGTAATAAAAATACATTAGAGTCAAAATTAATTTTTACCTAAAAATACCACATATATTATTATATACTAAGACACGTTTCTCACTAATTAATTTTAGGAAATTTAATTCATAAAAATTCCTATCGAAGATTACAATCTTTTTTATTTATACAAATTTGCGCTTTCAAACAAAAGCACATTTTGATTAAGAACATAGTTATTATCCTAACACGTGCAGAAAGAGACACTTTTCTACACGAAACTGCCGTTTCGTTTACATAAAGCAAGTTTCAAATAACTTCCGGTTAAACTAGAAGTCGCATATGGTGGCTGTTATTTCATTTGAAATGAGCATCTTCGAAAATCCCATTACCCAAATTTGCAGTATTCAAATCACATTACTTACCGAAATATTCGAATAGACGGTTACCGCGTATTATAATATTATTTCTTAAGTTATAACAGCAACAGATAAAAACATTATACAATTGATTTTGTTTCTTTGAGTGGCAAATCTCCTTTTCCTAAACATGCCAATATAGAAAGTACAAAAAATAGATCTTTACTATAATATAGAGATTATTTTAACACCGTTACAAACAGTTGTCATTCCATAATCTCATGGGGGCTTAAAAAGAGAAAATGACTCTAAAAATACCGCATTAACTGCAAAGAAAAACACCCTTTTTTCTTAAAATTTGAAGTGTGTGAAGTGCTTAAAGTGGAGTTGAAATTATGGGAAAGAAAGAAAAAACTTAAAGTCTTCCCCCACAAAATTTAATAAAATAAAAATTCTTTAGGGGTCTCTAAATGTTTCGAACATAGAAACGTTCATCATCAGGAGACTTTAAAAATTTTATTTAATGCTGATGGTTTTAGCAGAGAAGAAAATGGTGTAGAACCTTAATGGAGCTTTTATGAAATTAAAAAATTGATGTATAGAAGCGATATGATATAAAGAAAATTGAGAAAAGTTAAGACATACTCGGTACTATAAGAAAAAGTCAGTAAAGGGGGGTCTAAACGAACCAAATAAACTGGGGAAGAAGAAAAAACCCTTTTAAAAAAGGTATCAAGAGTTATCTTAAAATGTTTTATAAAACTTTTTAAGTATGTCTGTAAGACATTATAAAGATAAAATTTATCATTTGTGGAAATATTACGAAGATATCACAATCTGTAAAAATAAAAATTTTAATTAAAATCAAAGAGGGAAAAAGTAAAAAAAAAATTTATTATTTTTTTGAATATAAAGTAAGTACCTACTTACGAAAATACTTTCTAACAAGTGGTTTGTGGGGTACTGTTTGTGGGGTACTGAGGTTTAAAGCCCAGTAACGCCACAAGCGGTTAATTTAAATACAATGAAATAAATTATAAAATCACACATTTTCAGAAAATAAAGGTCAAATTGTTGCTCACTTCCACGTGTTGAGACAAAAGTCATCTCTCATTCACTTTTGTCTCAACATGTGAAAGTTAGAGGGGTTTTTCTTCTTCCCAAGTTTATTTGGTTTGTTTACACTCCCTTTACTGACTTTTTCACATACCCAGTATGTTTTAACTTTTCTTAATGTTCTTCATATTATGTCACTTCTACACATACATTTTTTTTATTCCATAAAAGCTCCATTAAGGTTCAACACCATTTTCTCTTTTGCTAAAACCATTAGCATTAAATAAATTTCCTCCTGTCTCCTGATGATGAACAATTTTACGTTCGAAACATGTAGAAACCCCTAAAGAATTTTTATTATATTAAATTTTATGAAGAAAGACTTTGAGTTTTTTCTTTCTTTTCCATCTTTTTTCTTTTCTCTCAGTATGAAAATAGTAAAAACAAACAAAATAAAACCACAAAGATTTGATCCACCTGTACGTTCTAAATTGTTATGTTAAAGTTAATGAGAATGTTCAATTTTCCAAACAAAATCCATTGTATAATGTTTTTATCTATTACTGTTCAGAGCCCTGAGGAAGATAATATATTTTCTGAAACGTTGGATATTAAAATTTTTCAGATCTTAAAATCTATAAAGAAAAACTATGTACACTGGATCATTACCAAGTTTTCTTTTAAATCAAAACGTTTATTTTGTTACAAATATGCTAATTTGGGTGTCACGATGTTGCCAATTGTATTAAATTATTTATTTAACTTTAATTTTAAGTATTAATTTTTTTGGTAAATTATGAAAACATTTGAAAGGCAATTTATCATATTAAAGTAATAAAAATACAATGGAAATTTTCAAAATTTTTGTGAACCATTAACGATTCAAGGACAGAATCCAAAAATACACTTTTATTCAGGAAATTTTTAAGTATTGTTAAGGCATTATAAATTACTCAATCGTGCTTTCTCTAACATTGATTTATTATAACAACTAGGTTTGGGTTTTGAAAGAAAAATAAATTTTGCCGCTCCTGTATTTATGTAGTTATTGATTTTTGGTAGTAATTATTACTAACAAGAATTTCAATTAAACGATAATGACTTGGTATATAATCATAATAATCAATTCAACGACGTACAACAATTCTTTAGATATGGAATCCTTAATGATAAATTATTTAACCAGATTAGATGTATTTATTATAAATAATAATATACCCTTAATATAAAATATTTTAAATCAACCAAAAATAAAATATTTACTTGTATTTTTAAAAAAGATTTTTTATATAAAATAACTAAGGGTCGAACACTGTAGTTGAGTCTTTAAGAAACTACGTTATTAAAACTGTTAAATTGACTTTAAAAAAAATATGATTTATTGTGGACATGTTATGTATATTTGAAACATCGCTAGATCAGATTCAATGAAGGAGAACCTACTTCCTACATATCTCTAAAAATTGAAAACTAGCAGTCACAGCGGTTGATGGTAGCCAAATTTTTAATATGAGGTATCTAAAGAACCAAACGTCCAAGTTGAAAACTAATAATCCAATCTTGCACACCATAAGACTGCTATAATAGTAATTTACGTTACAAGTCCGGAAAATACTGTTTTTTTGGACGAGTCGACAAAATTCTAGGAAGAGCCGTAGGCGAGTCCTGGAAGTCTGCGAGTCCAAAAAAAAAAATGTTTTCGGACGTGTTGCGAACACTATTTTTTCGGCAACCGAGTAGAATAACAAATCAATGAGACACATTTCTTTATTATATTCCTTTGTAAAACAAAATTTCGAACATTTTAATTCTTATTTGTATTAAATATTGACATTCGAACAGAAGATAGGTACTAACAGAAACATTCTAATTCTTATTTATATTAATATTTATATTAAAATTCGAGCAATTGCTAATATTGATGTGATTCTTCCCGGCCTAGTCCGGGAAGTACGTACTTCCCGGACTAGGCGCGTACTTCCTGGACTAGGCCGGAGAAATGCTACTTCCCGGACGGTTGCCGAAAAAAGTAGTTTTCCAAAGCAATAACACAAAAAATTAAAATCCAAAACTGAAAAAATCAATATTTTTTTATAAAAAAATATCACAACTTAAAATGTTAATACCCAGTCCAAAAATTTTTCCAAAAAAAAAACTGTACTGGGTTTGCTGAATTTATTTCAAGTTACATACTTAAAATTGAAGATAGGGACATGTAAGCCGTTTTGCTCTAAGCCGTATACTGTTAGAAAGTTATAAGCTGTCAAAGTTCAAAAATGTCACTTTTCGAGAGTCAATATCTCGGAAACTATGAAGTATAGACTAATAGTGCATTTAATAAAAAATAATTGTAATTTTATGTGGAATTTAAAAATGTAAAAATATACAGGGTGTTCCATTTTAAAAAAAAATAACGTCAACACTTGACAGTTGGTGACATTACTGACATATGGTATAATAGTCAAATAGTAAAATTTTAGTCCTATAGATTGCCCAAAACCCGGATCCGATATCACCTTTTGTTCGCCTGTAATTAAGCCGTTCCGGAACATTTGCCCAACCATGTATAAATTCATTTAGGTGTAGGTGAATACAGACGGTCCGCGGTTAGGGTTTAGAATAGCACAAATGGATGAAAAATTTCATTTTTCGGGAAAAAAGTCATTCTTGATAAAAAGTTTTGCTTGTAAAAAAAATGCAATTCACGAAGAGAAAATTTTGATTTTTATACAGGGTTCGTAAAAACTTCAAAAACATAATTTTTCTCTAAGAGTAAACTAAGTACCTTTATTTTTCATTTTTGACCAAACTGCCAATTAGAAAACTTATTTAGAATAACGTTTGTAATTTAAATCCAAGATTTAAAATAAATCTTCGATTTTTTTAGTTTTTTTTTTAATTTTTAGAGGTAAATGGAAATTTTGCTGCTCAATAAAAATATCAATATAAAATTTAATTATACTCTATTTTCATAATGGGTGGTGAGTATCTAATTTTAAAATTTTAGATGCATTCCTACCATCTTTTGTAAAAACAAGGATTTTTTTTACCTTTTTATTACTTTGCTTTACGTATGGGGCAAATTTGAAGTTGTCAAATAGAATTTGATGTGTTTTGAAAATATTGACCTGAGAGCAAAGGGTTTATTTAGTTCAATGTTACGGTGTGGGCGAAAGTTCTTACAATTTTGTGAGAGAGAAATTTAATCAAAGATACCCTAACGTTTACGTCTCAAAAATGGGACTTCATAAATTATTAGGAAAATTTCAGCGAACTGGTTCAGTTTCCAATTAAAAAAAAAAAACTATGATCAGAATGACGCAGTTTCCCTAATCGTATTGCAGTCTGTTGCTGATAATTCTACCCTTTCGTTAAGAAACCGAGCTCAAGAAATTGATGTAATAAAAAAAACTCATATTCAGTATATTTTAAAGGCAAACAAAATATTCCCATTTAAGCCATCTTTTAATCAACCGTTAGAAGAAGGAGAGGAAGCCAAACGTTGAAGTTTTTACGAACCCTGTATAAAAAATCAAACTTTTCTCTTCGTGAATTGCATTTTTTTTACAAGCAAACCTTTTTATCAAGAATGATTTTTTCCCGAAAAATTAAATTTTTCATCCATTTATGCTATTGTAAACCCTATCCGCGGACAGTCTGTGTATATAAATATATTTTTAATAATTACGTCCCGCATCGTCAGGAAATTAGTCAAAATAGAAAAACAATATTTTTAAAAAACAAGATTTAGAAACCAATTTTATCACACATGTGTAGGTTACGTTATTTTTAAGTTATATCGCCATTTAAAAAATTGGCACGACATAAAGAAAAAGATTTGGTAATGTTTATGCAAAATGTTTACAGGGTGTGTCATGACGTATATGGCCTGTCCCTATGTCCACGTGCGTAATAAAAATAAACAACAAAGTTAGTAAGGTCGATGTCAATAATATAGTTTTCGACCACAATAGTTATTTTTGTCACTGTTTGTTTTTTTTACTTTGTCAGATTTAATCAAATGTGTAAAAATAAATTAAATCCGAAAGGTGGTGGCAACTAATAATATACCAGAGGGTCCGTAAAAAGGAGGTCAATTCGTTAAACATATTTTCCTTGAGCAAAAAAAAAATAAGACTTTTATAAGCCATTTTTTCTTTTTGACCCTCATGTTCGATATGTGACTCCAAAGATCAGGCGACATAGCTGTCGAATTTATGGTGTAATATAATCCTATTGTGCTTCCATCGAAAACGGTTTGGGCATATTCCCTTATTACTTCTCGTGTATTGTGCGCAGGATAACCGTCCATTCGAAACTAAATAGCTTCATTCTCAGGAGCAACTTCTTCTAATGCAGATCTAATTTGATTTTGTAAAAGGTCCAAAAAAATGTACTGTCCCCAAATTTTGTTCAAAAAAAAAGGCGCAATAATCCAATGTCGAAATATGCCATATATGCCAATATATTGAGTTCTTGTTTGTACAAATCGTTGTTCATATATACGTCAATATACGTCAATATCTACAATTTTGAAAATTGGATTTGTTTGTGAATGTGAAAGTGCATTTGTCGGTAAAACGTTTTTTACCCTTTTCATAACTTCGAAACAAGTTTCCTCTTCACATTTCATCACCGTCCTTTAATTCTTGATGTTTTTGGTATTTTTATGAATGATAGTTTCTACTGATATAATTTGCGCAGTACTGTGGAGTGATGCTTTTCTACAGATTTGCCAAGAAGCCTGGTGCTAATTCTACTACTTTCTTCTACATGGAGTAAAAGTTTTAAATCTGCATTCTTTTGATAAAGTCTACCATTATTTTGCTCTAAGCAGTTGAATTTATTACAGTACTAATTCACGAAAAGTATTTAAGATATTTAGAAGTTATTTTTCAGAAGTCCGTAAAAGAACAAACTAAAACAACCTCAATTTTATTTTTATAAATAGGTTTTTAATCATTTAATATTTCAGACATTATTTTAAAACAATTATTGTATTTTATTTTATCTATGCACATATTTGTGTATACATAATATGTATTTGTAGTCACTATATTGACGTATACTACGTAAAATTTAAAAATACTACTTTAAATTAATTATGGCATGAATTATTAGGATTATCTGAATTGTTTTCTTTATTATTTTAAAAATTTTTAGTTTTAGTTTTTACGTAAAACGTAGTTTATCGTTATTTTTATTGGCCGTAGATGGAGATATGACGTATTGTTACACTGAGACAAATGATCTAATACAACAGGTTTTCTAAAACCTAGTTTGTATTGATAGCTTATTTTGTATTAACCCATATTAAATAAATTGTATCAAACCCGCTTTCGTAAATTCCCGATTTGCTAGAACAGTGTTTTTATTGGTAGTAATCAGTTCCATTAACAGCACAGTCGTGTTGAATAATGAACTACTGTTAATACAGCAATTTTATTAAGAAATAAATTTTATCTTCTCAATCCGACGCATTTTGTTCCCAATAAAGCACTTTCTCTACAATTAAGAAAGCAGAACAGCGTCCCCAAAAACGAATTGTATCCGTTAGAACCTATAATCCACCATTTGTAGGGATTGGTAATCGCCGCGCCTCGTATTATTAGTTTTATTAACGTATTTGTTGCGCTGGCCACATCGTTCTTCCGTGTCTTCTAGCTCTCCTAGCTGAATTTGAATTTTGTTGATCCTATCAATACCTGTTTCAATTAATTTATTTTTACTTTGTATTTAAGTTTTTTAACTTTGCATGTCAGATAAAGCAATAGAAGATTCTTATTTCGTACAACCCATCATTAATATTGGATTTTATAATCCATGGACGAATTTTACCATCTCAGTAAACTATGTTGCATAATAGGCAATGTTAAACGACAAGAACAATATCACACTAGAAGTTATTTAAAGTTTTGGGAACTACAACTACAGTACTTATTGTTAGTAGTAAATGTATGCTTTATTAACCGTAGCAAGCAAATATTATTATGATTAATGTCAAGTTTCATTACAACTGCCAGTCGGAACTAATACAGTATATTAAACCAGTTTACACCCCCAATAAAACTTGATAACTACTGTGAGTAGTCAGAGCAATAATGGCTATAAACCATTCTATGGTAGTAATAACTCCTATTTTCTATTGGCTAACTTACCTTGACACTATCACTATCAATAATCTGCTATCTAGATCATTGATCACTATACAACGGTCTAGAATTTTCGTTTTCTTACAGTAGGAACGCGCGTTGCTGTCACATATTATAGTATTAAACAGTTTTATAAAGAGTACGTGAATTCTTATAAAGAAGTAGCAGGCTTTTTCTCAGTGTAATAGAAAATATACTACAAACTATTTAAATTTTAAAAAATACATTACAATACTCGTTCTAACCATTTTTGAACGTTCTGTAAAGATCACATTATCAAATATTGACTCAGCTTATGATAATTGTAATTACGTTACCTATTATTATTTAATACATACAATTAACAATATGTTGAAGAATAATTATTACAGATACGATCGTTTTTATAGAAACATTTATTTATTATGTACACGAGATCAGTCGTCGTATTTTACTTGATTTAACCGATCCTTGAAGAAATTAGTTTTAATTTCGCACAATTACTAGATTTAGATTATTGATATAAGTAGGTAGTTTTTTGCCTGTTTTAAAATATAGAAGTTTTTTTTTTATTGAGAATAGTTCCCAACTTTACTATTTTCAGACAGATTATCTTTTTTAAAAAGTTGCAACATCAAAAATAAGATAGAAATCAAATTGTTAAGTTAGTGACAGCAAAGGCAAGTTAAATAGTCATATTGGCAAGATAAGTAAAGCTAATTTCAACACCAAATCATGTCTTGATAAAAATGGTTATCGGTTTATTCTTCTATTTCAACCTCTAAATTATATTTTAAAGTTGGATTTACCGTAAACAAAATGTAAAAACTTTTAGAAGAGCATTAACGCGTTTTTGAAAACATGACAATAAATTAAATAAATGCTTTGTTACACATGGCAACTAAGGGTGCATACATAGTACACATCATTTCTATTTGCTGTAATAATTAGAACGATCTGATTAGGGTTTTTAAGGATTTTGTTTGGATATTGGATGGTTAACATTTTATTACAAAATTTAATATGAAAACCAACATATTATTCTTGAAACGAATTGTTTATGTTTTAATTCGTAGTAATTACAGTTAATGCATTTTTTTAAATCCATTTCGTTTTTCTTTTCGATATTTTTCTCACACAACCCGTGTCATTTCATTGACAACAAAATGAATTGAAACCTAAAATACGCAGGTGATTTTTTAAATTTCAAATTTTAGTGCTGCAAAATTTTAAAGTGGTAAAAATCGATTTTTTTCCCTTATCACTCAATCCAGGTGCGGAAAATCGTATTGTCTTCATAATCATGAAAAGATATATTTATTTGTATTATTCTATATCACCCTTTAAAAAATCTAGGTCATTGTCAATATTTGTTACAGATTAGATACTTAGTTCAGTTCATTAGTACAAAATAAAACACTTACACGAAAAAAAGCCCTATTTTATTTTGATATGCTAAAGCGTAAAATGTTTCTTTTTAATATTGAATCAAATAGTTCAAATAAAGTTATTACTATACTACATAACAGGGGAGAAAAATAATGCTCTTCCTCCCGCGAATAGTTTGATTAATATCCGAGGGAAGAATCTCATTTTTCTCTTGTGGTATGTATATAGTTTCTCTATTACTACTACTGGTTTTACCGTTTCAATTTTACAGGACGCCAAATTTGACAAAAATCGACTGTCAATTATTAATATACAGGGTGCCAGAAATGATGAGCAAAGAATTTAGAGGATAATTTTAGACCGAAAATAAATGGTATCTTTTCCTATAACATTTTTGCGAAAATTGATTATTTACGGAGTTACAGGGTGGTAAAGTTAAATTTTATTTGCAGTTTTTTTTGCAATACCTTATGCCACGCTCATAAAATTTTAACGAAATCTCGAAAATAGGGCTTTTTCGAGATGTGGAATACAAATTTGTCCACCGTTTTTTTGCATTTTGTATAGGACCCTATACTTTAATTTGAATGATCCCAACTTTTTTGTCCTACACTGTATGCGCATTTTGACTGAACATTTTTATTCTCCTAACCTTTTGACATAAAAAAGGTATAGTACTTTTGTTTCGATTAATTTAACCGTTTTCGAGAAAAATGCTAAAATAACATTGCTTGGATGTGATGAATACGAAATCATTTTAATTTATTTTAAACCTTAAACATAGCATAGCAAAGGAAAGAATTTTCCATGGAGATCGTAGGAATTTTTTAAGAAGAATTAATTTATGCATTGAAGAGGAAGGACGTCATTTTGAACCTTTGATTTGAATATTTAATTTATTGTTTTAGTAAATTATGTATTTTAAAACTCTAAATAAAATTTAACTTTAACACCCTGTAACCTCGTTAATAATCAATTTTCGAAAAAAAAGTTATAGGGAGAGATAGCATTTATTTTCGGTATAGAATTATCCCCTAACTTTTTTATGCGTTTTTATTTTGCAAATCTGAACAAAAGCTTAAAACTTTTGACTGTGCGTTACATACACCTGTCAAATGTCATTTAAAAGTTTCAAACTGGCGGATAATTTTTTTTTAAAGATACGAAAAAAGTTATAAGAAAATATTACTTCCGCCAGTTTGAAACTTGACATTTGATGGGTATAACGCACGTCACAAGTCAAAAGTTTTAAGCTTTTGTTTTGGTTCATACAGAACCTAATGCAAGAAACAGATTTACAAAGAAAACTCATAAAAAAAGTTTTCCATATGGTGAAGACTTTTCTGCGGATACTGTAAATAAATATTTCCATAAACCTTCTTCGCACAAAATCAAATAGACTAGAGGTAAAAAAAACGCTTGCTTATTAAAAATCGGAGTACATTTTTTCCTTTAGGGAAAAGAACCATTTTATATTTATTATATTATATGTCTGTATTATTTATAAAAAATAATATCCTATTTTTTAATTTTTAAAACAAAATAGGCGTACAACGTATGAAAAAAAACTATCCGGGACCTTGGAAGGCACAGTCACAGGCACAGCTGTTCAACCTTAGGAATGATTATAACAGGATAGGAAGTCTACTGTGCTGTTCATATAAGATAAGTGGATAGATGAACGAGTGATCACCTAGATCGCCCGATCTTAGCCCACTGGATTTTTTTTGTGGGACTACGTTAAAAATTTACTTCACAAAACTAAGCTTGATTTGGTAGATACATTTAAGAAGGTTATATTTGACAAGTGATACACGAAATCGCTCCACAAGTGATACAAAATGAACAATAGGAATTTTTGATTCGATTGACCGAGTGCATTACAGACAGGTGGAAGACAGTTTTTTGTTATTTTTTTATTAAGGTATTTTGAGGACATGTTTTATACAAAAATGTCCGGAATTGTCATATATTCATATATGTATGGAATTTTGGCGCGATTCTGTCAAGATATTTAAAAATGGCGACTATTAAAAGTTTTTAAAAAATTTCTATTTAAATAAGCGGAAATGATAAATCATTGATGTTTTTTTTTACCTTTCAAGGTAAAAAACCTTCATTGTTTCACATTCTGACATTTTGTGACATTGGGAACTTGTAAAATTAATTTAGGTATTTCCGAAGTAGGTATCATTACAATTTACTAAATTTAGATTATGCTATTAATAATTTAATTTAAAGTTGCTTGATGTGTACCCATATGATACTTTTTTTGTAATTTTAATTTGCTGCAATATCTCTGTAACAAAATTTTATAATGTATACTTAGATATAATAATAATTTTTATTTTGTAAGGGCAATAGCCTAATCTTGTTATTCTGACGTTGCTATGTCCGTTGGATTTTGCTGGCAATTAAAGGATATTATTATTATTATTATTATTATTATTCTTCTTTTTTTCTCACTTAATCTTAATCAAGTGGTGTTTCTTTTCTGGGATGACGGGCTGTACCAAGTCGTCTCAGAGTCTATTGCTTGAATTGAGGAATGATCGCACTATATTGCACGTTTTAAGGATGACAGACTTTTGTATGTTTGTATGGATATTTGGGTCGAGACCGAGTTCCTCAAGATGTGTCTTAAAGATGTATGGGGTGATGCCTGTGGTTGAAATGGTGAATGGTATGATCGTTACTTTTTTCTGTTTCCAAAGTCTCTGAACTTCCATGGCTAATTCCGAATACTTTGCTATTTTCTCTCTATACTTTGTTTGAATGTTGGGGTCGTTAGGTATGGATATATCTATAAGATAGGTAATTTGTTATTTTTTGTTTTGGAAAACGATGTCTGGTCTATTACATCTTATTGTCTTGTCTGTATGGATTTCTACGTCCCAGTACAGTTTGTATTCGCTGGTATCTATGATGGTGGTTGGAAAGTATTTGTAGTATGGTATTTCCTCTGTTATTAGTTTGTAGGTCTTTGCGAGTGCCTGGTGAATGATTTTTCCTGCCATGTTGTGTCTTTCGGTATACTGTGTGCCTGCTAAGATTTTGCATCCACCAGTGACATGGTCTATGGTTTCTGTATATTGGTGGCATTTTCTACATGTATCAGTATGTAAGTTTGGATCTTTAATTATGTATTTCTGATAATTCCGAGTGGTTATGACCTGATCTTGTATTGCGAGAAGAAATCCTTCTGTCTCAGGGAAAAGTCTTCCATCTTTAAGCCATTTATAGGAAAGTTCTTTTGATATGTGATCGTGCTCTATGTTGTATCTATGTTTAATTGTTAAGTTTGGGATTTTTGTTATCCCACTGCGCCGCGTCCGATTGTTGAATATTGAATTCTTCGGGATACGCGGCTAGATGAGTTTTTGTAAGAATACAAGCAAACACGGTCAATTTTACACCATTTTTATTTAAGAACGCTACTATTATTATTATTATTATTATTATTATTATTATTATTATTATTATTATTATTATTATTATTATTATTATTATTATTATTAATTATTATTAATTATTATTATTATTATTATTATTATTATTATTATTATTATTATTATTAATTAAACTGTAGGAAAGACAGTGTATCGATGTCTTGATATTGTTCGGATGTGGAGATAAAATAAGAAGTCAAAATAAAGTGTGCACTTTACTTAATCCTAAATATCCGGATAATCAAATTTCACAGGGCACTGTTATTAAAAATATAATAAAAAATATTAATATAACATAATATACAATGTGTCTAATTAAAAAAAAATAAGCTGACGCATATTGCAATTTTCTGTTTCAACCTGTATAATATATTAAATAATGCATTAAAAAATAGAAATGTGCCCTAGTGATTCTTGAGCAAATAACCGGTAATAAGTATACAACGTGGATTCGCTTCTTTATTGCAACCCTGTATGTATATTAGAGGAGACGGGGCCGGGGAAAGAATTATTGTAATTTTTTTTAATTTCATTGCTTTGTCGATTTTTTTACTGCATTTTGAAGCTAGTTTAGACGATACTGTGTGTAAATTAAACAAGTATTTCAAGAAAATTATGAGTTAGCTTTTTATAATTACATAATGCTAAATTTATTTTATGTATTTAGATCCAGAATAACATGTTTTTAAATAGTGTTACTTTGTGTTTTAGACTTTTTTTCTTTTTTTTTTTTGTGTGTGTAATAATAATATGTAATACAAACCTATTATAACTGTCATTTCGGTCTTCGGCCTGCAAATATCTTATTTTCTCACTCATTTTCAAAACCCAAAAAATTCACAAAAAAAAATTCTTCAATTTATCGGCACTTTATTTGATATTATGACGTGTAAAAATAGCGCACGATTGGCGTCAAATTTAAAAACACTCGGTATGTTTACTTGTTTATTTCTATGACCTTTCACAAAGGCTGGCAATCGCGGACTGGTGAATTCGTATAAGTTCCCTTGAAAAAACTATTTGTCAGGACTAGGACTTATTATTAGCGAGAACGCTTTGAACCTAGGACGATACTATCTGATTGAGATGGTTGCATATTATTATATACCGCCACTTTTTTCTTTATCTTAAATTGACGAAGGTGACAACAGAGAATCGTCTAATGGAATGTAGAGTGCGTGCATTATATCTAGGATTATTTTATTGATAACACTGACCGAAAATTTACATTGTAAATAGCGATGCGCCTAATAGGCGACCCTCGAACTTTCAAGCCTCATTATTATGATCGCGAATACTATAGAAAATACAGGATTAGACAAATTGTAGAAAAGGTACAAAAAAATTTCAGAAAAAGCTGACGTGTTTGTAGACTTACTTGGGGCAGTTTAATCTTAAGGTTGAATTCTCAACGTCATTCAATTTATTGCCAACCTATAACCTATTTCGCGTTGATTTTTTGAGTTTATTATTTTAATAACTAACATTTAAAGAAAATCAATATCGTCGGTACATTATTTAGGTAGTATCTGATATATTACAAAAATATCAATTTATTTCATTGCTAATTTTGGGAGAATTGTATAGTGAAAGAACAATGAGTGACAATGACATAATAATGTTAAAAAAAATCTTACCCGATATTTTTCGCTATACAATTCTCCTAAAATAAGTTATGAAATTCCTTGATATTTATTAAATATGTCAATTATTACCTATAGAATATCAAGTCGATACTGACTTTCTTTAAATTTTGTATAAAAGCTAGAAAACATACATAAATCTACGCGAAATAGGTTATAGGTTGGCAAGCATGTTGATACTCCCACCTTAACAGAAAAATTAATTAAATTTTTAATTTTTTTTTTTTATTTTTAAAAACCTTTTTAAGACTTTAAAACTTACAGCTTTATGATAAAGAAACGGATCAGCATTTTATATCGAATACCGCCCACTTAATCAGGGATCGCTCGGACCCGTCAAATTAATTTTTTTGAAATGTAACTTTTTTGGAAAAAATGCCGAATTTGAATAATATAATACTTAAGCCATTTTCGCGTTTGCAGAGGGAAGAATTTAAGGACGTACTGTATAGATTTTTTTGAATTTTGATACAAAGGTGGCAAGATATTCTATTTGACTTTGAGATTGTGACGAAAATTACATAAATTTATTTTCAAACAATTAGAAGGCTCCTTTTTGTTTACGTTGCTTATAGCAACGGGAGATTGTCGCGATAATTTTGTTAGTTCCTATTAACTTGAAATTAATTAGTGATAATTTTTTTGTCAAAAATGAAGTGCTTTATATCTATTGGCAAAAGTCACTCAGAATTAAATGAATATATATTTTGTTGCTAACTTATAATTTTTATTAATACTAACCAATTTGCTTTACATATCGAACACCGGGGCTAAAAGAGACACATCAAAAAATTAACTAAACTTATCGGAAATATGTTTTTTTTAAGTTTCATTTGAAACTATGTAGGTAGACATGTAATATCAGATGTTATGGTTGAAAACGAATTAATGTTTTTAATGTTCCTGAAATTTTAGTAATAAACTTTAGTTACTAACAAGTAAAATCAACTTTTATTGTAAAAATATAGTGCGTCATATTTAACTAAACTCATCGAAAATATGTTTTTTTAAGTTTCATTTGAAACGATGTAGACATGTAATATCAGATGTTATGGTTGAAAACGAATTAATGTTTTTAATGTTCCTGAAATTTTAGTAATAAACCTTAGTTACTAACAAGTAAAATCAACTTTTATTTTAAAAATATATTGCGTCATATTTAACTAAACTCATCAGAAATATGTTTTTTTAGGTTTCATTTGAAACTATGTAGACATGTAATATCAGATGTTATGGTTGAAAACGAATTAATGTTTTTAATGTTCCTGAAATTTTAGTAATAAACCTTAGTTACTAACAAGAAAAATCAACTTCTATTGTAAAAATATAGTGCGTCATATTTAACTAAACTCATCGGAAATATGTTTTTTTAAGTTTCATTTGAAACTATGTAGACATGTAATATCAGATGTTATGGTTGAAAACGAATTAATGTTTTTAATGTTCCTGAAATTTTAGTAATAAACCTTAGTTACTAACAAGTAAAATCAACTTCTATTGTAAAAATATCGTGCGTCATATTTAACTAAACTTATCGGAAATATTTTTTTTTTAAGTTTCATTTGAAACTATGTAGACATGTAATACCAGATGTTATGGTAATTTATGGTAATTTAAAACTATAAAGACGTTGGATTTCAGATAAAAAATTTGTTATTTAATATTTCTCACATTTTGGTAATAAAAATGAGTTGCTAACGGCTAAAATGAACTTCATTTCTAAAACTCTAATTAGTTAAAATTAACTAAAGTCGCCGGAAATATGTTTTTGTAGCATTTTAGCAAAAAATTACAATAAGATAAATCTCCAATTTATGAAATTTTCTTACCGAATCTCCCACGCAGCAGAATTAATTCCTGATAATTCTGCTGCTAGGGAGTTTTTAAGTGATAATTTAATAAACAAATTATATGGGTAATTTTAGTATATATAAATTATTATAAGTTGGATATTGAAAAAATTATACTCAAAAACCGTAAGCATCCTTTTGTCACTTTTTAAACTAATTTAAGAGAAAATTATACACCACATAATTAAATTAAAAATAGGTTTATAATATGATTTTAGAACGTCTTGGATTTCTAGTTTTAAAAAAGTTATTTTAGACATTTTTTTCCGTTGTATGCAACTTTTTTTTTTTGACCTGTTCATTATCTCTAAATGTATGTTGCAAACAGGTCTTTTAATTCTATTATTGAAGCCGGAAAGCTACTCTTTAATATGCTTTTTTTTCTGCAATAATTTTAAAAATATTATTGCAATGTTGCTTTTTGTTTCTATGATGAGGCTTGTCTCGTGCTCCTTTATTAAAAACGAGTGTATGCTTCTTTTTCGAACGATAAAATACATCCTTTAGCAGGGCAAAAGATACTAAGTGATACCATTATTTTGGATAATTAGAATTAGAATAACTTGGAATAAGTAATAAACGCCTAGTTATAGTACCACACACATATTTATATAAGACACTTATATTTAAATTTTAATTAATGGTCCTTAAGTTACTAAACTTTTTTGTCCCGCCGTTAAAAACTAAAAGTAAAAAATAAAAAATAAAAAATAAAAACAGAAACTGCTTAGATTATGCTAATGATGTAAACATATAATATACAGTGTGTATCAGCCAAACATGGAGGCGTGTCCGAAAAAACGCTCGGACGCATCGATTGGTATTTCTAGTTGCGAATTTTTTTAATAAAAACTTTTTATACAGGGTGTGTCATGTATCAGTTGCCAGTACTTACCAACTTTCTTAATTTAAGTTCAGCACCCTGTATATTATTCAATTTTTGTATTCTTCAGAAAATTTTAAACATATTTCATATACGATATCCTATACCTATCTTCAACTGTTTCGGAAATATTAAGTGTTTTCAGATTTATTCCAAAAATTAATAACACACTCAAAAACTAATAAGTAATACCGTAATGTTGAAAATGCACGCCGCGAACAACTTATGGCAACATCCTAACCTTAAATAAAAATTTCTTGTAATGCTACTCAACATCTCAGGCGTGACCGATTTAATCGCAAGCATGATTCGTCTTCTTAAGTCAGCTAAGTCGAGGGGTTTAGTTTTGTATACAATATTTTTGACATAACCCCATAAGAAGAAGTCTAATGGCGTCAGGTCAGGGGATCGTGCTGGCCATTCCATCGAATTTGAAAATACTCGGTTGAGGTACTGCCGGACATTGATTTGGTAATGGGCCGGTGCTTCATCTTGCTGAAACCATATCATATTCGCTGGAAGTTGTGGGTTTGCTGGATCAGGATATAAATTTGTCAATGTTGGCAATTCATTATTTTGACCCAGTGCTAACTAATTATAGTCATTTAAATTGTCATTAATGAAAAAGGGATCTATGATATGATCTTCAACTATTCCTGCCCAAACATTAACCTTTTCAGGATATTGCGTATGTTCTTCTCTAATCCAGTGAGGATTTTCCCTAGACCAATAACGGCTATTCTGACGATTAGCATGAACGTGAAGTGCACTCGTCAAAAAAGGAAACATGTTCTAGTATCTAACATTGCTATGCCATTATTTGTTCACAAAAAAATACGTTCTCTCAAAATCGTCTTCCATGAGCTCATGAGTAGGTATCATTTTATAGGGATACATTTTATTTTCTTGTAATGTTCGAATAATCGATGAATGGCTAACATCCAACATTGGGGCTGTTTTTCGACTAGAAGAATGTGGGTTTTCCTCAAACTCAAGCATAATATCTAATTTGATATCATCTCTTATTACATTGGCAGCTACTTTTTTATCTGCTTTACATGTAGAAGCTGGCGAAACTCTTCCCTTGACTTATAGGCGGCAAATTTGGAAATTTTTCATGAAATAAGCGAGCAATTTCCCTTTGTGTCTGTGTTTTATCTCCATAACCAATCACCCGTAGAATTGTTATTTTGTGCATTTCTGTTGAATAATCCATTTTTCTGATATGCTCTGATATGCTTCTGATATGGTATAGGGTGTACCATTACTAAGGGGCCATATAACAACAGAAGACATGTAATAAACTAATGGGTCTCAATTCTGAAACGTCTGTTGGATTATTCAACGTTGGTTGAGGCACGATCATTTCAATCTTCCAACGAGAAGGAAACACAAAAGTTGCTTAACTTGAAGATATGAACTAAGAAGGGTATAATAACGACACATCACAATTTAATAATTTCATATAAAATACCATCTATCTGCTCCTAACTCGATTTCTGTTGAAATATTGCATTTACAACTGATGTATCAGATACCATTCAGAGTGAAAATGTAGAGTTGGCACGAATATTTTGATTAGCTCTCACAAACCCGTCACTAACTGCTGTGATACATTTATTACTGATTCTATTAAAAAATATTAGTGTTTTAAATAAGTAAGCTAGGATTGTATACCTATATTTAAATTATTCAGAGCGCGCCACATCTTCTTTACTATTATTTCTTTGCAACAAAATCAAGATCGGTATTTTCTCATCAAGGACAGCAGGGGCAAATAGGTTTTTATCTTTTTATAAACCTCCCAATCCTGAATAGCCTTTCTTTTATGTCTTGACATGAACTTCTTATGCTTTTTTTTGTAATTTTAGGACGTCGTCGGTAAACCAAGGAGCCTTCGACTTTGTAACTCGAAACCTGCATAAAGGACCAGGATGGTCAAGCAACTGTAGTATGTTTCCACTAAGTAAATCTACCTGTTCCTGCAAGCATTGTAACTCCTAAATTTCTGCCCAGTGGGTATTTAGCAAGCCCTAGTTGAAAAGATTGATGTCAAAATATTGAAAACTCCTAAACTCTACCATTTTTTGGTGGCCTAACAGGAGTCCTACAATTCGGCGTGTTCTTAGAGAAATTTGACTTTAGAAGTTGGGGGATAATTAAGAAAAGTTGTTTAATTTACTTCTATTGGGCAGATGTATGGAAATGTACAAGAGTTGTATTGCCGACTGATATCATATTATGTATTTAAAAAAATCAGTTAAAAATTACGTTCTGCAGTAATTGCTTCCATTTAAAGGTAGAAAAGATAATATTTGATAATAAATATAATTACTGTAAGATAAAATGATTACATGGTTTTTAAATTATTTGTTTGTTCGCGTTTGTAATAAAAGTGTTAATTTTTATTAAAATGTTCTTTTTTATTGTTATTTCTTATAATTCACTGCTTGAAATAAATTTATTAACGTGTAAATTTAAGGGTAAAACATATTATTCCCAAGAAAAAAAAATGGAGAACTCTGGAGAAACAAGATAACTCTTTATGGTGAAGCAATGTAACAAATTTGAAATTTATATCTTATTAAATACTCGAATTAAAAAAATCAGGTTTTAGTTTTAAACTTTGACGCCTTGTACCGTGCGAGCAAAAATAATTTGCATCAAAGAGGGCTTGGATTAAAAAACGTGGGGCTTGGTTTAGATCACAATGATATGGGGACGATATATCTAACCAAATCTAGGTTAAAATTTTGTCAAATTCATATTATGACATGATATGCCAAACTAATGGGTAATAAAATAAGTAGGCAAATACAAATTTATTTTTTAAAATTAACAAAGTAAGTAAGAATATACAGAAAGGAAAAGAAAAATAATTACATAAATTGTTGAAATTTGTCATGGCCATGCTCCAAGCATAAATTCACACATTTTTTCATATTTTTGAAAGTGTTGACCAGCATCTCTGGAGAAATGTTACCACATTCTTGGATAATCCTTTCTTATAATTGTTCTAAATTTGCAACTGGTGTTTTAAAAATAGTGTTCTTTAAATGAGGAAAAACGAAGTAATCCATAACCGTAAAACCGTAAAAGGTGATCTAGGTGGGAATTCAACGTCTGATCGAAAACTGATCAATCTGTCATCGAAAAAATTGCGTAATAGTTTCGGCGGGTGTATGGGCGGTTGCACTGTCCTGTTGAAAATATCCAAAACGTAGTTCGTCGTCAAATGGATTCAAAATATTGTCTCTATACCGCTGTGCTGTAACTGTGTCATGGAAAAAATAGGACCAACAATTCTTCTTCGGGAAACAGCTAACCAGACACCAATTTTTTGAGGGTGCAATGTGGACTCTACAAAAAAATGGGGTTTTTAACTACTCCACATGCGTGTATTCTGAGAATTCACATAACCGGAGAGGTGGAACCAGGCTTCATCCGAAAAAAATTTCAGGTCTAATAAATCATTTATTTCCAATAAATTTTGGGTAAACCATTGAGAGTAATTCCTGCGTCTTTCAAAAGCTGCGGCTTGTATTTCTTGGAATACTTGCACTTTATAAGGATATAAATTTAGCTGCTTCTTAAGAATAGTCCTGCATGTTTCATAAGATCTTCCCACTTCTTGGGACAGGCGTCTTATACAATTTGTTGGCGTATTTTGCATTATTTCACGAACGTTTGCAACAAGTTCTTCTGTTCTTACAGATGGTCTTCCTGCTCCTTTTTTTTGTTGTATAGAACCTGTTTTCCTAAACACAGCCACGGTTCTTATCAGGCAATGATAAAATTCCCCAGCAATAAAAGCAACGTTAAGAAAATGTTTGTGAAAATCGTCCGTGCACAAACCCGGATTGTATTGCCACTCACCATTTACTCTAACCCCGTTTCGAAAATACGCTTCAAAAATGAATGTTTTGTGCTGTTCCGTAAAGCCCATTGTGTGAATTGTTCAAGAAATTGGAAAAATTAGCGATGAATCAAATTACTTGTAACTTAATTACTTGTACTGTACTGTGTACTGTGAAAGATGACGGAATAACTGATTGATTGTTGATTCAGGTAGTTTCTGACACTAACAGGTATTAAGATCTACGGTTAAGCATTACATCCTTAGATGCGAGGCCCTCTTTGATGCAAATAATTTTTGCTCGCACGGTATATGAACATGAGGGTCAAAAATGAAAAAAAGCATTATAAATAAAAGTCATATTATTTTTGCTAAAGGAATATTTGGTTAATGGATTGACCTCGTTTTTCCGGATACCCTGTATATTGCACTGTATTATCGTTTTTAGATTCACATCACCAATACACCAATTCTTCTCGTTTGCTTATTATTGTCTAATCAGTGGCACAGTTATCCCCAATTTGTTCAAATTGAAGTAAGTCTCTGTAGCTACCTTTAATTTGGTCTACTAAGATGGATTTTTCCTGCCCCTGTTTTTTGACTGAACCACTGGAACGAAAAATTTGTATTTTAAACCAGGAACGTATATTTTTTGCCGTTGAAAAATAGGTATTATAGCACGAAGTAGTACTGTGTCATTATCTGATGACAATTAAGGGGAATTATTTCATGCTAAGATCTACTATAAAATAATTAACCTTTATTTAAACAACTTTGTATAACAAATATTTTTTAAACTTTGTGGCTGATTACAATAATTATTAAAGTCTTAAAATAATATTGAAGTACCTATAATTTTAACTATTAATCAATGACACGGTAACATTACTCGGAAAATATTTTTTTAATAAAAAAAAAGCAATGCCTTTTACCATTAAAACAATAAAACTAATTAGAGAATTAAATAATAAAAAAAATTAAAGCACCCCCAGAACTTTAGCAAAAGTTTAACTTGCATTGAAACGAATGGGGGCGTGGAAAAACGATAAACACTATGTCAGTTCTCAAACTGTATTTAACTTTTAGTCTTCTCCAATAGTAAATTTATAAACAAATCAAGAAAACACAAAGTCAGCGCCTCGTCTTGACAAAGAGACTTTGTGTTTTCTTGTCTTTATTACTGTCCCAAACTGTATTTAACTTTTAGTCTTCTCAAATAGTAAATTTATAAACAAATCAAGAAAACACAAAGTCAGCGCCTCCTCTTGACAAAGAGACTTTGTGTTTTCTGGTCTTTATTACTGTCCTAAACTGTATTTAACTTTTAGTCTTCTCAAATAGTCAATTTATAAACAAATCAAGAAAACATAAAGTCAGCGCCTCGTCTTGACAAAGAGACTTTGTGTTTTCTTGTCTTTATTACTGTCCTAAACTGTATTTAACTTTTAGTCTTCTCAAATAGTAAATTTATAAACAAATCAAGAAAACACAAAGTCAGCGCCTCGTCTTGACAAAGAGACTTTGTGTTTTCTTGTCTTTATTACTGTCCTAAACTGTATTTAACTTTTAGTCTTCTCAAATAGTAAATTTATAAACAAATCAAGAAAACACAAAGTCAGCGCCTCGTCTTGACAAAGAGACTTTGTGTTTTCTTGTCTTTATTACTGTCCTAAACTGTATTTAACTTTTAGTCTTCTCAAATAGTCAATTTATAAACAAATCAAGAAAACATAAAGTCAGCGCCTCGTCTTGACAAAGAGACTTTTTGTTTTCTTGTCTTTATTACTGTCCTAAACTGTATTTAACTTTTAGTCTTCTCAAATAGTAAATTTATAAACAAATCAAGAAAACACAAAGTCAGCGCCTCGTCTTGACAAAGAGACTTTGTGTTTTCTTGTCTTTATTACCGTCCTAAACTGTATTTAACTTTTAGTCTTCTCAAATAGTAAATTTATAAACAAATCAAGAAAACACAGAGTCAGCGCCTCGTCTTGACAAAGAGACTTTGTGTTTTCTTATCTTTATTACTGTCCTAAACTGTATTTAACTTTTAGTC
The DNA here is from genome assembly GCA_963969555.1 of Polydrusus pterygomalis. Lineage (NCBI taxonomy): Eukaryota > Metazoa > Arthropoda > Insecta > Coleoptera > Curculionidae > Polydrusus > Polydrusus pterygomalis. The sequence goes on along the minus strand of OZ018380.1, from coordinate 36,070,498 downwards.
TTCTCAAATAGCAAATTTATAAACAAATCAAGAAAACACAAAGTCAGCGCCTAGTCTTGACAAAGAGACTTTGTGTTTTCTTGTCTTTATTACTGTCCTAAACTGTATTTAACTTTTAGTCTTCTCAAATAGTCAATTTATAAACAAATCAAGAAAACATAAAGTCAGCGCCTCGTCTTGACAAAGAGACTTTGTGTTTTCTTGTCTTTATTACTGTCCTAAACTGTATTTAACTTTTAGTCTTCTCAAATAGTAAATTTATAAACAAATCAAAAAAAAAACACAAAGTCAGCGCCTCGTCTTGACAAAGAGACTTTGTGTTTTCTTGTCTTTATTACTGTCCTTAATACCATTACTTAAAAATCGTAAAAATAAATTTTCAGCAGAAGCCACTATTAAATACTTTATTGTTTAAGTAATGGGATCACCTATAGAAATGTAATACTTCTTTAAATAAGGTTCATTTTCGTCAGGAAAAAGTATACACTTTCAAATTTTTTAATAATATGCAATCAGTACCTGTTAAAATAAAGGGGAGGGTGTGAAACAATATCCCCATGTTAACTAAAGGGGTGTAAAATTTAGTACGTGTTTCTTCAGAAACAATCAAAATAAGAAATGTTGGAAGGCCAAGTTGGTTTTTTTTTAGGTTTCTTGTTATTAAATAGTGCTTCTATTTATATTTATATTATTGTAATTATATTTAAAATTAAAGATTAAAACATAACACTGGAGGAAGTAAGACACAATTAAAGAACTGCAAGGCTCCAGCTAGGTGTTGGCAAAATAATTGCACAAATGATTAAAGCGATGAGAGACCGAGGGACGAAAGTGTTGCTTGCTAAATTAGCGTTAACTGAGAGACCAAAAGACAAGATAATGTACTTTCAATGAAAGAGATCGAAATGAGTAATAGGAAAGCAACATCGACTTGACATCAATGTACTAAACAGTGAACCTATACAGGGTGCTGATAAAGTCTGGAATAATCGATTTTTCTTGAAAACGCAAAAGTTTTTCGAAAAACGCTCGGACCCGTCGATTTTATTTTATTCTTTAAATTTTTTTGACGTTCTTCAATATTATACCGGATGCGCCCAAAAAGCTAGGCAAGTGTCAACTTCACTTTTTCAAATAGAACACCACTTTTTTCTCCAATATTCAGATTCCTCTCTAAACTCTAGACAATTTTCATATAACATATTGTATGGCTAAAGTCAACAGGAATTGAAATACAGGGCCCCCAATAAAAATCAAGTTATAATTTTAAAGCTTTTTTTCCATGACAAATACTTAGGCTAAGAAAAAAATTCTAACAGAAAATTGGTAATACAGTAAACAATCTAAAATATTATTTGAGTAAGTGTTGAAAATGGTGTCCATTTACGGCTCTACATTGTCCCAATCTCTCAACAAATTCTAACTGTACATTAGGTACAATTTCTGGGGTAATTTGTCTTATGGTTGTTGTTATGTATACGCGTTTTGAGAACATCAATATCTTCTGGTTTATTTTTGTAAACCCTTTCCTTAATATAGCCCCACAGAAAGAAGTCCAATGGCGTTATGTCGAGGGACCTCGCAGGCCACTCTATTTGACCCCGTCGACCTATCCAATGATGATGAAACAACTCATTCAGGTATCTACGGACTTCGGCCGAATAGTGGGCTGGTGCACCATCCTGCTGAAACCAGATAGTTGTATCATGTCAATCAGGAATGTTCCCATCGGGAAATAGGGCAATCAACGCTGGAGCGAGGTCTTCTTCAAGAAACTGCAAATATCTTTGGCCAGTCAAATTTTCCTCAAAAAAATAGGGTCCTATAACAGTATTCCGAATTATTCCTGCCCATACATTAATTTTTCTCGGCCGCTGGGTATGAATTTCTCGGAAGCAATGGGGATTTTCGCTGGACCAGTACCGGCAATTTTGACGATTTATCATGCCATCCAAGAAAAAAGTCGCCTCATCGGAAAAAATTATGTTACTCGGGAATAATGCATCGTTAATCAAGTAATTATCCATGAGAATTTCTCCGAACTCATTCCTTCTGTCAGGGTCGTCTTCCAAAAGTGCGTGTACTCCTTGACATTTATATGCATGCCATTTTTCCCTTTTCAGGAACTTTGCCACCGTTGAATCGTGGATATTTTCAAAATTTTGAGAAATGCTTCTTGTGCTCGAATGTGGTCTGTCTTCCAACGAAACTATAATATCAAGTTTGACATCGTCGAAAATTTTAGGTCGTCCACTTTTAGGTTTATCCCTAAGGTGACCAACTTCATGATACTTCTTAACAATTTTGGAAACAGTTGCCTGATTTATGTGTTCTCTATTTGGATATTTATCATTAAAATACTCACAAACTTCTATTTGTGTTCTCCTTCGATCTCCACATCCTACTATCATTAATATTTCGATTCTCTCAGCTTCCGTTAGAAACATTTTTATGGGTAAAAGTGACAACTATGGAGTAAATATTAAATGTTTTGACATTTACGTCACTAAGTTATTATGTAGAAACCGGTAACAAGGTAAATACCTAGACCTTAAAATTATACCTTGATTTTTATTGGGGGCCCTGTATTTCAATTCCTGATGACTTTAGCCATACAATATGTTATATGAAACTTGTCTGGAGTTTAGGGAGAAATCTGAATATTGGAGAAAAAAAGGGGTGTTCTATTTGAAAAAGTGAAGTTGACACTTGCCTGGCGTTTTTGGCGCATTCGGTATAATATTGAAGAACGTCAAAAATTTAAAGAATAAAATAAAATCGACGGGTCCGAGCGTTTTTCGAAAAACTTTTGCTTTTTCAAGAAAAATCGGTTATTCCAGACTTTATCAGCACCCTGTATTAAATTTTAAATATGTATTAGGAAAAACCAAACTAAACAAACGTCTACAAAGTCATTTATATAAATGGACCAATGCTGACGTGCGGTTACGTGTCGTTAACGATGTAAAAAAATTTAAGCAACAGAAATGATGTAGTTCTTAAATAGGATAACGAAACTAGATAGAATTAGGTATGTAGATACACCAAGAGATTTAGAAACAGTAACAACCGAAGATTATTTACGAAAATGTCATCTTGATTGGTGAGATGTGAGATCATTTATAAATGATGAACATGACGGTTAAAACGCTGACCGAATTTTCTACACCAGACATCCCCTGTTCCTTAAACATCTTCGAACATCCTCGCAGATCTTTAAACATCTCCGTACGCTCTTAGAAATTCCTGGACATCCTTACAAATTTTATAAAATATTATATTGTTACCTCCGATTTAATTAATAAATTTAGTAGCTGTTCTTTTTTTATAGACCTTTATGATATATAAGATTTAATGAATCCAAACAAAAAAAATCAATCTATTTAAAAAACATATTTAAAAAAAAAAATACTGAAACAAAACGAGAGAACAAGAACTATTTCAATTATACCAGTAACACAAAACAAACTTGACATTTTACCTCAATTTCTACAAAGGGTTTAATTTTTGTTATTCTAGTCGAGATTTTAGTTGAATGTATGTATATTTCCTTTATATCGCTATAAATCGATTCATCTAATTCATATATTATTAAATTCGAAGTCTTATCAGAAGACGTAGTAGATTGTGCTGATTATCTCAAAAGTAGGACACCATAGAAAATAAATTATTTTTTTACATCTGCTACGTCTAAAATGTTCGGCCAAGAAAATGTATAACCTTTTCTTATTTGAATTAAAAATGTTGCGTTGGATTTATTGGCATTCACGTTTCTTCCAATACGTCCAATACGACCTCTTTTCATAAAATTGCCGCAGTTCGACAGAAATATTTTGAGTTTCCTTTTATTCTTGAGTGTTGAATTATCTTTGAAGCACATCTGTGGCCTGATAACCTTTACAACTATCTTCATTTTTGATTGTTTCTAATCTTCTTTAAACATTTTTATTTTCGTCATAATCCCTTTTTATCTTTGCTTTCATCAAATGATTCTGTATGTGTACTATCGTCGTAACTTATTTTATCCTTATTACTGCTGGAGGAGGACTGACGTAGAAGAAGAAGCTGGATTATCTTAGATTTTGTGCTTTTATTTATATTTGAAGTTAATGGATATTATGCTTCTAACTTGTTTACAAGGATTTATTAAATATGAAGAATTTATAAACCTGCATAACAGCTAAGAAAGAGTCGACTTTTTGCCTACAGTAACTTTTTCTACGGCTTTGGAAACCGCTGCATTTTTATCCTTTTAAGACTCTTTTGAAAATTATCAAAAATGAATAAAATTTTCTTAAGCTAATTTTTGGGAATTACAGGAGGCTTAACTTTTGTGGACGTTGCTATTTCTCAAATATCCACATACGATACGTTGGCGAGAAACTGGCAAAAGGGTACAACCTAAGAAAAGACCGAAACGAAGGTAAAATAATTGAGTCAGAATGTCAGAAAAATTCAAAGGCCCCGTCTTCATTTTGGTGCATCATTCCGTTTATATCAATGCCGACAAAAAAAATTATTTTAACGAGAACTTATTTTTTAATACGCAAGAAATGCATTAACATGCCAATAAAATTAACATTTTTATTAAACATTAAGATGACTTAATAGTAATTTTATGAGAAACAATAAAAAAGTATTCCTTTAATAGCAAGAAGCTCACATAAAAAAAAGAAAAATAAAAACAAGGATACGATATGACGAGACGTTACTAAATTTGCGCATATTTTTATTTTAAATTTTTCCATAGATTTGTATAAAACAAACACCCATAAATCCTGCAGTATCTCGGATTAATGTACCTAATAAAACATTTAAGAAAACTGTTTTGAAATATAATATTTAGGTAAACATCGGATTTTTTAATGATACATTACTTCATTCATCAAAGAGAAAATTAAAACAATGACTTGGTTTAAAATAAATAGTTTTATGGAAAAGTTGATATCAAGCGCCTCATACACTCACATCACGTTTAATGTTTCATAATGGAAATTTCCTTAAAACTTGATCCTATCGGATAAATGAAGAAGAAGTTTACTACGATTCCAGCTTTTTTCATTACTGAGAAAATAATTTAAATAAAATAGGTTGGCTAAAACGGTATAAACATATTATTGTCGGATATGAATTGGTATAGTGTTTCTTAGGTCAATTTAATGACATTAAACTGTAGGAATTTCCTAACCATAGGCGTTCCACACAAATAATTAATATGCGTATACACACTTATAAGTTTGTTTTACATTAGGTGTTTGTACATACTACACTTTATAAACCCACTGTATATATAATAATATTATATTAAAATAATAAATATAAGGTAACTCAAAAATTCTATATACAAAACTAAAATCAAAAAAAAAAACCTAACACGGCACGACAGTGCTCAGAAAATTCTTTAATTTTTTTACCAGAACTTCATTCTCGTCAACCAGACTCCGGCCCGTTCATCAAGGCATAACCACGTATATTTTATCTCCGTCTCTTCCACGCCATCGGCGGTCACTGGCCTATCTCTCTCTGGCAGAATCAATCGTTACACGGGCCGGGTACCGGTTCAGCTTATATCCTGGCGCTTCCAACCGCAACAAATTACATGCTGTTGCCAATTCTTCAAAATTTTCGGATTTGTAAGCACAATGTAAGTATATACGAGAAACAAGGGTTTGTTAATTAGTTGTTTTTAAACACTGAAAACACTTTTTGTCTTGATTTCAGTTATATTGTTTCTTAAGGACTAAAGAATGTGTTATTATAGCAATGAATGGCTTGTTATTTTTTTCTGTCACACTCAAAACTCCTCGGTTTAAAGTATATTTGCAAACTAGCTTTCAAAGAAAGTTACTGACTAACAATTGAATACTGATATAAATGAAATATCTTTAATAAGAAAACTTAAAGAATTGAAGAAGAAAGATCTGACAACCCTGGTTGTGCGGTCGGTCTCTTTGAGACTATTTACCGCCATATGGAATGATTGGAATGTCCTCAGACTGAGATTCGATAAATAATACCCTTAAGGATCGATTACCTATCTTATACTTCACTGTAGTGCTAAGACTCTTAATGGGTGTTGAGCTTGATAAGAAGAGGTGTAGTGGAAAGATAGTGTATAGAACAAAGGCAAGGACATTTCTAGTTTCGTAGAAGGAGTCAGTAGACGAAGGTTGATAAGAAATAATCGTTTTTAATTGGTTTGGACAAAGGGTTCTACTTCTAATAGTACATCCAGGGAAATCCCCTCTTGTATTAACATGCAAAATTATTGTTGACATAGCAAAACGGAACCCCTTCTTCCAGTTGATAAGGGTCGCAAAACTGTATAAAAACTCGAAGGAACACTTAATCAGGGAGTTATAACAATTATTCAAGTATAAGGGTAACCTCTAGAATGGAGACCATCGTGGGAAAACAAGAGGAGCAGAGGTAGACCGCAAACGAGAGGGTCGGATGACATAAAGAAATTGACTGGATATGACTGGATAAGGAAAACCAATAACAGAGTGGACTAGCAGATATTAAGGGAGGCCTTCACTCGACGATGGGTGAAATATGCTGGTTGTGATGAAGGGTAACCTCTGCCCGTTTGTCTATTCAGTTTGAAGCCAAGATTAAATTCAACAATTTTTGAAGTCATGAAGAGGTCTGCACCAGAACCAACCTATTTTGCTCCAATTGCGTAAGTGTTATTTGAGTAATTTATTTAACTGTTTATTGTTTCCATTTTTGTATAAGTCTCATTTTGGTCAAAGGTGTTTATTAAGTGGAAATTGTTTCTTTAAACTTCCTGGAATAACACCTTCCTAAAGTGAGTAAAAAGGGGCAATCTCTCTCTCTACCGTGCGAGCAAAAATTATTTGCATCAAAGAGGGCCTTGCATCTAAGGAAGTAATGCTTAGCCGTAGAGCTTAATACCTGCTGGGTGTCAGTAACACCTGAATTAACAATCAATCAGTTATTCCGTTATCTTTGACAGTCGTTACAAGTAATTTGATTCATCACTAATTTTTCCAAATTTTGGAACAATTCACACAATGGACTTTACGGAACAGCACAAAACATTCATGGTTGAAGCGTATTTTGGAAACAAGCACCTAAATTTATTTCCTTATAAAGTGCAAGTATTTCAAGAAATACAAGCCGCAGATTTCGAAAGACGCAGGAACTACTCTCAATGGTTTTCCCAAAATTTATTGGAAAGAAATGATTTATTAAACCTGACATTTTTTCGGATGAAGCCTGGTTCCACCTCTCCGGGACTTTCGAAAATATGAAGGGAGGGAAGTGTGAATTTATGCTCGGAGCATGGCGGTGGCCAATTTCAGCAATTTATGTAATTATTTTTCTTTTTCTTTCTGTATATTCTTACTTTGTTAATTTTGTAAACAACAAAAATAAATTTGTATTTGTCTACTTATTTTATTACTCATTAGTTTGGCATATCATGTCATAATATGAATTTGACAAAATTTTAACCTAGATTTGGTTAGATATAATATTGTCCCAATATCATTGTGATCTAAACCAAGCCCCACGTTTTTTAATCCAACCCCTCTTTGATGCAAATAATTTTTGCTCCCACGGTATTAGAAAACTATTCAAATTGACCGTTTTATACTCTCAATTCGTTAATTTGTATTTTATTCGGAATATTTATTGTAATCTTTTATTCTCTCATTGCTTTGCAGTTCATCAAATAAATCTCTTTAAAAATCCCTAGTGTTTCGGTTATTAAATAGCGCACCATAAGGCCACAGTAAATAATAAACACTCTCAGTAAGAAATAAAAACATAAATCAAAACCATCTAAGCTACACAACCCAGTCGCCTACCATTCTGATACCCGACAATATGTAATAACTAAGAAGCGCATTAAAAAAGTACCGGGTTACGCACATTACCGCTTTAGATTTTATTACATCGAAATAAATGTTAATTAATTAATAACAGATCACAACGTTGCATCCATAATTTGTAACATTTATTTGTAGAACTGGATAAAAGCGGATTTTATTTTGATTTGGATGATTGCGCTCTTTACAAAGTAATAACTTTTAATTAATTATCGAGACGTTAAAACAATTATGCGATTTATTTGTATTTTGCAAGATAAGAAAAGCAGTGAAAACAATAAAGGATAAAGGATTGCGCAAAATGACTCTGGTACACTCAGTCAGGTCAGGAATTTGAACAGGTGGTTAGCCAATCAAAAAAAAACCTCTCTGCCATTACAATCCATAAAAATTTTAGGGTTTTTAAATTATTTAAAATGTTTCTTTGCGATGATCAGGATCTTTACGAGAATCAGGAAAAAGTACAATTTTTCATCGTTTGCCCATCGCTAGATAAGAAGAGCCCTGTACCACCTTCAGCAAGCATTCATTGATACATCTACTAGAATTCCTCTTCCTGGGTTTTAATACTTCAGGTGATTTCCTTTTAAACGTATTTATACAGGGTGAGTCGCGAGGAACGGACCAAATTTCAGGAGAGTATTATACACGCGAAAACAATGTAAAAAACCCATATAATATGCTCTTATCCGATATTCATTTGTTTTCAAGTTATAGCGCAATATCAATTTTTTTATACGTTCCCCTTTTATCAAAATTCCACGTAATTAGAGTATGCCTTTTTTCAAGACTCTAAACTATTTGACATCTATGTTGTCTTGACAATGTGTCTGTGTATTGTGGCAGGAATTAAACATTTATTTTCAAGTTTGAGTGATTAAAGTGTTACAAAATGCCAAATACTTGTTCAAATTTAGAATATGCAAGCGAGAATGGTAAGCTGGTGCCAACATTACATCTGAGCGAGCTACTCGACAAGGTTTAGGAGAAGTAGAAAATATTCTGGATTTAGTAGAAGTAAATGAAACGACCAGCTCACGAAGAATTGGTACTCAATTGGGCATTCCACAAAAAAGAGTAATAAACACACTCCACGAGCAAGGCTTATCCATACCATGTACAGGGTGTCCCAAATTCGAGCCTCATCATGGGGATCTCGGAAACTATAAGAGATACAGCATCGGTCAAATTGTGGCAAAGTTGCGCAATTTCTTACTGAGCAATATCGCAAAAAAATATCTGAGCTATCTTTTTTAGTTTTTGAAATTTTTGCAAAAAACTAAAATTTTGAGTTTTTGTTTTTTTAAATTGCTCGACTTATTTTATCCGCTACAGAAAAACAAGCACAACATTGTTAAGGCAACTTTTTACGCTCCATATTGTGACATTTTTAGAATTTCGTTACAACGTTTCGTTTTTGTGGAACTATTATCAACTTTAATTTTTTAAATACGGACCTGCATTTTTTATTTTATTTTTTGATAGCCCTTTAAGCCCTGAATTCAACCATGTACCACACTTAATTATATTTAGACGTTTTGATGTCATTATTACATCTTCAGGAATGTGATAATTATTTTTAAATACGGCCCTGGTGTTAGTTGTTAGATTGAAATATCGTTTAGCAGGATTTTGGTGGGTTACAGAATCTAAAATATTTTGTTGTTCTTCCGGCTCCATTCGTGTACCATATTTGACTCTTGGTTTATTAAAACTACCATACTGGGCTAAATTAGTATCAAGCGTAGCAAAATAACTATAATGAGGCTGCAACCGTTCAGCATAGTCCTGTAAATAACGGTCACAAGAAATTTGTGAATTCCAATTGAAAGAATAATAAACTAGTAACATGTCGCGCTTTTCTAAAGCAGAAAACATAATTTTGCTGAAGTATTCAGTATAAATGGTGACTGCAGTTGTCAAGATAATTAAGCCAAACAATCAAGTAAAAGTTCTTGTCATAGCCACCTTTGTTTTGTTTGGATTTATTTTTACTTTGTTACAATAATTTATATAAAAACATAAATATAGTAAACTATTTGTATAAAATTCTGGATCCATTTACATGTTGTATGTGGTAAAAAGATTAGGTAACTAACAACAGGGCCGTATTTAAAAATAATTATCACATTCCTGAAGATGTAATAATGACATCAATACATCTAAATATAATTAAGTGTTGTACATGGTTGAATTCAGGGCTTAAAGGGCTATCAAAAAATAAAATAAAAAATGCAGGTCCGTATTTAAAAAATTAAAGTTGATAATAGTTCCACAAAAACGAAACGTTGTAACGAAATTCTAAAAATGTCACAATATGGAGCATAAAAAGTTGCCTTAACAATGTTGTGCTTATTTTTCTGTAGCGGATAAAATAAGTCGAGCAATTTAAAAAAACAAAAACTCAAAATTTTTGTTTTTTGCAAAAATTTCAAAAACTAAAAAAGATAGCCCAGATATTTTTTTGCGATATTGCTCAGTAGGAAATTGCGCAACTTTGCCACAATTTGACCGATGCTGTATCTCTTATAGTTTCCGAGATCCCCATGATGAGGTTCGAATTTGGGACACCCTGTACAGTATTGTACAGAGAGTACAGCACCTAAAACCGGAAGATTATGCTAAACGTATTGCATTTTGCCGGTGAATAAATAATCATCGTGTTGTATCGCGTATACTTTTTACAGATGAAACAACATTCACCCGTGACGGTATTAATAATACTCGTAACTCTCATGTATGGTCAATCGAAAATCCCCACGCAACAAATGAAAGTAATTTTCAACATAAGTTTTCGGTTAACGTGTGGTGTGGTATGCTCGATAGCTATTTAATTGGCCCTTTTATTTTGAAGAATCGCCTCACAGGAGACAACTACCTACATTTTTTACAACATGAGTTACAAGGACTACTAGAGGATGTTCGTGTAAATAACAGAAGGCAAACGTATTACCAGCATGATAGAGCTCCTGCACATTTTGCTCGTCAGGTCAAGCAACATTTAGACGAAACATTTCCAGGGCGTTGGATTGGTCGCGGTGGTCCTATTAATTGGCCTCCAAGATCTCCAGACCTCACAGAACTAGATTATTGGTTATGGGACTGGTTCAAAAATAAAGTGTACAAAGTAAAAGTGGACACTCGGGATGCACTAATTCGACGTATTAGAAATACTGCAGCTAATTTTAAAGAAGAAAGACATGAAGCAATTAGAAGATCAACGTAGACTTCGTAGACTTAGCAGAAAATGTTTAGAAGTCAAAGGCGGTATTTTTGAACACTTATTAAAAGAACGCTATGATTAGAAAACCGTTAATATATATGAACTTTTCTTATATGGGGTTTTCAAATTGTTTTTGTGTGTATATTACGCTCCTGCAATTTGGTCCGTTCCTTCCGACTCACCCTGTATAAATCTAAATAACGACCCACCTCTAGGTCATGTCACATTTAAGAAAACAGAATTAATTTTAAAAATGTTAAATTCACACAAAAATTAATAAGAATAGTGTAGTTGTATATAAAATGATCTCTAGATTTCAACAATTAAAAATATATAGGGTGTCCCATTTGAAAATTCAAAGTTAAGGTTACGTCTGGCTAAACCGGAAGTCGCTAAAATTTGAGAGGTACCTTAAAGAGTGTCTTTCTATTAGCCTATGACTCCTACAAAGTTGCTCGATTAAAATCTAAAGAAATGGCAGCCAGTAAGTGATCTCATGGTCACCCGGTATATTATATTTAAATACTGTAGTCGTTAATTAAAAAATATAAACCTGATGCTTGATAAATAATAACCTGTTTGTAAATATTTCTATGGTAATTTTTACAATAGAATGTTTTTAAAAAATAAGCTATTTGGTGTTGTTTATACCGGGTTATATGGCAAATCCCATTTGTTAGCGTAAAATATTGGTTCCCCTATTAATTTTACATCAAAACTGAATAGAACTTTTTTGAAACTTGTTGTATGGTGGAACCGCAGACCAAATTTTATCATTTTTTAATAAGCCAATTAAAAGTTATTTAGAAAAAACTGTGGGAGTACAATCCGGGCAAACAAATACATCCAACTCATCAGCTGGGAATCCAATGCAATCCTCGTGCACCCAGATAAGACACGTGGCATAGTACTGGCGCATATCGACAATTATTTGAGTTTCGCATAACTTACAAAACCAACTATATTGAGTGTTATATTTTCTTAGTAGGTGGATGGAATGGACTGCGATTTAAAGTTTCAATTTTATTTCTTCCGGTTAGGAATAAGACTCATTCTATTTTGTGGGCCTTATTTTCTGTTTTGTCATCTTCTAATATTTAAAGTTATGTATCAAAACCATTAATATTCTGGAAATAATTTGTCGACATAAGTATTAATACATAGGACTCGGTTAGGTTAGAGTGCCAGACCTTTGCCATTATCCAAACAGTCACACGTAGTCTTTTAGGGACAGTTGTGGTACCACACATATTGCTCGGAATCTATCCACATCAGCTTCCTGATGGTAAACGCGATGTAGACCGTAGAAGAATTTTAGCAGCTTATTTAAGCCAGCCACTGTTGTTAAGTAACTTAGTTAGTCGACCCAGTTGCAGGCTGCTCACTTCCTCCAGACCATTAATAAATGGTTCGCCCAGGGCATTGAACCTTCTTCTAGCGAGGCCGGGGCATTCACACAAGAAATGCTGAATACTTTCCTCCTCTTCTTCATCTCTGCAACTTCTGCAGAAGTCGTTAGTTGGTATTTGCATACGTACGGTGCCTATGGCAGTGATATTTCTTAGGTCCTTCCAACTGTGCTGCAATAACGCTGCGATTTTCCTGCCGTCAACTAGGGGCCACAATTGTTGTTTAGCTATTCGATCTATCTCCTCTTTGACTGATCTCAGTGGTCTAGCCACAGTATTCTCTATTCTCTGCTAGTTCGACAGACATGTTTGCGCCCTCCCTGGCGATTTTCTGCTGGGCCGTAGTACCCGCACTTACCTTAAGTGCAGTAAAATTATTTTCAGAATCACACTTTTTAGAAAAATGCAGCAGTTTTAAAAACCATGACAATGAAATAAAACTGAACGTTTAAGTTAAGGACTTAAGGAAAGGAAACTTGAATCAACATGCTGTGTGTGTATGTCACATTCTATACCGCAATAGATAAAGAATGTGATAAAAACGATGAAATAAAAATAACTTAGAACCCGCTATACTGGCCCAGTGATCAAGACCCTTAGCCGCGCCATCGCGCCGGTTGCAAAAAAATCTGTATAACTAGTGAATTAAAATGTATCTATTATATTGTTAGAGTACTTATTGTTATTAACCAATAAAATTTAAATAATATAAACTTAAATCGTTTTGCTTAATAGAATAATGACTAATTTCTATTTTTGCATTATTCGTTGAATGGGGTCCGGTAGGTAGGTAGTACAAGTTCGTATCGTACTTGAACTAATTTTTAGGTAATAAAATCAAAGTAAACAGGTCAAGTGCCTATATGGCCTTAATATTTACCAGTACTATTAGCTAATATCAATTATTAAAATCTAATAAATTGACAGGATTTTATTAAATAGGAGCTCTGTACACTACTTATTTCCTTCCTAAATTATAATTAAAGTGAGCAGCACCAAAGCGTGGAAGTCTTCTGGAGTAGCCGAGGGCTACATAGATGATTCCTTAAGCAATAAGTTAGATCTGACCAAGAAAATATTTAACATTCAGATATTGTATTTTGGTTTAATTTTTTTTGCAATTTTACATGACACGATGGAAACTTACAATCACTTGGTCCACATAAATACTATAGTAAAATGGGTCATTAAATAAAATCTGCGATGTCAACAGAAAAACGACATTGTTTATTCTGACTAGAAAACCTTTTCCACCGGTTATTTTAATATTCGTTTAACTACATTTTTGTAATACACCAGCAATAAATTATCCTTAAATGATCTACGTAATAAAATTGCACACTCAACTCTCATTTGTGAACTTTTATAAGGCACATTTAGTAATAAACAGTGCAGTGTTACTTTATTTCCAAATGGTTATATTTTCGATACTAAAGAAGGTATCAAAAAACTAAAAATAACATTTCTACAAAAACGCTGAGGAATAAAAAAGAGGGTTTTTTGCGGACCACCCCTGAATCACTAACCTCATACACGTTTAAATATTTAATGCACCTCCCCACTTGGGGCACCTCCCTGGAAAGCTTATCATTTATATATAATTATTCTTGGGTGGATGATTTTATAAGCGCAGGCGGTTCATTGTTGGATTTTCTTGTCATTATGTCTGAGGGCATATTTAACATGCTGCAGGCTAACGTGCCTTCCAACATGTCGGTGCCTTCCATGATGCACGACTGCTGCTTATTAGTAGCTGCTTGACATAGTCTATAGGCGGCCCATTTTGCTTCCTTCCCCAGATGTATGTGAAGTGCTATGAGTCCCAACAGGACCTCCATAGATGCTGTTGGTGTGGTGTGAATAGCTTCAGTGATCACAAGGCATGCTTGCCTTTGCAGTCCGGATAGTCTCGCTTGGGCCTGTCGTTGCTGGCCCATTTTTCACCAGACGACAGAGCCGTACGTGATCATTGGTCTAATGGCCGTCACATAAAGCCAGTGTAGTTGTTTTGGTGCCATGCCCCAGGATTTTCCGCAAATTCTGCGACATGTCCATAGAAAAAGATTTACCTTGCTGATAGTATTTTCTATGTGAGAGTTCCAGCTAAGCGTTTTGACTATTAACTACTATTTATGAGGTTATACAAATATGAGGTTACAAAACCCAGCCGGCTTCTTTTGCCGACAGACTGCCATTTGCAATAGAGGATCATAGATGCCAGTCGTTAGTCGAAGTATTTCAAGAAACATTTTTCGGAAAGGTCAGGAGGAATTTGATAAGAGACTTTATTTCTGGTTAGAACAAAATGGAAATTATTTTGAGTACTTAATAAAATAATTAGAAACCGCCAATGGTGATGGTATAGCCTTTCTGGCGTGATTTTCAACAATTCCAGCCCATACATTTACCGAAAATTGCTCTTACTGGTTAGATTCCACAATTGCAGCCTCTTCAAAACCCATTGCCAAAAGTTGATTCGTAAAGGAAAATCTTGAAGAAATAAGGCTTTAACTCGTTGAATATGCGTATAGCATAGAACCTATAATCCATAAGACGCAGGTGGGGGTTCGTAGCGATTGGCAATCCCCGCGCCGTATTATTTGTTGCGCAGGTCACATCGTTGTTCAGAGTTTTCTAGCTGTCCTGTCTGAATTTGAATTTTATTGATCGTACCAATACCTGCTTCAATTAATTAATTTTTACTTTGTATACAGGGTGTCTCACGGTCGATGGTACCTTAGACGTTTCTGACGAACCAGTAAAGGAATCGTTCTGAAAATTTGGTGGCGTACATAAACGGGCATGCTCTACCAACGTAAAATATTTTTAATAAAACAGTGTTGCCGCTTCCACACAAAAATAATAGTAACATCGATTTTTTAAATGCAACACCATATATTTTATTTTATTTTCGAAACCCACATTACTTTCCTCACAATTTTTATTAACTCTACTCTATACTTATCTCTTACCGTTTCTAAGATATAAATTAATTTCCGTTTTTTTTGTCCGAAAACGTCACTTTTAAAAATGCTGATAATTTTAAACTCTAAAACACTGAAACCCTGAAATTTGGTAAATAGTTAACTAATCCCATAGGGCTCTTTGCCCTAGTCTTAAATCTTAGGTGCAATATACAGGGTGATTGAAAAATACACTTATTCTGGTAACTTGAAAAAGTGACCATAAGTCGTTTTTTCAAATATAACACCCTGTATATTATTACGGATTTGAAAAGCTGCTAAAATTTCACTTAATTCTTGTATATCATACCTGTACCAAACTAACTACTTTAACCATTTTTTTGACGTGTTAAGCATAATTTGTAAAATTTTCTATATAATTCAATTTTTATTCGGTTATTAGTAAGTTAGCCATGACAAAATCTAATGTTTACGTATGTTACTATGGTTATCGTTTTGACATTTCATTAAGTTTAGATACAAGATAGAAATACACTTTTAAGTCATGAAAGAAAACTATACAAATGCAGTTCTTATGAACTTATTTATTTTATTTGGACAATGTTGTAGAATTATCGCCAGGACATGTATAAAGTTTAACGAAATGTACTCTAATTTACCGCCAATGAATCTTAGAAAATTCATAAGGATCCAGAACAATTTTATTAAATGTTAACTAGTCAAATAATAAAAAACTACTAAAATTATAACTAATAAATTGCAATTTTAACAGATGTTTAAAACTCTGGCCGTTTACATCCAAACACTTTAACATGGATTTCAAGAAAAATTTAGTTTTAGTGTTTTTTGCATGTTAATGCAAACACACATTGTCAAAATACAATAAATAAATTCATAAGAACTGCATTTGTATAGTTTTCTTCCATGACTTGTGTATTTCTATCTTGTATCTAAACTTAATGAATGATTGTCAAAACGATAACCATGGTAACATACGTAAACATCAGTTTTTGTCATGGCTAACTTACTAATAACTGAATAAAAATTGATTTGTATGGAAAATTTTACAAATTATGTTTTATACGTCAAAAACATGGTTAAATTAGTTAGTTAGGTACAGGTATGATATACAAGGATTAAGTGAAATTTTAGCAGCTTTTCAAATCCGCAATAATATACGGGGTGTTACGTTTGAAAAAATGGACTTATGTTCACTTTTTTAAGTTACCAGAATAAGTGTATTTTTCAACTACCCTGTATATTGCAACTAAGATTTGGGACTAGGGCAAGGAGCCCTATGGTATTAGTTAACTATTTACCAAATTTCAGGGTTTCAGTGTTTTAGAGTTTAAAATTATCAGCATTTTTAAAAGTGACGTTTTCGGACAAAAAACGGAAATTAATGTATATCTTAGAAACGGTAAGAGATAAGTATAGAGTAGAGTTAATAAAAATTGTAAGGAAGGTAATAGTGGTTTCGAAAATAAAATAAAATATATGGTGTTGTATTTAAAAAATCGAAGTTACTATTATTTTTGTGTGGAAGCGGCAACACTGTTTTGTTAAACATATTTTAGGTTGGTAGAGCATGTCCGTTTATGTACGCGACCAAATTTTCAGAACGATTCCTTTACTGGTTCGTCAGAAACGTCTAAGGTACCATCGACCGTGAGACAACCTGTATAAGTTTTTTAAAACATTGCATGTCAGATAAAGCAATAGAAGATTCATATTTCGTACAACCCATCATAAGTATAGGACTTTATAATATATGGACGAATTTTACGATCTCATTAAACCATGTTGCTTAATAAATAATCATATTATGCAATGTTAAACGACAAGAACAATATCACACTATAGAAGCTATTTAAATTTTTGAGAACTACAGTACTGATTTTTATTAGTAAGTATATGCTATATTAATCGTAGCAAGCAAATATTATTATGATTAATGTAAAGTTTCATTACAACTGCCAGTCGGAATTAATACAGTAAATGAAACCAGATTACTCCCCAAATAGAACTTTATAATTACTGTGAGTATTCAGAGTAATAATGGCTATAAACCATTCTATGGTAGTATTAACTCCCTTTTCCTATTGGCTAAATTACCGTGTTATTATCACTACACAACGGTCTAGCGATTTTCATTGTCTTCCAGTAGGAAAGCGCGTTGCTATCACATATACCGTGCGAGCAAAAATTATTTGCATCAAAGCGGGCCTTGCATCTAAGGGCGTAATGCTTAGCCGTAGAGCTTAATACCTGTTGAGTGTCAGTAACTACCTGAATTAAAAATCAATCAGTTATTTCGTCATCTTTGACAGTCGTTACAAGTAATTTGATTCATCGTTAATTTTTCCAATTTCTTGAACAATTCACACAATGGGCTTTTATTGCTGGGGATTTAACGTTGCTTTTATTGCTGGGGATTTTTATCATTGCCTGAAAAGAACCGTGGCTGTGTTTAGGGAAACAGGATCTATACAACACAAAAAAGGAGCAGGAAGACCATCTGTAAGAACAGAAGAACTTGTTGCAAACGTTCGTGAAATAATGCAAAATACGCCAACAAATTGTATAAGACGCCTGTCCCAAGAAGTGGGAAGATCTTATGGAACATGCAGGACTATTATTCTTAAGAAGCAGCTAAATTTATTTCCTTATAAAGTGCAAATATGAATTGTGTAAATACAAATTTAGAACAATTACAAGAAAGGATTATCCAAGAATGTGGTAACATTTCTAGCTGTTTTCCGAAGAAGAATTGTTGGTCCTATTTTTTTCTATGACACAGTTACAGCACAACGGAATAGAGACAATATTTTGAATCCATTTGTGAAACAATTACTTGACGACGAGTTACGTTTTGGATATTTTCAACAGGACGGTGCAACCGCCCATACAGCCGCCGGAACTATTAACTACTTACGCAATTTTTTCGATGACAGATTGATCAGTTTTCGATCAGGCATAGAATTCCCACCTAGATCACCTTATTTAACGGTTATGGATTACTTCGTTGTTCCTCATTTAAAGAACACTATTTTAAAAACACAAGTTGCAAATTTAGAACAATTACAAGAAAGGATTATCCAAGAATGTGGTAACATTTCTCCAGAGATGCTGGTCAACACTTTCGAAAATATGAAGAGACGTTTGAGTTTATGCTTGAAGCATGGCGGTGGCCAATTTCAGCAATTTATGTAATTATTTTTCTTTTTCTTTCTGTATATTCTTACTTTGTTAATTTTGTAAGCAACAAAAATAAATTGGTATTTGTCTACTTATTTTATTACTCATTAGTTTGGCATATCATGTCATAATTTGACAAACTTTTAACCTAGATTTGGTTAGATATATCGTCCCCATATCATTGTAATCTAAACCAAGCCCTGTGTTTTTTAATCCAAGCCCTCTTTAATGCAAATAATTTTTGCTCGCACAGTAGTATTAAACACTTTTATAAAGAGTATGTGAATTCTTGTAAGCAATAGAAGACTGTTTCTCAGTGTTGACTTGTTGTAAGTAATTAATACATTGTGCCATATCCTTGGAGAAGCCAAATAAATAAAAACTAATAAACTATTTAGGTTTTGCTCCAAAGTATCAGCGAAGCAAAATTTTGCTACAAGAAAGCCCACAATAAATTCAAAATAAAATTATATTATTTCATTGTATTATAGCATTACTTATTCAAGCGAGGCTGGGCTCGAATTGCGATAAAATAAATGAAATAATTGCTTCATCTCCTTCGAACTTTTTTACATTGACGCATGAGCTTGAAGAAAAACAATTGTCAGTTAATTTTGAAACGTAGAGATTCAATTGGTTAATAAATTTAACAACATATTTTTTGCTGCGCACCCCATAGATCTTCTTACGTCCATTTACGTCAGACGAATTATTGTTAGTAACTAATTGTATTAGTATTGTGACAACAATCGTCTCGTTTTATTAAATGCACAATTCAATCAGAAATAGATTTTTTTTCATTTTTATTATTGATTTAAATCGATAATATAAGCTATTTTTATCCCTCCACCAATATTATTTTTTAGCTATGTTTGCTGTATATCTGATTTAGTTTAATTAATGGAACCAATCATTCATATTATTATTAGCATCTCTTGTCGTCTGAAATGTTTTGACATTTTATATTGGATTTTTTCCTAAATATTACCTAGTTTGTGAAAAGTCGATGGCACAATAAACACCTACAGCTCAATATGTATACCATGTAAGATGGATAGATCTGACCAATAACAATTAGCAGATAATTAAATGTAGGTAAAAATAATATTTAGATTACAGCATAAAGTGGTTTTTGATATATTTCATTTACGTTCCAAAACCACATGCGCAGTGTCAGAAAAAAGTTTTCTTAATTGGTGTGTATACAGGGTATCCCAAATTTGAGACTCATCATTCGGATCTCGGAAACCATAAAAGATACAGAAATAGTAAATTGGATAAAGTCGGACAATTTGGAGCTTATAAGTTAGTACTGTTGAGAAATCAAGAAAATTACGACTACTACCAGAGATATCTGAAAAAAACCGAAAACTTTATTTTCCATTTTTGTTTTTCTTTTGTGACATTATTTATAAACATATTAAAAAACAGAAAGCACTTTCTGCAGGCACTTTATTACGACGCATTTAAAAATAGCTGGTAATTTGTAAAATTTATAAACGGGCGTTTTGGTTTTCAGTTATCACCTTCAGATCAAAATTTTTAAATGGGGACTTGATAATTATTATGTTCAAAAAAATATGCTACTTTAACCAAAAAGAACGATATTTCATACGTAATATTTTGATAACCAAGGAATTTTACAGTAAGTATTATAATTAAAATAAGAAACAATGTAAGGAAGCACCAAAAAATTTTTTAATTATTATTAGGTTAAAGTTAGGCGGGTATGCCGTTAAAACTATTATTCACTGAGTACATTTCAAATATTTATCACCACACTTGTTGATTGTATCGGCAGTCACACAATCATTGGGCAGATTATTTTATTCTCTGTTTACTCTGAAGTACTGTCTACAAAGTTTTCTTGTCAACTTGCAAGAATGTCCTCTCAGTCTTTGGTCAGTGTTTTCCCACCGAATAATGCCCATGAAGTATTTTAAAAGTTTCTATTGCATAACCTTTAAGTCTTCTTTGGCTTCTTTGTTCCTGTGATGTGAAGTTGAGTATTTTTATTCTTTCTGGATATGACATAATATGTGTTATAGTAGGACAGAGCCCGGTGATTCGTCTCTGTGTTTGCTCCAGAGCGTGAATGTCTTTGGCAAAGTATGGATTCCACACTGTGGCTGCATAATCCAAGATAGGTCTTATGTAGATTTTGTATGTTTTTCAAGCAGGTCTGCAGAGAGGTTTTTAAAAGTTCGTGACACCATGTCATTGTATGAAATGGAGTTTATAATATTTAGAAATTTTGGTCCGATGGTAATATGTTAAAAACGAAAGGTCGTTTTTTTAAATTAGAAACTATCTTTAAATGTGACCTCAGAAAGTGCCTCTGGAAAGTGCTTTCTGTTTTTCAATATGTTTATAAATAACGTCACAAAAAAACAAAAACGGAAAACGAAGTTTTCGGCTGTATCTCGGAAAGTAATGGTCATTTTCGAAGAAACATTTTTAGTAGTAAACCGGAAAAACAAAACATTTGAAATTATTTTTAAAGTTGTGCGATTGCCGCTAGAGGGCGTAACTCAGGGACAAAATATAAAATTCAAGTCATTTTAAAAATAGTCCTTTTTAAGGTACCTACTGTTGTGGTTTTGATATTGGAACTGGAAAGCTTATCCATTTTTGTGGCAGTTTAGTTCTAAGGGTTTTTTTCGTATCTCCAATAATAAGGGTGGGGGAAACTGGTAAATAAATTATTACTAAAAATACTGTATCTTCCACATCTTTTCTGCAATTGTAATAAATTTGAGCTCGAGTAAGTTACAAAGAAGATCATACCAAAGGGATAAAGGGATTAGAAGTTAGCAAAAAGAACTTGAAGTTTTACAAATTTTCTTAAGAGCTAATTCGGCCGTTTCTTGGAAACTTAGTTTCTCCGCCATAATTGTTAACAATAATTCAAAAAGCAAGCTAACATAACAAGCAATATGTGTGACAAGTGTGTCGCTATTTAGTTTTAATTTATTAATTGTTTTTACTCTTTAGAAAAGCTAAATATCTATTTTATGTGCTTTTTTTAGAGTAGGTTTTTGGATTTGAGCGTACTGGGTGAAAGTGGGAAATAAATTATACGTTATTTCATGTAGTATGAATAGAGTTGGTTTCTATCCCAATTTCGATTGGAACAAAAGTTAGGTAAAATTTCCATAGATATAACACGCTAATATCTAAACCAACTCGTATCATTGAAACGTTTTAAAAGGTTTACCACAACTTAATACATTTTTATTATAAACCCATGGTTAAGTTGTTTGATAAATGTTAAAAGTGCGTAAACAAAAAATCGATCAGAGGCGTCCTGTTTAGGAAAAAATAGAGGTTTAAAGAAACAAATTAAAAATTAAAATACAACGCTCAAATTTCGTATTTGGACTAAGTTTTTAATTCACAACAACATTTACATATAAAATTTTGCTGTATTTTTCATAATTAAGGTAGGTATTATAAGTTAAGGCAGATTCGAAAAAAAGGCACTTGTCCCCTTACTATTAGCTGCAGGTGAAATCTGAAATATGCGCTTATAGTTTTAAGGCATGCAATAAAATTCTCTGAGACATCGGTAATAAAAAGTTTCCCATAATAATATGTAGGTTATTTTTTCGACACACTTTAAAAAATATATTCTGTGATATAGCTTAATGCTTTAAATATTTTCAACGAACCTATACCATGTAGAAAGGTGATGGTTATTTAGAGCCGCTAATGCAGCAAAGTACAAAGCTGAGTCAGAAAAATAAATAAACAAAAAATGCTAGTACAAAAGTTGAAGAATAGATAATGTTCTATATTCTACAGGCTGGCACAAAAACGCGGGAGGAAAATATAACTTTCTTATATAGACCAAATTTTATTTTAAAGCACTTTTAAATTCTAGGGATCAAATTTCCAAAAACTCACCCCTTTTGGGTTTTAGTTGAGCTTAAATTGATGTAAGTTTACTTACAGTGTAAGGGTTTGTTACAATGTACGGGTAGAAAAAGAAAATTAATTCCATTCGATTTTATTACCACTTTTTAATCTGTATTCGTCCAAGCACTAAAAATGTCCTCGTCTCACTCAAGGTTTTTAGTTTTTAATTTTTAAAAATTTTTTACATTCCTAGTATAAGTGGCTCTTGGGCCCTTCGGTGCTGATGATGGTACTCTCTAGTACCGAAACATGCACACCACATTAATTTGACTTTTTTAATATATTTGTGGAGACGACTGTGGGTGTTTTCCCTATAAAAAATATTAGTCTATTCTATACAGGGTGGAAATTCAAAAATGTATACAGGGTGATTCATTAAGGGTGGCGACCGGCCATATCTCGGAAACTACTAGGCATAGAAACTTGGAGAAAAAAAAATTATGATTAAAGCGGTCATGAGAAAATTCTGGAAATTACTTTTAAGTTCCTCATTTCGCCGCAAGGGGGCACAATTAAAAAATTTTTTTTTTAATTCCAAATTTCTCCGAAATTTCCCATATTAAGGTATAACTCTCATTACATCATCGAAAAGCTTAGACAATTCTACATCATTTTGGTTTAAGACTCATTGGCGTACCGACCTTGATAAGAGTGGGGGAAGCTATTAAATGTGTAAACATTAAAATCGCTGTAACTTCTAAACGACTTATCCGATTTTACTAAATTTAAGCTTGTTTGAAAGGGAAAGGTAAATATATTCAATCGCCGTATCCAACAGTACACGATAGTGTTTAATAAAATTGCTAGAGGGCGCAATTTGTAATAATAACGGTTTTTTCGATTTTATCCCGGAAATTCAAATCATACGGTATAACTATGACATCATAATCGAAAAGTAGATGAAATTTGCAAGAAAAGATGTGAAGACCGCAGTTCGATATCTTTGTTCGTTTCAGAGTTATTGCCAAAACAAGATTTTTAAAACAAATTGCGCCCTCTAGTAATTTTATTAGAAACTATCTTGTACCATTAGATACGACAATTCAAGATTCTTCCAAACAAGCTTAAATTTAGTAAAATCGGATAAGTCGTTTAGAAGTTACAGCGATTTTAATGTTTACACTTTCAATAGCTCTTATCAAGTGAAACTGTAAACATTAAAATCGCTGTAACTTCTAAACAAATTAACCGATTTTACTAAATTTAAGCTTGTTTGGAAGAGAAAGGTAAGTACCTTCAATTGACGTATCCAATGGTACAAGATAGTTTCTAATAAAATTGCTAGAGGGCGCAATTTGTATTAAAAATTATTGTTTTGGCAATAACTCTGAAACGAACAAAGATATCGAACTCCGGTCTTAACATCTTTTCTTGCAAATTTCATCTTCTTCTATCTTATACCGTATGGTTTGAATTTTCGGGATAAAATCGAAAAAACTGTTATTATTACAAATTGCGCCCTCTAGCAATTTTATTAAACACTATCGTGTACTATTGGATACGGCGATTGAAGATACTTACCTTTCCCTTCCAAACAAGCTTAAATTTATTAAAATCGGATAAGTCGTTTACAAGTTACAGCGATTTTAATGTTTTCACATTCAATAGCTTCCCCCACTCTTATCAAGGCCGGTACGCCAATGAGCCTTAAACCAAAATGATGCAGAATTGTCTAAGCTTTTCGATGATGTAATCAGAGTTATACCTTAATACGGGAAATTTCGGAGAAATTTAGAATTTAAAAAAAAATATTTAATTGTGCCCCCTTGCGGCGAAATGAGGAACTTAAAAATAATTTCCAGAATTTTCTCATGACCGCTTTAATCATACTTTTTTTCCTCCAAGTTTCTATGCCTAGTAGTTTCCGAGATATGGCCGGTCGCCACCCTTAATGAATCACCCTGTATATGTATAAACGAGGAAATGGCTGTGCAAAAGTATTGCCGATTTTTAAGATCGGCTCTATAACTTTAACAGTTTGATCTCGACAGCATTTTTCTAGATTGTGGGTTTTTGTAGCCTCGACTACATTACTGACCAACCTTTCCGCAATCTATTTAGGTTCACAAATATTTTCAACTGACTTTGAAAAAGCAATAATACCAATTTTGTGAATGTTTTTTTAAAATAATCCAAAATGAAATAAAAACTTAGGTAACGGTTTTTAAAGGACTTTTCCAATTTTTTTCTTTTATAACTATTATAAACATTATTTTTACAGTATTTTACCTATTTGTTTATGTCAATTGTGCCAAAAACTAAAATTTTTGTAAATGTTATGTTTATGTTACATGTATGATTTTTTTCACTTACTGTTGTGAATTTCGAATTTCATCCTGTGGCACAGCATGGTAGCTATATGAACGATTATTGTGTTTACCCATATTGCACCATCAATGTTTTAATACAGATCGTTTTAGGAGAACAATGGTTAGTCGACTAAAATTTTACAAGATCCTAAATCTTTTTAGCGTCTAAGAGCTGTAAATTATCCCGAAGATAAGAGAAGTTTATTGGCAAATTACGAAAGTGCTAAAAACTACTAACGAGAAAATGACAAATATGATTAACGAAAAATTCGTGAAAAAATGATCTGAGCCATTTAACCTTACATACCCACTATAGTAAACACATGTGTAATGGAAAATTATTATTAATGCAAAATGCATGGTGTGAATAATATTGTTTTGCATAGTTAGTAAGTCTGTGTGCCATGAATGTATCTTTTGTTTAACAACCATGTATACTTTTTACTGGCCGTGTGCATAAATGCATCTAAGTTTAATGATGAAACAGGTTTTCCCTTTTTGCGGTATACATATTTTAAACTTTAAAATAAATAAGAAGTGTTATATTAAAAAAATTACACACATAATAAATATTGTCAATCATAGTTTAATGCGTTTTAATTATTATCAATTTTTGTTTCTATTTATAAAAAATATATACAATATACTAAGATATAAACTCTTTATACAGGGTGCTGATAAAGTCTGGAATAATCGAATTTTCTTGAAAGCGCAAAAGTTTTTCGAAAAACGTTCGGGTTTGTCGATTTTATTTTATTCTTTAAAACTTTTTGACGTTCTTCAATATTATACCGGATGCGCCAAAAACGCTAGGCAAGTGTCAACTTCACTTTTTCAAATAGAACACCCCTTTTTTCTCCAATATTCAGATTCCTCTCTAAACGCTAGACAAGTGTTATATAATATATTGTATGGCTAAAGTCAACAGGAATTGAAATACAGGGCCCCCAATAAAAATCAAGGTATGATTTTAAAGCTTTTTTTCCATGACAAATACTTAGGCTAGGAAAAAATTCTAACAGAAAATTGGTAATACAGTGAACAATCTAAAATATTATTTGAGTAAGTGTTGAAAATGGTGTCCATTTACGGCTCTACAATGTCCCAATCTCTCAACAAATTCTAACTGTAAATTATGTACAATTTCTGGGGTAATTTGTCTTCTTGTGGTTGTTGTTATACGCGTTTTGAGAACATCAATGTCTTCTGGTTTATTTTTGTAAACCCTTTCCTTAATATAGCCCCACAGAAAGAAGTCCAATGGCGTTAAGTCGGGGGACCTCGCAGGCCACTCTTTTTGACCCCGTCGACCTATCCAATGATGATGAAATAACTCATTCAGGTATCTACGGCCGAATAGTGGGCTGGTGCACCATCCTGCTAAAACCAGATAGTTGTATCATGTGAATCAGAAATGTTCCGATCGGGAAATAGGGCAATCAACGCTGGAGCGAGGTCTTCTTCAAGAAACTGCAAATATCTTTGGCCAGTCAAATTTTCCTCAAAAAAATAGGGTCCTATGGCAGTATCCCGAATTATTCCTGCCCATACGTTAATTTTTCTCGGCCGCTGGGTATGAATTTCTCGGAACCAATGGGGATTTTCGCTGGACCAGTACCGGTAATTTTAACGATTTACCATGCCATCCAAGAAAAAAGTCGCCTCATCGGAAAAAATGATGTTGCTAGGAAATAATGCATGTTAATCAAGTAATTATCCATGAGAATTTCACAGAACTCATTCCTTTTGTCAGGGTCGTCTTTCAAAAGTTCCTGTACTCCTTGACATTTATATGCATGCCATTTTTCCTTTTTCAGGAACTTTGCCACCGTTGAATCGTGGATATTTTCAAAATTTTGAGAAATGCTTCTTGTGCTCGAATTTGGTCTCTCTTCCAACGAAACTAGAATATCAAGTTTGACATCGTCGGAAATTTTAGCTTCTCCACTTCTAGGTTTATTCCTAACGTGACCAACTTCATTATACTTCTTAACAATTTTGGAAACATTTGCCTGATTTATGTGTTCTTTATTTAGATATTTATCATTAAAATACTCACAAACTTCTATTTATATATTTCGATCTCCACATCCTACTATTATTAATATTTCAATTCTCTCAGCTTCCGATAGAAACATTTTTATGGGTAAAAGTAACAACTTTGGAGTAAATATTAAATGTTTTGATATTTACGTCACTAAGTTATTATTTAGAAACCGGTAAAAAGGTAAATACCTACCTAGACCTTAAAATTATACCTTGATTTTTATTGGGGGCCCTGTATTTCAATTCCTGTTGACTTTAGCCATACAATATGTTATATGAAACTTGTCTAGAGTTTAGAGAGGAATCTGAATATTGGAGAAAAAAACGAGTATTCTATTTGAGAAAGTGAAGTTGACACTTGCCTAGCGTTTTTGGCGCATCCGGTATAATATTGAAGAACGTCAAAAAATTTTAAAGAATAAAATAAAATCGACAAACCCGAACGTTTTCCGAAAAACTTTTGCGTTTTCAAGAAAAATCGATTATTCCAGAATTTATCAGCACCCTGTACACACATATAACCGATATGTACAGGGTGTAACAAATTCGAGCCTCATCATGGGGATCTCGGAAACTATAAGAGATACAGCATCGGTTAAATTGTGGCAAAGTTGCGCAATTTCATACTGAGCAATATCGCAAATAATATCTGAGCTATCTTTTTTAGTTTTTGAAATTTTTGCAGAAAACTAAAATTTTGAGTTTTTGTTTTTTTAAATTGCTCAACTTATTTTATCCGCTACAGAAAAACAAGCAGAATATTGTTAAGGCCACTTTTTACGCTCCATATTGTGACGTTTTTAGAATTTCGTTACAACGTTTCGTTTTTGTGAAACTATTATCAACTCTAATTCTTTAAATACGGACCTGCATTTTTATATTATTTTTTGATAGCCCTTTAAGCCCTGAATTTAACCATGTACCACACTTAATTATATTCAGACGTTTTGGTGTCATTATTACATCTTCAGGAATGTGATAATTATTTTTAAATACGGCCCTGGTGTATATTTGACTCTTGGTTTATTAAAACTACCATACTGGGCTAAATTAGTATTAAGCGTAGCAAAATAACTATAGTAAGGTTGCAAGCTTTCAGGATAGTCCTGTAAATAACGGTCACAAGAAATTTGTGAATTCCTATTGGAAGAATAATAAACTCATAACATGTCGCGCTTTTCTAAAGCAGAAAACATAATTTTGCTGAAATATTCAGTATAAATGGTGACTGCAGTTGTCAAGATAATTAAGGTGGAAGTATCAACATGCTTGCCAACCTATAACCTATTTCGCGTATATTTATTTAATTTTTCTAGCTTTTACACAAAATTTAAATAAAATCATTATCGTCTTCATATTTTATAGGTAATAATTGACATATTAAATAAATATCAAGGAATTTCATTAAATATTTTAGGAGAATTTTATAGCGAAAAATGTCGGGTAAGATTTTTTTTAACATTATTATGTCATTCTTCTTTCACTATACAATTCTCCCAAAATTAGCAAAGAAATAAATTGATATTTTTGTAATATGTCAGCTATTACCTAAATATTGTACCGACGATATTGATTTTATTTAAATGTTAGTTAATCAAATAATAAACTAAAAAAAGCAACGCGATATAGGTTATAGGTTGGCAATAGATAAAATGGCGTTGAGAATTCCACCTTGCCACCTTAAGCCAAACAATCAAGTAAAAGTTCTTGTCATAGCAACCTTTGTTTTGTTTGGTTTTATTTTTACTTTGTTACAATTTCTATAAAAACTTAAATATAGTAAATTATTTGTATAAAATTCCGGATCCATTTACATGTTGTTTGTGGTAAAAAGATTAAGTAACTAACACCAGGGCCCTATTTAAAAATAATTATCACATTCCTGAAGATGTAATAATGACATCAAAACGTCTGAATATAATTAAGTGTGATACATGGTTTATTTCAGGGCTTAAAGGGCTATCAAAAAATAAAATAAAATATGCAGGTCCGTATTTAAAAAATTAAAGTTGATAATAGTTCCATAAAAACGAAACGTTGTAACGAAATTCTAAAAATGTCACAATATGGAGCGTAAAAAGTTGCCTTAACAATGTTGTGCTTGTTTTTCTGTGGCGGATAGACTAAGTCAAGCAGTTTAAAAAAACAAAAACTCAAAGTTTTAGTTTTTTGCAAAAATTTCAAAAACTGAAAAAGATAGCTCAGATATTTTTTTGCTATATTGCTCAGTACGAAATTGCGCAACTTTGCCACAATTTGACCGATGTTGTATCTCTTATAGTTTCCGAGATCCCCATGATGAGGCTCGAATTTGGGACACCCTGTACAGTGATGGGGTAAAATATGGAACAAATTCATTTAAAAATCAGGCATTCATTTTTTGAAAAAACGCTCGGACACGTCGATTATAATTCTTTCTTCCGGATTTTTTGCCTCGAAAAGAAATTATACCGGGTGTGTCAAAAAGTAGATGTAGCAAAATTTTTTTGTTATTTAAATAGAACCCCCCTATTTTTACTTATTACCCTAATTCTACGTCAAATTCTGCGCATAACTCATGTAGCATACTCTATCCTTATCTCTAACGGTTTTAGAGAAAAATTACATCATAAAAAAAAATTCTTTAAAAAAAGGTACATGTACCTACTTAAAGGTAAACAGGTAAATTTAAATGAATTGTTACTACGATAGCAAGTCATGTGTCAATCAAAAATTAGTTTAGGTATAATTTTGAAAAACGGTGATCAGGGTGCATTTAAATAAAACACAAAGAATCGAAATTTTAATTTTAATTGGATGTGGAGACGAAACAAGAAGTCAAGAAGAAGTTTGAAACTTGTTTAACGCTAAGTATCCAGAACGGCCGATTAAAAGATCTATAGTAAGTAAAATTGAGAAGAAATTCAGGGAAACAGGGAATGTAAAGGATCGTCTACGGCCAGGTCGTCCAAAAATTAGTGAAAACTCACAATTGAACATTTTGTTAGAGGTTGAAGATAATCCTCATAGTGCATCCACTGAAGTAGCCCTTAATAATGATGTTTGCCGACGATCTGTGTTGCGGGTATTGAAACAAGAAAAGTACCATCCGTACAAAATTAGGTTGCTGCACGAGCTAAACGAAGATGATCCCGACCGCCGACTACAGTTTTGTGAAACTATGATGGAAATTTGCAACTTAAATCTATTTTTCCATCGCAACATACTTTTTAGCGATGAAGCCACATTTTGTTTGAATGGTTCGGTAAACAGACAAAATTTTCGGTATTGGAGTACAAATAATCCCCGTTGGATGAGAGAACAGCACACGCAATACCCACAAAAAGTAAATGATTGGGCAGGGATATTAAATGATAGAATTATTGGACCTTTTTTTTTCGATGGAAATCTTACAGAAGACTGGTATTTACAATTTCTTCAAAATTAATTAATTCCCACACTAGCAGCGGATTTTCCAAATCCGAATTAGCCTCATCTACCAGAAGCGTCTATTTGGTTTCAGCAGGATGGTGCTCCGCCTCATTTTGCTGGACAAGTACGAGAGTATTTGAATACTGTATTTCCCGAATGATGGATAGGTAGAAGAGGACCCATAGAATGGCCTGCAAGATCTCCCGATCTTACACCCATGGATTTCTTTCTTTGGGGTTATTTGAAATCAAAAGTGTATAAGGATAAACCACAAAATTTGGAAGACTTAAAATTTGAATTAGCTATGAAATTAGGCAAATTAATGAAAATACTGTAAATAATGTTTTAGAAGGGTTTTTAAGTAGATTAGCATATTGTCAAGAAGTTAATGGTTTGCATTTTCAACACTTAATAAACTAATTTTTTAACCTTTTTTTAAAGAATTTTTTTTATGATGGGTATGATAGGTAATTATTTGGCTATATAAACTTATTTACTCTAATGAAATACCACACACTGTCAAGCTTAATAAATGATTTATTTAAATCAATTAATATATTTGTTTAAATATAATAAATTTTACTACCAATCGTGAAACTAATATTAGATATTTGTTTCAGCAAACTTCATTTTTAATAATGTGTTTATTAATTTTGTTGAACAATTTGTTGTTATTTAATTTATTTTATTTTTATAAAAAATCATAAATTCAGTTAAAGGTATTATCTAGACTTATCATACTTACCTCAGATCGACACGCCCCCGTAAATGTACAATATAAACAAAAAAATTAATAATTCAATATAAATTTCAATAGTATTAATAATTATCTCGGGGGAATTACAGTAGAAAGTCAAAAATGAAGGTGCACATAAAATGTTTTTTGGTTGACGTCATTCTCATTAAATGAGGTTAAATTATTATTATTTCGCAACCTCAGTGGTTCAGGTGTTTCGAGTTAATACTAATAAAAATATATTTTGATGAGAGAAAAAATAAATAAAAATATAAAATAATTAATTTTAATTAAAATATGTACCGTGTCACCAGTAAAGTCCGCATTATATGGGATTTTTTTTATCAATAGCTTTATTCAAAATTTGACTTTGGCATCAAGTTCTGCTTCGATCGAGATGCAAATTAACGTTATTTTGACATAGCTTAATAATAAATTATAATATAGGGGTTTTAAATTAAATCGTTGAAAATAGATAAACTTAACATTGCTAAAATAAAATTTATTTTTCACTTAAAAAACACTTTACTGAAGACACTGTGTTCTTTTTTGTCTTAATATTAAGGTGTATTACTTTCAGACAGAAACTATGTTTTCAAAAATAATTATTTTATGAAGTTACCTTATACAGGGTCAAAAACAAATAAACTTTGCATCACATGCGACCAAATTTTAATAGCCCAATTTTTATTTGGTAGAAAAACACACATTTAATATGGCTATTTTAAAGAAAATGTATCTAAAATAAAGCCTTGTCAAAATGACAAGTTTTATGTAGGTTGCGTTGAGTCTTATTTTGCAAAAGTGGTGCAATTTACAAAATATAGGTTAAAAAATCAAAATTATCTTATGCAGCTGAAATTTTGCATGTGGGCTAAACCACAGAAAAATAAAGGGTTTAGGCTAAACTGCATCTAAAAAAACTTTTTCCGATATTTTCAGAAATAACCCCACTTTTAAATTATTTTTTGGAAAAAAATTAAAATTTGACAGATAATGCGAATCACGTGACTACTATTTTTTGCTTAATTTTTATTTCGCCGTTTTTTTTTCACGTTCAGACATTTTGTGACATCGTGAACTTGCAATATTAATTTAGGTATTTCTAAAGTATTATTATTTTACAATTTTCTAAACAAAAATGATTTTATCGGAAAGACAGCGTATCGAAGTCTTGATATCGTCTGGGAGCATGCCAAGTAGAGGGTGGAGGACATTTTAACAAATAAAAAATAAACCATAACTATTGTTAATCATAAAATGTCAGAACGTGAAACAATGAAGGTGTCTTACCTTGAAAGGTAAAAAAAAATCAATGATTTATCATTTCCTCTTATTTAAACAGAGATTTTTTAAAGACTTTTAACAGTCGCCATTTTGAAATAGTTTAACAGAATCGCGCCAAAGTTTATGAGCATACTGTACGATATTATCAGCTTTCCAATGATGTACCACAAGCTGTATATTTCCATTTAAAAAAAAAACGGATGTCGTCATATCTTTGACAAATGTCTATAAAAAAAAACAAACGAATAACGTCAAAATGTGAGCGTATAAAAAACTAAATCGACGTGCCCAAGCGTTTTCCTCAAAAGTTACAGCTAAAGGCTAAATTAATTTTATTCCGGACTTCTGGGCAACCCTGTATACCTACAACATTTCTAGCATTTATTTCTAGGACCAATTTCTTTGGTATAATCATTTTTTGTTCCTATATTTTAAAATCAAGTAATAACTTTATCCAAGTTAGAAGTTTAAGCTTTGAAGTCCTGTGAAGAGCACTCTTATATGACTGGTAATAAATAATAATAATAACAAGGTCCGTTTTCATATAAAAAACAAATCAGGTACCTACTTAATCAGCAAATATGTTGTTTTCCTGTAACTGCATACCAGGAATTTTTATACTGTGCAAACATTGAGCCGGTAAAGAACAAACAATTTCTATGAACTAATTTTTCATTGTTTTCCGATTATTATCTATTAGTGATTATAAAATAAAAAAGATCGAAAACACTTAAGAATTAAAGGTTGCAAGTAAAATTTCCACATTGACCTAAAGAATAAAGTAAATATAAACAAGAAGGGAATTGTTGGACTTTGGAGTTACAAGGATTTTTGAAACTACATATTTAGGAATGGAATTTTTACATTTTTAAAATTTTGGACCGTACTTTTAAATTGTGTTTTGATAAAGCTATCCAGCATAAGGAGCCTAATGAATAAAAATTAAGCAATTGCTTGGCTAGCAAATACCGTAAGTAAATGTAATTGCTAGATCTGGATATGAATAAAATTTTGAAGCAATCGCTGTTTTTCTTACACCTCTGTAGCAAATGCTTATTCAACACAAGTTCAGACATGTCTGATCCACTTGTTCAGATTATAGATTTCATGTTCAGTTTGGTGCCTAATTTGCAAATGAGTTGACGTAAATACAACAACGTTGGTCTACTTATTTAGTACAATAGTAATCTCCCAAGTAACATTTTTTAGTAAGTCTTCGACTTACAACTTATTTTTGACAAAATTTAACGTTCTCCTGCCGACAAAATTAGTTTCCCGAAAGGGCGTATACTACCCGTTGTATCAACGTCGTATTTACGTAAATACGTTTTAGTTTATCACCAACAACGTTAAATATCGGCAATTTAGGTTCTCGCTTAAAACGTCACCCAAAAAAGACCATTCTTGACGTTAAAATTCCTTAGATTAGGAAACCTAGTACACTTCAACGTTATCAAACGTCACCTGTTGCTACGGAGAAATATCCAACGTACAATAACGTTGTTAACCGTTATAAATGCCAACCACAAGCCAACTAAAAGGACTATTCTTTTTTCTGTCTATCAGTGGTTGATTGGTTGTCATTAAAGTCAACTGACAAAAGTGAGGTTTGAAAGGATCTGGCACAGAAGTAGCATCACACTGTTTTGTCCTCGTCTCACTTTTCGTTGGGGGCCAATATAGTACGCTATCCTGTTCCCTAGAATGGGGAACAGGCTTAATTTCATTTAACTGCGTTATATATACTAGGTACTTTAAAGTTTGGCATATTAAATTGTAACGAAAATTGTTAAACTGCCGCACTTTCGAATTTGTAGGGTTATGTTGTTTTATTTCCTGGATTATTATTTTCTTTACAGAAATAAAGTTTTAATTACCTAGTTGTGAATTTTGACCTTTTTTGGTAGTTTAAGGTTAAGTTTGCACTAGTTAGCGCCACCTATTTAAACTTCAAGTTAAAAAAGGTATCAAATAGGTGCAATTTTCCAAACTTTTGAGTCTTAAAGTGTAGACTTTTCAACTTAATGCGTGTTCTTGTTAAAATAGGTGATATTTTAGAATAAACTGCGGACCTCTCCATTTTTAATTTATTAAAGGACGAGATCAAAATGTCGCCATGTTTGACTACTTTGAAATTTATCAAATTTTAGTGTTGTAACATTATTTTGAACGCTTTATAACTTAATTTAAGTCGACAATAATAAATGTAGATTTATTTTAACTCACAATGTAAACCAAAACGATTAAGTTTTTTTTAACTTTTTGCCATTTTTATTAAAATTTTTATTAAAAAATAATTATTTTTAGGGCGATCCCTAAATTTTGGAAGTATTATATTAATATTTAACAGTAAAGTGGCCATTGTTGTCCTTTTTAATACATATCTTTGGCAATTTACTTCATTTAAGCAAAAACTGTAAGTGCAGTAAATAATTATATATACGAGTATAACAATACTTATTAGAACAAACACTCATTTGCTACACTAATTCCGATGTATTAAATAAACCTAAAGTTAATAAACAGTTGACGTTAGAAAATTTTAACCTAGGATAGGTAAATCTTAACTGAAAAACTTGTTTTAAATTAACGTTAAAAAAGGTTTACAAAATAACCCTAAATAAACTTTAAGACGTGGGGCAACGTCGTAAAAACCCAAATTTTATTCCCCAAACTGATATAAATAAGGGTCGCAAGGACGTCGTGTTAACGTTGTGCGTTAACGTTAAGTCGACGGCACCGACGTTTGCTCAACGTTAAAATGCTACTTGGGGTTACGTTTTTGTGGAAAATAGGAAACTTATATTTGTGATACGGAAGATTTCAGTGAAAATGAAGAAAGTGATAGTAGTAATGAAGAAATTAAAGACAAGCAATTGATATTCGTTCACAAATTGAAGAAACATAAATATATCTCTCTGAACACAACCGTTTAGCTTCCACAACAGCTTCACTACTTGTAAGAAATTTAATAAAAATTTGGAAGGTAAAAATTGTTTTTAAAAATATTGCACCTACAAACATTTAATATTGACATTAACATAATTATTGATTCAAAATTAAAAATTTTTAATTATTTTGAAAGTATCATATCGAACATTGCCGGAAAAGTAGGGTATTTTAAAAAAATCAGTTCTAATTTAAGCTGGTTTTCTAAAAAAACTGTATTTAATACTATTATATTACCACATTTTCTTTATTGTTCTTCCATTTTATATTGTGCTAGTGAAAATATTTGACAAATTACAAATTTGACAAAATAAGGCAATGCGGATTATTTTAAATTGTGACAAATATACAAAAATAAATTTTATGTTAAAAAGTGATTGGTTGAATGTCAGAAATTTAATTTTTGATTTAGTATGTACCTATCTTTATACATAAAATTAAAAATAATTTATTGCATGATTGTTTGAAAATTTTTCGTCTTTTAATCATGGCCATCATAATTATAAAAGAAGAACTAATCAAATTTTTTTTGTGGATAGTGTATCTAAAACATAAGCTTATAAGTCTATTTTTCATAAAGGTTTGATAGAATATAATAATTTGGAAAATTCTATTAAATCTCAAATATCATTAAAACTATTTAAAAAAACTTTTAAATTGCATTTATTTAAAAAACAAAATGATACGTAATATTTAATACAATTTGCAAATGTTTAACTTTTCTGTCTGTTTTTTGTTAAAAGACGGTTTCGTTTTAAACTAAAAATAAATCTATAAAAATGTTGTTAATAAAATATATTAAAAAATATTTAATTGTAGCTTTTTGCTAAATAAAACAAGTTACTACTACCAAGCGCGGATTTCGGGGGAGGGTAGGGGGGGGGGGGTAATTACCCCCCTCCCCTTGGATCCTAAACCTAACCAAACTTGAGTGCGCCCTCTTATACTTATAAATATTTTATAATAAAATCCCTATTTGTTCCAATGAATTTATAAGCCATCCATCTACATTCTACATATTATTATTATGAATAGAACTACCTAATTATCTGGGCAAGCGCTTGCCCGGCGCCATTGCACCATTTGTGGATCCAAAGATGTTGTTTCAACCTTTAGGAGCAGAAACTGACCTATGGAGATTATCAAATGCAGAGATAAATCAAGATTCTCCCATTGAATTTTTGTTTAGGAAATGTGACGAAAGTAAAGAGTTCTTTCCTCTTCTGCTTAAATTATTTATTCGGTTACTTACTCTTCCAGCAAGTGTTGCATCTTGCGAAAGGTCATTTTCTACTCTTAAGCGGTTGAAATCTTGGACCAGAAGCAATATGGCTCAAGAAAGACTGTCTGGTTTGACTTTGATGCACATTAACAGCGATATTGTCATCGATGTTGAAAGTGTCATTGATCGGTATGCTGACCTCAAAAATCGTTTAACACGTTAAACGCCATGGTAAATTTATAGAAATGGCCCCCCAGGCCAAGTTAATTAAAACAAAAACATCTATTTTTTTAATTAACCACAGAATTTTTATTTTATCTCGAATTAAATTAAAAGTTCGAGTGAATACACGTTCCCTGTACGCCACAGCGGTCCGGCTATAATGTTTGACTAGGTTTGATAGAGGCCCGCTGGCGTACAAGGCGCGAAAAATCAATTTAGTATCTGGCGGTCCCTACGGCCCGCGGTGGCGTGGTAGGATATACTCTGAGCGGGCCCTAGAGACCGCCGTGGCGTTTAACGTGTTAATAGATTTAATTTTATAAATGTGTTTTTACTAAGTATTTGATTAATATTATGTTTCTTTTATTCTCTTTATAAGTTTCTGTAAATTTTGTTGTAGGTTGTAGGTTGGTACCTAGTACCTAATATAATAAAATAATGTTTCGTTAATGTAATGGTTTGTTTATTTTTCAATAATTTATTAGACAATTTGACACTAAAAATATAGGTACTTAAAATATATGGGTTAACTATTACTACATTTAAAAAAAAATATCTTTGAGATTCAATTATCCCCCCATAGATTTTGACCCAGATCCGCGCCTGACTACTACTAGCGTGAAACACATGTAAAATGAGGTTTTACTCACTTAATTGGCTTTTGAACATAGACAATTTACCTTTAGATACCTACAGCTTATCTCCTGCGCAAACAAAAGTTACGTTTTATGGGTGAAAAAATACCTCCGAGCGCATGACTCGTCGGTCAGCTGTCTTCATTCGGGGAACCTTCGTGCATGCGCACAAACCTCGTGTTATCGGCCGTCCTACTTTATCGACAATAATCGACGCGCTCAAGAATACTCTCCAGAACCGGCTCGGCCGCCATTTTTGTTGTTGTGTTTTAAGGTTTCTCTTCTCTGCGGATTCCTTGTAGTTTTCTAAAGTTTTCAGCTATCGGATCGGCTATCGTGGATTGTGGGACTGGTGTTTAATATTTATGGATTTCTGTTTTTTGTGTAGTTTAGTTAGTGAATTGTGTTTGTGCTTTTAGTGACTCGGATTGTAATATAAACAATGACTAGTACTAGTTGCAGCCGTTGTATAATTGTATTATGCCCAAATAGGGGTAAAATAAACCCTCTATGGTGGCATATTAGCAAGAATTTAAATTTTAAAGCCCGGACCTGTCTATTTTCCCATTCGTCAAACGATAATGTTGCAGTGCGCATGTCTAATAGTTCCCAGTTTTGTTTACATGCGCGAGGCCATAAAACTGCCACATTCGTGATTATTGTTTGTTTATCTAAAAGTAAATTGTCTATGCTTTTGCACCGTTTCAGTTTTAAAAATGTTGAATTATTTACTGAAATAAATAAACAAGACACGCTCTTAGATAAAAACACGGGAATAAACTCACTGACATCACATCTGCTTCGTGCCATGAGTCTCAGTTATTCAGCTGAAGGTCGAAGGTCTACCTGAATATCTTTCGGTTGTTTCCTATTATTAAGCTGTTCTTGTCTATTTAATTTATCAAAACAAAGATAGCAATATAATCCGTCGAGGCTGACAAAGAAAATAATTATGCGGCTCATGGGATGACGTAAAAACGTTTTGATCTCATGTTTTTAAACTTTCTGCTTCCGCGTTGTCTTTTTATTTGTTTCTAGGAAAGGTTTGTGACCCTCTAGGAAGATTGTTATTATTGGGATGATGGGATGTATTTTCAATAGGTTCTAATTCAGGATGTAAATGCTGAATAGAGTAAATTCGGTTATAGTGAAATGGTCCTTTCATTCTAAATATGTTTTTCAAGAAGACAGATCTTCATCATCTTAAATAACCAAAGTATTTTATTTTAGTAAATTAACATTTACACATACCACATTTAAATAACATAACATAGGTAAGCCTATTCCGAGGTAGCAGGGGAAGGGGATTTATGGGCACACTGTATACCGACATTATTACCCCCCTATTCGCTATTTGCCGTTCTTACATAATTTGCAAAACATCTCTATTGCGGTTATAAACTTAAACAAAAATTTAAATACATTTACAAGTACTATTACATTCGAAAAGTAACAATAAAAAGATTAGACTTCGTATAAAAGAAACTTTTTTAAAATGTATAATTTTTTAACAATACGCAAATCGGGGGGTTCTAGTGTTGTTTCTGAAACCTGGTAGTTTCTTAAAAGACTAAGAAATAATAGCTTCGCTGTTAATTCCATCTGGTAAGTTTATTTTTCATTTGTCAAAAGCACAGCTGATGCTGGCCCGGTTCTTAAATAATTGAGGTTGTTGTGACGATTATTTTAATAAAATCATAAAAATTGTTCTTCATACCGTGCGAGCAAAAATTATTTGCATCAAAGAGAGCTTGGATTAAAAAACGTAGGGCTTGGTTTAGATCACAATGATATGGGGACGATATATCTAAGCAAATCTAGGTTAAAATTTTGTCAAATTCATATTATGATATGATATGCCAAACTAATGAGTAATAAAATAAGTAGAAAACTACAAATTTATTTTTGTTGTTTACAAAATTAACAAAGTTAGAATATACAGAAAGAAAAAGAAAAATAATTACATAAATTGCTGAAATTGGCCACCGTCATGCTCCAAGCATAAATTCACACGTCCCTTCATATTTTCGGAAGTGTTGACCAGCATCTCTGGAGAAATGTTACCACATTCTTGGATAATCCTTTCTTGTAATTGTTCTAAATTTGAAACTGGTGTTTTAAAAATAACGTTCCTTAAATGAGTAACATAAATTGTTACAATTATACATTATTTGCAATGAATAGTCCTGCATGTTCCATAAGATCTTTCTACTTCTTGGGACAGGCGTCTTATACAATTTGATGGCGCATTTTGCATTATTTCACGAAC
The DNA here is from genome assembly GCA_963969555.1 of Polydrusus pterygomalis. NCBI lineage: Eukaryota > Metazoa > Arthropoda > Insecta > Coleoptera > Curculionidae > Polydrusus > Polydrusus pterygomalis. The sequence continues at coordinate 36,030,884 of OZ018380.1, read as the reverse complement.
GTTTGCAGCAAGTTCTTCTGTTCTTACGGATGGTCTTCCTGCTCCTTTTTTGTGTTGTATAGAACCTGTTTTCCTAAACACAGCCACGGTTCTTTTCTGGCAATAATAAAAAATCCCCAGCAATAAAAGCAACGTTAGGAAAATGTTCGTGAAAATCGTCCATGCACAAACCCGGATTGTATTGCCACTTACCATTTACTTTAACCCCGTTTCGAGAATACGCTTCAACCATTTGCTGTTCCGTAAAGCCCATTGTGTGAATTGTTCAAGAAATTGAAAAAATTAACATTACTTGTAACGACTGTCAACGATGACTGAATAACTGATTGATTATTAATTCAGGTAGCTACTGACACCCAAGAGGTATTAAGCTCTACGGCTAAGCATTGCGTCCTTTGATGCAAATAATTTTTGCTCTGTAGTATGTAAGTCTCATGATAATGATGAAATAGGGTAAGGTTGCCTATATTGCATCACTTTTCGAATTATCACCAATTTAATACGGGAAACATGATTTTAGTATTTCTAATTTTCTACAATAATGGAAAGTAATTAACATTAATGGAGTATTTCATCATTACAAAAATAAGTTATTATAGAGAACGATTTAAAGAAAAAAGCAAAAGTGGTCCACCGGCAGGTGGAGGCAGAGACTTAGCTAGACGTTTGGGATGGGAAGGGAGCTCCGGTAGTAAGATGTCATGGTCTAGCATACCAGTTTCGAACTCTTTATTTCTCATCGTAACAGGATAACTGTTTATAATTTCCATTGTATTTTAAAATTTATCTTTATCTCAAACTGGCATTTAGTGTAGGGACACTAAAATCTGAAATAAAAGATAAATATCAACAGAAATAATTTCAATCCTTTTTTTTAAATATGTTAAACAATTGACAAACAATTTTGCTCAAGAATCATATGTCCCTTACGTCATAATGTTCGTGTATTTAATCCATGTCAAATTTAATGGAGGGGCTCAAATTGGTGCCACTTTACTAAACACATTTTCTTATTTAGAATTATATTACATACATTCTCCATATTATTATGTTGTTTTTACGTCTCGATATCGAAACTTGAGCTTAGTTATGTCAGAACGTCACTTCTCCATTCGGTCACAGGTGTATTTGAAAAAATATTACTTTCCACGCTCGTAAAGAAAAATGGAATCACTATAAGATTCGATTTGTGATGACCCATAATAGTCTAACTTTTATTTGCCATTTTTTTGGATATTACTGATTGGTCAAGCGATTAGTAAAGGAAATTATGGATGTTTGTTTACAGTTGTCTATTTCTTTAACGAGCATTAGTAAAGGTTTTATCTTCTTTACTAAAACTATGAAAAAAGGACCCCTATACCTCCCCCCCTCCTTCTTATCTACTGCCCTGGGTGGCGATATATCTGATATCTTTTTTTGTCGGCACTCGGCAGGTAGACAATTATATCATATAGGTAATCCATTTTTTCGCAACGGACCAATTTCGCGGTGTAGGTAAGCTTTGGTAATTTTTTAGATCCTATAGCACTGGCAAGACTATAAATAAAATAATAAACAAACTATGAAGGAAATCGTTCACCAAAGAGAAGCAAACGTTTCGCAACCACAAAATAACGGGTGCCTTATTTGAATGTTATAAACCAGTTTTGTTTTAGCAATTTCCATCTGTTCTCTGTTCATGATTTTAAAACGTTATCTCTGACTAAAGGAAAAAAAAATAAGTCGGTCCATCCACCTACGAAGAATTTTCAGCTGATTGCAAATATCTGATTTCTTGTAATGATGTGCGATTTTTGGGAATTATATACAGTACGTTTTATTAAACGCGGGCCATAGGGATTTACATGGTAAATCTTTAAGTCTATGTTAGGATTGTTAGGCACATTTCTATTGAGAACTACGAGTTGAAATTGTACACAAATATTTCTTGTGGTCTCATATCCAATTTAGGACCATGTTATTATTTCACTAAAGCAAAACATTGAAAATGCCACTTTAAGTTATAATATCATGCTGTTTTGCCCAGCCCTGTATATTAAGTTTACCCAGGTATATTTGACATAAGCTGGTATGTGACATTTTTATAATATTTGGCAAGTTGTACCGAAATTAGACAATGTTGATGTTTATTTAGTTTGTATTAAATATGTTTTATTTTAAGTGGTTTTAAGTTTAATAATTTTCCTAAATATCATCTACAACAATAAACTTAAAACTCATATAAACTGTTCGAAGTGCCCTCCATTTACAGCCAAACAGTGCCCCAAACAATCATAAAGATGCTTTCTAATATTCGACAACTGTCGCGCTGTGATGCTGCGTGAGGCCTCAATTATTCTGTTTTTTAAATCATCGACATCCTTTGGTCTTCCTCTTACGTTATCAAAAACTTTTGATGTGAGGTATCCCCAATAAAAAAGTCCAAAGGCGTGATATCCGGGCTTCGAGCGGGCCATTTAAAAGGTCCAAATCGTCCTATCCAGCTGCCCGGAAACACATTATTTAGATATTCCGTTACAATTATTGCGCTATAAGTTGGAGCTTCATCATGTTGAAATATAATTTCCTCCTTTCTGTGGGCTAGCGCAGAACCTGCTTCCATATGTAAAAGATCCATATATTTTTCCTTGGTAAGCGTACCGTCGATAAAAAATGGACCAATAATCATATTTTCTAGAATACCTGCCCATACATTTACATTTTGTCGCCACTGGGTATGCGTTTGATGTACCACGTAGGGATTTTCTCGCGACCAGACATTCTGATTGTTCACACTTCCATTAATAATTAAGGAGCTTTCATCTGTAAACATTACGTTATTCGCAATACCTGGTTGTTATTAATTCGTTCCATCCATTCTTCACAAAACTACATCCGTCCTTTGATGTTCCGTTAAAGTTACTGATGCTAACAAACTGTCTTCTTTCACTTACAAAAGATTGTATCCACTCCAGCGCAACTCCGCATATTCCATAGTTCCTCAATTTCTGAAAGAGGATATTGTGATTAACACAATCAAAAGTCCTGCTGAGGTCACAAAAGATCCCAACAGGGCTTTCATTTGCATCAACAAACCTCATCAATTCCTTATAAAAGGCATTTATTGCAGTAGTTGTAGATTTTTTACATTGAAATCCATGTTGATTACATTGGATTCATTTAAAAATTTTACTAGGCGATCTAGGTAACATTATTCAAAATTTTGGAAAAAACGGAAGTAATCGTAGTTGGCCGATAGTTTTCAATATTATTTACGCTGCCTTTTTATGCACAGGTATGATTTTACCTGTGTTTAGCGGAGTAGGAAACCTTCCATTACAGAATAACAGGTTGGGCAGAGGTAAACTCGGCCCCTTAAGATATTTTAATCCTCGCGGTCAAAATAAGGTCTTAAGCTGTTCAGGTAAACTCGGCCTGGCCGCCCAGGTATATAAGTAAGTAACAACGAACAAACCGGTTGCCAATATACCTTTTAGACGGAATTTGTGGAAAGAAAAGGGTCACCTACCGGCCTAGTTTACCTATGAAGATTAAGACATAAAATTTCTGGGCGATTCATCACAACGGTCAGGTGGACCTGACCTTTGACTACGATATTCGTCACATAGCATTTAATAGCCCTGTTTTGGCACTACGAAATTCGTCACAATGGTAATTATTCCTATAATAATAGATATATAAACCGGCATTACCAATCCCGAAACGTTATACTTCACAGATGATACGAAGCCCGCGAAAGTTTTACGCAGCCCGAATCGGGCTTCCTAAAAATTATTGCGTATATAAGCGTATCAGGGGTAGGTGATTCCATCTGTTGTTATTTCGAAAAAACTAGGTGGGCTTCGTAAGTCGGTAAAATATCTAAATATATACACCTTTAGTTCGGTTGATGGCCGCCAGAGGGCCTGTATATGCACTTGCATATATTTCACGTATGATAAGAATCCCGACATATTTTGCAGAGCTTAGGAAGCCCTTACATTTGGCAATGTCGCAAATTCAATTGTTATTTGAATGATATATTACTCTATATCTAGGTTACGAGGGAAGATGGATCAACTAAAGGTAAATTATTTAGAACCCCGAAGATGTCCACTGTTTCCCGGTGACGTATGTACATTTAGATACGAGTATAGTACTATGGGATACAGTAAAACACAGTTGAACTTGTAAATTTCCACTATATTAACTAGAAAAATGACATGTTTCGGTAACACTGTAGCTTCGTCAGATGACAATGATTTATTCATTGATGCTGATATTCCTCAACACCTTTCCTCATTTAAAAGTTTGACCAAACCCATTGAACTGCAAAAACCTTGTAACCTGGGCTTAAACAATGGATTTGTCAATACATCGGCTACCTGAAGCGTTGTTGGTATCTTCTTAATATCGATAAGCCCTTCTGAGACCAGCTCTCTCACGAAAAAAATTCTTGTGCGTATATGCTTTGTTCGACGATGGAACTCTGGATTCTGCGGTAATTTTATAGCAGCTTCATTATCAACCATAAGATTAGGCACTTCTTTTAATTTAAGAATTTCCCCATTCTTTCTCTCCTGTAGCTTCACTAGCAGCTACAATTTCTGCCTCAGTATTTATGGCTACAGAAGTTTGCCTTTGACTTAACCGTGATACTGCACCAGAGGCATATATACAAATCACTCCAGTAGTGGACCGTCCTGAAGATAAGTCACCAGTCACCACCATGATCAGCATCACTAAATGCTTCCAAGTTCCCTCCAGTTCCAGCGACATATCTTAATCCATAATCTAGTGTCCCTCTTAAATATCTAAATATAGGTACGTTTAACTTTAAGCCAATCTTCTTTGCTAGGATTTTCAAGTGTTCTTGAGGCAACACCAACTGCATAGGCTATGTCAGGTCTGGTTCCTGTCATTAAATATAATAGAACTCCAACAGCCTCTCTATAGGGAAAATTTTCAGTTGCTGTACCTTTTTCCTCTATTTCTTCTTTTTCTACCTTCCCTAACTGACTATTTTCCTTAATCATTGGGGTGGAAGCTGGATTACAGTTGCTCATACCAAACTCTTTAATATTTTCTTTATATATTCTATTTAGCTTAGGCGAACTGACCCATCATTTTCTTTATCTAATTCTACACCCAAAAAATAGTCGGCTGGTTTAACTCTTTTTTGAATTATTTTTTCAACTTCTCTAAGAACTCTTGCTTCTCTTCTTTATTATTTCAAACCACCAAACCATCATCTACATAGAGTGCCATAAAAAGTAAGCTCGTGTCTTGCTTTTTGATAAACAAACACGAATCTGCTTCACTTCTTTTAAATCCAAGTGATATAATAAAGGTAGCAATTCTTTTGTTCCAACATCTAGGTGCTTGCTTTAGATCGTAAAGACTTCGCTTTAAATGACACACTTTATTAGTGCCGTCGTCAAAACCTTCCGGTTGCTTCATGAAAACTTCTTCTTCTAGTTCCCCATACAAGAAAGCAGTTGAAACATCAAACTGAGTAATTGACATTTTTTTATCAGCTGCAATACATACTCAATAACGCCCTTATTGTTCCAGACTTCGCTACTGGACTGAAAGTATGATTATAGTCTTCGCCTTCTTTCTGTGAAAATCCATAAAATTCATTTCCAACATTTCTTAATTGATACACGGACAGTCTATCACACTCTAAAGTAATAGCATTTTTTAAATCCTCCAGCGTCTCGTATTTAAAATTTTTCTAGATGGTTGTTGTAGGTGTCTTAATTCTTGAACTCTATGGTATTTATACGGATAATATTTATGTTTATGTAATACTCGTAAAACGGTTGTATGATGTTTCCCCGCTTCGTCTCCAATATGCCTAGTACTTATAATTCCCTTATTTTCTTCCACACTTAACAAAATATTTAAATCTTTATTATTATCTGCATGATTATTACCTTCGTCTTCTCTTTCGCATTTACTTTTATTGAGAAGCGTTCCACTATTTTCAGATTTGTTAATTATTCTGATTACGGTGGATATTGCTGGAATTGGCCTCTCTGGATAATGTACTGCAAACATATCGGATACATTTCTGCTGCTGTTTTCCGCATAATACCACTTAACTATAGCAATCTTTTCAGACGTATTTATGGTTAAAAAAATTGTCAAACTTGGTTTGAATTTGACAGTAACATAATCAATCAAAATATCGTCATTAAAATTCAGACCCGTATTATCCATTTTAGGATAGGTAATAAAAGATAATATTATTTTTTAAATAACTTTGGATAGACTGCATGAAAATTATTAAAAGTTTGTAACTGAGTTTAGTTTATTGAATTCTTTAAAAAGTTTAGATAAACTTTGGCTCTAAAATAAATTGGGGAGCCAATATTTTACCATCTCAAAATTTGCATGGGATTTCCTATGTTGCGTGGATGGATGCACCACCCTGTATATACATATATTATTTATATACTAAGTTACATTTATGGATTGTGCCCATATAAATTTGAAACTAGTTTTACAAAATAGAGTGTAGTTGTTTTTGGCATTTCAAATCTGTCAATAATTTTTGCAAAAAATCTTGTCGACGCCTAGTGGCTGAGTTTTTAGACTTGCAAGAAGCAGCAACACTATTACATTTTATATACACTTCTATTTGAAACTTTAACAAAACATCCATAAATTAAAAAAATTTTGGTGAACTATAATAAAAAGACTTATTTAAGTGCGAGTGGAAAGATTCACAAGCGTTTGTGGTTTTATTTAAAGGAGAAGAGGCATCAGCCCAAATGTGGGGTGGAAAAGTGGCTTCGTCGGAAATATAATAATCTGCTAAATAATCAGCAGAAGCTGTTAATCTATCATCATTTGGTTTTATTTCGAGTAACTCAAAAACAAAAAAGTCACTTACCACATTTGAATCTAAAAATACCAACCCAAAACAATAACAAAGCCACTTTCCAATTTCACAATTTTTATCTTTGTGTTGACTTAATCCTAATTTTTGTATTTTACGCCACCAAGATTGAGTAAGATGAAACCGGCAGCCAATAATTGTAATTTGATCCCATACTTTACGAACTGCATTGTAGGTGGTAATTTCAAAATCAACAACTACCTTTTCAGGAATAAAATGTAAGTTATTAACAGAGCATAGAGACTTAATTTTTTCTAAACAGTCTGTAAGTTTCTTTCATTTTGTCTTTTAGTAAACTAAATACTAGAGGTATGTAATGTCCGTTTATGTAGCCATGTATAGTGAATAGTTGTGTAAAAAATTTCGTGCAATATTGGAATGTTCCATCCATGTAAATAAATTGCAACTTACATAAAAATTGTCAATTAGAAAACTTATAATTCGTTCACTTTTAATTTCCTTCACAAAGGACAATGACATGTTGAATATACAAAATACTATCGGTAAATAAATTTAGATATAAATATATTAGATTTTCATTGTAGATTACTAAGGCCTGCCAATTGCAGGTAAAATAAATATAATCATTCTTTAATGACCAAACGTAATGCTACCTGTAACAATTATTATTGAAGGAAGTGTTTTGTGACGAATTTCGGATACCCTTTAATTTTACCTGCGAGCTTCACCGGTCCATGTAATATAATTATTGTGACGAATTTCATACCGCCTAAATTTCTAGCAGGCCGAGTTTAGCTGTGGGATTGGTACATAATCTCTTAAAGCGGCCGAGTTTACCATCGCCCGACAGGTTAACCAAGAATACTAGTGGCTTAACAATACAATGCATAATATTTTTTAATAAAAAAGCGGGGACGTCATCATGTCCAGCTTATTGTTCAATTTATTACTCAAGAGAAAGAGAACAATTGACTCCTCCATGGTAATTATTATCCCTATTCTCTTTATAATCGTGTATGAAGAAATGATAATATGTAATATTGTCGTTGAAAGTTACTGTAGAACATCACTATTAACAAAATTTTAAAATCCAGGTATATAAAAACTACAAACAATTCTTTTCATCTTGATAGTCCGCCTAAGAACCTTGGACGAATTGCAACAACATCGAGGATATTTATCCGTTAGTAACAATTAATGAATTCTTATTAAGTATTAGGAAATTTCTTAGTCGGTGCGGAGTGAAGTTGATTACGGTGTACAAATCAAAATCTAATCAGTGATTAAATATTATTTACTGCACAACAAACTTTATGTTGATTACAATAATTATTGGGTGTCATGTTTTAAAGATTTCCAGCTACCAAGATAGTGTCGGTTATAAAATTTTTATCTTGTGTTATTTTAAGTAGGGTAAGTTTCCAGGTACCTAATTATTTATTTAAAATGCGCTATTGTTCCTATACTTCTAAACTTTTTTTTTGTGAAAAATGCTCCGATACGGGTTTATCCCCGTATTTTAGGTTGTGGACTTTTTATAAAAAAAAATTATACAGGGGGTAGCAAATTATGAAGTTATCGATAATTTTTTTAAACGGTAACCCTAGTTTTTTTATTGACTATTTTTAAAGTGCATATAAAGTTATACTCTGAAACTTGACAATAATCATAATAATATTTGCTGGCTACGGTTAATAAAGCATATACTTACCGCTAAAAATCAGTACTGTAGTTCTCAAAAATTTAAATAGCTTCTAGTGTGATATTGTTCTTGTCGTTTTATACAACATGGTTTACAGAGTTAGTAAAATTCGTCAATAGATTATAAACTCCAATACTAAGGATGGGTTGTGCGAAATAAGCATCTTCTATTGTTTTTTCTGATATGCAAAGTTTAAAAAAAATTGAAAAAGGAAGTAAAAATAAATTTATTAAAACTGGTAATTGGTACGATCAATAGAATTCAAATTCAGACAGGATAGTTTTTTTTTCATTAACAAATTCCCAACGAACTTTAAAAGTCAGGGAATATAAATTTTAAACAATAACAAACTGAAAAAGTAACAATTTTTATAAAAATACAGAAATATACAGTACCTATGTCTCTGTAAGTTTGCACCATATGGAAAACTTTTTTATTAGGTACCTATTCATTTTACGAAAAAAAAGTATTCTTCATAAAAAGCTTTTCATGGTCTAAAACCTAAAATGCAACCATCAAATATCGAAATTTTCCAGTCATATACGAGGTTTGTCAAAAAATGTGAATTTTTCCCAAGAATGTGAATTTTTCCCGAGAGTAAAGTACCTTTATTTTTGACAATATCAAAAATTGTTATTAAAAAAAGTTGATCAGAACTAAAAACCACGTCTAAATATGCAATAACACGCATTAAACTAATTAAATAATTAAAAAATTAAATAATTAATAATAAATTAATAAAATAATTTTTTAACATAAATGCGTATAATTGCATATTTAGACGTGGTTTTTAGTTCTGATCAACTTTTTTTAATAACAATTTTTGAAAATGTGAAAAATAAAGGTACTTTACTCTTGGGAAAAGTTCACATTTTTTGACAAACCTCGTATATGACTGGAAAATGTCGATATTTGATGGTTGCATTTTAGGTTTTAGACCATGCAGAGCTTTCTATGAAGAACACCTATTTTTTTTTCGTAAAATGAATAATAAAAAAGTTTTCCATATGGTGCAAACTTACGGAGACATACTGTATATATTTAACGAAATTAATAAAAAAGTCAAATATTATTCAATTTACAAAAAAAAATTGTTAAAAAATACAATTTAAGTAGTTTGATTTTTAAATACCTAGTAAGTACTAATTTTTTTTTTTATTTTAATTTGTATAAATTTATTTATTATATTATTATTTATAGTGGGTTCCAAAAAGGGAAGCTTGTATAATGTATATAGCTAGGAGACTCCGAACAACGATGTGACCTGTGTTTTATTATTATTATTTTTATTGCGCAACAAATACGTTTAAACTAATACTACGTCTAATGTCTTAGTGGATTACCTATAGGTTCTAACGGATACAATTCGTTTTTGAGGACGCTGTTCTGTTTTCTTAAATGTAGAGAAAGTGCTTTACTGAGAACAAAATGCGTCGCATGAGAAAATACAATTTACTTCTTATCAAAATTGATGCCGTCTTAAAAGTAGTTCATTATTCAACAAGACTATGCTGCTAATGGAACCAGTGGCGCAGCGAGGGGGGGTTTTAAAGGTTAAACCCCCCCCCCCCAGACGCCCAGACTAAGATGTTTTTTTACGGTTTAGACCAGGGCTGAAGCCTTTGAAAATGGTAAAAAGTGAAAAAAAAAATAATAGTAGGATGAAACCCATTGGAAAAGAAAGAGAATATAACAAAAATGAAAGGAAAAATAATTTACGGGCGATCCGAGGTCGGGAAGTGGAAGGGGGTGAGTTTTTAAGGGTAGAAAACGATTTATCTCGATTTCCGGCAAAACTACAAGTCCTATGGAAAAACGTTAAATGGCAAAGTTGTAGGTAATAAAAAGAAAGAAAGAACTTTTGTATTTACACGTTTTTCACGTAAACTCAAAAATTCAAATAACCAACTTTTTGGTTTTTTTATTTTTATCTTTTACAAGAATTTTTTTTTTACGAAATTTGGTGAAAACTTACCTTTTTATGTCCCAAACACACTGTAATTTTTTTGATTTAAAATATTTATTTTTTCACCTTATTTTGACTTAATATCGAAAAAGCACCCTAATTTTCAATCGAAAATTCTCACGTCAAAATATCTGCTTTTTTAAAAAAGTCGATGAGCTTTTTGTTCGTTGAAATCTCTACTTTCTGATGGTGTAAAAAAAATATACATTACTATGGTAAATGTGATGAAATCTCCTTTAAATCCTACCTTTAATAATTATATTTAGAACAAATATTTTCGCATATTTTTTGCGATCTTTATGTTTTATGGATTTGTAATTTTTTTTTATCAATGTAACATGGAATCTTACGTTTTTCGAGTAATTAAAGTATAAATTTTAATAAATAGCTCAAAATTGTACATAATAATTTTAAAAAAAAAATCGGATTCGAGTTTTTTTCGTTTCTTTGCATTTTTTGAGAACATTTACCATAGTAATGTAATTTTTTTTTACACTATCAGAAAGCAGAGAGTTCAACAAACAAAAAGCCCACCGACTTTTTTAAAAAAGCAGATATTTTGACGTGAGAATTTTCGATTGAAAATCAGGTTGCTTTTTCGATATTAAGTCAAAATAAGGTGTAAAATAAATATTTTAAATCAAAAAAATTACAGTGTGTTTGGGACATAAAAAGGTAAATTTTCAACAAATTTATTTTTCTTGTAAATGATAAAAATAAAAAACCAAAAACTTGGTTATTTGAATTTTTCACATAAATTTTGAGGTTAGGTGAAAAAAGTGTAAATACAAAAGTTGTAAATCTTTTTATTACCTACAACTTTGCCATTTAATGTGTTTCCATAGGACTTGTAGTTTTGCCGGAAATCGAGATAAAACGTTTTCCACCCTTAAAAACTCACCCCCTTCCACTTCCCGACCTCGAATCGCCCGTAAATTATTTTTCCTTTCATTTTTGTTATATTCTCTTCCTTTTCCAATGGGTTTCATCCTACTATTATTTTTTTTGGTTTCAAAAATTATCGAGCCTGCATGGTTTAATTTTAGTTTTTAAAATTTTGAAATTGTGTTTTTTTTTTGAAAACCCCCCCTAATACAAAATTCTGGCTGCGCCACTGAATGGGACTGATTACTACCAATAAAAACACTGTTCAGGCAAATCTGAAATTGGTATAACACTAATGCCTGTATGCTCCGTTTTAACGTTAAGTTCAGCTTTATAAAGTCATACTTAAAGTTAAGATAATCTTTTTTCCTACGAGCGTGCGCAAAGTAGTACTTTGCGCACGCATTTTTGTGTGCAAAGTTACACTTTTCCGCACTAGTGCGGATAAGACTTTTATCCGCACTGGGTGCGGAAAAGTAAAACTATTCAAAAACCTCCTTGGTAGGGAATATATATAAACACTGTTAAAATGAGCAGCTCTGACGATAAATATAAATGTTATAAACAAATAATTAAGTTTCCTATTATTTTTTTTATTGTTATGTAATTTTTTAATTTTCTATTATTTTTTTTTGTTATGTAATTTTTAGTTGTAAGTATATTATAGTTCTTTCTTTAAAGTCGAATTAAAAATTATTAAATAAATTATCATATTTTTATTTTTGTTGTTATCTGATATGAAGCTCGTAGGAAAAATGTTGTTCCTAACAAGTGCGCAAAGTGCTTTTCCGCACGCAAGAACTTATCCGAACTCCGCTTCGCGTCGTTCGTCCAACTGTACTTGCGTGCGGAAAAGTATCACTTTGCGCACTTGTTAGGAAAATAACTATTTATGCATCGTATCTAGATTAAGTTGTCTTTGTAAAGGAAACAATACATTTGGCAACGTTGAGAAATTTAGTGATTTTTTTTATTTTACTGTTTTCTGCACTGATATGTCACGAAGCTTTTCTGTGCTTATACCCTTTATTTTTCTGTGGTTTATCCTATTCCTAACAACCTAACCTCACATTTACCGCGCCCTTGCGATTTGAACCGGCGAATTTGATTAAAATCAAAAGTTTATTCTTGTTATTCCTTTTTATTTCAATAAAATGGGTGAAAATGACGAAAAAAAAAACGCAAACGGAAATTAGCTATTTAAGATATTTTTATTTAAAAGTATGCCTAAAGAATTATCGCTGTACTTACAAATCATTATTAAATTCTTATAAATGTTCAATTTCTTGTAACATTGCACTTGTAAAACCGCGTTCTTTCGTAAGCGAAATCGACGGAAAAACGATAAATTGGCCAGAGTAACAAAATACTCTTCTCTATCGTATTGTCTGCGTGGGGAAACCCATTTTAATTATATCGATAACATCAAAATCGTCTTCCAAGAAGATAGCGTCTTCCACTTCCATATATTTTTTTAAAAGTTGAAGCAAAACAGTTTAGTATTTTTATTCAAGCACAATCTTTTGCAGAAATACAAAAATTCTTAAATGTTAATGTTATTCCTTGTCAGATAATGACATCAGTCATACAATAAGAACAACTTAATTTCTTAAGTCCAGGATTTTAATAACTTAAAATTAAGAACGACTTTTGCTTGTTTTGTTGTTCGTGCATAAGAATTTTGTGACTTAAGCCGAAAAGTTTCACTAAGTAAGAAATTATGCTAACGGTGCATACGGCCATAAAGCGGGTTTGATACACCTGCAATTTATTTAATATGGGTTCTTAAAAAATAAGTTATCAATACAAACCATGTTTTAGCAAACCTATTGTATTAGATCAGTTTCCTCAGTGTGCATAATACCTACCTACACATAAATCTGATAGGTATTTACATGTCAAAACTTAGCCGATAACGATAAATAATTTTGTGCCAGCCAATGTAAAGAAAATTACAACTACTGCGACATCTGTGTTCGATATAATATGTTAAACCTATAATCCTGCTGCAATTTTTATGTCGACACTACTGAAATCCGATTAAGTTTTTATGATCATTGCAATACTTACTGCCGTGCTTTCTGGTGCGACATCTATAGACGTTGAATATAAGATTCTGCAGGAATTCGTTCTGCCGCGACCATTACATAGAAGGTTTACTTTGAACCGCTAGGTAGCGCAACGTGTATTAAAATAATTGCGATTGTCGTAACGGAAATTAATTAGTAGGAAATCAAACGTAGGTAACTAATTAAAGATAATATAGACGCTAGCACCATAATAATTCTTGGTGAAAAATAAATCTATGCAAATGAAAATATTTATGGGAAAGAAAAAAAAAGGTAAAAGATTTTAAAAAATCTTTTACCTTTTTTGATTTTAATTTCAATTTCTATTTTTTACAGATAACCTTAATAATTTCGACTATTTTTGTCCTCACAATGTCTTAATACTTAAAAATGTTTTTTAAAGGATTTTAAATATTTTTAAATAATCTTCGACACTTTCTTTTTAGAAAGGTTTTTTCTTCTTCCCCAGTTTATTTGGTTGGTTTAGACCCCATTTACTGACTTCTCACATACTCAGTATATTTTACACACATGAAAATATTTTTTTAATTCCATAAAAGCTCCATTAAGGTTCTTCACCATTTTCTCTTCTGCTAAAACCATCAGCACCAAATATTTTTTCTGTCTCCTGATGATCAACGTTTCTAGGTTCGAAATATGTAGAGACCCTTGAATATTCTTATTCTATTAAATTTTGTGGACGAAGTCTTTGAGTTTTTTCTTTCTTTCTCATACTCTCAACTCCACTTTAAGAGCAGTAACCCCTTTTACCACAATAAAAATTGCCGAACGTTTTGCTGGTCAAACGAAAAGAAAAAATAAAAATTGGTATTTAGAAAATAAATTTTACTTTAAATACCCCATCCAGAAAAGTAAATGACGATCGAAAATATTCCCAAAATTTTTTTTAGAAATTTTTTTTTTTTTAGTAATTTTGTAATATCTTAAACAATTCTTTATTGCTCAAAAGCAAAATGACTTTCCCGGGTGTAGAATGTTGTACCAAACAATTTTTCTTAAAGCCATTTTTCAATATCGGCCTTACTTTTTTCTCAAAAACGTAAGGCCGATATTGAAAAATGGCTTTAAGAAAAATTGTTTGGTACAACATTCTACACCCGGGAAAGTCATTTTGCTTTTGACCAATAAAGAATTGTTTAAGATATTACAAAATTACTAAAAATAAAAAAAAACTTGGGAATATTTTCGATCGTCATTTACTTTTCTGGATGGGGTATTTAAAGTAGAATTTATTTTCTAAATACCAATTTTTATTTTTTATTTTCGTTTGACCAGCAAAACGTTCGGCAATTTTCATTGTGGTAAAAGGGGTTACTTCCTCTTAAGCATGGACTATTTCTTCAAATTGAAAATATTTAGTTCTGCTAGTCGTTCTGTTGAGAATGTCTCGAAACTAACGATATTTTTGTAAAAACATTTTGGCTCTCTGGGAAAGAAAGTGTAGCGAGTTTTCTATTACTTTGCTTTGGACTTTCACTTTATATTATGGCTTTTTTTCTATTTGGGGATGGCTAGGCTATACGGACTTGTCCGTGACAATACCAGTTTGAGCTTGCTTTCCGGCATCCTGGCAGATTTGCAAATTAGTTTCGGTTAAGAAGCTCAAAGATAATAACCAGTAATTATAACAACAACCCCGACTTTTTAAATAAAAACAATTTAATTGTTAATTAAAATTATAAGACAGTTTATTTTAAATTTTCTGAAATTTAAAATTTTTGAGTTATTGACTGAAATAAGTCTTATATATTTTTGTCATTATCTTAAGTCTGATTAAATTTAGGAAATAAAATTTTCGTTTTCTCTACAAAAAAGATATTATTTAATTGTTTTTTAAAATTTAAAGTAACGGATTGATTTGAAAACATAGAAAATGTGTACAAAAACATTGTAGGTATAGGTGTATCTTTATTATAAAGCTGAATGTATTATTAATATATTACGTACACCGCTTTAATTTTTTTTCCAATTTATGACAGTAGGTACAGTTTGAATTGATAACTTCCTTATTCTTTTGGGCCGGTTAAAGAAAAAGTTATGCGTAAGTAAACCAAAAAAAAATCTGTTAAAAATACGTAGATGTATAAGGAAAATATCCGTATGTGTAATAAGAATAATAGGTAAATATATACAGTGGCGGAGCCAAAGAAGAGGCAGGGGGGGCAATCGCCTTCCCCCTTTCTTTATTTTTTTAACCCAAGACACTATAATATTGTTAACCTTTGTATGCCTTTTTCATATTAACGGTATTCGCGGGTCTTTTTAATACTAAAGTGTATCACATTAGTTTGTTGTCGCATGCGACGAAAAATTGACCCTGCTTTGGGTCTAAACTGACTTGATTCCAAACATTTTACAAAAAAGTAACTTGTCTTTAATAAAAAAGGACATTATTCTAAAATGACTCGCTGAATACAACGACAATTTTAATTTTAAAATGGCATAATTCCAAACAACTCGTTGGTTGTTAAAAAAAAATTGGCAGTAAAAAGACCTAACTTGTTTTTGATTTTTTATTTTTTTTTAATAATCTTAAGAGTAGGTTTTAATATCAAAGTTAAATAATTGTCTTCTAGTAAAACCATTTAACATTTAATTTAATTTATTACTTGGGCTCAGGAGACAAAAGAGTTAGAGGGGTCAATATATTTTACAGTTTTTCAGTGGCGGCTTGTGACTAGCGAGTCAGGGGGGCGCTGGCTTTAAATTAAAAAAAAGTTAAATGTCTATTATTTTCAAAAGTACTTGTCTGTTTTGTCTAACTTTCTCGTTGTGAATTTTAATTTCATCAGCATAAGCACTACTTAAACAAGTTAAAATATTAGTCCTAACATCTCAAAACTTACCACATTATGACGATGTTTTGCACTATTTTCATGTTTTTTTATTTTCTCTGAAAGGTGTTTAAGTCCTGCACCCCATTTATAGTCCAATTATCATCCCCGTCAAAAAGAAGACACACGAAACAAAAAAAAAATGTTGTCCTCACAACCGCATACCTATTCAGGATTTTTTATTATATATTTCTTTGTCAAACTTACGCGTAAACTGTGCCTTACTTTTACATTTTGATTGCACTTGTACTATCTTCAATTTCTAGTGTCCGCCCTGCATTTTTTAAATCAAGTTTTTCACTTAAGCTCAGAGAACTAAACACAAGCTTCTATAAATCACTGACCTTCATATTACACGACATTTTCCAACTTTATAACGTAACTAATAAATCAAATCAAAACAAATAAACAAAACATTAGCGCCTAGCGGCATCGACAAGTCGCCTCGTCAGAGCACATAATATATCGATTATTCTACCGTGGCATCGCGAAGAGCTGTTGTTGGGCGCGGAAAATTGGAGCTCGTCCGTGGCCGCTCGTTGTGCGATGTGTAGATGACGTCACGCCTTTGTCGTCATGGCAGCTCATCGAGAAGCCGCGTTGAATCGGGACGGATAATCGGTCGCCCCCGCCCGCCCGCGCTTAGTATAACATTGAGAGCGCGGAACTCGCTTGTCTATGAGTATAACCTGCCCGTTGGAATAGGGCTATGTTTGGTTTGAATTATGCCTGCGCTTAGTATAACCTACCCGCTGGAATAGGGCTATGTTTGGTTTGAATTTGGTTTTTTAGGTAAAGTATTTTTGGATTCTGTTTGAAATAATTGCAGGGAGGGCGGCGCCCCAGAGCCCTTCATTAACGAGCCGCCACTGCAGTTTTTCCTGTTTTCTCCAAAACTCTATTTATTGATTGTGTTACTTTAATTTTAAAGGTGCGAAATATTTTTAAGTTGTTAATGTACCTCCGATGTAAAATAATTTTCATCAATTACGAATGGCCCTGCTTGAAAGTTTAAAAGTTTTTCTGAAAGGCCAGTGCCTATATTACATATTGCTTGCATTTTCTGGACAAGAAATAATTCTTCGTGTTAGAACATCTAGGGGAAATTGGTATAATACGGCACACTTTTTACAAAACTAAAAATATATATTTTAAATATAAAGGTACAATACTGCAAAGAAAACATAACATTTTTTGTTTTGGCTTTATCTTTGGGTAAAACAATATAAATACTGCGTATCAGGAACAAAATCCTTGAATATATGTTCTTCATGCACAGGTGTTAGGTGTGCCGTTTTATCCAACCAGTTGGGTAAAATGGCATATACATATCTGCTCGTATAATATAAGTTGAAATAAAAATATTTTTAAAGTAAAATAGGGTTAATTACTTATGGTTGGCAAAGTTTACAAATAAACATTTTCGTTTTTGGAGAAAGTCCTGCACACTCATCACAGTGGCTCCATTTTCTTCAACTTTGACAGCAAATCCAAATCTCCTTAGGATTAGACATTGAAAAACTTCATTACAATACATGTAAGAGGCTTTATCATCATCCTGATGAAATGGCTTCGTTTTCGGAATCAAAGTTGGGGAACTGATCTGTAAGGTCTACTTTCGCTTTTCGTTTTCTTTGAGATCTTCTTTCTTTTCAATTTTTTTTCTTCTGCTTTCTGTTTCATCTCTATTAAATTTGAAGTTGAGTTTAAAACATTTAGTCCCAGGCTCTTTCGTTTTATTTTATTCTGTAATTGTTGCAGTTTATGCAATAACGCGCATTATCTAAAACACAAAATAATATTATTTTGTAATCTTGGATAAACCGGCACAGTGCCATTTTAAACACATCACCCCTGTGCCATTTTATCCAAAACGGCTAAATCAATTATTAAATATTTATAAAATAAATTTTAAAATATACAAATAATACAAAAACATGCTTCAGTATCCTACATACCTGTCAAGTTATAAATAATTGTTCAATAAGTTGTAGGTTATGAGTTTCAGGCACGTTCTCTTAATCTCCAAACAATTTCAAACATACACGAAAACAAACTAACACCTACCACCGCTAAACATCCACTGACATCTTCTTCGTTTTAATCTCCAGTTGCAGGCTTGCCAGATTTTCAGAGTTCAGTCACGCCAATATTGTTATTTAAAATCGCCAAAATCGCCAGAAATTCTGTATATTATTATGATATGACTTAAATGCTTAATATATTGGCAATAGGAGATATGCAAGAGTTTTTTTTATTTATTTTTACAAAAAACGAAAAATTGTTTCTAAATTATTTTGTACGCCAATGCGTTGAAAATGGTGCGCCATCTACCTTCAATAATACAAATCAAAATATTACGTTAAACTGGCAGTAATTTAAATTTGTATTTAATACAGCGCCATAGGACCACAATTTACAAAATTTCCACTTTCCATTATAATATGGTACTATGGTATTATTATGGTTTGGTAATTGGTATTATTGGTAACATTGGTTTTTGTAATTTCGGAAAAATAATTCTATCGCCATCAAATCAATCTATTCTAATCAATCAATCATCTATCTCTCATTCTCGCATCATTATACCAATCATTAGATAATATTTTATAACTTTCTAATTTCTTGTACATCCGTTATTCGTTTAAGTGTGTCATAGTGTTTGTTGTACTCGTTGCAAACTTCATAAAGTTCGTATTCATCGTAGGCAACATACATTACACCCGTGAAATAAGGGTTATGGAAATATTAGTAAATAAAAGTTATTGGTGTAGAATTAATAATTGAGCTAGTGATATCGCCAAAAATAAACAAGAACAATTTTTGTACCGCCAAATGTTGGAGCCAATAGCCAAATAGGAAAAGTACGCGCCAATTGCCCTATAGAAAACGCCAAAATGGCGATTTATCGCCACATCTGGCAAGCCTGTCCAGTTGTCGTATGCTCCCCACCAGTGTCGAAAATCGCATGACGGGATTTAAGAAATGCGCGTAATATATTATACATGTAGTGTACCATTTTATCCTAGTATGCCGTATTATACCAATTTCCCCTATTATTTTATTTCTAAATTTTTGGTTATTAGAACTAGGGTATAATCATAGACATTTACCTTTAGACCTTTAGATACGTACAGCTTATCTCGTGCGCAAACTAAAGTTATGATTTATGGGTGAAAAAATACGTCTGAGCGCACGGCTCGCCGGTCAGATGCCTTCCCGGTCAGCAGCATTGGGCATACGCATAAACCTCTTGTTATCGGCCTGTCCTTCTTTAGCGACATGCTCAAAATACACTCCAGAACTAGCTCGGCGCCATTTTTGTTGTCGTGTTTTAAGTTTTCTTTGTGGATTTCTTGTTGTTTTCTTTGCTATTGTGGAGTGTGGGTGTTTAATATTTACGGATTTCTAGTTTTTGTGTAGTTTAAAGAATTGTGTTGGTGACTTGGATACTCTGATTAGAATATAAGCAATGACTAGTAAAGGCCGTTGCATGATTTTATTATTATTTCTGCCGAATGTAAGCACTTGCAATAAGTAAAATAATTCATTAACTTTTTATGTCTCGCAGTAGGTACTGGAGTTTTCATTCTTAAACAAATTTTAGAAACAAAACCTTAAAAACAATTTTCTTTCCTCAAAATCTGATAGATTTGCAACTACTAAAAATACCATAAATCAATACCTTTTTTCCCTACTTGATCAAAAATTAAGAATAACTATGCGTACATGCGTATTCTAAATAAGGTCTTACCAAGGCATTACAAAGTTTTGTAATAGAATCTATGTGTTTAAAAAATTTACTCTGGCCAGTTGGTTTCACCAGAGCCATAAAACAAATACACACACACACAAAAAATTTTGTATTTCTATTTAAAAAGCCAAGCAGCCTATATGCCTTATTAACGATAAAATTATTGTAGGTATTAAATTTTAAGTCCGATTGCATATGAACTCCCAGATTCTTAAACTCATCCCTCCGAGTCAACTCTGAATTATCAAATAAATATTGATTGTTTATGAAATTTTGCTTCCTGGTGAATGTCACAATAGCACATTTATCAATATTGAGAGACATCCCATTCTCCCTAAACCATTTAGTAACTGAGCCTAAGTCAAGCTGTAATTTGTAAGAATCCTGAAATGAAGTGATTTGTCTAAAGATCTTAAAGTCATCAGCAAACAGAAGGTCTATTGAATACTTGATGTAGTTGGACAGGTCATTTATAAAAATGGCAAAAAGAAGAGGCCCTAAATTACTTCCTTGAGGCACACCAGAAGTCACCAGGAATTCCCTAGATAAACATTGGCCAACTTTAACCTGTTGGTACCTAAACATAAGATACCACGATAATATTTTTAAAGCTAACTAATGCACATAATATACCGATTTGCTCCCAGTACCTACTTTGCTTAATTCATCCCATTGTAATTGGCCTAGAGACGTTCAGTGTGACAAATATGTCGAATCGGATTGACTTAATATAAAAAGTTATTTTAGAAACGACTAAAACCGGTATTAACCGCTTACATCGATTCTATCTGATTGAACTGCCGCCGGTGAAATTAGTTCTTGTCAAATAGTTCATTAGGTTTTATAAGTAAGTAGAGACGATGATCGTAAACAATAAAATTTGCGTACCGACTTTACAAATGCTACAGTTAGTAAAATTTCGTTTATCAGTAGGTTATCTTATAAAGAAAATTTCATAATTTTATTTTCTTTTTGTTTACGTTGCTTATAGCAACGGGAGATTATCGCCATAATTTTGATAGTTCCAATTAACATAATGAAATTAATAAGTGATAATTTTTCTGTGAAAAATGAAGTGCTTTATATCTATTGGCAAAAGTCACTCAGAATAAAGTCAAAATACATTTTTGTTGCTAACTTGATAATATTTAATTTGTTTTACATATCGAACACCGGGGCTAAAAGAAACACATCAAGAATTTAACTAAACTCATCGAAAATATGCTTTTTAAGTTTCATTTGAAACTATGTAGACATGTAATTGATGTAATTGCAGATGTTATGGTTGAAAACGAATGAACATTTTAAATGTTCCTGAAATTTTAGTAATAAACCTTAGTTACTAACAAGTAAAATGAACTTCTATTTTAAAAATACAGGTGCGTCTTATTAAACTAAACTCATCGGAAATATGTTTTTTACAGTTTTATTTGAATTGAAAACTATAAAGACATTGGATTTGAGATAACAAATTTGTTATTTAATGTTTCTCTCATTTTAGTGATAAAAATGAGTTACTAACGGCTAAAGTTAAATGAACATCATTTTTAAAACTCTAATTAGATATAATTAACTAAAGCCGCCGGAAATATGTTTTTGTAGCATTTTAGCAAAAAAATTACAATAAGAAATGAAATTTTGTTACCGAATCTCCCACGCAGCCGAATTTATTCCCGATAATTTTGTTCTCGGTTTCACTCATGTTTTTGTTGATAGAAAAGTATCGCGAGTCGAAGACGAGACTATATCACATTTGCGATTACTATACAGGGTTTGTCAGAAACAACATTTTTAGTTTTTTTGATTTCGTTTAAAATAAATATACGTAAAAACAAACAACTAATGTTGCTTTCTTACTTCGAATATGATTTTATATCTGGCCGAGTAACGATTTTGTTGTAAGAAAACAATTTTTTATTTGCCTACTTTTGAAGTATTTTTATTATTACATGTCATATTTCTTCAATTCATTCAATCATAAATTATAAAACTTATATTCAAACGTGGTGCCACCTAGTTAGCGTATAGTTCAACTGGACATTCTGACGAACCCAATAGGTAATCGCAAATCTAAGAGTTGAAATTATGGTTTCAACACTAGCAAAATTAATTTAATAAATCAAGGAATTGAAAAAAAGATCCAAAAAACTAGAAATGTTGTTGTGACGAACCCTGTATAGTAATCGCAAATGTGATATTCGAAATTGTAGTTTCAGCACAAGCAGACGTTTTTATAAAGAATGACGTTTTCTTCTATATCTACTAATAATAAAGGTTTTCCTCTTCCAAACTCTATCCGTGGACAGACTGTATAATATACAGTGTCACCAGTAAAGTCCGCATCATATGGGATTTTTGTTATTAATAGCTTTATTCGAAATTTGACTTTGGCATCAAGTTATGCTTCAAACGAGATGAAAATTAAGCAAAAAATAGTAGTCACGTGATTCGCATTATCTGTCAAATTTTAATTTTTTCCAAAAAATAATTCAAAAGTGGGGTTATTTCTGAAAATATCGAAAAAAAGTTATTGGAAAAAGTTTTTTTAAATGCAGTTTCTAGCTCACATGCAAAATTTCAGCTGCATAAGATAATTTTTAATTTTTTACCTATATTTTGTAAATTGCACCACTTTTGCAAAATAAGACTCAACGCAACCTACATAAAACTTCTTAGTTTTGACAATGCTTTATTTCAGATACATTTTCTTTAAAGTAGCGCCATATTAAATGTTTGTTTTTCTACAAAATCAAAATTGGGCTATTAAAATTTTGTCGCATGTGATGCAAAGTTTATTTGTTTTTGACCTTGTATAAGGTAACTTCATAAAATAAGTATTTTTGAAAACGTAGTTTGTGTCTGAAAGTAATACACGTTAATATTATGACATAGCTTAATAATAAATTATAATATAGGGTAATTTAAAACCCCTCGTTGAAAAAACTAAAATTTATTATCCACTTAAAAAAACACTTTACTGAAGACACTGTGTTATTTTTTGTCTTAACATTAAGGTGTATTACTTTCAGACACAAACTACGTTTTCAAAAATACTTATTTTAAGAAGTTACCTTATACTGTGTCAAAAACAAATAAACTTTGCATCACATGCGACCAAATTTTAATAGCCCAATTTTGATTTTGTAGAAAAACAAACATTTAATATGGCGCTACTTTAAAGAAAATGTATCTGAAATAAAGCATTGTCAAAACTAAGAAGTTTTATGTAGGTTGCGTTGAGTCTTATTTTGCAAAAGTACATAGTGCAATTTACAAAATATAGGTAAAAAATGAAAATTATCTTATACAGCTTAAATTTTGCACGTGGGCTAGAAACTACATTTAAAAAAGCTATTTCTTATAACTTTTTTCGATATTTTCAGAAATACATCTTGAATTATTTTTTGAAAAAATTAAATTTTGACAGATAATGCGAATCACGTGGCTACTATTTTTTTTGCTTAATTTTCATCTCAATCGAAGCAGAACTTAATGCCAAAGTCAAATTTTGAAAAAAATCCCATATGATGCGGACTTTACTGGTGACACTGTATATAATAAAATATGATAATATGTATTTGAATTTTCGTTACTAAATTATGTAAGTACTTACTGTAATGTAAAAACTATAATAATAATAGTAATAACGTATTTTTTTGTAGATACCCTTCAAATAGCAAATACTCAAGAAATTTATACGTTTATGGCTTCCTTTAGTAACTACTAAACTAAGCAAGAGAGGCGCTATGCAAAAATAGATTTATGCTCACCATAATATCTGCGTAGTTTTCTAGTGTGTCTGCGACCAGAGGTCTGACTTTTATTTAACATAAAATGTACATTATTATTATCCTTAAATTTCTTTTTCACAGCTTCTTGTTGGTATTGCTGGTATTTTTACTTCCTGTTTAGGAACTTCCGTACTATGTGCCAAGTTTGTAGAATGAGGCCTTTTTGAATTTGTTGGTAAAAATAGCCTAAAAAACCTAGTTTTTCCAAGCTGGGCTTGAAGTTTTTCGTCATAGCTCCCTTCACCGATATTATAATTGGAATTGAAGACCTTAAGTTACAATGGGTCTATGTGCCATATTTACCGTTTTTGATTTTATTGCATAAAAAGGGTTTATATTGTGTAAACCTCGATACTATTATAATGGGTCTAAGTGCCAACAATGGTGACGAATGTTACCATTGATGCCAATAGCTGGCTCTGAGTCTAAGCTTCGGATACACTGAGAGAAAACTCTATTAGCCGTAGCTAGAAATCCATTCGCAGTAGCAAGAAAACTGCATTAAATAGGCGCCGAAAAAACAACTCTGTTGTCGCTATAAGGTTCATTTTTTTGAAATGACTTTTTAACCTCAACATGGTCGTTTTTTAAATATTATTCTTTTGCTGTTAAAATACAATTCTATTGCCATAAAAAATATATAATGCGGTGGTAAACAAAAATGATTTTGCGATTAATTGAGGTCGTGTAGTTAGAAAAGTATCGGTTTTTACTCCTAAAAATAATCGGCCAGCTATAAAATAATTTTATTTTTATTGTAGCTAGTCCACCTAGCTACTACTAAATTCCTTTTTTTTGCTCCTTCGCCAAAATGGCTGTGGTTGGTGGATTAGTTTATAGTTCGCTATTGATTTGATAAAAATTTTATATTTTAATAATTCTATATAGGGTGGTGTACTTTTAGTGCATCGTTATACAATAAGTGTTGTCGCGGTGTGTCCTCAAATTCAGGTAGGTACAATTATTTAACCAATAAATATATTTATTACTTATATTTTTTAATTCATTCCGATAATGGCCGCCATTAAGTTTCCGTTCTGCACTTATTAGGGCCGTATTTTTGATAAAAATTGTATGTTAAAATTTGTTTAATAAGGGGAGGATCTGACTAAAATTAAATTATCACTAAAATAAATAATGAATAAGCAGCGTAATTGAATACGACAATTTAATAAAAAGTAACAAACTGCTAGGAACATGACCCTTTTTAGCCATTTTTTTTATTAATAGGTATCAGAAAACCTAACAAATGCGATTTTGCATTGCAAAATTTAGAACGGGGAAGAAATATCTCAAAAACTCCAGATCTAAGTCAACGATTTTTTGTAGGTACCTAAGTAGAGTAATGTGATAAACATGAGTTAGGTACTTATAAGTAATAAATATAATTATTGGTAAAATAATTGTACCTACCTGAATTTGGGGACACACCGCCAGAACACCTATTGTATAACGTTGCACTAAAAGTACACCACCCTATATAAAATTATTAAAATATAAAAAATTTACCAAATCGATAGCCAAACATCCACTATAAACTATAATCCACCAACCACTAAACAAACTAACAACACTGCAAACGGCAATAAAATGAACCAAACGATTTCACCATATTTTAAAAAAGCAACTGTTTAGTTCCTAAATGGTATATTTTGGATA
The DNA here is from genome assembly GCA_963969555.1 of Polydrusus pterygomalis. NCBI lineage: Eukaryota > Metazoa > Arthropoda > Insecta > Coleoptera > Curculionidae > Polydrusus > Polydrusus pterygomalis. The sequence goes on along the minus strand of OZ018380.1, from coordinate 36,005,353 downwards.
GGTATAAAAGATTGGTTCATTTTTATTTTATTTTTTGTGGTAATAAGATAACCTTATAGGAATTAAAAAAATACTTTTTAAAAACACTTTATTGGATACATATTGTTATGGTTATATGATATTCTGTTACCATAAAAAAGCATTGAGCACACATAACAAGATTGTTGTCAAAAAAACGTCCTTGATTGCGACTAAACGAAATATTTTAGGGATAAATGGATTTTTTCTTGTGGTAATACAAATATATTCAAAAAAATACTTGTATTGAGTGATTTTCCTCAGTGTATGATTGTGAAGAATAGGGGTCTATGTGCCATTAGTTTTACGCACTCTATCAGCAGTTAGTCAGCGTTTTTACTTTGTTTCTGACATTCTGACGCCTAATAAGCAAAATGGACAACGAAAATAAAACTAAAAGACAAAAAAAAAAGGCTCAGAAAGTTTGATAAAAGAAAGAAAAAGATTAAGAGTGGTAATGAATATAAATCACGAACTGGAAAAACCATTAAAGTAAAGGACTCTCCTGCAAGCATTGTAATTAAAATGTATCCTCTTTAGGATTTCACATCGCTAACACGATAGCCCCCCACTTATCAGCGGATAACTTAACGAATTTGATATGGCACGAGCCAAATACGCAGACAGAACTTTACGTGTATGTGGCGAGCCGAGCTTCATCGGACCGTGTAATATCTGCCACGGATAAAATCAGCCGGTTTTAACCCGTTGTAGATGCGCTAGGTTAATTTGGGACGCGTATCAAGTCGTCCAACTTGGTTTGAGGTTAAATTAAAATAATAATAATAACAAATAATGTCTGCCGATTCACGTTACTTGTCAAAAGAATTTATTTTCAAATGTACTTCCATCATACTTAACAAATGTCTGAAAGTATCATTATCCATCCTTAAATTGTTACGGAAATCATTGGCTCGTCTTGTTGAAGTTCTTTCAAGAGTAACATATGACTCAGTTCATCTCTACGAGAAATCCATTTTTTTACCCACTTGCTCCGTTTTTTTGATTTTTGTTTATTGGCAATAAATACATACGCTATGGCACAAGCCATAGCGCGTCTTCCACGATTGGTATTCATTTTTAAAACTCACTGAGTACAAATAAATCCGAGTCGATCTAAAACCACTGGTTAAACCTTTCAGGAATTCCAAAAGATCGCGAGCCAAGCCAAAACTATTCTAAAACGTGGAGTTTTGTCCCATTAACAAAAATATTTAATCAGGCGAATCTAATCGGGTTATTAAGTCAGCGAGCCAAATTCGGCTGCCCAAAAATGACTATTTTAGAGTTTTGGTACGTGCCGAGCCTAGCTCGCAGAACAAATCCTAGCGGATCAAATCGGTTCAACTTATATGTTGGTGTATGGGGGGCTATTGTTTTTCAATATGTTGGATCAGGATTTCGAAGGAATGTCCTTCAAAAGTAAAAACCAAGAAAACATTTAATGATTTGGAAGAATGGAGAATTTCTAATGTGGTAAAAAAGGGGAAAGGCCTAAATGACATTAAAAACATTCCAATGCAACTTCAGTGCAAAAACAATGAAAACTTGGTTACAACAGTGAAAATTTGAAAGACATGTTGGAGTACATTCCTCTTCAACATTTAGCTTTCTATGTATGAATACCTTATTATCCAACGAACAAGAGAGACAACTTTGTTTCATAAACATTTTGTCCAAAATAATAAATAGTGGTACTATCCCCTTAAACCATTTTCATGTTTTCTTGAATTATCAACACCCTGTACATCCGAGAATGGCTAAACGTATTCTTTTTTAGCTAAAATTGATTTTGCAACTAAACCCTTTTTTGATACAATGCGTACTGAAACTTTCTCTGTTTTATTATTTAGTATCAAGTTTATTTTTTTACGTTAAGTATTGCCTTGATTTAGAATGCCTCTGAACATTTTTTTAATTGGTTAAAAAATGTTTTTTTAATAATAAGCAGGTTTTCTCCATTATCTTTGAATTCAATTTTTGGTCCTTAGACCCTTTGTAACTTATGCTCTTCAATTATGTCAATATTTTCAAGCTTCCATGTATTTTTGATTTCTATCGCCAAAAAATTTGAATACTTGGTTTGTTTCTCCGATTGAATTTTAGAGAGGTTTTGTGTTAGTGGGGTGGGCAACCTATATATCGATTATGAAAGCTTTCTTGTTATTCCTGTCAATTCTGTCTTTGTTTCACACGTACGAATGTTTGATGCAGACAAACAGGCTACTCATTAATAAATGGCTTAGTATATTCTATAAGAAGTCTATGTAATAGCTGTATCTCTTACCGTTTACGGGATCGAAATGATGAGCGTCAAATTTGTAATACCCTGTATACATCAATTTTCTATTTCATGCAATCGCGTGAATTCTTGCTATAAATTTACCTCCCTTTTACTTATTTTGTAATAAATTAGGGTCGATTTGGGGCTTCCCCACTCCCCACTGACACGTTAACATGCATGAAACTCAATAACGATATTAGATATATAAGTTTTAATTTGAACAAGATCGGCTGAAAGTTTAATATTATTATGTGAAGTGTTCTAAAAGTTGCCAAGAATAATGATTTAAGTAACTTTGACAAATGGATTTAACAGTCTATCTAAAACGGGACATTTATGTGTCACGCTAATATCTGATTCTGACGTAGGTACTGAAACTAACCGACCCCCGGTGTGTTTATTATTTGCAGAAATTCGTCACTCTAGCTGTAATCGTCAAATCTTGTGGTACAACCCTGTCTACGTTGTTATATTTAGGTTCTTTTAAAGTTTGGTACAACGGTAAAAGTTTGTCAGTTTTTAAGAATTTTTAGCTTTAATCTTATTCTGACGGTTTCCCTATGATGCGGTATATTCCACTGCCAGCAAATGAAAATTAAGAGGTTTTTAAAAACAATGGATCTATTAGAATAAAAGCATTTTGACCATATATAATTAATGAAAAATTTAATGAGATATCCCTTAAATAACATACAGAATAAAAACCCTAATTATTACGTCATAAAACTTAGTGTAAGATGGTCTGTCTCCATGGGCGTCGTTTGGGGGGAGGCAAGGTGGGGCATTTGCCCCCCCCCCCCCCCTGGGAGTTGACTTATTGACAAAAGTTGACTTATTGAGGTTTAATATGGTTTGATTAAATGTATGAATTTATTATTTGGAGTTTTTCTTTATATTTTTGTTATTATTTTGGGGTAGTAAAGACTTATTTTAATAAAAATTAACAGTTTTAATGCCAAGACGACTATGAATGTGGAATATTCGAGAAACAATTTTAGCTCATTAAGTATTGAGCAAAAAATTGAAATTAAAATTGAGGGAAGACCTAAACTCGAAATTAACTTTATTGTTATTGATAAATTTGCTGCAAATAAAAACAGAAGAATGAACTTTACTTTTTTTTAAACAATGTACCCACTAATGAAAAATAAATTGGCCTTTTTATTTTTTATCTTATTTCATTTTCAATAAAATAAGAAGGTATGTAATCATAAATTTTTAAAATATTTATTATTAATTTTGACCAAATTTGGGCGTGGTCTTTAAATTTTTTCGCCTGCGGCGCATTTCACCTGCAGCGAGCTTTTGGTGCACCCCAACATACCAAGGCACGAGCCGCCACTGCCCCCCCCTAAGAAACCGTTTAACGACGCCAATGTCTGTCTCCCATTATTTAGCCCATTTGCACTGTCTGCGACAGAATGGTAACACCTTTCTCAGATATTACCTACTATGTCTGCGACAATAATAGGTAATGCTTTTTACCTTTTGGTACCAATTACGTCTGCGACTGTAATGGTGACACTTTACTCCCCCCCCCCCAAATATCCCTTTTTATTATGATTACCTTCGGTCTGCGACCACACTCTGGTTTTAATTGGGTTTCCCGTTAATCTGCAATTTATTTTGTTACATATCGCCCCATTTTCGTGTATTTATTATTAGTAAAATTATTTGTCATTTCAGTTACCGAGTATTATATATTGACGTACACGTTTGGTATAAAGATACTACGTAGTTTAGTGAAAAGCCGAGCGACTGATGGTCCTCAGTAGGGGACACACAAGTCATTCCTACCGTCGGACATTTCAAACATATAATTTATAAAAGTGCAATAAAAGTTAGGAGCTCGCCCACTTTCCGCATGTGACACTTTTCTTCTCAAGTGGGCGTTGTTTTTTACATTGTCGCCATTAAGGATACCAATCCATGTCCGACAATATTACCAGAAAGCCGAACGACTGATGGTCTACAGCAGTGGTCACTCAAAACATTCCTGCTGCCGGACATTCTTTTTAGGAAAAACCCATCACACCGTTTTATGTGCACCAAATTATAAATTAACGTTCTACAGGCAACATCATATACATCAAATTTTTACGCGAAAAACAGCCCCGGGTAGTACTTATAAATTTTATAATAACATATTAAAAACAAAAAAAAAGGAATTTTAATTCCAAATATTAATAATATTATCATAAAAACTTTTTGGTTAAATACCCTTTTTTTTATTTAAAATTAGGATTTGGGATTATTTATAAACCTCCTAATATCAACTATAAACTATAATTGAATCGGTGAGTGGAAGAACAATACAAGTGCCAAATATGGCGTTTTAAACTTAAATAGCTAAATTGCTTAAAATCCAAAGGTCTATAATATATTGAAACAACAGTACATCAGCCATTCTCCGACCACAACGGTAAACTATTAAATTTTCGGCTGAGTTAAAGAACATTACAAGTGCAGCGCATTTCTGAAAAACTAACGATTTGCACTTATACTGTTCTTCCACTCACCGATTCAATTATTTTTCAATTTTAGAGGAAATAATTCCACAAATATATTTTTCTACTGATAAAATAATTACTTGACTTTAATGTTGATCTTAACACTAAAGGTGTAGATGGTCCAGAATTGGTCCTAATTTAGAAAATATATTACCTTCATTTCACCTAAAACAAATTATATCTGAACCAACGAGAATAAGTTTATCGGCTAAAACTATTGATCATTTATAAAATATATTGATAAGAACTTAATTTTTAACAATTTTGTGCAAACTTAAAGATATTGTAGAAAATGGGGATTCAAATTTTATTACTAGTATGGTTTTTCTACATTTCGCCAAGGCTTCTGATTCTCTAAATCATGTGCAAAACTTAAATATACAGTGTGTATGAGTCAAATGGAATAAATTCGATAATAAATACATGGGGGCGTGTCCGAAAAAACGCTCGGATACGTCGATTGGTATTTCTAGGTGCGCATTTTTTTTAATAAAAACTTTTTATACAGGGTGTGTCATGTAACAGTGGCAAATACCAACTTTCTTATTTTAAATGAAATACCCTGTATATTATTCAATTTTTGGATTCTTCAGAAAATTCTAGATATATTTAGAAGGTATTAAAAGGAATTTATTGAGGATCTGTACTGGGTCCTTTATTATTTATAATTTATACATTTAATTTTTATTTATTCATGAAATATGGTTATATATTGGCTTTTGCTGATGATAAACAAATATATCACAAAATAAAAAATGATAATCTTCTGCATTGGATTTTATTGAGGATCTTTCTAATGTGTCCAAAGTAAAAAAGGATCATGGCTTTAAAATTTATAAAAACTTTGGAAGTATGTATATAGGTATACAGGGTGATTCACGGTGGATGGAACGTTACACGTTTCTGACGAACCAGTAAAGGAATCGTTCTGAAAATTTGGTCGCGTACATAAACGGACATGCTCTACCTATCTAACATATTTTTAACAATACAGTGTTGCCGCTTCCACACAAAAATAATAGCTTCTTCGATATTTTAAATAAAACACCCTATATATTATTAAATTTTTAAATTCTACATAAAATTATAATTATTTTTTAATAAAAGCATTATTAGTCTATGCTTAATGGTTTCCGAGATATTGTCTCTTGAAAAATGACATTTTTGAACTTTGACAGCTTCTAGCTTTTTAACTGTACGTCTGAGAGCAAAACGGCTTACATGTCCCTATCTTCGATTTTTATTATCTTTCCAAAAGTAACAACTTCCGGTCAAACCGGAAGTATTATATTTCCTACATCCGGTTTAACCGGAAATTGACACTTTTGGAAAAATAATAAAAATCGAAGATAGGGACATGTAAGCCGTTTTGCTCTCAGACGTACAGTTAAAAAGCTAGAAGCTGTCAAAGTTTAAAAATGTCATTTTTCAAGAGACAATATCTCGGAAACAATTAAGCATAGACTAATAATGCTTTTATTAAAAAATAATTATAATTTTATGTAGAATTTAAAAATTTAATAATATATAGGGTGTTCCATTTAAAATATCGAAGTAGCTATTATTTTTGTGTGGAAGCGGCAACACTGTATTGTTAAAAATATTTTAGATAGGTAGAGCGTGTCCGTTTATGTAAAGGACCAAATTTTCAGAACGATTCCTTTACTGGTTCGTCAGAAACGTCTAACGTTCCATCCACCGTGAATCACCCGTATATAAGGCAAATCTAAGAATCGTTGGTCCACTCTTTCCCCACCAGTTCCAACTTGTATAACTGAATAATTTTACTTATAAATGTGCAATTATTTAAGACCCAAAAATAAATGACCATGTTGGTGCTAATAGAAACTATGATAAGGTTGAAACTAAGTTAAATGCCGACGTCAGGTCGCTTAGGCTAATACAACGGCCTGTCAATAGTCGGCAGACTATCTTTTATATGCCAATTTGCACCAACATATTGACAAAATTGACATTTGAGAGCTTTAATTAATATTTTTTATTATTGCGGATATAAAAATATAATTATGAAAGTTAGCTTTTTATTATTGTTATTCTAAAGAGAAACTTTTTGTCTAATTTACCTAAAATATTCTTCGGTTATACCTAGGTAATTTTTATTTAATTCAACATTGGTAATATGCCATTTTCGCTTAGCATAGCTACCTAGGTACATAATTGTCGTACAGGATCCGCTAAGTCTTAAAGGTTATAACTAAAGCATAAACTGTATCTAAGAAATAATATAACCACGCCTCTGGAAAAATACACCTAGTATAATAAAATACCATAAGTTTTTTTATGTAAGGTGAAACTTTTGATATTGATGTTACCTAGTCGGATCAACGAATTCTGTACACCCATTAATATCACGACAAACTACGCAGTAGAATTTGCACAAAAATATCAGTGGCATAGACATATTGAAGATTTTTGATTTTGTCAAAAAAAAATTGATACAACATAGGTATCTTTTTTTTTCAGCTGTCAAACTGTATTGAACGACAAAAATGCAGTACAGTAAAAATATCTAGGTTAAATACAAAACTAATTGCCCCATAAAAAAGTATAAAAATGTAAAAAAGAATGTAGGCAGGTACTTATATTGGCACTGAGTAGGTACTGGCACTAAAGCACATTATAATGACTTACTATCTCACTCTAGCTGTATCTTGAACAATAAAATTGGTAGACCTAACAATTTTCAATTGTTTCATTTATCAAATACTTTAACATCAATAATTTTTTTTGATAATAGCACAGTAGCGTAACCTTTTTTTTATCCTATACTTTCATATAAAAGGCGAGAAGATACGTCGTATATCCTTGCACTGTTGCAACCTATACATATTATTTTGGTACATCGCCGAAAAGCATTTTTGGTAAGCTTTCCAGAGAGGTGTCAGAAGTGGGATAGTGCCATTTTATTGGATAGATTTTAAAGTGGACGAGGGTAGTGCTTCAAAGGTGGGGTATGGTGGTCCAAGAAATACCTCATTTTTATTCCTGGGCATTACTGTAGAAATGGTATTTGGGGTTTTTGATATCTTCTTTACTGTACTAATTATAGCCATTGTGAGTTTTCAAAAAGTCTGTAAGCATAGTAAATGTGTAATAAGACCTAAATAAATATAATTTTTCATTTCTTTTTTTAGGCTAAGTTGTGCAAAAAGGACTACGTTTGCTTTCTACTACCATAACAATAGGTGAGTTTTTTTAAAGCTTTCTTTTGAAACTTCCTAAAATGGATTGGTAGAAATAGTTACTTTTAGCATTTTTTAAATTTTTTCTTGACTTTTTACCCGTTTCTCTCAAGCTACGATTGATCATTTGAAAAGTTTTTCGATGCGTTAAACGCCGATTTAGAAATGTATCTGAATAAATTCTTCTTAGAGTGCTTGTCCATAAGTCAGATGGATGTGAGCATTAATGAGATGTAATAATTTATTTAATTATTTTAGTGCATAGTATTAATCGTAAAGTTATTTGTTCAGTTATTGTGTTCAAATAGTTTATGTTAATAAATTTGATTATTAAATAAATTTCGAATCAATGATCAACGTGATATACAAAAACCTTATTATTCTCGAAAACCGCTAATTCCATCGAGACAAATGTAGAGTACCTTTTTTAAATAAAAATAACTAAAGTATTTAAAAAATCAGTTTTTAGCTCTGTAAAATGAAACCTGTCAAAATTTTGGCCCAACGAGTGTGGTGGCAAGTCCGTTTCTGACTTCCCTGACGATGTAAAACATCTAATGTAGTATGGTTTTATGAGTCTTTATGGCCTACACAAAACACTAAAATTTCATTAAATTATACGTGTCGGTTCAAAAGTTAGAGCCAAAAGGGTAAGTAGCTGGGTACCTCTGTATCTCCGTTAAGGGGCACTTTAGGTTTTTTTTTATGACAAAGTGCAGTTATTTTGACCTCCCGAGAGTATGCCATATACTTACCGGACACCCTGTATGTGCACTACTGTAAATCTAATATGGTAATGCTTGACATCCGTATACGTGATATAAAAGTTATTATTGATATAATCGTTCAAAAGTACCTATTTTTCCATTATTTTATATGTCTTGTATGATCCATCATGTACAACACAAGTATGTGGCTTACTTTTCACTCATGATTTCATAGCACTAAAAGTAAAATTTTACTTGTTACATATTAAAGCTTTACTCTCTACCATACTAAAATCTATTTATTTTCAACTGGCAGGGATATTAAACAATAACCTAACCACAATAGGATCAGTATACTGTAGTACTGACCCTAAATTTAAATGATTATTTTACTCTTTTGTTATTTCAGAGATTGGAGAAAAGAATTTTCAACGTTGTGATTAAAATAACTTTTATTCGCTTATAACATTTTTTAATAATTGTATTTGACGTTTTTCGTAAATAGCATATCCAGTATAATATGTCGCATTGTAGTTATATTGTTATAACAGTCCAACTATATATTTCCAAGGATGTATCTCTGGAGTAAATTTTTGTATTATTAAATTTACCTGCTTTGCCATTAATATAAGGGAATTAATGTACCTACCTAATAACCTAATTTAATCCATATCGCATGAACTTGCCAGACGTGTAACAGATATACTCATTCCTTGGACCTGAGCCGGTCATAGGAATAACTAAACAACCGGTAGAATCTGGAGTGAGCTGATCGCTGCTCCATGGAGCAATGGCAGATGGCTTAAGGATGCAAATAAATTAAGGACTTCATAGCCTGGCCAAATAAGACAAGGATAGAGAGAATTCTAAACAGGGGACGATGTGTCCTTAACCCCTTAATAAGAATACTGACTATAGACACTGCAAGCTGAGGAAGCTTCTAACTCTGGTCGGCGTTGAAGAATACCCAATCTGTGCTGGATGCCTAGAGGAAGAGGATAATTCGCTACACTTTCTGCGTAACTATGGGACCCTGGGAAGACTCAGGCAGCAGGTGCTAAGGTCACGGTTCTCCAAAAGGAAAAAATACGGTCCTGGCTTGGAGCGATATACTTGCTTTCATAAGGAGGTCGGAACTTTTTGGCGGGGGCCAAGGTGTTTAGACTGGTTAAGGGAAGACTCTTGGGTAGGCAAAGGGGATCGCTGTTGGTCTACTTGCCAGGTTTCGGAACCTCCCCTCTACTCCTACTGCTAATCCATACCGCCCCTGTGGATCAACAACAATCCTTAAGATAGCTCTTCATGTGTTACAGGGGCAGATAACAATTTTTATTTATAAAAATTACTTTACTGTAAAAATACTTGCTGTCCATATCTAATGATTTGAACCTTGATTTTAAGATATTTGAAAATAAAATATTATAATATGTGGAATTGCGGAAAACGGTGATATTGCTAGTTGATTACCTAGTACCTAGGTACTATAAAAATGGATGGTAAATATTTTCTTTAAAAAAGTCACTGAGTGGTCAGCTTTTTTATACATTTTCACAGTACCTTCATAATGAGGTGTTGAAACTTTAGAACTGAATAGTAGGTACTTCCATCTTCCATCGCAATAAAAAGAATTAATTTAAAAATTAGATAAAAAAATATTACATTACAATAATTTTTGTATCACTATCCTACATTCGCACACAATTACATATTAATATAGTTTCCTGTTCCAAAATTTGCACTCGGACGATCATTTAAGTGGTGATACTGATTGGTACAAATTAAAATAAATTGCTTTTTAGTAGCAAATAATGGGGTTCCATTAGAGCATTACCAACGTCTCATCATAACAGTCATAACTGGATCTATTTTTATTTTTGGCAGAGTCGCTAAACTTAAAATTATTGGCTTTAATAGGATGATATGAGATTGCTTTGCATCACATCGTTATCGAAGGATTTGTGGGAGTAGAAATAAATAAATGAATAGTACAGGCAGCGGCAGCTTAAATTTAGAAAAATGGGGGCAAAATAGCAATAAGGGGCAGAGTGGATTTGGAAGGCTAGGAGGGTAAAAGGAAAATAAATGAGAGGTTCTGGGTTTTGATTGAATTTAAAAAGTTATCTAATAGATACATTTTCTTGGGTTAAGATTTGTGGGGTCAATTAAAAAATTTAGCGCCTCTATTTTGAAGCGATTCAAATGCTGTCTAGAACGTTACCATGGCAACGAAAAAAAATTGCTGAATACTTTCCTTCTCTTCTTCATCTCTGCAACTTCTGCAGAAGTCGTTAGCTGGTATTGGCATACGTTCGGCATGTCTAACGAAAAGGCAATGTCCGGTGACTACGGCAGTGATATTTTTTAGATCCTTTGGACTACTGTGCTGTAATAACGCTGCGCTTTTCCTGCCATTAAGTAGGGGCCACAATTTCCTGGAAATGCTACAGGTTGTCAACCCTGTCCATCTGCTTTGCGCTAGTTGTTTAGCTATCCGATCTATCTCCTCGTAGACTGATCCCAGTGGTCTAGCCACAGTATTATCTGCTAATTCGACAGACATGCTTACGCCCACCTTCGTTAGCGCATCAGCAGTCTCTTTGTCATATAATAATATATTGCTGTGGCCAGGAACTCAACACAAGGTGACTCGATGCTGAGCACCAAGAGTGCAGAGATTGTTGCGACAGCGCTTTACTAATTTTGATTTAGTACTGCTGGAACCAATTGCCTTTATGGCTGCTTACTGTCTATATAGATAGCTATTGATGCAGCTCCTCTCAGGCCAGAATGATCCCGCAAGATATTGACTGCTTTACCCATGGCAAAAATGTCTGCTTGAAAAATGTCGCAGTAGTCAGGGAGTCTATACGACCTCCGTAGTTGCATGCTCTAGGAGAAGATACCAGCTCTCACCCCTACGTCCATTTTTGAGCCGTCATTGATGATCGAGTGATCCGTCTCTATCAATCCAGAACGTGTGTAACTAAAGTTGGTAATTTTCGAATTAAAAGTAAATTATTAAATACTAAGAAAAATTTATCACATACATTAACTGAAACTAGACAGATTGTTTAAACCGAAATAATAAATAAAACTATGGCAGGTATGGCCTTTTTTACACTCTTGATTGTCGTAATTTTAATTCAAATATAAGTTTATTTATATTATCCATTACACAGGCCTGCACGAAATTTGTGATGACGTGATTTTTGTTTGTTGAGCTCAGTTTATATATAGAAATAACTAATTAAAATACAAAATTGGTCTCTATCACCCACAGATTTTTTTTTGCAAAAAAAGAAAAATATAAAAAAAACTTATAATTTTAAAATGAATGTAGTACTTCAAATTCTAAATGATTGATGACTAAAAAATGATTTTCTGTGGTGCTACACACCTTCCGACTGGAGACTTTTTATCGACTTCAAAAAGGAGCTTTAAAGCTGTTCTTTTACATAACGACAATGTTTTTGCTTCTGTTTCGGTCGGCCATACAGTTAAGTTAAAGAAAAACTATGAAAATTTAGAGGAATTACTTTTAAGAATACAATATGAAAATCACAACTAGGAAGTGTGTGAAGATCTAAACATTTTAAGTCTTCTCTTAGGTCAGCAGTTTGGATTTACTAAATTTCCATGTTTCCTGTGCGAGTGGTCTAGCTAGCGAGAACAGCATTGGATAAAAAGAGCCTGGTCACAAAGAAAGACTTTACCACCTGGAAACAAAAATGTAATTCGCGAAAGTCTTATTGACCCTCAAAAAGTTTTACTTCCACCACTTCACATAAAACTTGGACGTATGAAACAATTTGTTATGGCATTAAACAAAGAAAGATATAGTTTTAAATATTTGTGTAAAACATTTCCGGCTCTGTCAGAGGCAAAATTTAAGGAGGGAATCTTTGTAGGGCCTCAGATTAGCAGCTTGATGAAAGATACAGAATTTGAAAAGGTAATGGAAGATAAGGAAAAACATGCATGGAATGCTTTTAAAGAAGTTGAACATAAATTACTACTATGTTGAGATCGTTGAAAATATGCTGGCAAATTTCAGGAATTCCAGAATATGAGCATAAAAATTCACTTTTTACATTCCCATTTGGACTAATTCCCGAAAAATCTTGGGGACGTAAGTGAAGAGCAAGGTGAAAGATTTCATCAATATATTAAAGAGATGGAAAAAAGATACCAGGGGCGCTGGGACACAAAAATGATGGCCGATTTCTGTTGGAACAGAAAAACAACCAAAAGAAGATTTTCTAAAAAAGAAAACATTTTTTGAAGAAGCGTAACGAATAAATAACCATTTATAATAGTTTATATGTGTATATTCTGTATATTTTTGTATTTTTTTCCTTAATATATTAAAAAACTAGCTTATAAATGAAATAAATAGTGTTTTTTCTATATTTTTGGATTTTACCGGTTTGAAAAATAACCTTACGTGATATATAAAAACTGAAAGCAGATTCGAAATCAGCGCTACCCAATTACTAGAAAACAGTTAAAATTATTAATATAAATATAAAATTTAATACAACTATTATATTATTATAAAAAAATTAAATACAACTTTCAAAGTGTTAAAAAATGCAGGCCTGTGTTATAAATGAAAATACAGTGTTTTACCATCCCAATATAGGGATAATTTTAAGTCATTATTCGGGAGGTTGACTGCTTATTATGGCTGATTATAATAGACTAAATGACTTGTTTACGCATGTACCAAACAATTAAGAAAAAATAAATGCATTTTGACTTTGAAAGTACTAACCCCCCCAAGTTCCATAAATAAATAAACATCGAAAGGTACGCCACTGTTGTGGTGTAACAGTACGGTCTGCCAAGGAACTGGTGGAAATTTCCGCTCATTTTACATATATCCGCGAGACATTATATTTTTATCGACAACGCTTTATCGTGACGAATTGTTCTTGCTGATGGTTTTTGTTTTATTGCTTAAACAGGGTAGGACTTCGGTACTTTCTGTCTTTTACCGATGGGCTTTATAGCTATTTTGTTAGGTACCTAGACGGAATGTACCTATTGAGCCATTTATCTTTAAATTTCTTAGAAATTCAGTCATACTTTCTCAAAGAATATACAAACCCACAGCGGGAGTTCATATTTAAAATTGTAGAAAGGGAATTGAGAGAATCGTTCCAATATAGGTAGGTCCAGCTACGTCCATCAGTCCTTCCAATTGAAATTTCTCTAAAATATTTCAAAAACTTCTGTACTTCTTCACTCTTTGATTTTAATTTCGACTTCTATTTTTTACAGATTGTGATACTACAATTTTAACCTCATAATGTCTTACAGACATAATATGTTCGATAAGGTTTTTTTTTTAAATTGTAAATAATCTTCGACACCTTAGAAAGGTTTTTCTTCTTCCCCATTTTATTTGGTCCCCTTTTAATAACGTTTTCAAATACTCTGTATGGTTTAACCATTATTAATTTTCTTCATATCATGTTTCTTCTACACTTCAATTTTTAAGTCCATATAAGCTCCATTAAGGTTCTAATTTTCAATTTTCTCTTTTGCTAACACCATTAGCATAAAATAAAAAAATTTCTGTCTCCTGAGGATGAACGTTTCTACGTTCGAAACATGAAAAGACCCTTAAACTAAGAATTTTATTCTATTAAATTTTGTGGAGGAAGACTTTGTGTTTTTCTTTCCTTTTTATACTTTCAACTCCACTTTAAGTATGGACTATTTCTTCAAAATAACAAAAAAGGTTTAAAATGATTGAAACTGTTAAGATAATCGTGAAATATTAAGCTAAAAAGTTAATAGGTGGACGTCTAGAACTTGCAAGTTGGTGTTTTTTTACTATTTTAAGTTTTTGATATCATTAGTATTAAAAAGTACCTACGTCCTCATTTTGTTTTTATTTTGATTATGGTTTGGTACGTTATCGGTCAATGCCAAATCGATTTCTGACTTTTGCCACAGAGTCAGGTTGCTTGCTGCTATCATTGGATGTATCTATCTGTCAAAGAATTTTCTATGACATCACGCTTTCCCGCGCTTTTTGTTTCTTTTTTTTCTAATGTCTTTTTTACCTTTTTTTCTAAGTAGAGTACCTTTGTCCTCAGAAGATTCCCATTTTCTTCCAGAATCTGATTCTTCGACTGTAGTTCCTGCACTAGAGTTCGTAGCAATGCAACCTCAGAATCGTTTTCTTTTGAGGTTAGTTCATCATCTTGCCTTTGTTTTTCCATTTTATGCTTGCAATCAGCATTAATTTTGCTGCCGCTGCCGCTTGTTCCATACATGAAGGATGAAACCGGTGTTTACCTTCCGCACATATCACCCATGCTTTAACAGTTTTTTTTCACGAAAAACAATTAACTTTATATTATTATATATATTATATATTATATATTATATTCGCCGCCATTTTTGGATTACTTTTAGGTATAACGAGAGATATATTATGCCCATAAAACTAATAATTAGAGTGGACTTTTTTGATTATTATTTGCGGCTGGATTAGTGCAAGGGGCCCAGTAGTTTGTAAATTATTCAGGGAAGCTGGCTGCTGTTTATCATGATATTCTTCGTCGTGTCAGGATTTCATCGGTTGGAATGGTATCTGGAGGAGATTACATCTACCAGTACGATAATCCATCAATTCACACAGTGATTATGGTTCAAGAAATCACCCGAGAAAACAGTTTCTCTTTATTTTCCCGAAATATAGAGTTTAATTATACCTACTGTACTATCATATAATATATATTATTTGACAAGAGACAATGGCTTTATTTTAGTAATGATCTATAATAAAAAATACTTGTATCACGTAAAGGAAGACATATCAGAAAAGTCTTTTTTTAAGACCGACCAGAAAATATACGCTTTCTGGACAATTTTTCGTCCAGAAAATAACGTTTTGTCAATCAAGACCGGAAAATGGACGTGAGGGCAAAAGGTTTTTCCGGCCCCTGTTTTTCATTTTTCCGATCGTGCTTTGATAATACAATCTACCTTGATTTCGTTATTATGATAACAACGTTTGATGTATTGTCGAGTTCGTTGATTTTTAATTTGTTGTTTATGTCAAACGCGAGTGCGCAAATTTAAAAATATGAATTCAGATTTTGAATTATCAGACACGGAAAATGATATTCCAGAAGAAATTTTGGAAGCAACAAGGAAAGCGACTTACGATATATTGCCAGTAAAATGAAAAGCCCGTTACGAGAAGTCATACGACGCATTTAAAAATAATATAAAATAAAATAAAGAATTAAATGTATATCGAAGTGTCGGTCTTAAAAAAAATATTGTTCGTCACGCAACCGAAAATTAGTGTTTTGCTGGTCTCTCCAAGCTTTCAGGACTCGCCCTGGAAATGCTTGTCTCGACCTGACAAACACTACTTTCCGGTCTTGTAACGTAAATTACTATATTACTATTCAAAAACAGAATGCTACAGAGCATTTTAAAGATATTCATCTTTACCTTGTATATTGTATACTATAGCAAGGTGGAATCATAGTATATAGGTATATATAGAAAAGGTTTTCATAGTAGTCAAGCAACATATTTTGATTGTTTTTCTTGTATCAGTTTTTTTTTTGTCGGCAATATTACCTATAATGTAATACAGAAAAGATTTTCGATCTCGCACCTTTGCAGCTAACAGTCCTGAACTTCGTCTGCATTGCAAAACATTATTTTAGAACTAACAATAGGTCTATAAATAATCTAACTAACCGCGTATTCTTAATGATATAAATATAGGATTTTCGAGACTTGATTAATTTTATTCATTACATGCTCTAGATTGTGGAAAATTA
This sequence comes from Polydrusus pterygomalis, assembly GCA_963969555.1. NCBI lineage: Eukaryota > Metazoa > Arthropoda > Insecta > Coleoptera > Curculionidae > Polydrusus > Polydrusus pterygomalis. Next base: position 35,988,814 of record OZ018380.1, on the reverse strand, counting down.
TTTATTTAAAAAAATAGTTCCTCATAATTATCGCTTTTATTGCATATCATTGAATACTAGGACGGGGAGGCATAAATAAGAATTATCTTAATAATATTGAAACTATTCAAAAATACATTTTAAAAATTATTTACGAAAAAGACCACCAATATTCTTCAGATTTACTATTTAAAGATAGCAAAAAAATGGATATTAAACAAATATTTTCTTATAACATGTTAATATATATTTTTAAACATAAAAATATAATAAATTATATTAATCACACATATGAAACTCGTCATAAAAATACTATTACAAATAAAAATAGAGTAAACAAAACAATAGCACACAAACATTTTTTGAACATCAATCCATATATTTTTGATGTGCTACCACAGTCAATTAAAATAATTAAATCGTTAAATAATTATAAAAATAAAATTAAAAATTGGATATTATCTAATCCAAGAGATGTATTCAAGAACGTCATTAATAAATAATGAATAAAATAAAGAATATATATTTGTATTTCCCTAGTTTCTTTCAAATATATTTATATATATATTATATACATACCGTATTGTATCTTCGTATATTGTAGTGATATAAAATACAAATAAAATATTGTCATGTTTGTTTTATATTATAACATAGTTGTGTCTGAATTATGAAATATATTCTTTACAATAAATATTATATTATTATTTAACTTTAAATTTATATTTAACTTATTATTATATTTAACTCAATACAAGTATTTACTTCTGAGTTTCGGAATTAAGTTTATTCAAAAAAATTTATATTAACATTAAATGTAAACAAAAAATGTTGAATAAACTTTTTATTATTATTATTATTATTATTATTATTATTATTATTATTATTATTATTATTATTATTATTATTATTATTATTATTATTATTATTATTATTATTATTATTATTATTATTATTATTATTATTATTATTATTATTATTATTATTGTCGGAACATATTTAAATTTCCGATTTAATAAAATATGACTTTACTTAAGAAACAAAAGTTTTATGCATAATACGACTTATACGAGGAATAATAATTAGTAATTCATTTTAAAAATAGTACGGGCGCAAATTACCCAAAGGGGATACAAAAATAAATGGCGGCATACTATAATGTAAATATGTGAAAACTAGCTGATGGTATACATGGGCACATGTCCCGTTTAAATTAATTTCAAGTTCACTGGTAGTTTTATAAAGCTCTAATTTAACTTACAGGATTGTATGTACCATTAGTATATTATTTTAACTGTTTTATAACAAGGATTTTAACCAATGACGAGTAAAAAACAAATATGAATTTAACCAAATCAGCAAATCACTTTACGTGACTCCTACCTACTGTTTTTACGAACAGCATACACCCACAGAGAATATTTAAATTATTACTATTTTTCCAATTATTTTTGCAGCTAGGAAATGCACTGACTTTATGTTATACGACATGACTTCCTTCTTAACACCTTTTGTAATTTAAAAGTATATTTTAATTTCAGGAAGTGATTTAGAAATTATGTAAAAAGGATTTTAATTGTATGGTATGTAGAAATATATGCATATGTATATAATACTAGTGGGTAATAAATCAATTGTTATAAATTTGCGATCGAAACAAAGCAGCGAGTACCATACGTACTACCCAATAGCAGTGGCGGCTCGTGGGGTAGAGCCACAGTGCCATGGCACTACCTGCCCCCCTGTCCAGCGTCCTGCCCTTTACAAATTACCAAAACCTATTAAAATTAATATTCTCGTTTTTAAAGCAATTAGCAAAATAATTTTAAAATGGAACACAGTCGGGTTTGTTTCCATCTATGAAGGAAGCGATTATGCGTAAAACGGTAACGTAGCTTTCGCGCCAAGCGACGGAGGCACACGGGAGGCCCAAAGTTATGACGAAACGCCATAACAAATCAATAAGAAACATCATTGGAAAATGACCTTGAATGCAAGCACGAAAAAATCTTGGCGTAGCCAGGCTCTCTTCGTTTGACCGTTTGACGTTAGTCGTTTCAAACAGTTGTTCGCGTCTCGTCGCGATTTGTTTGTATTAGGTTAGGTTGTTTGTAAACTAAATAATTTTCGTTCGGCCGGCTGATTTAATTTATGTTAACGAACTTTTTATTTTAGAAATACATAATGAATAATATTAGATTTTTAAAGGAAACTCCATTTTCTACCATTTCTTTAGAACAGAAAAAGAGACGTCGGAAAATAGAGGCATATTTCGTGAATTAATAAATTTCAGCTCAGAATTAGACAAAACTCTTAAAGATCATATTGAAGAATCGAAAGTATTTAAAGTATGTTATCTGATGAGAAACAGTTTGTTAACTCAATTAGTGACTTTAATAATAAAGTGATAACAAAGTTTGTGAGCCAAAAGGAACGAGGAATGGACTTTGTTCATCATGTACTTTAATAATAATTAGGTTAATACTTCCACACATTTCTGAAAAAAAATTCCCCCATTAATGCTCTATACACCCTCTTTCTTTTAGTCTATATAGTACACTCTACCTACAGTATTTTCTTAAAATTCAAGATATGATTGTAAATTCATAAATTAAATTAGGTGCGTGTTTGCTTATTTTTCCTACTTCAAAAGCAAGAACTATTAACAAAAAAGGGCGTGGCACCCAAAAAAATTTTGCCTACGGCGCTAAGGGTTACCTGGCCCTACTTCACTAAAATGGCACGAGCCGCCACTGCCCAATAGTATAGGGCAAAAATATTAAATTAAATATAAACTTTTATACCTGTTTTTCCACCCCCTTGGGGCCAAGTTTTCGTAAACGCCTAGGCACATGCTTATTTTAACAAAGTAAGCATAGTACTAATATTCAGCAATGTAGAAGGCCGCCTAAAAGCTTAAAATTTCTGACAGTTATAATAATTATCCATCTCAATTCAACGGAATATATTAAAAAGAAATATCTCAAAAACGGAAACATTCAGGAAGCTGAAATTTTGGAGACACTTATTTGCACAAAGGTGTTCAACAATAATTACCTAATCATGTACCGGGTGTTCCACCTAAGGAGGTAATCGGCTATATCTCAGAAAGTAATAACACTAGGACTTTGGGAAAAATATATATTCATAAAAGCGGCCAAGAGAAATTGCTGGAAATTATTATCAAGTTCGAAAAATGACCGCTAGGGGGCGTAAGAGAACTTTCAAAATAGGAATGCCGATTTTCTCTTGATTTTTCTTAATAAAAATATATTAAAAATATAAGCATTGTATTCTTCATAAAATTATGCAACTTTATGTTAGGAATAGTTTTTTTCTATTTTCAATAATAAAGTGGTGGGAGAAGGTCAAACCTTTTTTCTTTCAAACGCTGATATCTCTGCTTTGGATAAACCGACTTTATTCAACTTGGTCTTGAAAAAAAGCCCTTCTTTTCCTCTATACGTAGATCTATTAACTATACCATATTGATTCTGATGGTGGCCACTAGATGGCGTTTTTCCGTAATCCCTCAATGAATAAGGATTTTCTCAAAAAAATCAAATGTTATGATATGACTTTTTCATCATATTTTATTTTAGGCTATTAAATAATGGAATAAAAAATCCAGGTCCATATTTAAAATAAAAAAGTTGATGATGGTCGCTCGAATCCGAAACGTCGGATTAAAAAACTAACCCCATAAGCTTGTAGAGGAGAAAAAGTTACTACAAGGAACTGAAAACCGCAATGTGATATCTTTTGTTAAACTAGAGAAATTAGGGATAATAATAATTAATATGGAACAATAGGCCATTTTTTAAAACATTCATTAATAGTAGTGATAGATGGGGGTTTCTGCATCCACAGGTCCACAGGTCCAAACTGCGCATGCCCGGACAGCGCGCAGACGTGGGCGACATTAATTATGACGTCACCTCTCATCTGTCACCTGTCATCTGTCACCTGTCATCTGTCATATGTCACCTGTCATCTCTCATATGTCATTTGTCAAAGTCAATGTCAAAGTCAATGTCAAAGTCAATGTCAAAGTCAATGTCAAAGTCAATGTCAAAGTCAAATGTCATCTGTCAAATGTCATCTGTCAAATATCATCTGTCATACGTCATATGTCATACGTCATCTGTCAAACGTCATATCGTTGGACGCTATCTACATTAGGTCTTGGATACTTGGGGAGATGTTAGCTACATGCTTAGGATGACGTAATAAGTTATTATGAACCATCCCGAGACCCGCAGGTCGAGGTGTACTAAACATATATACTCTCCTACGGCTCGTTAGGGTTGTTAGGGATATTATAGCAGATGGTTCGTATTTAGGGTGAATAACAAGTTATTTTAAAAAATCCCGAGACCGCAGGTCGAGGTGTACTAAGGATATATGTTCGCCTACGGCTCGTTAAGATTGCTAGGGATAATATAGCATGTGACTCGTATTTAGGATGACGTAACAAGTTATTATGAACTATCCCGAGACCGCAGGTCGAGGTGTACTTAAGACATATATCCGCCTTCGGATCGCTAAGGTTGTTAGAAATAACGTATCATATGAATCGTATTTAGGGTGACGTAACAAGTTATTATGAAAAAATTCCGAGACCCTCAGGTCGAGGTGTACTAAAGATATATGCTAGCCTACGGCTCGCTAAGGTTGTTAGGGATAGCGCAACATGCGATTCGTATTAAGGATGATGCAACAAGTAAATATGAAAAATCCCGAGACCGCAGGTCGAGGTGTACTAAAGACATAGGCTCGCCTACGGATCGCTAAGGTTGTTAGAAATAACGTAACATATGAATCGTATTTAGGGTGATGTAACAAGTTATTATGAAAAAATTCCGAGACCCTCAGGTCGAGGTGTACTAAAGATATATGCTAGCCTACGGCTCGCTAAGGTTGTTAGGGATAGCGCAACATGTGATTCGTATTAAGGATGATGCAACAAGTAAATATGAAAAATCCCGAGACCGCAGGTCGAGGTGTACTAAAAACATAGACTCGCCTACAGCTCGCTAAGGTTGTTAGAAATAATGAAACATGTGAAGCGTATTTGGGGTAACGTAACAAGTTATTTAGAAAAAATCCCGAGACCGCAGGTCGAGGTGTGCTAAAAATATATGCTTACTTACGGCTCTCTAAGGTTGTTAGGGAATAGCATAACATGTGATTCGTATTTAGGATGATGAAACAAGCTATGAAAAAATTCCCGAGTCCGCAGGTCGAGGTGTACTAAAGACATATGCTCGCCTACGACTCGTTAAGGTTGTTAGAAATAATGTAACATGTGATTCGTATTTAGGGTAATGCAACAAGTAAATATGAAAAATCTCGAGGTCTGCAGGGGTGAGGTATACTAGAGTTATATGTTCGCTCGTTAAAGTCGCTAAGGATATGTGAATTGTATTACGGATGACGTAACAAACCATTACGAAAAACCCAGAAGTCGATGGTATAACTGATTTGGGAGATATAGTTTTTGCGATTAGGACCCTTATGACTAAAGGTAGAGAGAGAGGCGAAATTTGGTAAACAGATAGATGATGGGCATACCTATCGACTAGTGAAGCAATATTTCAAAAATATCAAGTAAAAAACAGCGCTAGAGGTATAAAACCATAGAGTCCTAGCAGGAGACAAGATCATCCGGTTTGGAATTAATATAGTAGCTGCTGGAAATCTAAACGGCATAGATAAGAATAACTAAGTATTGCATCAGAAAATATGTAATTATTCCGCGAATGTAGTAAGCAATTAATAATAATTAATGTCAACTGACATGATCGAAGTAAATAAGCAATTAATATGCGTCAAAATTATGGTATATACGATAGGATTCCAATGGGTAGAGACCTCATATAATCGACAAACCACGAAAAAATTAGTCGTTTCCGTCACTAAACAAGAGAAGAAAACAGATAAAAGCTAACCTATACATCACCTACTTTGTTAATACCTATAATTTATTCCATGCACAGCACAGTTTAAATATTAAACAACAAATAACCTTTCTGATGGAATAAAAACAGGTTTATGATTGTCGTTTGGATATATAAATAGGCCAATGCATGATAGCATATTTAACAGCACCCATATATACAAAATAAACAACCAATAAATACTCTGATAGGATAAAAAAAAAACATCCAATTAACCATTAAAGTACCTAAAAAAGGACTTTGAACCCATAAAACCCTATTTAACAGTCTATACAAAACAAACAACCAATAACATTTCCGATAGGGATAAAAACATCAAATAATCCGCTAAAGTAGCTAAAAATGGTATATGAACCCATCAAACGACTATTTAACAGCTCCTATTCAATAATAAGTAGCCAAAAACAGCTCTGAACTGTTCGGGATCGAATAAAAACATACAATAACCTACTAAAGCAGATGCTTGCGAATACAGCTGCTAGATAATATTAAATATTATGGATACGAATAATTTTGTATTGCATCAGAAAATATGTAAAAATGCAGCATCTAATTAATATCCAACATTATTACTAGCTCTCCATCAATAGGCTAGTGACTAGCTAACATCCTATCTATGAAAGTAAAACACAAGAACTTAAACTTATGCGAATATCGGATTAGAGTCCTTATGCCTAATAAGCAGCTAATGAAAAGCTTTGAAAAGATATAAGCAGTTATGAACGTCTAGGAACAGCAAATAAGACGTTATCCAACCACCAATCATCCACTAATCATCCACTAACCAACCATTATTAGGACAATTAATGAACACCTTTGAACCAACAAAACGTCTATTTAACATAATAAACAACTAAAACCTCTCTGTTCTTCATAAGGCAAAAACTAAAAACTATTAAAACAAACCACTAAAGTAGCACAAAAACAGCCTTTGAATCTATAAAACGACTATTCAACAGCTCTTAAACCAGACAAAAAACGTTTAATACACATCTAAGAACCTAATAGGTAGCTGAAGCAGCAAAAGTTCGTTTTCACACCTCGCCTACGACTCATCGGGCTCATCATCATCATATAGCCCGATATAACACCTTAAGTCGCTAGAAAAAACCGACGATGATTCTTCGAGCGGACGATGTTAAAGATATGAAGTCCCAAACCCCCAAAACGAGATATTCGAGACATACCAGACAGACGTTTCAGTAAAATTGAGAGGAGGGCAGGAGTCTATCATAGACGCAGAATATATTAAGTTTAATATAGTGGACCAAACCAAGCTCATAAAGATTAAGTGTTAAGGAATGATTAAGTGTAAATTAAGCGGTCAAATATAAAAAATAGCCTACTTGGGAACATATACCTCTAAGTGATCATATACAAAACATCGAGGTTAGACAGAGAACTTACAACACCCCATGAAAATAAATCTAAAATCTGGTATACATATCTGTTTATTTAACAACACGTCTATCAATAGAAAAACACTTAGCGTTACAGGTATGAACAGCAAATAAGACGTTATTCAACTACTAATCAACCGCTAATCATCCACTAACCCATCACTATTAGGGCAATTAATGAACACCTTTGAACCAATAAAACAGCTATTTAGCAGCTCCTATACATAATAAACAACTAAAACCTCTCTGTTCTTCATAGGATAAAAACTAAAAAACTATTAAAACAAACCAATAAAGTAGCACAAAAACAGCCTTTAAATCTATAAAAACGGATATTCAACAGCTCTTAAGCCAGACAAAAACGCTTAATAAACATCTAAGAACCTAATAGGTAGCTGAAGCAGCAAAAGTTCGTTTTCATACCTCGTCTACGGATCATCGAGCATATTATCAGACTATAGTAGAATGCATGGTATAACACCTTAACTCGATAGAAAAAACCAAGGATGATCCTTAGAACGGGCGGTGTTAAAGATATGAAGACCTAAAAACCCAAAACGAAATATTTGAGACATGTAGATACAAAGATAGGCGTTTCAGTAAAATTAGGACGAGGGTAGGAGGTTGTCATAAACGCAGAATATATCTAGTTTACTATAGTGAACTAAACCGAATTCATAAAGATTAAGCGCTAAGGAATGATTAAGTGAAAATCAAGCGGTCAAATAGCCTACTTGGGAACATATTGCTCTAAGTAATCATATACAAAACATCGAGGTTAGACAGAGAACTCACAACACTCCCATAAAAATAAATCTAAAATCTGTTAAACATATCTGTTTATTTAACAACATGTCTATCAATAAAAAAACACTTAGCGCTATACTAAATTAGGGGGTTATAATTCTTAAAATCAATTTGGCGGTTCCGAAATTGTGGGCATTGTTGAAGAGCAGACTTAGTAAAGATATTATATACACCAAGAGTATATAAATTAAACTAATAATGGTAGCAAATGCACAAGTGTTAGTCATGCAAATAAATAATATAACAACAACCGACGGTTCTAGGTTAAAAACTATCCATTAATCTGAAGGCAGGGCCATTAAAGTTCCTTAACAGTCAATGTAAAATGCTATAATACAGGGATTCGCAAGAAGTCGATTACGATCGGATAATTACGTCAAAAGACTTAGCCGAACGATCCAACTTGCTGAAATCTAGCGCAAAAGTATAGGTAAGTTATATGTTGTGTACTTAAATTCAACTGCTAAGATCAAAAACACACACCATATAAAATTATTACATAATACATTATTGCAGAGTCTTCCAAATGACTACAAAAATTCAATTAGAACAAACTACGATTGTATAGAGCAGGCACAAAAAAAGAGATAGATAAACGTTGACAACTATTACGGTTATAACGAAGAGAAATCAATAACTAACATGTGAATCAGCTACATACAACCACCTATGATAGTACCTCACATGAAGTTAAATTACCCGCCTCAATAGTAAAAAGCACCTTAAGATCAAAAAAATTAAAAGCTAAAGAACTCGATGAAGAGCAACTAAATAAAATGAACGCCACCTACATTTAATTTGCAAATAAGCAAGAAATAATAGACTAAATAGCCGTAAATCGAAAGACATTAGAGACAACGAATAGCTGCTGGATAGATCCTTATCCACCAAAAACACCCCCCGCGATGCTAAAAAATCAGAATAAATAGGAAAAAATTAGGGTAATATTGTCTTAAAGACTCGGTAGTTCCTACAAAAGTATTTAAGTAACACGAATGCAAGGCAAACCTAACCAAACTTCTTGGGTGTGGTTATTATGTATAAAGACCAGCTAACACCAAAAAAAAGAGACCTGTACGTCAAAAAAAGTATACATATACGATAAACCTCTAATATTAGGAATACCGAAGGATGATACTATACAACTACTAACAGGAATCAAATTAAAGCTAATAGAATGATCGTTCAAATAAATAAAATTCTCATTTAAAATGTTATGACAACTACATGAGATGAGGTTAAATGTATAAATTTGGAGACTTCAGGGCGATCAGACTCACCTAATCAATCTTACAACATATGAAAAAATAAATCAATTAATTAGATAAATGGCTTCATAGCAGGGCTTCCAATAGTCTAGTGGATAGATAACATCTAAACTAACAAAAATAAACCACAAGAGTTGTAAAAATTATTTATCGAATCACAAAATTTGACGCATAGCACATGAGGAGAATACCTTCTAATACCAATTCGTGAATGTTCGAACACAATCGTATAACTATCAAAAGCAAATATTGGGCTACGGCTCGCTAAGGCTATTTGGTAATACTTGATGATAGATGCATGTGTAGCATAGCGTCACAAGACACCTAAAAACCCCCAAAAAACCCCATCAGGCAACTAGTTCGCGAGTTACGATTGGAGCTGCTATGACGGGAAATATGGGAAGGGAGGGGTATAGTAAACGGCTAGAGAGTAAAAAAAACTCCAACAACTAGTAAAAAATTATTTCAAAACCTTAAGTCATAAATGTATTAGATTAATCATTAATGTCTGTGGTGGTGATAGTGAATATTTTTGCAATAGGTAGATATTGAAAAAATACCTATGGAAACGATTAAAGCCATTAAAATAATACAAGAAACATCAATGTGAGACACATAAAATGCAGTTTTAAATAGAAACTGGCGTGCTAGGCATTCAAAACGATGGCCAACTAAGCTGTTTAAATAATATAAAAGTGCCACTATGAGGACGTTAAGATGATCAAGAGAGGGAACAGGATATAAATTTGCAGAAAAAATACGAGGAAATAGAGCAAATAATGCAACAAAATAATAAAGTAGTAATCTAGCAGGATAGTAAACATATTAGTAAAAAGCGCTGCAGAAAATAAAAAATATAGCAATTCTAATCAAGCATTAAAAAAAAAATCTATCCTAAATAATATTTGTTTATACAGATAAGTAGAAAACTATCGAAACATTGAGCAAGAAGGAGAGGCGACTGCAGGTATAAAATTTAACAACTATTGGTAAAATATACGGAAAAATATCAAAAATACCATCAATTTCACCAGAATGCTATTGTCAAAACCTTAGAACTCAAATATACATTTAAAAAAATTAAGCCAGCATTAAGCGTCTTATTCGTTTGTGTAATTATTAAATGAGGGTTGTGTGAAGAATAAACTATTCATGCAAATTAATTATAACGCAAAAATCATACAAGTCTGATACAGACAGCACCCTCATAAGAGCCAAAAGCTAGTATCCAGTGTTAAAATAGCGGGTTCACTCCATATAAAGCACACCAGTCAAAAAATATGCGTATGAATTGTGTGAGGCGAAGTGCTATTATAAATGTTGTCTATATCAAGCTCAATACCATTGACATATATAAACCCAACGTGCAAGAGTAATAAAACTAATAATTAAGTGTAACTCATGAGGCAACATAATATAAAAATAGATGGTTGGGAGACATAGAAATTCTAAGTCGCTGGCAGAACCATGCTTAGTCAATCTCAACAATATTTCAAATGGGCGGAGGGTGAGAGTCATGTATATTACTATGATCATCAAGAAAAAAGGAGGAGTGTATACTGAATGGCTATAAAAATGCATTTTCCAACACAAACGATCTTTAAATAGAATGGAATAGAACAAGAAGCAGTAGCAGACGTTGGTTCTTCTGTACTCTATATAAATTTAATATAAGGTACAGGTAACAAACATCCGCCTATTTTATATCATCTAACTTTGCTAGTCATTTAATAAAACACAAGTTCATATTATTTTAAATAACTTTTAATTATTTCTCAGCATCTATAATATGTTGAGTTATCTAACCATACTTCACGTCTTACATAATTAATTGCTTCTCATATCTCAGGATCTTCAAAATATCCGTATAAGCGCTGAACTTCTTCAAAATCCCCCAACTTGTTCATGTCGCATACAAATCTTAAGACATCTGGTTCTTCAAAGTATCGCTTACATATATCCAAAGCTCTAACTATATTTTTCATAGTCACCGATCGAATTCCCCATTCTTCTTTACGTTTTTAAAGTGTATTATATATATATATCCCGAATTACATGATGTGTATCATTATTTACTATATTCTGGGCTTTATCCATGATATCTAATTGATTGCAGGTATTGCAAGTAATTAGGACAGCGGTCTGACTTAAAATAAGTCTCAGTGCTTCTGCTGATAGTAAATATATCAACAAGTCTAATTACTCGGTGAAACCTGAATCTATAGAGGATTATTCGGGTTTTCGGGGTTACTCGGGTTCATTAGGATTTTGAGAATTTATTTTGCTTGACGTAGTTTTTAACACAGCCACGGCCAAAGGCTCACGAAGTTTGCAAAAGTTTGGGAGAAGGCCGTGGCTGTGTTAAAAACTACGTCAAGCAAAATAAATTCTCAAAATCCTAATGAACCCGAGTAACCCCGAAAACCCGAATAATCCTCTATAGATTCAGGTTTCACCGAGTAATTAGACTTGTTGATATATTTACTATCAGCAGAAGCACTGAGACTTATTTTAAGTCAGACCGCTGTCCTAATTACTTGCAATACCTGCAATCAATTAGATATCATGGATAAAGCCCAGAATATAGTAAATAATGATACACATCATGTAATTCGGGATATATATATATAATACACTTTAAAAACGTAAAGAAGAATGGGGAATTCGATCGGTGACTATGAAAAATATAGTTAGAGCTTTGGATATATGTAAGCGATACTTTGAAGAACCAGATGTCTTAAGATTTGTATGCGACATGAACAAGTTGGGGGATTTTGAAGAAGTTCAGCGCTTATACGGATATTTTGAAGATCCTGAGATATGAGAAGCAATTAATTATGTAAGACGTGAAGTATGGTTAGATAACTCAACATATTATAGATGCTGAGAAATAATTAAAAGTTATTTAAAATAATATGAACTTGTGTTTTATTAAATGACTAGCAAAGTTAGATGATATAAAATAGGCGGATGTTTGTTACCTGTACCTTATATTAAATTTATATAGAGTACAGAAGAACCAACGTCTGCTACTGCTTCTTGTTCTATTCCATTCTATTTAAAGATCGTTTGTGTTGGAAAATGCATTTTTATAGCCATTCAGTATACACTCCTCCTTTTTTCTTGATGATCATAGTAATATACATGACTCTCACCCTCCGCCCATTTGAAATATTGTTGAGATTGACTAAGCATGGTTCTGCCAGCGACTTAGAATTTCTATGTCTCCCAACCATCTATTTTTATATTATGTTGCCTCATGAGTTACACTTAATTATTAGTTTTATTACTCTTGCACGTTGGGTTTATATATGTCAACGGTATTGAGCTTGATATAGACAACATTTATAATAGCACTTCGCCTCACACAATTCATACGCATATTTTTTGACTGGTGTGCTTTATATGGAGTGAACCCGCTATTTTAACACTGGATACTAGCTTTTGGCTCTTATGAGGGTGCTGTCTGTATCAGACTTGTATGATTTTTGCGTTATAATTAATTTGCATGAATAGTTTATTCTTCACACAACCCTCATTTAATAATTACACAAACGAATAAGACGCTTAATGCTGGCTTAATTTTTTTAAATGTATATTTGAGTTCTAAGGTTTTGACAATAGCATTCTGGTGAAATTGATGGTATTTTTGATATTTTTCCGTATATTTTACCAATAGTTGTTAAATTTTATACCTGCAGTCGCCTCTCCTTCTTGCTCAATGTTTCGATAGTTTTCTACTTATCTGTATAAACAAATATTATTTAGGATAGATTTTTTTTTTAATGCTTGATTAGAATTGCTATATTTTTTATTTTCTGCAGCGCTTTTTACTAATATGTTTACTATCCTGCTAGATTACTACTTTATTATTTTGTTGCATTATTTGCTCTATTTCCTCGTATTTTTTCTGCAAATTTATATCCTGTTCCCTCTCTTGATCATCTTAACGTCCTCATAGTGGCACTTTTATATTATTTAAACAGCTTAGTTGGCCATCGTTTTGAATGCCTAGCACGCCAGTTTCTATTTAAAACTGCATTTTATGTGTCTCACATTGATGTTTCTTGTATTATTTTAATGGCTTTAATCGTTTCCATAGGTATTTTTTCAATATCTACCTATTGCAAAAATATTCACTATCACCACCACAGACATTAATGATTAATCTAATACATTTATGACTTAAGGTTTTGAAATAATTTTTTACTAGTTGTTGGAGTTTTTTTTACTCTCTAGCCGTTTACTATACCCCTCCCTTCCCATATTTCCCGTCATAGCAGCTCCAATCGTAACTCGCGAACTAGTTGCCTGATGGGGTTTTTTGGGGGTTTTTAGGTGTCTTGTGACGCTATGCTACACATGCATCTATCATCAAGTATTACCAAATAGCCTTAGCGAGCCGTAGCCCAATATTTGCTTTTGATAGTTATACGATTGTGTTCGAACATTCACGAATTGGTATTAGAAGGTATTCTCCTCATGTGCTATGCGTCAAATTTTGTGATTCGATAAATAATTTTTACAACTCTTGTGGTTTATTTTTGTTAGTTTAGATGTTATCTATCCACTAGACTATTGGAAGCCCTGCTATGAAGCCATTTATCTAATTAATTGATTTATTTTTTCATATGTTGTAAGATTGATTAGGTGAGTCTGATCGCCCTGAAGTCTCCAAATTTATACATTTAACCTCATCTCATGTAGTTGTCATAACATTTTAAATGAGAATTTTATTTATTTGAACGATCATTCTATTAGCTTTAATTTGATTCCTGTTAGTAGTTGTATAGTATCATCCTTCGGTATTCCTAATATTAGAGGTTTATCGTATATGTATACTTTTTTTGACGTACAGGTCTCTTTTTTTTGGTGTTAGCTGGTCTTTATACATAATAACCACACCCAAGAAGTTTGGTTAGGTTTGCCTTGCATTCGTGTTACTTAAATACTTTTGTAGGAACTACCGAGTCTTTAAGACAATATTACCCTAATTTTTTCCTATTTATTCTGATTTTTTAGCATCGCGGGGGGTGTTTTTGGTGGATAAGGATCTATCCAGCAGCTATTCGTTGTCTCTAATGTCTTTCGATTTACGGCTATTTAGTCTATTATTTCTTGCTTATTTGCAAATTAAATGTAGGTGGCGTTCATTTTATTTAGTTGCTCTTCATCGAGTTCTTTAGCTTTTAATTTTTTTGATCTTAAGGTGCTTTTTACTATTGAGGCGGGTAATTTAACTTCATGTGAGGTACTATCATAGGTGGTTGTATGTAGCTGATTCACATGTTAGTTATTGATTTCTCTTCGTTATAACCGTAATAGTTGTCAACGTTTATCTATCTCTTTTTTTGTGCCTGCTCTATACAATCGTAGTTTGTTCTAATTGAATTTTTGTAGTCATTTGGAAGACTCTGCAATAATGTATTATGTAATAATTTTATATGGTGTGTGTTTTTGATCTTAGCAGTTGAATTTAAGTACACAACATATAACTTACCTATACTTTTGCGCTAGATTTCAGCAAGTTGGATCGTTCGGCTAAGTCTTTTGACGTAATTATCCGATCGTAATCGACTTCTTGCGAATCCCTGTATTATAGCATTTTACATTGACTGTTAAGGAACTTTAATGGCCCTGCCTTCAGATTAATGGATAGTTTTTAACCTAGAACCGTCGGTTGTTGTTATATTATTTATTTGCATGACTAACACTTGTGCATTTGCTACCATTATTAGTTTAATTTATATACTCTTGGTGTATATAATATCTTTACTAAGTCTGCTCTTCAACAATGCCCACAATTTCGGAACCGCCAAATTGATTTTAAGAATTATAACCCCCTAATTTAGTATAGCGCTAAGTGTTTTTTTATTGATAGACATGTTGTTAAATAAACAGATATGTTTAACAGATTTTAGATTTATTTTTATGGGAGTGTTGTGAGTTCTCTGTCTAACCTCGATGTTTTGTATATGATTACTTAGAGCAATATGTTCCCAAGTAGGCTATTTGACCGCTTGATTTTCACTTAATCATTCCTTAGCGCTTAATCTTTATGAATTCGGTTTAGTTCACTATAGTAAACTAGATATATTCTGCGTTTATGACAACCTCCTACCCTCGTCCTAATTTTACTGAAACGCCTATCTTTGTATCTACATGTCTCAAATATTTCGTTTTGGGTTTTTAGGTCTTCATATCTTTAACACCGCCCGTTCTAAGGATCATCCTTGGTTTTTTCTATCGAGTTAAGGTGTTATACCATGCATTCTACTATAGTCTGATAATATGCTCGATGATCCGTAGACGAGGTATGAAAACGAACTTTTGCTGCTTCAGCTACCTATTAGGTTCTTAGATGTTTATTAAGCGTTTTTGTCTGGCTTAAGAGCTGTTGAATATCCGTTTTTATAGATTTAAAGGCTGTTTTTGTGCTACTTTATTGGTTTGTTTTAATAGTTTTTTAGTTTTTATCCTATGAAGAACAGAGAGGTTTTAGTTGTTTATTATGTATAGGAGCTGCTAAATAGCTGTTTTATTGGTTCAAAGGTGTTCATTAATTGCCCTAATAGTGATGGGTTAGTGGATGATTAGCGGTTGATTAGTAGTTGAATAACGTCTTATTTGCTGTTCATACCTGTAACGCTAAGTGTTTTTCTATTGATAGACGTGTTGTTAAATAAACAGATATGTATACCAGATTTTAGATTTATTTTCATGGGGTGTTGTAAGTTCTCTGTCTAACCTCGATGTTTTGTATATGATCACTTAGAGGTATATGTTCCCAAGTAGGCTATTTTTTATATTTGACCGCTTAATTTACACTTAATCATTCCTTAACACTTAATCTTTATGAGCTTGGTTTGGTCCACTATATTAAACTTAATATATTCTGCGTCTATGATAGACTCCTGCCCTCCTCTCAATTTTACTGAAACGTCTGTCTGGTATGTCTCGAATATCTCGTTTTGGGGGTTTGGGACTTCATATCTTTAACATCGTCCGCTCGAAGAATCATCGTCGGTTTTTTCTAGCGACTTAAGGTGTTATATCGGGCTATATGATGATGATGAGCCCGATGAGTCGTAGGCGAGGTGTGAAAACGAACTTTTGCTGCTTCAGCTACCTATTAGGTTCTTAGATGTGTATTAAACGTTTTTTGTCTGGTTTAAGAGCTGTTGAATAGTCGTTTTATAGATTCAAAGGCTGTTTTTGTGCTACTTTAGTGGTTTGTTTTAATAGTTTTTAGTTTTTGCCTTATGAAGAACAGAGAGGTTTTAGTTGTTTATTATGTTAAATAGACGTTTTGTTGGTTCAAAGGTGTTCATTAATTGTCCTAATAATGGTTGGTTAGTGGATGATTAGTGGATGATTGGTGGTTGGATAACGTCTTATTTGCTGTTCCTAGACGTTCATAACTGCTTATATCTTTTCAAAGCTTTTCATTAGCTGCTTATTAGGCATAAGGACTCTAATCCGATATTCGCATAAGTTTAAGTTCTTGTGTTTTACTTTCATAGATAGGATGTTAGCTAGTCACTAGCCTATTGATGGAGAGCTAGTAATAATGTTGGATATTAATTAGATGCTGCATTTTTACATATTTTCTGATGCAATACAAAATTATTCGTATCCATAATATTTAATATTATCTAGCAGCTGTATTCGCAAGCATCTGCTTTAGTAGGTTATTGTATGTTTTTATTCGATCCCGAACAGTTCAGAGCTGTTTTTGGCTACTTATTATTGAATAGGAGCTGTTAAATAGTCGTTTGATGGGTTCATATACCATTTTTAGCTACTTTAGCGGATTATTTGATGTTTTTATCCCTATCGGAAATGTTATTGGTTGTTTGTTTTGTATAGACTGTTAAATAGGGTTTTATGGGTTCAAAGTCCTTTTTTAGGTACTTTAATGGTTAATTGGATGTTTTTTTTTTATCCTATCAGAGTATTTATTGGTTGTTTATTTTGTATATATGGGTGCTGTTAAATATGCTATCATGCATTGGCCTATTTATATATCCAAACGACAATCATAAACCTGTTTTTATTCCATCAGAAAGGTTATTTGTTGTTTAATATTTAAACTGTGCTGTGCATGGAATAGATTATAGGTATTAACAAAGTAGGTGATGTATAGGTTAGCTTTTATCTGTTTTCTTCTCTTGTTTAGTGACGGAAACGACTAATTTTTTCGTGGTTTGTCGATTATATGAGGTCTCTACCCATTGGAATCCTATCGTATATACCATAATTTTGACGCATATTAATTGCTTATTTACTTCGATCATGTCAGTTGACATTAATTATTATTAATTGCTTACTACATTCGCGGAATAATTACATATTTTCTGATGCAATACTTAGTTATTCTTATCTATGCCGTTTAGATTTCCAGCAGCTACTATATTAATTCCAAACCGGATGATCTTGTCTCCTGCTAGGACTCTATGGTTTTATACCTCTAGCGCTGTTTTTTACTTGATATTTTTGAAATATTGCTTCACTAGTCGATAGGTATGCCCATCATCTATCTGTTTACCAAATTTCGCCTCTCTCTCTACCTTTAGTCATAAGGGTCCTAATCGCAAAAACTATATCTCCCAAATCAGTTATACCATCGACTTCTGGGTTTTTCGTAATGGTTTGTTACGTCATCCGTAATACAATTCACATATCCTTAGCGACTTTAACGAGCGAACATATAACTCTAGTATACCTCACCCCTGCAGACCTCGAGATTTTTCATATTTACTTGTTGCATTACCCTAAATACGAATCACATGTTACATTATTTCTAACAATCTTAACGAGTCGTAGGCGAGCATATGTCTTTAGTACACCTCGACCTGCGGACTCGGGAATTTTTTCATAGCTTGTTTCATCATCCTAAATACGAATCACATGTTATGCTATTCCCTAACAACCTTAGAGAGCCGTAAGTAAGCATATATTTTTAGCACACCTCGACCTGCGGTCTCGGGATTTTTTCTAAATAACTTGTTACGTTACCCCAAATACGCTTCACATGTTTCATTATTTCTAACAACCTTAGCGAGCTGTAGGCGAGTCTATGTTTTTAGTACACCTCGACCTGCGGTCTCGGGATTTTTCATATTTACTTGTTGCATCATCCTTAATACGAATCACATGTTGCGCTATCCCTAACAACCTTAGCGAGCCGTAGGCTAGCATATATCTTTAGTACACCTCGACCTGAGGGTCTCGGAATTTTTTCATAATAACTTGTTACATCACCCTAAATACGATTCATATGTTAAGTTATTTCTAACAACCTTAGCGATCCGTAGGCGAGCCTATGTCTTTAGTACACCTCGACCTGCGGTCTCGGGATTTTTCATATTTACTTGTTGCATCATCCTTAATACGAATCGCATGTTGCGCTATCCCTAACAACCTTAGCGAGCCGTAGGCTAGCATATATCTTTAGTACACCTCGACCTGAGGGTCTCGGAATTTTTTCATAATAACTTGTTACGTCACCCTAAATACGATTCATATGATACGTTATTTCTAACAACCTTAGCGATCCGAAGGCGGATATATGTCTTATGTAAACCTCGACCTGCGGTCTCGGGATAGTTCATAATAACTTGTTACGTCATCCTAAATACGAGTCACATGCTATATTATCCCTAGCAATCTTAACGAGCCGTAGGCGAACATATATCCTTAGTACACCTCGACCTGCGGTCTCGGGATTTTTTAAAATAACTTGTTATTCACCCTAAATACGAACCATCTGCTATAATATCCCTAACAACCCTAACGAGCCGTAGGAGAGTATATATGTTTAGTACACCTCGACCTGCGGGTCTCGGGATGGTTCATAATAACTTATTACGTCATCCTAAGCATGTAGCTAACATCTCCCCAAGTATCCAAGACCTAATGTAGATAGCGTCCAACGATATGACGTTTGACAGATGACGTATGACAGATGACGTATGACAGATGATATTTGACAGATGACATTTGACAGATGACATTTGACTTTGACATTGACTTTGACATTGACTTTGACATTGACTTTGACATTGACTTTGACATTGACTTTGACAAATGACATATGAGAGATGACAGGTGACATATGACAGATGACAGGTGACAGATGACAGGTGACAGATGAGAGGTGACGTCATAATTAATGTCGCCCACGTCTGCGCGCTGTCCGGGCATGCGCAGTTTGGACCTGTGGACCTGTGGATGCAGAAACCCCCATCTATCACTACTATTAATCAATTAAATCACTGTTTTTTTCTCTAGTTTAACAAAAGAGATCACGTTGCGGTTTTCAGTTCCTTATAGTAACTTTTCCTCCTCTACAAGCTGATGGGGTTAGTTTTTTAATCCGACGTTTCGGATTCGAGCGACCATCATCAACTTTTTTATTTTAAATAAGGACCTGGATTTTTTATTCCACTATTTGATAGCCTTTATAAGCCTAAAATAAAATATAATAAAAAAGTCATATCATAACATTTGGTTTTTTTTGAGAAAATCCTTATTCATTGAGGAATTACGGAAAAACGCCATCTAGTGGCCATCATCAGAATCAATATGGTATAGTTAATAGATCTACGTGTAGAGGAAAAGAAGGGCTTTTTTCAAGACCAAGTTGAATAAAATCGGTATCTCCAAAGCAGAAATATCAGCGTTTGAAAGAAAAAAGGTTTGACCTTCTCCCACCACTTTATTATTGAAAATAGAAAAAAACGATTCCTAACATAAAGTTGCATAATTTTATGAAGAATACAATGCTTATATTTTTAACATATTTTTATTAAGAAAAATCAAGAGAAAATCAGCATTTCTATTTTGAAAGTTCTCTTACGCCCCCTAGCGGTCATTTTTCGAACTTGAAAATAATTTTCAGCAATTTCTCTTGGCCACTTTTATGGATATATATTTTTTCTTAAAGTACTAGTGTTATTACTTTCTGAGATATAGCCGATTACCTCCTTACGTGGAACACCCGGTACTTTGACTGTGGCAGTAATGATACTGACAAACATAATTGACTCACAATCAAAGTGGCTAGGTTAGCTTTTGTACAAAGTCTTGTACAAGTTTTAACTAGTTTGTACAAGTAAATACCGGTTTGTTCAAGATTGTACCGGTTTGTAGAAGTTAGTACAAGGTTTTACAAGTTTGTACACGTTTGTACATGTCTTTATAAACTTGTACAAACGTGTTAGGGTGCGTACAAGCGTGTAAGCGTGTAAGGATTGATAATCCTGAGTAGTTAAGTTTCTTTTTTAATAAATCTAGTTCACATGAGATCTAATAAAGTGTTCTTTTCGAATTTTTACAGGGCAAATCTGTTAAAGAGCTCGCCAATTATGCGTCTAACTTTGACATAGATATACCAGTTTAAATAAATTTAAGAAATTATTGGACAGCAGGTTCTGTGAAATACTTAGTATTTAATTGTCTGTTAATGGCTGTCGTCGCTGTTGATACTTGAATGAATAAATATTTATTAATTATAAATAGGTATTGTTGGCTGCTTTGCATGTCGAACAGCTCGTCGATCAACAGCCTATTAAGCCGCAGTCTGTAGGCTACTTAACTTATTTATTAAATAAATATAGTTTAAAATAATTTTTGAAATTCTTAATATAGGCAGAAAATAATAATGAATGATAAACATTAGTATTATTGTGAAAAAAACCATAGGGGTGCTCGATATACGAAAAATATAGCACAAAGCGACCCACGCTTTTTTCACAATAATACTAATGTTTATCGTTCATTATTATTTTCTGCCTATATTAAGAATTTCAAGAATTATTTTAAACTATATTTATTTTCCGCTTTTTAGTTTGATTAATTTTTAAAGCGTGTTTTTTAGTTTTTTTAAACTATATTTATTTTTTAGTTTGAATTATTGTTAAGAAAAAAAAAATTTTGAGTAGATTGAGCTAGATTAGTAGATTATTGTATTTTCAGCGGTTCTTGATAAGTCTACAAAATTTAAACTAAATCTGACCATTTAAAATGGGTCAAAATCGGGTTCAAAGAAGTCGGTTACAAACAAACATACATACAAAGTTTACAAACCCCCTGACGAGTAGATTTTTTTTTTAATTTTTCTCTATTCTTAGCGACAATATCTATACGACCCCACGTTTGTTTCATTACTATCGGTTATTGTAATAATTCTGACATATTGACAGGTGTCAAATTTTGACAAGAGAATTTTTTGCGTATTTTTTCAACTTTCCACCGTCAATATACATTACGACCTTATAGTTTGACATATTGACAGCTGTCAAATTTTGACAGGAGATTTTTTTGCTTATTTTTCCCGAAGTCTCCGCATCGAATACTATACGACCCCATAATTTGTTTTGTCAAAATCGCTTCTTCGTTTTATACCTGACAGCTGTCAAAATTTGGCAAGAGAATTTTTTGCATGTTTATTATTGTATTTTCAGCGGTTCTTGATAAGTCTACAAAATTTAAATTCCGTTTAAAGTGAGTCAAAATCGGGTTCAAAGAAGTCGGTTACGGACAAACATACAGGTGAAGCTAATAAAAGCGTGTTAAAAAGATTAAGACAATACTCTATTTACAGCTCTGGCGAGGGGGGAAATGCCCTTTGTCCCTCCCCAGCTATGCCAGCGCTTTTAGTATTAATGAATTAGTAGATTTTCAAACTGCGCCCCCGATACCTATATTTACCAAATATTTAAAGTCACAGAAAATTCAATTAAATTGTTTGGCTTCAAAAATCTTTATTAATGTGTGTATTTTAAATAAAAATTATGCTTAATATTCCGAGAAAAAGGTGAACACATTGAAATATGTCAAGTACTACATATTTTTTTGGGCGGTGATTATGTGGCCATAAGCCAAATAAATAGAAGCTATGATTGTTTACAGCTAATTTATAAAAAAATATATGCAGTCACTGACCCTTCAATCGCCAAAATTAAGTGAAGTTCGTTCTAAAATTAAATTTTACGTTATGAGAACACTGCATAGATTTATAGCCCAAGACCTAGTAAAATCTTTAAATGTTCCATAAACATAAAGTCGAAAGTTTTTTATACCCTGCGAGCAAAAATTATTTGCATCAAAGAGGGCCTTGCATCTAAGGACGTAATGCTTAGCCGTAGAGTTTAATACCTGTTGGGTGTCAGTAACTACCTGAATTAACAATCAATCAGTTTGAAGGTTGAAGACAATAATGTTTCTTGAATGATGAAAGAGTTTTGGACTTCCATTGTCTTTATTTGTTTTAAATCACAACGTTTCAACTGGTAAGTATCTCCAGTCGTGTTGCCTCCTTTGTTAATTTTATCTTAACTTTCTCGTAGCTACGAAACTTACCACTTATACCGGGTCCATACCAGGCTTCTAGTGACTGTTTGACGGTTGAAGACAATAATGTTTCTTGAATGATGAAAGAGTTTTGGACTTCCATTGTCTTTATTTGTTTTAAATTACAACGTTTCAACTGGTGAGTATCTCCAGTATTCACCTGAAGACGACTGGAGATACTTACCAGTTGAAACGTTGTGATTTAAAACAAATAAAAACAATGGAAGTCCAAAACTCTTTCATCATTCAATCAATCAGTTATTCCGTCATCTTTGACAGTCGTTACAAGTAAGTTGATTCATCGCTAATTTTTCCAATTTCTGTAATACCGTTCGAGCAAAAATTATTTGTATCAAATAGGGCCTTGCATCCAAGGACGTAATGCTTAGCCGAAGATCTTAATACCTGTTGGGTGTCAGTAACTACCTGAATTAACAATCAATCAGTTATTCCGTCTTCTTTGACAGTGGTTACAAGTCATTTGATTCATCGCTAATTCTTCCAATTTATTGAACAATTCGTGAAATAATGCAAAATACGCCAACAAATTATATACGACGCCTGTCCCAAGAAGTGGGAAGATCTTATGGATCATGTAGGACTATTCTTAAGAAGCAGCTAAATTTATTTCCTTATAAAGTGCAAGTATTCCAAGAGATACAAGCCGCAGATTTTGAAAGACGCAGGAATTGCTCTCAATGGTTTACCCAAAATTTATTGGAAAGAACTGATTTCTTAGAGCTGATATTTTTTTCGGATGAAGCCTGGTTCCACCTCTCCGGTTATGTGAATTCTTAGAATTCACGCATGTGGAGTAGTAAAAATCCGCATTTTTTGTAGAGTCCACATTGCATTATATTTGCATATTTTTTTCCATGACACGGTTACAGCACAGCGGTATAGAGACAATATTTTGGATCCATTTGTGGAGCAATTACTTGACGACGAACTACGTTTTGGATATTTTCAACACGGACGTTCCAACGCCCATCCATTCTTTTTCTTTCTGTATATTCTTACTTTGTTAATTTTGCAAACAACAAAAATAAATTTGTATTTGTCTACTTATTTTATTACTCATTAGTTTGGCATATCATGTCATAATATGAATTTGACAAAATTTTAACCTAGATTTGGTTAGATATATCGTCCCCATATCATTGTGATCTAAACCAAGCCCTACGTTTTTAATCCAAGCCCTCTTTGATGCAAATAATTTTTACTCCCACCGTAGCAACCTTTTTTTTTTGTATAACAAAATTCTGAGGACCAAGAATATAAAAAAGCATGTGTCAATTTAGTTTTGTTTTCAGTCTAGGTAGTTGTTTCGAGACATTTGTCCTTTAAGAAAAATTCTTCGATAAACATCATGTCCAAAACAATATTGTTGACAAACACTGCGAAGCAAACTTTTCAAAATCAAATTTTCATAAATAAAAATGATTCAAAATGGTATTAGGTAAGTAAATGGCAGAATTTATGGACTTAAATCCAGCCAAGATATACGCATATATATGCCTTGTTTGCCTTTAAAATATGCAGTTATTTGCATTTTTTACCAAATATGCATACTGATGGTATGCAATATTTCTTAATTTATTATAGTAAAATGATGTAAAGAAACACATTGGGTTCTAAAAAAAAATGTTATTTTAAAGAAATGCAAAAAAAAACCAAGAAAAATAAAAGTAAACAATGTCTTAACCAAACACTGTATACCTAAAAGGCATTTATTACTAAATATTTTTCGAACTAAAAAGGTTTGTCTTCTATTAGTAAAAATCGTTGGATGTTTTACCCTCATAAAATGCTTTTTACTGCAGTTAAGTATTTAAATGCTTCATTCGTTTTTACAGTTACATCCAATTTGTTCCTTACTTGACCTCCTACTGTACCGGGAATGTTGTTACATTTATCGGTCTGCATTGGTGTTGCTCGATTTCTCGAAGACCTTTGATACCATCAACCATGACCTTCTCTGTATGAAACTTAAATATTATGGATTTCAACAGTCATCTGTAGACTTTATATTATCCCATTTGAGGAATAGAAATCAAATGGTCGTTTTAAATGGCGAAACTTCATTATTGCTGCCTGTGGTATCGGGTGTACCTCAGGGCTCAATCTTGGGACCCTGCTATTTATACCTAATATACACGGCGGATATAATAAATAACATAAAGGACTGTTCGCACTAGATTTATGCTGATGATATTCAGCTAAGTTATAGTTTTCTCCCTAATTAGCACCATGTGGGTGAATTTGTGATTAACAGAGAGCTCAACAGCATTTCTAAGTATTTAAGAAACCACAACTTGATTCTAGATACGAGCAAATCGGTG
Source organism: Polydrusus pterygomalis (assembly GCA_963969555.1). NCBI lineage: Eukaryota > Metazoa > Arthropoda > Insecta > Coleoptera > Curculionidae > Polydrusus > Polydrusus pterygomalis. The sequence goes on along the minus strand of OZ018380.1, from coordinate 35,963,702 downwards.
GTTGTGTTTTTTGGAGATCGAAAAATACCTGGTAGCGACAAAGTTGTACCGATGGCATTCCATTGCCAGTGCGTACCGTGACAAAGTCCCTAGGTATTTTAGTTGACTCTAATTTGAAGTTTGTTGATCAGGTCAATAAAACTGTTCAAAGGCCATTTCATAGGATGAAGGTATTATAAGTCTTTGACATTTGTTATGCGAGTCATTGATACTGTCATATTTTAATTATTGTTTCTTTGTTTATGGCCATTTTCTTACGTGTGTCGAGAATAGAAAAATTGAGAGAGTGCAAAATTCATGTTGTCGCTTTGTCTGTTCGCTTCGAAGGTACGATCGAATATCAGATTTCCTTCTTGAGCTTAAATGGCTAAACATGAACAATAGAAGACACCTTCACTCTGCTGTTTTTATTCACAAGATAGTACTTACGGGATCTCCTTCTTACCTCAATGACAGATTGATCCCAAGAACTCGAATACATCAGCGAGGCACGTTTTAAATCACTTTTTGGTATTCCGAAGTATTCAACAGCGTTATTTTAAAGGTCTTTCAGTTACCAAGTGCCACACTTTTATAATAAATTGGATGGCGACCTTAAGATGTTGCAACCTAGAGCATTTAAAATTCATTACAAACAAATACTGTTGGCGTCACAGTTGCCTAGCATATTGTAACCAAAATCTCTAAAAGTTTTTTTATGCTTTATGTTAAGTATAGGTACCTACCTTGTTTTTAATTTGTATTATATACTATGTTTTTCTTCTTTTTCTTGTTGTACCATGGTTATTGGTATGATAAATTTATTTATTTATCCTTTTTACTGTACACAGACATACGGGGTTAGGTACAAGAATAGCTTCTGCTGCTAAATCTCGCCCTGTTATGGCTGTGAGGCTGTGTGTTTTGTTTATAGACAAAAAACTGTACTTGATAGGCGGGTCAATACCGAGTCAATCAGGGCTATTTCTGGTTTAGAAACGATCTCACCATATTACATGTCTGTAGTACCGTGCGAGCAAAAATTATTTGCATCAAAGAGGGCTTGGATTAAAAACGTGGGGCTTGGTTTAGATCACAATGATATGGGGACGATATATCTAACCAAATCTAGGTTAAAATTTTGTCAAATTCATATTATGACATGATATGCCAAACTAATTCGAATTGAAATTGGCCACCGCCATGCTCCAAGCATAAATTCACACGTCTCTTCATATTTTCGAAAGTGTTGACCAGCACGTTTGATGACTGTCAAAGATGACGGAATAACTAATTTGATTATTAATTCAGGTAGTTACTGACACCCATCAGGTATTAAGATCTTCGGCTAAGCATTACGTCCTTGGATGCAAGGCCCTATTTGATACAAATAATTTTTGCTCGAACGGTATTACAGCTTTTTGTGTTTGGGTATGTACATTTTCTCCTAGGCCTATCTGCGCTAGATTTTGACTGAATGAGTGCGGGGTGATTCCTGTTGTTGAAATAATAAATGGAAGAATGTATACTTGTTTTTGATTCCAGACTCTTTCCATTTCTATAGCCAGTTCCTGATATTTTCTTTTCTTTTCTTTTCCGTGTTTTTTTATATTATTATTATTATTATTATTATTATTATTATTATTATTATTATTATTATTATTATTATTATTATTATTATTATTATTATTATTATTATTATTATTATTATTATTATTATTATTATTATTATTATTATTATTATTATTATTATTGTTATTATAAACAATATTAAATCCTGCGGCATAGGTATCTGGTGAGATGAGAAAATGATCATATTCGTTAGAAAAGGAATGCACTATAGTGATTGCTCTAATTATAATTATATCTATTTTACTTTACCATTACATTATGATGATTTCTGGCTCATTACTTGATTATTTAGGTACGTAGCGAAATTTAGGAACCAAACTAGCCGAAATTATCTGTAATCACGATTTATTACACTGGAGGTTAAATAGTACAAATATCTACTTTAATTTGATCTAATTGATTGTAACATTAGTTTAAGCAGAACGATCGCACACAGTGGCAAAAGTCACAAACCAGCTCGGTGGTATTGCATAAACGCCTAAACATCATTGCAACTAAAAATCGTATCCCAAATTAGATCGGGTCAGAATTCAAAATAATCACGCCGTAGGACATTTAAATTTAGTCCCCTGGCAATGTTCTTTCCCGAGGAAACTTCAACTATCGTGCGAATTGCGTGATTGCCGAAACTTTCGAACAGTGGGCGCTGAGTTTTCTTTCAACTATTTCCCGCATTTGTTTTCCCTTCCTTTTCTCCCGAATATCTAGTTACCGATGTACATTTGTTGTTTGATGTGATCACGTCGTGTTAAAACAATAGGGTGTTGTACACATACTATTTAAAAAAATCAGTTATCGGTGGCAGAATTGGTGCTTAAACCCTACAAAAAAATGGAACTGCTAGAAATTCCAAAATATAAGGTAATAGACAGAATAGTGTGTGGGAATCTTTATAACAGCATTAAAACATGTGAGTCTTTCCTCAAAGTGTGTTTTTGATGTTGTGTTATGTAATTTTATTTACTAAGTATTTAGTTCTTTATTTACTAATACAACTAAATTTATGACATGCAATTGTCAACAAACGTGCATGTCAAATTTTGTATTTCTGTATTTCTTTCTTCGTCAAAAAGCATGTTATTTAATTTAAAATTTGAACCAAGCCTAAGGGTCACACTACCTGCTTCTGTGCCAAAACTAATAATTTTTATAACAGATCAACTATATAATTATGCACTGTTTACACATATACAAAGTTAATTACAATTTGAAATATTTATTAAATTTTTTTGAGGAGGCTTAGCTACATATGTATACAGACTATCTATTATAAACGTGGCTCCATTGAAAACCACGAAAATACATGTATTAACGAAAAACCACAAGTAGTTTTTACTATTTACTTTATGCCTTTGCCCAAAAAAAATATTTTAATGTTGTGTAAATAGTCCATCTTCTCAAACAGAGCGGTTATGATACAGGAGTTCTCAGGAGCTACAGGAAACTTAGGTGTTCTCCAAATAAAATATATTTTTCTTTTCTTAGCCTGGAGCTAAAAGTAATATAATAAGTTCAAGTACAAGGATGTTTATTTTATTAGAAATCCATAAATAACTAGAAAAAGGGGAACGGGGTTGGCCAAGAAGCCTAAACTTACCTAGAATAATAATAATTATTATTATTATAACAAAATAAATGTTTATTTGAGTCAAAATATAAATTATATAATAAAATAAATGTTTAAATTTATAAAATATAGTAACTATCAGTGATACAGTGATAGTAGGTATACGAATTGACACAAAAAGATAGGATTTTGATTAACAAGCAATTAATCAATCCTACCCTAAGGTAATGTTTTTTTTTAAATTACCTTTAAAAGCCGAATAATTTTTTTTTATCAGATTGTATATTATTGTTACATACTATTGAACTATCATATTTAAAAGACGTTCTATCTTTTTCTTTATGATGTATTGGTATTTCCACTTCTAGTGTTCATATTGTGGTTAATTCTAAATTAAATTATTTCCCATAAATAATCTGGGTTTTCAGTGAAAATTATTTTATGAATAAAACAATTTAAGTGAATTTTGCGTCTAAAGAACCCCGCACTTCTCTTATGGAAAATGGCCCTTGGTTAAATTTCCTAAATTTTTAGTATGTTGTAGAAAATGCCGTTCTCATCAAAAGTATCCATGGCTACAACAAAATCTGCCGACCAGTTTTTGAGATACAGGGTGTCCAAATAGCAAAATATGAATTTTCACTAAGTACATTATATTTTCGTAGTTTATAATATTAATGTGTTTTATTTTTCTAGATTTTTGTTGACCCTGTCATAGATAGGATAGAATACTATAAAAGTAGTTTAAAATTTTTTATTATATACCGTGTGAGTGACGAAAATGATTTAATATTTTTTGTTAAATCATTGTATTTTCGGCAGTAAATTAAATGTTGACAAAGTAATACTCTAGACGACATTAGCTTGGAGCAAGCTACCAGAATGTATACTTTTTATTTTTATACGGGGGACTCAAAAATTATAATAATATAGAATAATATTTTTTTATTAGTTTTCAAAGAAATATTGTAGATATTATAATATAACCTTTTTTCTTTCAAACGCTGATATCTCTGTTTTGGATAAACCGATTTTATTCAACTTGGTCTTGAAAAAAAGCGCTTCTTTTCCTCTACACGTAGATCTATTAACTATACCATATTGATTCTGATGGTGGCCACTAGATGGCGTTTTTCCGTAATTCCTCAATGAATAAGGATTTTCTCAAAAAAATCAAATGTTATGATATGACTTTTTCATCATATTTTATTTTAGGCTTATAAAGGCTATTACATAGTGGAATAAAAAATCCAGGTCCGTATTTAAAATAAAAAAGTTGATGATGGTCGCTCGAATCCGAAACGTCGGATTAAAAAACTAACCCCATCAGCTTGTAGAGGAGGAAAAGTTACTACGAAGAACTAAAAACCGCAACGTGATATCTTTTGTGTGATTTAATTGATTAATGAATGTAATAATAAAAAATGGCCTATTTTTCCATATTAATTATTATTATCCCTAATTTCTCTAGTTTAACAAAAGATATCACGTTGCGGTTTTCAGTTCCCTATAGTAACTTTTCCTCCTCTACAAGCTGATGGAGTTAGTTTTTTAATCCGACGTTTCGGATTCGAGCGACCATCATCAACTTTTTTATTTTAAATACGGACCTGGATTTTTTATTCCACTACGTAATAGCCTTTATAAGCCTAAAATAAAATATGATGAAAAAGTAATATCATAACATTTGATTTTTTTGAGAAAATCCTTATTCATTGAGAAATTACGGAAAAACGCCATCTAGTGGCCCCCATCAGAATCAATATGGTATAGTTAATGGATCTACGTGTAGAGGAAAAGAAGGGCTTCTTTTCAAGATCAAGTTGAATAAAATCGGTTTATCCAAAGCAGAGATATCAGCGTTTGAAAGAAAAAAGGTTTAACCTTCTCCCACCACTTTATTATTGAAAATAGAAAAAAACGATTCCTAACATAAAGTTACATAATTTTATGAAGAATACAATGCTTATATTTTTAATACATTTTTATTAAGAAAAATCAAGAGAAAATCGGCATTTCTATTTTGAAAGTTCGCTTACGCCCCCTAGCGGTCATTTTTCGAACTTGAAAATAATTTCCAGCAATTTCTCTTGGCCGCTTTTATCGATATATATTTTTTCCCAAAGTCCTAGTGTTATTACTTTCTGAGATATAGCCGATTACCTCCTTAGGTGGAACACCCGGTACTACTTGTCGCTTATCGTATGGTTCCAAATATATATAATAATCAAGGTTGTACAGGGTGTTTCCGATGCAAAAATGCATGTATTTATAAATCACCCAGTACATTAAAATTGGATCGGTTAAATTTCGTTATTTTTTAACATTTTTTGCTTGAAGTATTTTACTTACTTATAAGTTTGCTATTGATTTCCCTTTTTCTATGACCAGTTCTGGATATATACAGCGTCGAACAGACTTAAAACTTTAAAAAATAAGCATATAAAATACAATTTTTCTTTTATTTCAATAAAATTTGTTATGTTAGTTCATCTTATTAGTTAAAAATAAATATATTTAATGCTATATAGGGTGTTTCGAATAATTATTGTATTCTAACACTGTATTATGCAAATAAGAAATATAGTATAAACAGGACAATACAAAGAATTAATTTATCCAAAAATAGATTACCGCCTGAAAATATAGGACACGATCTTTAAATAGTAGGTAATTAATATTTCGGTATGTTTGTTCTACGGGTATTGGGATAAAAAGTCTGTCAATATTTTATTACTCCGTATTAAGTTTTCTTAAGGCATACTTATTATTTTTGGCTAAAATTAATTCTTGGTATTGAGACTTTGCTTATTGTTTATACTATTTACATATTATAAGTCTTATTTGCATAATACAATGTTAGAATACAATAGTTATTCGAAACACCCTATATAGCATTAAATATATTTATTTTTAGCCATAAGATGAACTTATATAACATATTTTATTGAGATTAAAAAAAAATTTTTAGTCTGCTCGATGCTGTATATATCCAGAACTGGTCATAGGAAAAGGGAAATCAATAGCAAACATGTAGGTCGTATTTAAAGGCTAGTCCAAAGTCTTATATAATTATTTTGTAATATTTGTAACTTTTTTTTATTTTTATAATTTATATTTTTATGCTCTATAACATCACCATAGTCTAAACCACTTAAAATAATAGAATTTACAACCTTTAATTTTGTATTTGTGTTTAAGTTCCTACAATTCAAAATTATATAAATGATTAATAAGTCTAGCTAAAATGTTTGGTACATATAAAGAATAGTAAGATTAATATTCTCAGGCAAACAACCAAACAACTACATAAACGTAAGATACCCAATGAAAGCTATTTCTATTATTTGACTGGAATATTGTAAAAATATAGTTTGGCTTTTGTATAATAAAATTGGTATTAGATGACGAGATATAGAAAAAAGGTATTTAATAAATAATAATATGTTTAGATTTCAATTTTATGCTGGTCTACAAAGTTTGAAGCAAAAATTTAAAAAATAATTTTTTAACTTTTGAAAAAATATTCAATATTCCTTTAACATTAATCAATTAAGTAATAGATGTGTTTTGGACTTCCATTGCCTTTAGTTTTAAATTATCGCTCACCGGCGACAATAGTGACACAACTCAAAATTGAACATTATGGAGAAAACTGCATTTAAAGTTTGCGTTATTTTAATTTTTCATGTTTTAATGTCATTTCAATATAATTAATGAACTTGACTCTGATTATTGGTGGGTTTTTAAGTGCTAAATTATTGGGTACTATTAAGTTACTTTTTTGCTTGTAAAAAAGGTGATATTTGTAAGAGGTAAGAAGAGGATTGTAGAAATCATGTGACAGGGTTTTGATGAAAACTTATGAAAAGTGTAATCAAAACTGCTATTAAGTTATTTTTAAATAAAACGAAAATATAGGAAATACTCTTGCTTTATTGAAAAATGCTGTTTTAAACGAGAAATACGAAACAACAGAAAGCTATCCTACGTTAAAAATACAACTACATTTTTTGGAAATTCACTCTTACTTGACGTCTAATAATTTTTTATTTAAATGTTAAACTGTTATAAAAATAACTGTGACAATTTTTAATAGCTTATGTTCTTAACAAAAACATGAGGTCATCATATTTTTTCTTAGCAATAGGTATAGGATTATCGTAAGCTTTCTTCAGTTCAAAATCTGGAAAAGTAAAGAGGGATGTCCTTGAACGTCTTGCATTAATTACTTGGACTTTTTACTAAACTTAACTAAAATTGCCGAAAACACAAAGTTATAGTGGCACAACTCTTAATGTGCGACTAATGCAGAAACAAATCGTTGCTATTTCTTAGATGTGTCACTATTGCTCAAACGTAACGAAGCATAACTAAGCACAGTCACACTGAAAATATGGCAGTGTTGATGCAACTTAAGGGGCTCGGCACGCGGTTTTCCGTTGTGGCACAAGCGTCATCTTGAAAAGACTATCTAAACTAATTTTATGCCAGTATTATTGGATGAAACTTCATCAAATTTTAAATTGTTTCACGTGTTTTAATGTGTTTTGTACTTTTTTGAGATGTGCCACTATTGTCGCCGTTGAGCGATATCGGTTTTCATTAAGTTTGGATAGCAATCATATTTTTCCTTTAAATTTGAATTGCGACTTCGACTAGTATTCGAGATTCTGGGTTGAAATTCCTGCGAAGGTATATCTACATCTTTTTCCAATTTTGAAACTTTTTCTGCCGAAGAATATTTTCAGTAGTTTAAAATAGGCAAAAAAAAATATGAAAAACTTATTCTGATAATCGAGATTAAAAAAATAACGTTAATTGCGAGCAAACAATCACTATTTTATTGACTGACTTGCGGGCGCGAGGTGATAAAATACACACCGGCGATACCACACAATAAATAATTAGATTCAGTCATTTTATTGTCTGATTTATCAAGTGATGCAATTTATTATCCAATTAAATTTTTAATGCAATATTGAGCTAATAATAATTATTGTGTCCGGTAGATACTGGACATTTTTTTATTTATTTAAGCTCACCTCACCTACTATAAGTATCTACCCATCTATACAGTGTCAGCTTGTAACTTGGACTAAATTCAGTAAATCCAGTGCAGTTTTTTAAATGCTTGGGACGAGTATTAATATGAACATTTTGATGTGGTCTTTTTTATAAAAAAAAAATGATAGTGTATCCCAAATTAGAGATATGATGAAATGAATCATTTTTTTTAAATTGCAACCCTAGAATTTTGTTGTCTACTTTTAAAGTGCCTATTAATGTAGGTATACATAAATACCAAATTCTAAATTTTTATTCCTGGTCATTTATGGATTATCGACAATAGGACTAATAAATTTGGACGTGCGACAAATGGGCGCAGACATTTGAACGCGAAACAAAAGGACGCATACGACAAATAGACGCAGAGTAAATTGGATGCAAAGCTTTAGGACGTGGTCATAAGGACGCATAAAATTTTGCTTTTCTAAAAAAAAACTGTCAATATATTGACATAATAACAACAAAAAAAAATGATGACAGCGGTCCTTGCTTCAACTATTGCAACATCAGCAACATGATTGTAACCTGAGCTTTTCAAAACTTCATTTCTTATTGTGTGAACCCTTCCAGGACATTTGCACTTGTTGTAAGTTGCACACTTCCATATTATCGTCTTTTTATCAATAAAACGTTCTTTTTTATGGGTATATCCGTTATAGGGTAATATGTTACCTTTTTAACTTTTGATAAATTGAAGCTTCATTTTAGTGATAACGACAACAAATAACAAGTAACTAAAGATAGCAGATAATAGTAGAATATATTTAAACAACCCGGGTTTTGTAAAGCAACTAAAACTATAAATACAATTGTCAAATATGTCAAAAAAATTCATTGTTACAGACATTTATTTACCTTTATAGGTAGGTAACTACCGGAAATCATAAAGTCTTTTTGGTATGTGATGTAAGAATTATTTAAGAGTCTAATAAATAATTTTTTTCCAATAAATTTTGGGTAAACCATTGAAAGTAATTCCTGCGTCTTTCAAAATCTGCGGCTTGTATTTCTTGAAATACTTGCACTTTATAAGGAAATAAATTTAGCTGCTTCTTAAGAATAGTCCTGCATATTCCATAAGGTCTTCCCACTTCTTGGGACAGGCGTCTTATACAATTTGTTGGCGTATTAACTATTTTGCATTATTTCACGAACGTTTGCAACAAGTTCTTCTGTTCTTACAAATGGTCTTCCTGCTCCTTTTTTGTGTTGTATTGAACCTGTTTCCCTAAACACAGCCACGGCTCTTTTCAGGCAATGATAAAAATCCCCAACAATAAAAGCAACGTTTGTCTGTATTGCCACTCACCATTTACTCTAACCCTGGTTCGATAATACGCTTCAACCATGAATGTTTTGTGCTGTTCCGTAAAGCCCATTGTGTGAATTGTTCAAAAAATTGGAAAAATTAGCGAAGAATCAAATTACTTGTAACGACTGTCAAAGATGACGGAATAACTGATTGATTGTTAATTCAGGTAGTTACTGACACCTAACAGGTATTAAGCTCTACGGCTAAGCATTACGTCCTTAGATGCAAGGCCCTCTTTGATGCAAATAATTTTTGCTCGCACGGTATGACGTGTCCAGCTTATATTTATAAAAACGATACTGTGCGTGGCTGCTGCGCGAAATTCGATCAAATGATAGGTACAGCTGGACTGCTTTGGCTGTAAATTTTTAACATGCAGTAAAACATTTTTAAACCAGCGCATTTAATCCATTTCATAAAAGTAGTGGCGGATACCGAGGAACAGGGGAGGGCGAACGGTTACTAAGTTCGGTCCGCGGTACGAATAGTTTGGGATACAAAAAGCTCGAGGTAAGAAAAGTCCAGGGACAAAACATCTCTAAACGAACAAATGGACATGGACAAAATGTCTGTATGTTAATAATAAATGAAGAGTGACCTTGGGTTAATTGTCAATTATCCTAATTGCACACTACGTCAATAAGCACTAAATAAGTAAAATGTTGGTAACATAATAGTTTCACTCAGTTATTTTCTTGTTATTAAACAATTGAAATTGCTTGAGTTAATTTCTCGTAAAGTAGCATCGCTCCCGTGCCACACGTACTTACACTTATAATTTGTTTCTAACATCTAAAAATTCTTGCAACTCAAAATTTGTTGTAAATAAATCAATTATCGTAATAAAGTAATTTTTTGCATCCTGCATCCTGCTGTGGCGTTAAATTTCGCAAGTCTCTCCTTGGAGACCATCACCGAGTTAATAGAAATAAATTTTAAAATCCTCATTGTCATTGCAATTATTTATTTGACGGCATAACATATATCATTCACTAGAGGATTATTGATATAAATCGTGCGTAACGCAGTAGCGTATTTTTAGCATTTGAACTGTTCTAATTTTCGGGTATCTATTCATTAAGGATTGTCTATTTTATACGTTGTCAAGAGCAAATACATACCGGGTGGAATTTTTAACTGAAATTAAAGTTTTAGAAAGCCTTTTTTTTTCGAGGAGTATCTTCTAAAGACTGGTACCCTGTGAGGCAGAGTAGTGTCGCGTTCAACCGTGATGGGGCTGCCTACCGACTAAACTCACCGTGTTCCTGCAGTTTCCGCGCCTAGGGCGTATAAACCTTCAGACCACTCGCTTAGTATTTCCGCGCTGCACGCCTAGTGCGTGCTTTGCTTCGTACTTCATCTAAGCCTAGGTACCGGTGTACCTAGGTTTCGGTTTTGTCATAGTACTTGTTTATTTATTTGCAGCTTGGAAAGCCTTTTTATTTGCTGAAAAAATACACAACTACGGCTGCGTTTATTTTCAGTTTGGCATACTTTGTTCGTGTCTTAATTGCCCTTCTTTTGGGGGTAGAAACCGCACTTTGCTTATTTTTTTTAAATGTTATTGTGATTATACATAAAATTCGCCAACTAACCCCGGTGCATGGTACATAATGTCAACAATAAATTTTATTTTAGATTAGGGGCAAGGGCGTCCATAGAGCGTTTTTCAGGGGGGGGCAAAAACTTAATCAATATTTTTTTATATATGACTAATTATTTAACATATAGGTACCTTACGCCTAACGGAACTTTCAAAATTCGTAAAAAATAAACATAAAATTACTATTTATTTATAAGTTTTCATCATAAAATAAAAATGTTAAATTCCCAGACATCTTGCCAAACTCGTTGATTACTTTTTTTATTAAATTTTCTTTATTTTTTTGTAAATAATCTTAATCAGCTTAGTGATTTGTTGGTCTACTAATTAACCACTGTACTATTAAATATTTACAGGCGCGGATTCAGAACTTTGCTTTGGGAGGGGGGTAATCATCATATAAATGAAGTTAATAAGCGCCGCAGGCGAAAAATTTTTGCGATCACGCCCAAAATTTGACAGAGAATGCGCTATAGGCGAGAAAATTTTCAATATAAACTTTACATTAAAAAGGATAATATACCTATACAGGGTGGTCCTTAAGTAATGGGACACAGAGCAGCAGTAAATTATTCGCTTCAAAACATAACGATTTAGCGCAATTTTTATAATCCGAAAATTTATATTAAGACAGATACAGGATACAGGGTTTTAAAGTTAAAAAAATTATTTCGAGTTTTTTAGATATTTTCAAAAGTTTTCGGAGCATTGGGTTAAAATTTGGTGTGGGGGGGTTTTTTGGGACGAAAACTATCAACTTTAGCGTTATTTGACAAGAGTACCTTTTTTACGTAAAAAAGTCGAAGATTATTAATTAGGAGTGATAAGTCTTATTATACCTAGTGACAACAAGTTATTGCAGTTCAAAAGTAAGAAAAGTGCTGCTGGTTTTTTGGGACGGGAAATAACAATCCGGGCTCATTTTTCTTTTATCGGATAGAGGGCGCTACGAGCAGCACTTTTCTTACTTTTGAACTGCAATAACTTGTTGCCACTAGGTATAATAAGACTTATCACTCCTAATTAATAATCTTCGACTTTTTTACGTAAAAAAGTTACTCTTATCAAATAACGCTAAAGTTGATAGTTTTCGTCCCAAAAAACCCCCCTACACCAAATTTTAACCCAATGCTCCGAAAATTGTTGAAAATATCTAAAAAACTCGAAATAATTTTTTTAACTTTGACACCCTATATCTGTCTTAATATAAATTTTCGGATTATAATAATTGCGCTAAATCGTTATGTTTTGAAGTGAATAATTTACTGCTGCTCTGTGTCCCATTACTTAAGGACCACCCTGTATATGCATGTAAATTAATGTTAAAGTGAATTCAAAAAAAGAAAAAATATAACTAATTTATGTATGGTAATGTTGTCATGAATCTTGTGAAAAAGCTGCAGAGGTAGTCAAAACAGTAAATTCATTTATTTATTTTCTGTTTTGGGGGGGGGTCATGGGGGTCATGGGGGTCATGACCCTTCCCCCCAATCTGGATCCGCGCTTGAATATTTATACTGAATTATGAAATAAAATAGTAATGTTGGCGCCTAGGGGGGGGGGGGGGCAAGTGCCCGTTTTGCCCCCCCCCCTATTGACGCCCTTGATTAGGGGTTTGTCAAGAAAAAAAACAATTACCACAATTTTTACAATAAAACAAATTGCGTCCACATTACCGCAATGCAAAAGTAAATAGTTGATCGTATTTCCCTTTTTATGCCCTTTCCAATGAGCTACCGTGCGAGCGAAAATTATTTGCATTAAAGAGTGCCTTGCATCTAAGGACGTAATGCTTAGCCGTAGAGCTTAATACCTGTTGGGTGTCAGTAACTACCTGAATTAACAATCAATCAGTTTGAAGGTTGAAGACAATAATGCTTCTTGAATGAAGAAAGAGTTTTGGACTTCCATTGTCTTTATTTGTTTTAAATCACAACGTTTCAACTGGTAAGTATCTCCAGTCGTGTTTCCTCCTTTGTTAATTTTATCTTAACTTTTTCGTAGCTACGAAACTTACCACTTATACCGGGTCCATACCGGGCTTCTAGTGACTGTTTGAAGGTTGAAGAAAATAATGTTTCTTGAATGATGAAAGAGTTTTGGACTTCCATTGTCTTTATTTGTTTTAAATCACAACGTTTCAACTGGTGAGTATCCCCAGTATTCACCTAAAGACGACTAGAGATACTTAACAGTTGAAACGTTGTGATTTAATACAAATAAAAACAATGGAAGTCCAAAACTCTTTCATCATTCAATCAATCAGTTATTCCGTCATCTTTGACAGTCGTTACAAGTAATTTGATTCATCGCTAATTTTTCCAATTTCTTGAACAATTTACACAATGGGCTTTACGGAACAGCACAAAACATTTATGGTTGAAGCGTGTTAATACAATCCGGGTTTGTGCATGGACGATTTTCACGAACATTTTCCTAACGGTGCTTTTGTTGCTGGGGATTTTTATCATTGCCTGAAAAGAACCGTGGCTGTGTTACTCTCAATGGTTTACCCAAAATTTATTATAAAGAAATGATTTATTAGACCTGACATTTTTTTCGGATGAAGCCTGGTTCCACCTCTCTGGTTATGTGAATTCTCAGAATGCACGCATGTGGAGTAGGTGGTGAAAATCCCCATTTTTTCGTAGAGTCCACATTGCACCCTCAAAAAATTGGTGTCTGGTTAGCTGTTTCCCGAAGAAGAATTGTTGGTCCTATTTTTTCCATGATACAGTTACAGCAAAGCGGTACAGAGACAATATTTTGAATCGATTTGTGGAGCAATTACTTGACGAACTACGTTTTGGATATTTTCAACAGGATGGTGCAACCGCCCATACAGCCGCCGAAACTATTAAGTACTTACGCAATTTTTTCGACGACAGATTGATCAGTTTTCAATCAGACATTGAATTCCCACCTAGATCACCTCGTTTAACGGTAATGGATTACTACGTTTTTCCTCATTTAAAGAACACTATTTTTAAAACACCAGTTGCAAATTTAGAACAATCACACGAAAGGATTATCCAAGAATGTGATAACATTTCTCCAGAGATGCTGGTCAACACTTTCGAAAATATGAAGAGACGTGTGAATTTATGCTTGGAGAATGGCGGTGGCCAACTTCAGCAATTTATGTAATTCTTTTTCCTTATGATTGTATATTCTTACTTTGTTAATTTTGTAAACAACAAAAATAAATTTGTATTCGTCTACTTATTTTATTACTCATTAGTTTGGTATAATATCATGTTATAGTATTTTTAAGTAAAAAATAAAATTTATAAAAATATGATACCTGTACATATACAAGTTGTTGGATTATAAAAACTAGAAATCGACAACTTTTTTTAAGTCCGGAACTAAGTTTCAAAACATTTCATAAGGCATTTTAATGCGATTAGTATACAAAATATTTTTACCGAGTATGAACATTTTAAACCAGGTGCTAAAAGAAATATGACAAAAACAAAAAGGAACCAAATCTTATAAAACATCCTGTCTCTAACTAACGAGTGACGATTATAGGTCGTTTATTTTGTCGAGCCCCCAAGGTGTCCACTATCTCCTGGCGACGTATGTACATTTATATCCTAGTCACTCTGTATAATAATCGGGGGGTTTTGTTCCTTATCAACGCTCGGGAAGAACAATGAACATTAAGAACATCTAACTAACCTAGCCTAAGCCATAAATCGCGAATCAAATATTAATAGGGTGTTTAGACTGTAAGTCAGCTCGATTTCGACTTGACTATCAATACTTTTATTTTAATTAAAAGAAGTTATTTTTTAGCAAAAAAAACGCTCTAAATTCGTTAAAACAAAATTTTCATATGTCCCGACGCCAATGTAAAATCTTTGCAAAGGAAAACAATCTACCTATTATCTTGAGAAAATGTCTAGGTCACTCCGTCTGGTCGGAAACAAAATCTGTATGGCGCCACGTGCTATGACGTCAGCATGTTTCAGATTATGAATGAGAAGGGAGAAATGCTTGTATCATTTCATTTCATAATATCATGTTTTCTTAAGCTTATAAAAGGTTTTTGTATCGACAAGGCACAGGGGAGATTTATCTGAATAAAAAGTGAAATAATTACGAGAATCATAATTTACCTAAATAAAATAACTTGATCCAATCTGAAATTTCTAAAACGTTCATCTGAACGATGACCCACTCATCATACACTAGCTCAATTTGTAAAACGTTTGCATTAAACATAGGAAAGGTTATTTTAATTTAATATTATTTAAATTTATTTTTCCAATGCTTGAAAAGTACTAATTCAAAAAGTGCACTTTTTTAAAAGTTTATACACAATATATTCGTTTAATTTACTCGTACAGTATGAATGGAAACATAGACAGGACCGGGTTTTAGAAAATGCTCAAGAAATTGTAAAAGGTTACCTACAATTTATTTTCACGTGTAAACAGCTAAAATTTTTCCCCCAAGTCCTAAGTTGGGAGATTTTTATGGTGAGTGCCAACCTATCAGATTTTCAGGTTAGAAAATCGATTTTCTAAAATTAGTTTAAAAATGATTCGCCGTCATATTTCTAGTTTGATAACTAGGAGAACAAGCCAATTAAACTTACCTTATCATATTGAAAATAAAAACAAACAAAACAGCAATTTTCGATTTAATCGCGTACCTAACTTCAAGTCAAATATAAATTGGTAAAATTTTAAAATTTGGCAAAAGCTTGGGTACGTGTAAAACAATATTTTCAAGCACAATTTCTTGATTAAGAGTTTAAAAAAAGTTTAGTCGGTGTTTACAGCACAAACACAATTCACTTAACTATACAATATAAAAGTACACAGAGAAATCCAAAATATTAAAAACACCCACAATCAATAATAACTAAGGGAAAGAAAGAAAGAAAGAAAGAAAAAAACCTAAAGTCTTCCTCCACAAAATTTAATAAAATAAAAATTCTCTAGGGGTCTCTACATGTTTCGAACGTAGAAACGTTCATCATCAGGAGACAGAACATTTATTTGGTGCTGATGGTTTTAGCAGAAGAGAAAATGGTGTAGAACCTTAATGGAGCTTTTATGGAATTAATAAATTGATGTGTAGAAGAGACATAATATGAAGAAAATTGATAAAGGTTAAACCATACTGAGTATGTTAAAAAAGTTATTAAAAGGGGTCTAAACCAACCAAATAGACTGGGGAAGAAGAAAAAACCTTCCTAAAAAGAAGGGGTCGAAGATTATTTAAACTACTTTTCAAGTGTGTCAGTAAGACATTATAAGGATAAAATCGTCATATTATGAAGATATCACAATAAAATTACATTGCAAAAATTGTTTTGTGGGGTACTGAGGATTAACACGTTTTGCAATGTAATTTTATTGTGATATCTTCATAATATGACAATTTTATCCTTATAATGTCTTACTGACATACACTTGAAAAGTTTTATAAAAAATTTTAAATACTCTTCGACGCCTTCTTTTTAGGAGGGTTTTTCTTCTTCCCCAGTTTATTTGGTTGGTTTAGACCCCCTTTAGTAACTTTTTTAACATACTCAGTATGGTTTAACCTTTATCAATTTTCTTCATATAGAAGAGACATACTCTTCTACACATCAATTTTTTAATTCCATAAAAGCTCCAAAAGGTCCATTTTCTCTTCTGCTAAAACCATTAGCACTAAAAAAAATTTCTGTCTCCTAATAATGAACGTTTCTACGTTCGAAACATGTAGAGACCCCTGGAGAAATTTTTATTCTATTAAATTTTGTGGAGGAAGACTTTAGGTTTTTTCTTTCTTTCCCATACTTTTAACTCCACTTTAAGCATGGACTATTTCTTCAAATAATAACTAAGTTTCTTCTAGTTGCTTTTAAACAGCCAAGCCAACGGCTAAGTTGAGCGTTCCTTTTAAAAATGTAACTCGGCTCAGCAAAACTTTTTTTCTTCTCCCATGCCGCGGTTCAGTTTGCCCATCTATATTTCTCATACCTACGATTATACGGTTTGTTCGCGAAGCGTTCCTTTAACAGCTTACCAAAGCCACGACTTTTACTTTACACAGCTATGCTAAGATGAAAAGGAAAGTACCTTATAGCAAAGAATACAAGAAATGCACAGATAAAACGTCAACAGAAATGGCGCCGAGCCGATTTCGCAGTATATTTATACAGGGTATTTGGGGAGGAAAGGGCAATATTTTGGGAATGTGTTTAGAGGGTGAAAATAAGAGAAATAAACCCATATGTTTTAGTTCGATTCTCAACCATTTCTGAAATAATAGGTTCTAAGTTTTTGTAAGTTAATTTTTATTTTAAACGAATAATTGCAGGTACTGCTGTACAAACTAACAATGAATATTTTCAAAAACCCCTCTACTAATTTTAATACATTTTTTGGCACGTTTTTTAATCGCTCGGGTAGTACGTTGGATTGAGTGGGGATTGTTTTTTATAAAAGCTGCAGCATTGAAAATTCGCTCGCGGAGTGCTTCTCTCGTTTCCACTCGTGTTTCATATACTAGCGATTTCATCCATCCCGAAAGGCAATAATCAAGCTGGTTTAAGTCTGGTGACCTCGGTGGCCAAACTTGCGGACCACCTCAGCTAATCCAGCGATTCTTCTTCTTATGACGCCCTCTCCTTTCGAAGGTTGGCGATCCACACAGCTAACATTGTTCTGGACACAGCAGCTCGAAAGATTTCAATGGAAGTGCACCCAAACCATCTTCTGAGGGGATCCAGCGATTAGGAAAACGATAATTCAAGAAATTTCGCACACAGAGACTAAAATGATGTGGTGCTTCATCATGTTGGAAGTACATTCGTTGTCGAACATTTAACGGAACATCATCCAAAATGTGTATCAAATGGTCTTCCAAAAACCGTAAATATCCTTCTCCAGTAAGACGCCCATCCATTTCAAGTGGACCAAACAACTGGTCGTTGAGTATTCCACACCAGACATGAATACTGAATCGATGTTGAAAGTTTCATTCAAATGTAGCATGAGAGTTTCATCTGTCCACCGATGTTCATTGTGGCAATTATTAATTCCATCACGAGTGAACTGAGTTTCATCGCTAAATAAAATGTATTTGTGCAGACTTCGATTTTGATGGATCCATTTACAAAATTGTACCCTTGAAGCAGGATCACCATCTAGAAGATGTTGAACGGGTTGAAGGTTTTAAACCGTTTTTTCTAAGTGACTCCCATACGGCTAGATGTGATGGTATATGACGTTCATTTGCAACCCGTCTCGTACTTATACCTGAGTTCTAATGCTAATGTTCTTAATGGCTATAAGAGTGACCGCCCATTAGAATATTTCCGTAGGTAATGCGATTTAAATCCTGTCAATTTGGATAATGTCAGTTTCGTAGACGCATTCTTCAAATAAAATAACAGCGACCATATTCATTTTAAATGGAACATCTTGTATAATATTTTTTCGTGTGTTTTTTCTTTTTCAATAAGTTTTTTTAAATATTTTTGTATCCTTTATTTTTCTCAGTGTGGTATGCTTTAAAAATATCTAAGAACGACACATAGCCACACACTACCTTATCTCTGCTACTTGCGGTTTTTATTTATTTTGAGAAGTAAGTGGCTTCCTTTATTTAGTCAGGTAATTAGTCTTGCTTGAGTCTTCGGGGGAATCTGAATCTACACTATGCCAGTCCATTGAGCCCACAATATCAAAGTTTTAGGTCATAAATTAGATAAAATCATATTTATTGCATGTGTTGATTACTCAACGATTATTAAAAAATCTCTATAGCTTTATGCCTCAGTGGCTCTCCGTGACTGCGAGAACGAAGATGGCGTCCAAAAATATCCCAAATTTTGAATTGTTAATATAATTAAAATGCGATTTTTCACGTTACTTTTGCTTTAATTCATTCTTGAAGAAAATGATAGAATCCATAATTATTGTGTCATTTGTATGCAATTTATATAAAAAAAATCCTTTCTTTTACCGAACGTTTAAAAATATGAAATTTGATTATATTTAGTATTAAAGTGCTCTTAAAATTAAGTGTTTTCTTGATATATCAGGCATTTACGCCATCGTTAGTCTCAAAACCCATGCAATCTGTGTAAAGTGGTTAGTCTCTAATTAACAGCCATCATATTATTAACGTAAAGTGTTTACTAATCATCAGGTGGGTGACAAATTTGTGAAAATCATATGATCACTTAGATTCAACTAAATTTGTTCTTTAATTGGATCTAATTGAAGGTTTGTAAAAATATTTTTATTGTTTTAAGAAACGCGTCGTTTTTCCATTTGAACAAAAAATACATTGTTTGATTATCGTGACTTAGTTATTTAATCTTGTTGATGACCATCATTTTCCGTGGAATTTTTGCACGTGAGACATTTTTCAGACTAATTGAAGACCCTGCTGCAAGAACGCGGTAAGTCCACTTTTCATGTTTTCGAGATAATCGAAAAAAACTTTCTAGCGTTTTTAAAACTCGTTTCAGAAAGTTTATTTACCATACATTATATTGTATGGCGTAACTTACCTCGTTCTTGCACCAATCTGCTTTGGGAGAGGTAAGTCCAACATCGGTTTAAGCAACCAGGGATACACTGTAGATACATCGTTTTTGCACCAATCGATCGGGCTTGGGTATATAATGGTGTAAAAATGTAATTTTCGCAAAAAAGTGGACTTACCTCGTTCTTGCAGCAATGTCTTCAATTGCTAATGATGGTTCTCAACCTAAGAAGGTTTATGGACCTTAAAAAAATTCGATAATAAGAACTTATAGAATTTCTACCTTTATGCCTTTATCTTAAAGTTTCGACTTTGATATTAAAATATTATTACTAAGGTGCTGATATCCGTTGTTGTGATGTATCTTTAAACCAAAGTCGGCATGAGGACTCAATGGAAAATAGTATTCATTATTATTATTATTATTATTATTATTAGAGACTAAAATTTTACAGGCAATTAGTATTTACCGCAAAGGGCATACATACATTGACGGCGGCCCTTTTCTTCCCTGGGGCGGAGCTGCCCCTAATCTTAATGAAATATTATTAAAAAGCGAAATCTTAAAAACGGTAAAGCCCAGGAAGCTAAAATTTTACAATAATAATCAACTAATCAGGCAACTGTGACTGTGATATTGACCAACATAATTACTTACAATTAAAGTGGCTCGGTTAGCTTTTGAATAATTTTTGTAGAAGTTTGGACAAGTTTGTACGCACTTATACAAGGTTGTTCAGTTTATACAAATGTGTACAAGTTTGAATAAGTCCGTACAAGTTTGTACAAGTGTGTACAAGCGTGTACAAGTTTGTACAATGTATTGTGTTGTCGCATTTTAACTATTGCGATGTATTGTGTGGTTCCCGTCTCTTGCACTCTGAAGCTAAGAGAATGCAACTAGGTATATGTGAAAGCTAAATTACTTGAAATTGAATGGTTAAGAACGAATGAGAGACGCATGCTATATAGTTTGTATTAGGTATTCCATAAAATAATTTGTCAGAAATGTTCTGATTATTTACATCATAAAATTAAATGAAATGTCCACAATTTGGAACTAAGATATAATAGGATTATGATAACTACTGTGCGAGCAAAAATTATTTGCATCAAGAAGGGCTTGGATTAAAAAACGTAGGGCTTGGTTTAGATCACAATGATATGGGGACGATATATCTAACCAAATCTAGGTTAAAATTTTAACAAATTCATATTATGACATGATATGCCAAACTAATGAGTTACAAAATAAGTAGACAAAAACAAATTTATTTTTGTTGTTTAGAAAATTAACGAAGTAAGAATATACAGAAAGAAAAAGAAAAATAATTACATAAATTCCTGAAATTGGCCACCGCCATGCTCCAAGCATAAATTCACACGTCTCTTCATATTTTCGAAATTGTTGACCAGCATCTCTGGGGAAATGTTACCACATTCTTGGATAATCCTTTCTTGTAATTGTTCTAAATTTGCAACCGGTGTTTTAAAAATAGTGTTCTTTAAAGAAGGAAAAACGAAGTAATCCCTAACCGTTAAACAAGGTGATCTAGGTGGGAATTCAAAGTCTGATCGAAAACTGATCAATCTATCGTCGAAAAAATTGCATAAGTAGTTAATAGTTTCGGCGGCTGCATGGGCGGTTGCACCGTCCTGTTGAAAATATCCAAAACGTAGTTCATCGTCATGTAATTGCTCCACAAAATGGATTCAAAATATTGTCTCTATACCGCTGTGCTGTAACTGTGTCATGGAAAAAAATAGGACCAACAATTCTTCTTCGGGAAACAGCAATAAAAGCAACGTTAGGAAAATGTTCGTGAAAATCGTCCATGCACAAACCCGGATTGTATTGCCAATCACCATTTACTCTAACCCCGTTAGATGTCCTTAGATGCAAGGCCCTCTTTGATGCAAATAATTTTTGCACGGTATGATATCTTTAATTGTAGATTTAGCGCTGTCAAAAGACACTTTTATCACTTATACGAATATGTTGTTGGATGTAGATACTTACTTTTTAAAACATAATGGTATCATATTCTTACTTTGTGTACTAGGCATTATTTGGCTTTATTATGACTAATTAATTATTAAATTATGATTGAAAGTTAATTCATATCATGTAATTAGATTCCATTTTATACCTATTTCGTAACTGGGAAACAGTGTATGAAATAAATAAATAAATTCCTCTTTTTATTGGCAAATTTCCTGTGCAATAATTGTGCCAAGAAATGTCAAATCGGATAATCGGTTTTTACGATTTTAAATTTGAAACTACCGAAAATGATTGAGACTAAACAACGAAATAATAACAATCGTGCAGATATCATAGGTCGTAAATAAACATCTGTTATTTTTTTTATTTTACCCAATTGTGATAACCCAATTTAACATTTTTACATGAGCAATTTAATTTCCTTTGTAATAGTTTGTCACTCGTTAGGTGGTGCCATTTGACAGTTCGAGTTCATAGTATGTGTAACTACTACTACTTCCCCTGGATATTAAAATTGACGTGTTTGTCTTAGTTCCCTACAAATCAATAGACATTTAGGTTGACGAAATGAAAAAAAAAAATTTAATACTGCAATTTATTTGTGTTTATTTGCCATAGCGCAGCGGCGCTGATTACAGCGGTTTCATCATAGATATTTACCTTTAGATAAGCAAACAACACCATCGAAAATGCCAATTTATGGACTCGCGTATGTTAACGAAGCTACACACGATTATAGATGCGCGCTGCAACATTATCATTTGACGAATGAAAAAATAGACAGGTCCGGGCTTAAAAATTTAAGTTCTTGCTCAAGAAATGGTAAAAGTTTACCTTCAATTTGTTTTTACGTGTACCTAAACAGCTAAAATTTGCCCCAAATTCTTCCCAAAAAATTGGAATTTCTTCTCAATTTTTGATTAAGGTGGGAAATAAGGTAGTTATTTCTAGCATTTTTAGTAGTTGCAAACCTATCACATTTTGAGGATAGAAAATTATTTTTAAGGGTCTGTTTCTAAAATTTGGTTAAAAATGATTCGTCGTCGTATTTTTAGTTTAAAAAAAAAGAGAACAAGTCAATTAAACTATAAAACTTATAAAATCGAATATACAGTGTCCGCAAGAAAGTCCGCATCAAATGGGATTTTTTTTTATTATTAGATTTAGATAAAAATTGAAAAAGCAGTTAGTTTTTGCTTACCTAAAAACCAAAAATGACGTATACTGAAGCAGCTGCACGACTTGCGTTACTTGTCAAATTTTACATTTTTGATAAAATAGGTTCAAAAATGCCATTATTTATCAAAATATCGAAAAACTTTATTTGAGAAAGTTGTTTATTTATGCATTTTTAGCTTCTGTACGAAATTTTGACTGTCTACTAGAATTTTTATTTTTTGTCAGATTCTTGAAAATCTTGATCATCCCTCATAGCTTAACTTTTATACATCGATGTAAAAACAATTTGCCTTTACTTCATTTGTAATCTTAATGCAATTTTGTGTAAAATTTTTGTTTCCAATTATTTATTTTGCTTCAAAAACTGAAATTGTTAATGCTCAATATGTAATGTTTGAGGCAAAGTTTATTTAATTACATCAGTTTTGCCAAAACCGACGTTTCCATTTTTCTTAAGTTAGTAAACAGCTGTACAAAGAGAAACCATTAGGAAGCTTTCGTTGAAATTTTACTTAATTAATATTGGATCAAAAAGAATAAATATTAATCGCTCGAAACATATTATTCAACAAAAATATAGTTTAATATAATCAATTTAATTTAATATTAATTAAGTAAAATTTCAACGAAAGCTTCCTAATATTTTATTTTTGTACATCTGTTTACTAACTTAAGAAAAATGAGAAACGTTGGTTTTGGCAAAACTGATGTAATTAGATAAACTTTGCATCAAACATTACATACTGATCAATAACAATTTCAGTTTTTGACGCAAAATAAATAATTGGAAACAAAAATTTTACACAAAATTGCATTAAGATTACAAATGAAGTAAAGTCAAATGGTTTTACATCGATGTATAAAAGTTAATCTACGAGGGTTGATCAAAATTTTCAAGAATTTGGCAAAAAATAAAAATTGTATTAGACTGTCAAAATTTCGTACAGAAGCTAAAAATGCCTAAATAAACAACTTTCTCGAATACATTTTTTCGATATTTTGATAAATAATGGCATTTTTGAACCTATTTTATTAAAAATGTCAAATTTGACAGGTAACGCAGGTCGTGCAGCTGCTTCAGTATACGTCACTTTCGGTAGTTAGGTAAGCAAAAACTAACTGCTTTTTCAATTTTTACCTATACCTAATAATAAAAAAAAATCTCATTTGATGCGAACTTTCTTGCGGACAAAAAGCAAACAAAACCAGCAAAATAACCAATTTACGGTGTTATCGCGTGCCTAACCTCAAGTCAAATATTAGTTGGTATATAACTTCTATTGATTTTTACAATTTGGCAAAAACTTGGGTACGTGTAAAACATTTTCAAGCACAATTTCTTGTTTAAGAATTTGAAAGAGTTTTTGGCCAAGAACGTGACCCGTGGAATACTTTCACCCTTGGATTAATATACACACACATACCTAGGTATTTACTTTTTTCTTTTATAGGTATAATATAAGTATAGAGAAAAGTGTCTTTTAAATTTTTTGAAGCAATACATTGCCCGAAAAATAGGCGTACGTAGATTGTAGGGCTGCAAATAAAATATATCAAAACATGCACCGGGATAATCTGTCTTGGTGTGTGTTTCTCTTTATTTTCATACGTTGTTTGTATATAGCCTATGCCTAGTTAAATGTGTTTAAGTTGATCATAATAAAATAAAGTTATATATCAAGATACATCACTACTCACTACTCCATACTTACTGAAAATACGAAATACCAGGTATTTTACCCCTCTTTGGGCACAACAAAATAATACAACGGCTGTTTCTAGTGATTGCTTATATTCCAATTCGAGTATCCGAGACACACAAACACAATTCATTAAACGACACAAAAACTAGAAATCCGTAAATATTAAATACCCACAATAAACAACAAGGAATCCACAGAGAAAACTTAAAACACAACAACAAAAATGACGCCGAGCCGGTTCTGGGGTTCTGGAGTATATTTTGAGCATGTCGATAAAGAAGGACAGGCCGATAACAAGAGGTTTGTGCGCATGCCCAATTCTGCTGGGAGGGAAGGCATCGGACCGGTAAGCCGTGCGCTCAGGCGCACTTTTTCACCCATAAAACGTGACTTTTGTTTGCGCAGTAGATAAGCTATACGTATCTAAAGGTAAATGTCTATGGGCGGTATACAGCGGTTTCATGCGGCATTATCTGATGAGCTATATAGACCACCGTTCTCCTAACAATACTTAATTTTAATAATGTCAATTTTTAAAACATCATTATAACTTAATTTTTATCGACATGTGCAAATAGACATTAGACTAGAGAGTAATGTTAACATTGTTCCAAAACTTATCTGACCCAAAGAATTAATTCAACAAATATTACCTAGGTAGGTTAAATTTGTTTTACTGGTATGTTTAAAAATTTGCATTATTTTAATTTAGTAGTGGTGTGTGCGATCAACGTTCATGTTTCTGGGTAAGTTTTAAAAATATTTCTAAGATTAAACTACAAAATATTGCAAAATCATTATATTTATCAAATTTCTTACTTATCTGTTAAAAATTTTTGTGATTTATTGAAACCGTCATTTTTTCAGAATTGCGTGTTAACTAAGGTGTGTTTCTTGAGTGGGGAACTGTAAATAGGTATATTCGATCTAATTTCTGTTTATGTAAATTTCTAAGTGGTAGGTAATGACATTTATGTAAAATGAAATAAAAATGCCGCAGACCAAAATTGGCAAAAACACATCAGGTATATAAAATGAATGCAATTGAAAAATACTAGCAATAAAATTATGATACCAATTATTACGAAATACATGGGTAAAGGTTACTTATTACGACTCAGTCCTTTTGAAGCAGATATAGAATTTTTGTTGGCCTTTTGTTATCATCAGATCATCAGATTTATGCCTGTTTTGCTGAATGTTTTCAAAAACTGCTTATAGAGTAATTTTAGTTGTACATGAGCTATCCTAGAATCACTTAAATACTGCCTAGATTTGAATGGAAACAATAAGTTTGTTATTTTTTCTGACAGTAAGACCTCGCTGACAAAAATTCAAAATTGTTTGAATATTGCACCTACTAGTTATTATCTCATTAGCTATATAGCAAATTTATATGTATCCTTAAAACAACTAAACAAGGATATATTTTTTGTCTGGGTAAAAGCACATATAGGCATACTCGAAAATGAATTAGCTGATAAGGCAGCTAAAAAAGCCACAGTCTGTGGCTCTGCAACAAGCTTTAAAATACCTCACACGAATTTAATTAGCCAAGCGAAATTAAGAGTGACACAAAGTTGGCAGGAGCAATATTCAAATTCAGTTAAGGGGCTTGCATATAAAAATTACTTTCCTGATTTATGTAAAGGAACATGGTTCTATAGGGAATCAAATAAAAAATTTGTTGGAACAATATCACATATAAGAAGTTTTCATGCCTTATATCCTAATAAGCACGTGAAACGAACTGGTTTAACCAATAATCACAATTGTGAATGTGGTGAAACGGGAGATTTGGAACATTTGATTCTTAAGTGCACAAGATTTATAAATGAAAGAAATAAGTTTTTCAGAAGTATATCACTTTTGGTGGATCTTCCAGTAAATCTTAACTGTATGCTGGCGCTAAACAATATTAAAGTATATAGAATATTATATCAATTTATAATTATTGAAATGTAAATAAATCTATGATTGAATCACTGCTTTATTTATTAATTGTCTATAATAAACAGATTGAAAAAAAGAAAAAAAAAAAAGAAAAAACTACAATATAAAAAAAAAAGTTAAAAATACAATAAAAACAAAAAAAAAGTTATGTAGAAAAAGAAAAACCAAAAAAAATCTAATTACTTTCGAAAGGAAAAAAATTAATAAAAATTCAATTATTAGCATTAAGCAGATATGTATACCTAAATTGAATTAGCAATAAGGTTATTTTTTATAAAAGATCAAATTTCGAAAAATTGGAAAACAAAGAGGGAAGCTGGCCATTTGGTTTTAACCAGCGCCATAAAACACACATACAATATACTTATGTTCACACAATGGATAATTTGGGAAATTTTATAAGAAAGCCAAAATGATGTTACAATGAGGCCTAAATATACATTTCGAGGGCTAAACTACTGTACCTCGTATGTCGCATTTTTTCGGATTATGGTATTTTGGTATTATCCTATTATTATTATTATTATTATTATTATTATTATAGTATACGTGGGGCTACCTGTTGGCATACTCAATAAGTTATAATTAGATCTCTGTAAATTTTAAATTCAGATAATATATTTCCGACAGGGGACAGGAACTCATAAGTGCTAAATCGCGGGACCTCGTATTTGCTGATTTGAATTATTAAAGTGCGATAGCTCGTATCTGCTAAAAGCAGCCATTGTCGTTTACAGGCGATTCTTGCCTAATTTTGTATAGATTTCAATTTTCAAAGAAAAATATTAAATTAAATAAAAATATAAAGTTCAAGTTTTACATTGAAATATCTACTTAAGTGGATTTTTAGAAACACGTTGATTGCAATTTATTATTACTATAAATATAACATAACATTTTTACCAAAATTTAAAAAAATGTTTTGTTGAAATTAATTTCTAAAAATTATTTATTTGGATTTTTTTTAATTATTTTTTTTTCTTAAAAATGGCATTCTTATTTATTTATTTCAGTTATCTGGATCTAATATAATATAAATAAAATATATTTTGTACACAAATAGTTAACCCAAATCTAGTCTTAAAAAATATTCACATGTAAATTCATATGCGCATGAGAAAAAATTGCTTATTTTGTATCTAATAATTTGGTGAAAACAAGATAGTAAATATTTCTAATATTTTTCGTTTTCTATGCTCTGCGAGACGGCGTTAGTGAAACGTTAGTGAAATAATGCAAAATACGCCAACAAATTGTATAAGACGCATGTCCCAAGAAGTGGGAAGATCTTATGGAACATGCAGGACTATTCTTAAGAAGCAGCTAAATTTATTTCCTTATAAAGTGCAAGTATTCCAAGAAATACAAGCCCCATTTTTTTGTAGACTCCACATTGCACCCTCAAAAAATTGGTGTCTGGTTAGCTGTTTCCCGAAGAAGTTATTGTTGGTTCTATTTTTTTCCATAACACAGTTACAGCACAGCGGTATAGAGACAATATTTTGAATCCATTTGTGGAGCAATTACTTTACGACGAACTACGTTTTGGATATTTTCAACAGGACGGTGGTGCAACCGCCCATACAGCCGCCGAAACTATTAACTACTTACGCAATTTTTTCGACGACAGATTGATCAGTTTTCGATCAGACATTAAATTCCCACGTAGATCACCTTATTTAACGGTTATGAATTAATTCGTTTTTCCTCATTTAAAGAACACTATTATTAAAACACCAGTTGCAAATTTAGAACAATTACAAGAAAGGATTATCCAGGAATGTGGTAACATTTCACCAGAGATGTTGGTCAACACACGAAAATATGAAGAGAGGTGTGAATTTATGCTTGGAGCATGGCGGTGGCCATTTTTAGCAATTTATCTTTTTCTTTCTATATATTCTTACTTTGTTAATTTTATAAACAACAAAAATAAATTTGTATTTGTCTACTTATTTTATTACTCATTAGTTTGGCATATCATGTCATGATATGAATTTGACAAAATTTTAACCTAGATTTGGTTAGATATATCGTCCCCATATCATTGTGATCTAAACTAAGCCCTACGTTTTTTAATCCAAGCCCTCTTTGATGCAAATAATTTTTGCTCGCACGGTAGAAGGATGGAGATGTGAAAAATAATGAATTAGTTAAATTACGATTTGATTGGCTGGTGCTTTATGTTTGGCTAACATAGAAACTTATGTAACGCTAATGTTAGAGACAACTTATTTAAATAATTTTTTAAACACCATTATTATAGTATTGATGACGGTAAAACATACAAATGCATACCTACGTACAAGTCGGGCATAAACGACAACCCGTGCCAACATTTTGGAAAAATATTTTGAATGTATTGGAAGGAAATTAGTTATGATAAACTTCTACCTATAAATAATCATGTTTTCCTGGATTGGACAGCCGTATTTATTTTTATAAAATTTATGTAGGGTAAGTACGGGAGAGTTGCCGCACATTTCAAAAAAATTGTACAATTTTTCTTTAAAAACACATAATAATTCCAACTTTGGTCCTAATTTACCATTAACATTTTTCTTCATATTAATTATTCTTTTAAAATATGCAAGAATAAACATCTAAACTTTTATACAAACAAATTAAATAATATAAACAAAAAAATGTGCAAAGGGCATCTCTCCCGTACCCTTGGGTGAGACGCCTCATTTAAAAAGGAGACATGCCGCACAAAAGGGTAGATGCCGCACATCTTACAATCAAGTTTTTATATACTTTCTGCGCAGCACTTCTCTTGAACAGATGTTACAAATGTCCAAATGACGTCGTACATTTTTTTTTTGTTTTTTTGTCACACACTATCTGGTAATTTTGCCGAATCCCTCTTTGTCGAGGGTAGGATTCTTTAACGTGCCAACATCCATGACACGGGACCCACAGTTTAACGTCTCTTCCGAAAGACGGTGCACCTCTTAAAACCAAATTCCAACTTTTAACATCGAGGTTGCCGGCCCCGGGGATCGAACCCGGGACCTTCGATCCGTAAGGCCGCTGCACTGACCACTAAACCACAACGCCGATCGTCGTACATTGTACATGTTACATGTAGCCATTGCTGGCATTTTATAAACTGTAGCCAATCAACTTTTTGGTCGTCTTCGAATATTGCTCATAACTCTGGACACAAACGCATCATTATCAACGCTTTTTTAATAAAGGTTCTTTGTCACTGTCATTCCAGATGTATTTTTGTGATATCGTTGACATTTTCGTTGTAGCCGCGTTTTTGTCTAATTTTCGATGCTTAATTTCTACCTTACATTTTTGGTTTTTATTTTTATAGTTTATTTTTTGTATGCTTCTTTGTTTTTCTATACGTTTTTCTTTCTTCTCTTCAATGTTTTGTGGAGAATTCAGAACTGTCGCACCATGTTTTAGCCTTTTGCTAAAGGAAGCTGGTATGACAGGAATTGGTAAAACTTCTTGCAAAAAAAACTTGCCTTCGGGTCCAAGACTTCCTTTAGTCATATTCCCTGATTCTATTCTACGGCTTAATGTCCAAGGTGGAATGTTATATTGTCTATGCGCCTGTCTTTTGCAGATCACTTCATCCCTGACTTTTTGAACAGCTTCACAGAGCTCTTCTTCTGTCCAAGAGGACATTTTAAAAGCAGTTGAGGATCTCTGATATTTATTATTTATCTGAAAAATAAAGTAATTCCTTATGCGGCATCTATACCGATTTCTAGAGCGGCGTCTATCCTTCTTGTGAGGAGAGACGCCGCATGTCATTATTCTCAGCACTGTAAACACTGCTCCCCTAATATTTGCACAATATCTTCAAAAAAGACCCCAAACAACATCTAAACCCGCTAACATGCAAAAGTTTTAATGACAATGGGCCACTAGTAATTCTATAATCTAAATTAGCCAATAAACTTTTTTAGCTAAATTAAATACTTACGCTTGCACAATGATAAATCACCAACCGTTTTTTAAATCACATGGTACAGAATAACACGTAATTAAACAGCACCCTTTATCAAATTTTTTTTTGTAGCGTCATCTGTTACAGGGTGGCCAAATTACACAAGGTGCGGCATCCCTCATCTCTCCCGCACTTACCCTATATACATGCAAAAACTAAATTACCATAATTATTTCGGTAACTTAACTTTTCACAAACCATTGCATTGTTTTTCAAAGCCGCCTTTATATTTCTTTAGAAAAGAGAGGGCGGCAATAATGCATAACGCTTTTAAATTTGCAATTGGGATTTAAGGCAAATTTTTCAGTATCAATTTTAAAATAGCATAGGAGTGTATGGTATCAAATTGTTGAAAAAAAAAGGCTCATTTTAAATATCCCAGTGAACTACCATCGTACCATTTGGAAAAATGGAGTAAACGTCAAGAAAAAAAAATTTCATTTTTTAAACGCTTGTAAACTTAGAAAGTCAATTATTATGACATAATTTTAATTTTTATATACTACTTGACTATAAATTAACAGATTTAATTAATTTGTAGCACTCTAGATTGGAAATAAATAATAAACATAAAAATGTTATAACACATCAAAAAATAACAAGTGAGGTGTCATTTCACTCATAATGTTATGCTGAATCCCAATAAGTAAAAATATACAAAAGGTCCCATTTAAAATAACGAAGTCAAGGTCACTTTCGGTGAAACCGGAAGTGCTAACAAATGGAAATTTATGACAATAAATGCAGACTCATCTCTTATGCATAATCTCAAAATTTCATTTTAAAAGCTATAATAAATATAAAAAAGTTATAGGGGTGAACGTCTTTTGAGAAACACCCGGTATGCTATATTTTTCCTTTCTTCATTTTCAATAACTTTTTTTTTAAATGTTTTCATACTGTATCCGAACCTGAGAAAAAAAATTGTTTTTCACAAATTCTGACCTTTAACATGGTGTCGCCTAAAATTGAATATCGTTTCAAAGATAAAAGTGTGTGAAACTCAAAATTCCGATTATGGAATTAGATATTATTTTTCCCGAGTATGAACCGTGGGACACCCTGTAAGTATTTTTCCCGTTCTGTATTTAATTTACAATAACAAAAATACTTCAACGTGGTTGTATTAATCTAATCAGCGCGAGTTCAATAAACAAAAATCTCTGGATATCTGCCAAAGCGACGTCGCCATTTCAGGCGTCCTTTTCAAAACATCCTGACGTCATCTTACACCTACGCCCGTAATAGTAAAAGTTGGCAATATGTCGAGCATATATGTTATAAAATCAAGAGTATTGCCAGTTACTAATTGTAGGAAAGTCATTAAAGAAATTTAAGTTTTTGGAATTATACGTTCACCTACAATAAAACAATGTGTCCCCAATTTGATGCTCACTATTAGCATCTCGGTTGTTATTGGCGTAATTTGCAATCAGATTACTAGAACACTTTTTGCCATGTTCTCTGTACTTAAAGAAAACTTTTGATTTTTTAAACTGTGGTATTTTATCGTAAACTTAATAAAAGAAATTTTATATTGATATAAAAAATTAAGTAAGAAATATCCCAATCTAATTCTTTTTAAAATCACATACTTATTGCTTGATTTAATGGAATGCCCTTTAAAGATGGTATAAGAAATGTTTTTAAATTTATTTATTAAAATGATGCCTGTATAGCAGCAGACTTTTGTGAAGTTTATGCAGCTTTAATCTTATTTTCCCTCCTAACGCTCACGGAATTCTGTTTTTCGGTTTCCGTATTCGGAAACTGAACCACTGCCACAACCACCTTAAAAAGAAGCCATGAAGTGACATTGGGCAACGCCGCATCAGCTGGGAGTTGCGGATCCACAAGCTATTATTTTGACGCGCGGCAACGGGCGAGTTTTTTTATTCATTCTGATATTTTTTGTGGTTTTTTGGCTCTGTTGCCACTATATTGATATTGAAAAATGTACAAAAATGTTATAAATAGTTTTGGATAACAATAACAACTCACCTAATTATTAAATAATAGTAATATTGCGTTGAGAAGCTCTTATTATTTCACTACGAGTAAATTATTATGTTCTGCGTTTAAATTACAGAATTATTGACTATCATCTTCTGAAGTCTCAAGCTTTGGTAAGCTTAAGGCTTTGTTTAAGAAATCTACGCTTGTCTTAAGAAAATCACCTACAATCTGGGAAACTTCGTTACTTTCACAATGTATGAATTGGTACCAAGACAATAAGTTTTTAGTGCATTGAATAAAAAATAATTATAATTTTATGTGGAATTTAAAAATGTAAAAATATACAGGGTGTTACATTTAAAAAAATAATAACGTCAACACTTGACAGTTGGTGACCTTACTGACATATGGTATAATAGTCAAATAGTAAAATTTTAGTCCTATAGATTGCCCAAAACTCCGATATCACTTTTCGTTCTCCTGTAATTAAGCCGTTCCGGAACATTTGCCCAACCCTGTATATTAGGCCTCAATTTTATTCGTAAAATAATTATTTCGCCGTTGCTTCGTAATCTTGATTATAACTTTGGTTTCAGTTAAGGTGTGAGCTTAGAATAATTAGATTTGTGATTTGTTTCGTAATTCTAATTCTATCAAAAATATTTTTTTCGATGAATCGCAATCATCCTTGTTTTTCCGCGATACATTTTCTGTGGACATCGATAAACGGATATAAATGAAATAACGTCATCATGGCCTCAATGAGTGTCGTGGCGGTCACATCTTTGGGGGCGGATCTCTTACTGCTGCGTTGCGAAAAATTTATCACGAAATAAAACCACATACAATCTGTACTAAATTTAATTTTCCGTTTTGGAATTTTTTGCCATAACCAAATAATAATGTAAAAATGGTTATTTTTATATTAAGTGCGCAAAATAGGTGTTTTTTATTGGTACACGAGATTGTTAATTTATTACCGAAACCGTTAGGTCGAGGATAAAATTTCAATCAAATATGCCATAAAACACTTTTGCGCGCAAAATAGAAACTACATTTTTTTGTACAACTGTTTGTTATTAACTATTTTATATGGATATAAGGCTTTTTTCATTAACTAATTATCTTGTTATGAACAACAATTTAAAATAAAAATTCATAGCTTTTAAGGTATTTTTTCTTACACCTGTTCTGATTACCATGAAAACCTGCAATTGTTTAAAATTTATTGTATGTAAAATCTATTATTTTTCGTGTTTAGTGTAATAGTTATTATCCTAACAAGTGCGGAAAGAACCACTTTCCCGCACGTGACTGTCGTTACCCGAACGACGCGAAGCGAAGTTCGGGTAAGCAGTCGAGTGTGGGGAAGTGTCTTTCCGCATCAACTAGGATCAAAATTTTTTTCTACAAGCAACAAACTACCACAAAATATTTCTAAAAATTTAATTTTACTGAAAAACAAACACAGATTTAATTTCTACTTATTAATAATATTTATATTAAAAGTACAATTTGATGCACTATGCAAATTGATTGCGGATGCCAGACAGGTTGAAGCCATCGAAGCCAACTGATCCTGATGAGCGGATGGTTGCAAAGAAAGTGGTATCGAGCTGTTGTTTAAGCTGCTGGGAAACTGTGGAGTTTTTGAAGACGTGGACGCTTCTAAACTACAGCTCAAATTTGATGGAATATTGAGATTGAGAATTTTGTTAGACATGTATTTTTTGTGTGTGATGGATTCCTCCAGGTAGCCTTCGGCAACAGACGTGGATTTCCATCCTCCTAAACGTTTAATGTTTGTTAGTTCTTCGCCAGAATTAGCCAGTAGAGTGGCTGAGGAACATCTATAACTGTGGCCTGTATATAATTCTGGATTTTTGAGTCCTATATAAGCTGCAATGTTGGAGGGCATTTATCCTATGGTAATAATTCCAAAATATTAGGTAGTGCATTTTCCATGTTTGTAGTTTAAAAAGAATCGGCGGTGTGGAGTTTGCTGTGGACGTAAGCTTGTATATTTTCTGTATAGATTTAGAAAACTTTCATTATTGGCTTCTTTAGTTATTATAAAGGATCTAGCAGAATGGTTTTTGGAGTCCTTTATTGTGACAATTATAACGTATCCTTTGTCGTCTATGTCGTCAATGGTAAGTTTAGTTAGCTCCTCACGGCGGCAGGCACCAGCCAGTCCAAAAATGGTTACCACTTTAATTAGAAGGTAAATTTCATCGGGTGCTTCTTTCATAAATTTCGCAATCTCTTCATGTGTAAAAACTTTCGTTTTTTTTGCTCGAAAACCTACATTTTGTCTCTTGATGTAGGCAGTAACTTTATAGTATTTACTGATATCTAAATCTTTCTTAACCTTAAGTACACTTTTTAACATGGAATATCAGGACCATAAGGTATTTGGCTTCCAAAGTTTAGGCATTTCCAAGAAATATGCCAAAAGTACTTCTTCTCTTGGTGCTTTTACTTTTTTCGCTTCACACCAACTAACAAACTGTTTGTATTGTTTTTCATACCTGACTAATGACTTTTTGAATCCAAATTTGCCACACTTGCAGCTTCTAGAATATCTTCTGGCAGCTCATCGTCCGAGAAATTATCTATGGAAGACATTTGTATCAGAATCTGGACGAAATCAAAAATGCACGGGGTTTTTGAAATAAACCGTTTTAAATCAGCTTTTTTAAAAATTAGTGTTTCTGTAATATACCTCATTTACTTTCACTAAAAATGAGTCCAAAAATTCATATTTTATTCATTAAAGTTTTGTTTTATTTTAAAATTACAGAAAAAATATTTTTCCGGTACACCGTGCGGGAAAACTTTTCCCACACTGTGCGGGACAATGGGACTTTCAGAACCAAAACGAGTGCGGAAAAACGGCAAATCGCGCACGCTTGTAGAAAAAAAAATTTACAATATTTTGCTCAAGTTTTTCTAATATCATAATATCTGGTAGCGATAGTGAGGAACCTCAAGAAATAACGGATGCATCGAAGATCGTTGTATCAAATATTTTTACCGCTAAACCAAAAATGCATTATAAGAAAGTGTACACTAAGTTTCGTGAATGATGTAATGGTTTGCTGTGTGATTTGGAGGAAAAATCAAAAATATTAATTTGATTTAGGCACTTTGATTATAAAAAATTTTGGAAATTAATTCTCGAATTTATACGAAAACATCTTTTCTAGCCGTAAAAAAATAATATTTTTTCACAGTGAAGAAATAACATTTTTTACTGTAACAACAAGAGGCGTTTTGTGCATCCATATCAACAAAAAAAGTCAGTTTTTTTTACAGTTCTTCAAAAATTAAATAAATTATTTTTTTTGTTAACTTAGGTATTAACTAATTATATTTTTGATAACTTTTGTTATGACATAGCTAAACAATAAAAAAAGAAATTTTCCAGTTATAGGGTTTTTCCTAAAACATTAGTAGAATATACATTAAACTCTCATACTTAAACACTTAATTAAACCTGTATCCTGTATGGCTAGATATTTTCCACTATAGCATTGTTCAAAAATGATTCCAAATGCGATTGTTCCAATTCGGCTTTTAACAATTAATCTCGTTCGTGTTATAGGTGTACCTATATTTATAGTACTTTTTAGAAAATTTAACACCTATAATTTTTAGCTAATAAGAAGCTTCCATTTCAGCTCGTTACTACAGTAGCCACAAAACTTTCCGAAAGTTTATTCCTCCTAAGTACCCTGGGTGTGATTACAGTGAAAATTACATACATTTATTTTCAACCAATTAGAAGGCTCCCTTTTGTTTACGTTGCTTATAGCAACGGGAGATTATCGCGATAATTTTGTTAGTTCCTATTAACTTAATGAAATTAATACGTGGTAATTTTTCTGTCAAAAACGAAGTGCTTTATATCTAGTGGCATAAGTCACTCAGAATAAAATCAAAATACATTTGTTGCTAACTTATAATTTTTATTAATACTAACCAATTTGCTTTACATATCGAACACCGGGGCTAAAAGAGACACATCAAAAATTTAACTAAACCCATCGGAAATATGTTTTTTAAGTTTCATTTGAAACTATGTAGACATGTAATTTCAGATGTTATGGTTGAAAACGAATTAATGTTTTTATTCTTCCTGAAATTTTAGTAATAAACCTTAGTTACTAATAAGTAAAATCGACTTCTATTGTAAAAATATAGTGCGTCATATTTAACTAAACTCATCGGAAATATGTTTTTTTAAGTTTCATTTGAGACTATGTAGACATGTAATTTCAGATGTTATGGTTGAAAACGAATTAATGTTTTTAATGTTCCTGAAACTTTATTAATAAACCTTAGTTACTAACAAGTAAAATCAACTTCTATTGTAAAAATATAGTGCGTCATATTTATTTTAACTAAACTCATCGGAAATATGTTTTTTAAAGTTTTATTTGAATTTAAAACTATAAAGACATTGAATTTCAGATAACAAATTTGTTATTTAATGTTTCTCACATTTTAGTAATAAAAATGAGTTACTAACGGCTAATATGAACGTCATTTCTAAAACTCTAATTAGTTACAATTAACTAAAGCCGCCGGAAATATGTTTTTGTAGCATTTTAGCAAAAAAATTACAATAAGGAAAAACTCTGAAACTGACATTTTCTTACCGAATCTCCCACGCAGCAGAATTAATTCGCGATAATTTTGCTGCTAGGGAGATTATAAGTGATAGTTTTTCTGTCAAACGCACAGCCATCAATACGCGTATTCAATAATTACACTGGCCGACAAAAAAAAATTTTTTTGTTGTAACACAAAGCTAAATAGCATCTTGTCGTAGAATGGACCTATCCAAATACGAAAATAAGAAAAAAAGTTGTAACACGTAACGTTTTCTTGTTACATTTATAGAACCACATTTAATGTTACAATATAAATACCTTACATCTAGAAAAAACACAAACATTACAAATATTAACTGAACACACTAATTAAATTTTATTTTTTCCTTTTATGAGGGGTCATATCTTCTCTTTTCAAAAACCAACAGGAATCACCCATCATGGCTGGATCCCATCGTCCTTGATAGCGAATTTCCATTGTCCTGATATCCTGGTGGAACCTTTTACCCTGCTCGTCACTGACAGCTCCCAAATTTTCAGGAAAAAATGACAGATGGGAATGGAGGAAGTGAATTTTTAATGACATTCGGGCACCAAGCGATTTGTAGGAATCTAAAAGTTCATCAACTAACTGTTGATAGTTTGCATCCATATTGTTGCCCAAAAATCCCCTTACTATACTAACAAATGAGTTCCATGCTCTGAGTTCCTGCCTGGTAAGCTTCTCTGTAAAGTTGACATCGTCCAGCAATTTTCTGATTTGTGGCCCAATGAAAATACCTTTCTTTAATTTGGCATCACTTAACTGGGGAAAGACTTGTCTTAGGTATTTGAATCCATCACCGTCTTTATTCATAGCTTTCACAAAGTTTTTCATCAGCTAAAGTTTAATGTGAAGAGCAGGCAGAAGGACTTTTTTGGGGTCTACAAGAAGTGCAAACTTAACATTTTGAGATCCCGGCTGAAATTCACTTCTTTGTGGCCAATCTTTTATTACATAATGCTGATCTACTGCACGACTGTCCCACAAACAAAGAAAACAGCAATTTTTTGTAAATCCTCCCTGAATTCCTACAGTTCAGGTAATTTTTCTGTTATAAAATGCATCCATTTTTACCGCCCCTAATTAAATTGACTACCTGCTAATGTAAAATGGTCTTATTAAGCTATTGAAAAATGGTATGTATTGGAGCTTTCCCAATATTTTTTCTATTATTAGAAGGGTATTTTCATTATAAAAATAAAGAGCTGACCTGTGTTAGAAAAATCTTGTCGTGTTATTTTTGTCTTTATCTTAAGCTATGATATACATCCCCAGTACCAGTCACAGTATATCATAAAGTTTAAAAAATCAACCAGGAATTTTATTTTTTATAATAACTGTGTGTTTAACATTAATAATAATTATCACAATAATGAAAACAGTATTAATATGAATTCATTAATTATTTTAGTATGAGTCTTTGATCTTAATATAGCTCAATAAATACTTTCAATACCTGTTCATATTATGCTGTCTTTTTTCCCCCTTTTTTGATGTAAACTATATAGATATTTTGCAAAGAATTGATTAGATATTTATGGCATAAATAATGAAACATCTTCCTGGAATTTCAGTTGCATGAAATAATTAAAGACAAATTAACAGAATCTTAAGCAATCCATTATAATTTAAGTTTCACTACAAAATTTACCGAAAATATTAATTTGCAAATATTCTTATTGATGGGCCATTTTATTTATTTTATAATAATTATATGGAGTCTCTATATATACCCAAAAAATAATATGTTCTCAGAATTTTAGTAGTATGAAACAAACATTTGTTCGTAATCTGTATTACTACAGTGCACGGAAGGCTGTATTTTTATAATTTTTGTTTGTCAGGTGTCTATATTTTGCAAAGAATTCATTAGATATTTATCTGTTGACAGGCACACGGCCTACTTGGCAGTTTTAGTTTGATACAGGAATTTCTAACGGAAATGTCATGCTATAATTTTTCTCAAATCAATCAAATTTCCCACATTCTTGAATCGAGTACTAGGGGGATTAGTGAGATTACTAGTAATTCTTTACTTTACGTTTATTAAACCAATCAAAATGCTTATTTGCATAGCAACCACCCTAGTAACGTGGTCTTACTATTGATAAGATTGTAATTAATGCATTAAATAAAATTACGGTTCCTGGCAGTGGTGACTACACGTGACTACTTTAATCAAATATACAGTGGGTCCAAAAAAGTATGCAACATATGGGAAAGTTTTTTATCACCGATTTCTCAGAAAATTTTATTCTTTATAAAAGTTGGTGCATTTCTTAAGACTATAAATGAATGTTTCATATTTCACCTGCGGCTAATAGTAGGGGAGCAAATGCCATTTTTTCGAAATTGCCATAAGAGTAAAGTACCTTAATTATTAGAAATACAGCAAAATTTTATATGGAAATGTTTTGGCATATTAAAAACTTAGTCCAAATACGAAATTTGAGTTATGTGTGTCAATTTTTATTTTCTTTTATATGCATTTCTTTAAAATAGGTTTTTGGACTTCAGCGTACTGGGTGAAAATGACAAAGAAATTATTAATTATTTCCAGTAATATGAATAGAGTTAGATTCTATCATAATTTTGTTTAGAACATAAGTTGGCTAAAATGTGTTTAAGTAGGCGTGCAATACGCTAATATCTGAACCAACTCGTAACATTGAAATGTTTTAAAAAGTTTGCAACTACTTAATCCATTTTTATTATAAACCCCCGTTTAAGTTATTTAATAAATATATTAAAATTGCGTAAACAAAAAATCGACCAGACGTGTACCGTTTAGGGGAAAATAGAGATTAACCAAAAAAATTAAAAATTGTGACACCTAACTCAAATTTCGTATTTACTAACTTACTAATTTGCAAGAACATTTCCATATAAAATTTTGCTGTATTTCTAATAATTACGGTACTTTACTCTTAAGGCAATTTCGAAAAAATGGCATTTACTCCCTTACTATTAGCCGCAGGTGAAATATGAAATATACAGTGCGTTTTTCTTAACGCGGGCCATAGGGATTTACATCGTAAATCTTTAAGTCTATGTTAGGCACATTTCTATTAAGAACTACGAGTTGAAATTTTACACAAATATTTCTTGTGGTCTCATATCCAATTTAGGACCATGTTTGTATTACTTTACTAACGCAAACTATTGAAAAATACCATTTTAAGTTATAATATCACGTTGTTTTGCCCAGCCCTGTATATTAAGGTTACCCAGGTATATTTAACATAAACTGGTATGTGACATTTTTATAATATTTGGCAAGTTGTACCGAAATTATACAATGTTGATGATTTTTAGTTTGTATTAAATATGTTTTATTTTAAGTGGTTTAAAATGTATTAATTTTCTTAATAATTCTAAAGCAGAACTTTTATTTCAATAAAGTTAAACTAATTTCATGAAAGTCAGGAAAATACTGACAGCCGTGTCAATATTTTTCTTTATCTAAGGTAGTTAATTACATAAATTACAAGGGGGTAAAAAAGTGTAATTTTAAACAAATAAAAAGAGCTTTTTTGGGTATCTCTTGGAGATTTTTTGCACAGATTGTATGTAAACTTCTTCCTCCCATCTCATATTTTATCTATTCTCAAGTTTTAATATTATTTGTTTCATATAAATGTGCCTAACATATGCTTAAAGATTTACCATGTAAATCCCTATGGCCCGCGTTAAAAAAAAAACGCAGTGTATAGTTTTAAGGCATGCACCAACTTTTATAAAGAATAAAATTTTCTGAGAAATCGGTGATAAAAAAACTTTCCCATATGTAGCATACTTTCTTGGACACACTGTATAACCTAGAAGGTTGTAAAAAAAAATTTAATACCGTCAGCTTCAAAGTTCCAGTATTGTTGTTAATATCTAATCTAATCAGTTTATCAGATTAATATTAAAAGATGCAAAAATGTAATCTTTTATGATTCAGTTATATGGAGGCTCAAAAAGGCTTCTGTCAGAATGCTACGTTCACTTTTTAGTAATAAAAAATAACACTTCTATTGTTTCCTGTCTTATCACTTACTGTTATTGGCCAATAAGAGATTAGAAACAATAAGCACATATTTATTGAGAAATAAAATGATTAAGTTTTTCTTAAAATTAAAGTACCTGTGTATTAGTATTTTAAGCCTAGGTCGCTAATGATTGTTCTATATACAGTGTGGCAACTATTTAATATATTAATATAAGTATCTTCTAAACATGTTAACGGTAATGTCTACGAAGTTGGTTAATTTAGAGAAAATAAGCCATATTTAAAGCTTTTTCAAGAATCAGTAACTGCAAAACAACACACGAAAAGCTCGAAAAGAAACGCGCGACTGGCCTGTGGGTTAAACATTTTCCCATAGGAATGCTGACTACAATTAATAGTATTTTTCATTACAAATGTGGAAAATGAATTTTTCCGCACGAGACTGCCGTTGAGTGCGGAAAACGCATTTTCGACAAGCGTTAGGAATAATTATTTTTCTACAACCATGCTAAAATCACCGACAGTTGAATAATAATTATTATTCTTTTCTTTTTTGATAATGTTACGTACCTACGTAATAAATTAAAAATTTTGATTATTTCGATTTATCTAATAATTTAGTTAAGATAATTTAAACATAATATATTATTATGACAAATTAGTTTATTTATTTTATATTACTGAGCTTTAACTCACTCCACAAAACACTTTTTGCAATGCAAT
The DNA here is from genome assembly GCA_963969555.1 of Polydrusus pterygomalis. Classification (NCBI taxonomy): domain Eukaryota; kingdom Metazoa; phylum Arthropoda; class Insecta; order Coleoptera; family Curculionidae; genus Polydrusus; species Polydrusus pterygomalis. Next base: position 35,921,892 of record OZ018380.1, on the reverse strand, counting down.
TTTATTGTGATATCTTCATGATTATGACAATTTTATCCTTATAATGTCTTACTGACAGACACTTGAAAAGTTTTATAAAAAATTTTAAATAATCTTCGACGCCTTCTTTTTAGGAAGGTTTTTTCTTTTTCCCCAGTTTATTTGGTTGGTTTAGACCCCCTTTAATAACTTTTTTAACATACTCAGTATGGTTTAACCTTTATCAATTTTCTTCATATTATGTCTCTTCTACACATCAATTTTTTAATTCCATAAATGCTCCATTAAGGTTCTACAACATTTTCTCTTCTGCTAAAACCATCAGCACTAAATACATTTTCTATCTCCTGATGATGAACGTTTCCACGTTCGAAACATGTAGAGGCCCCTAGAGAATTTTTATTCTATTAAATTTTGTGGAGGAAGACTTTAGGTTTTTTATTTCTTTTCCATATTTTATATTAGTTATGCAACAGTTACAATATTATTACAGGTTGTTGTATGGTATTGGAAGATCCTGGTTGGATGCGTATTGTCCTTTACTACCATTTCTTATTATTTTTCACTCTAAATTTATTTATTTTCAGCTCGTTAATAGTCAATACTATACCGCATTCTCTATTGCCTCAATATATCTATTTGTGATTAATAGTCCAGTGTTAAGGATTGCTCACTTAAATATACGTTCAATTTTTACAGCTTCTCATGAATTCAAAACGCTAATTGGAGATTATGATTTTGATAGCGTTAACGACTTTACGTCATTGCCAAATTGATTGGCGCGCGTATTTTCCATATTTTCCTTATGTTGCCTGTATTTTTTTCGTATTTTCTTTGTATTTTCTTCGTATTTTCTGTATTTTCTTCATATTTTCTGTATTTTCTTCGTATTTTCTGCATTTTCCCCTTATTTTCTGCATTTTCCTCTTATTTTCTGTATTTTCTTTTGTATTTTCTAGAAGTTGTACACCATTTTCGCCAGTGAATTAACCCTCGGTATAAATATTTAAGCGCGGATCCAGGGGGGGGGGGGTCATGGGGGCCATGACCCCCCCCAAAACAAAAAATAAATAAATGAATTTACTGTTTTGACTACCTCTGCAGCTTTTTCACAAGATTCATGACAACATTACTATACCATAAATTAGTTATATTTTTTCTTTTTTTGAATTCACTTTAACATTAATTTACATGCATATATTATCCTTTTTGATGTAAAAATTATCATTGAAAATTTTCTCGCCTATAGCGCATTCTCTGTCAAATGTTGGGCGTGGTCGCAAAAATTTTTCGCCTGCGGCGCTTTTTAACTTCAGTTATATCATGATGACTTCCCCCCCCCCCCCAAAGCAAAGTTCTGGATCCGCGCCTGTAAATATTGAATAGTACAGTGGTTAGTTAGTAGAGACCAACAAATCACTAAACTGATTATGATTATTTACAAAAAAATAAAGAAAATTTAATAAAAAAAGTAATCAACCAGTTTGGCAAGACGTCTAGGAATTTAACATTTTTATTTTATGATGAAAACTTATAAATTGTAATTTTTTGTTTATTTTTTACGAATTCTGTAGGTTCCGTTAGGCATAAGGTACCTATATGTTAAATAATTAGTCATATATAAAAAAATATTGTTTAAGTTTTTGCCCCCCCCCCCCCTGAAAAACGCTCTATGGACGCCCTTGATAAGAACCGCTCTACTCCAAAGTAATAAACCTTCAACTTATTGTAAATAACTCTCTTGAGTTTTTGATTTTAAAAATTAAAATAATTAAAAATAAATGTTTTAGATTTTGCGTCTTCTTTCTCCCTCCAAAGGCTAATTTCAAGAATTTAGTTATTGATTTGGATAACATTTTTTCTTCTTTGTAACCAACAGTTGACGAAATAATATGTGTAGAGGATGTCTAGTACCTACGTTCAGTACATTGCTTGACCCAATATTTATTAGCGGTATTACTCTTATTAGTAATGTCGGAAAGAAATTACTTAAATTCAATTTGCGCGGAAAATAATCCTAGAAAAACCTGGAAATCCCTAAAATCATTTAATATAAGTTCCATTAAAAATTTAAACATTCCAGATAACTTATGCAATCCTAATGATATTACCGCTTCTTTTGGCGTTTTTTTTTACAAAATACTTAAATTGTAACACTAAGGTTAATTTTTGCAACAATAATAGTTTCAATAAAAATCTTAATTTTTCTTTTAAATTAGCTGAAGTCGATGAAGTTCATAAAATAATCCAATCTATTAAAACTAATGCTTATGGAGTAGATGGCATTTCTTCTAAAATTTTAAAATACTGCAGTCCTTACGTAGATAAGTACGTCACACATATCATTAATTGTTGCTTATAGTTGAACTATTTTCCCGACCAATGGAAGTTTTCTATAGGCAAACCTTTACCCAAAGTAAAAAATCCCTCAACTGTTAATGATGTTAGGATAATTAGCATATTACCCATTATTTCAAAAGTTTTTGAGAAGGTCTTGAATAGTCAATTATTTGAATACTGCATTTAAAACTCTATTTTACCGGACAGTTAGTGTGGTTTCAGAAAATATTTCAGTATATCAGTAGCATTGGTTGAGGCACAGAATATATAGCTACGCAACTATATATTCTGTGGTTGAGGTTACTGATGACACAATAACGGCTTTTGATTTGAAATTAAATGGTATTCTGATTCTTTTACATTTTTCAAAAGCTTTTGATAGGTACCCTTAATCATGAACTTTTATTTGCTAAACTAAAATATTATGGCTTGTTATATACCCTTCTCCAAATCTCATTAAATCATATTTTACTAACCGTTTCATATAATAATTTCTCAAATAAAGTTCAAATTCTTTTAGGTGTACCACAAGGATCTATCCTTGGACGGCTTCTTTTTATAATTTACACATCTGGTATTAAAATCATTAAAATATTGCAAAGCTCAGGCTTACGCAGATGACACACAGATTTACTGGAGTCAGATTTAATTCTATTTCAATATATTAAATTAGCTTTCTTTACAACATAATCTAAAATTAAATCCTTTAAAATCGGTGTAAATGCTTTTTGGTAACAAAAATAATGTTCTTTTTTTAAATGAAGATGTTAATATTGGATTGATGGTGTTAAGCTTCCAAGTGTTAAGTCGACAAAAAAATTGGGTACAATTAACAGAACTAAGATTTACGGAACATGTTAAAAACTTAATATAGAAGTCCTGAATATTCTATAGTAACCGTCATTTTCTTAATTATAGTTTGCGTAAAATGCTCTGCGAGTCTCTTGTTTTATCTAGCTTTAACTATTGTGATTTTATTTATGGACCGTGTTTGAATATTTTGGATAATAATAGAATACGGAAAGTTCAGTCCACGTCTTATTTTCGGTCTGAGAAAATTCAATCCTGTTTCACATGCCTTTAGAGACCTTGAATGGCTTAAAATGCACGTTCGCCAAACTGCTACAACCTTGCTTTACCTCTTCTATAAAAAATAAGTTGAAATTTCGGGATAACATACATTTACGTAATATAAGATTTTCAAATAAAATTACTCTTTCTCATCTTCTCATCACCAGAGAGCCATGTTTCAAAGAACGTTTACTTACAAATGTATTAAATTATGTAACAATTTACCTGATGAGCTTATTTTACCTAACTACAGTAAATTTATAGTTATTTACCTAACAAGTGCGGAAAGTGGTCCTTTACCGCACGCGACGGCAGTTGCACGAACGACGCGAAGCGGAGTTCGGGCAAGCCGTTAAGGGCGGTAAAGACACTTTACGCACGTGGTAGGTACACAATTTTTCCTTCGAGCAATAATATTTGGAACAAAAATCAAATTTAAAAGAAAAAATTTATAAAAAGTAACAAATATTAATTGTTAAAAGCTATAAATATTTTTATATTATGCATTGCGCGAATGCAAGTACATCAATTGCATTTTTTGAATAAAATTAATACAGTGCGGTAAAGAATCTTTACAGCACTGAGTGCGGTAAAGAATCTTTACCGCACCGGTAAAAAAAAGAATTATATTACAAAATTAATACAAAAAGAAACAATATTTTTTAAAAATATTTATTACATACAAACATTATAATATAAAAATATAGCTAACGATAAATATTAAAATTAAATGTACAATTTGTAGCGCAATGCAAATTAAGTGCTGAGCGAGCTTGATTTTGTTCATCAGATGTAGTTGAGCAGTTTTTGTAAATTACAGAAGCGTTATTTTCTTGCGCCATGCATGGTACAGTAGATTGTTGTGACCTGAAAATTGCTAAAGGTGTAGGCGTTGGGTTGTTTCGTGTTGATAGACCAGGAGCATCCTCTAAAGTCTCTGTCACTGCTACTGACGTTGATGTTAAAGTTGAACACTGCTCAGTGCTTCTATTTGGGGTACTAGAGCTTTGCAGAATGTTTTGAGCAATCCTTTTTTTATTTTGCAAGGAATCTTCTATGTACGACTCTGCTACAGAGGTGGATTTCCATCCACCGTGCCTCTTAATGTTTGTTATGTTGCTGCCAGATTCTGCAAGCATAGTTGCCGATGATCTTCTAAAGCAGTGCCCGGTATACATCTCTGGATTGGATAGATGTAAAAATCCAGCAATATTTGCTGGCATTTTTCCGATAGTGTTAATGCCCACGCATTGTTGTGAGCATTTTCCAGCTTTATATTGTATAAAAAAACGTCTATGCGGGGTGGCACCAGGGCGCAAAGCTACATATTTTCTGAATAAGCCTAGGTAACTTATTACGAAATATAATAATGAGTTGTTGCTATGGGAATACAATGCAATGCAGTCGAGCAGATTTTGACTAATGCCATCTAGATCAGACGTTTAATCAAATTCCTGTCATAAAAATTATGACATAAAATTATTTATAATATTTTAGGTACAGGGTGTTTCATTATATAAGTAGAGAAGAAACGTATAAAAGTATGAGACCAAAAATAGGTACCTAGTAAAAATATTCGTAATGATGTGATACTTATCGCCGTTAGTTGTGGTTAGCATCATAATGTAGTAAATTAAATAGAACATATTACGCATATAATAAAATTTACAAGAGTGCGGTAAAGAAATTTTACAGCATTGGGTGCGGTAAAGAAATTTTACCGCACTTACCGCACTGAGTGCGGTAAAGTACTACTTACGACATGAAAATGAGTGCTGTAAAGTGTACTTTACCGCACGCGAGTAGGAAAAATTACTTTACAAGAAACATTTAAACACTTAATCTCCAGAATCCATTAAATCAAATCAAAATAATATATGCTTTATTGTTTCAAAAAATAATCATTTTTATTAACAAAGCTAAAAAGAAATACAAGTAAAATAAAAAAGAAATACAAGTAATATACTACGAATACAAACATTTAAAAAAATATAAATAATAATTTTTTTCTTAAGGTATATATCGTCAAAAATATGTAGGTAAATCGGGAAACTGCAAACATAGTAAACAGGACAAAGAAAAACTCAACAAAACAATGATGACCAAATGCTGGCCGGAAAGACTTAGTTAAAATGCGTCGTTGTAATACTCGACTACCTCGTAATAGGCTTTTCCCACCAGTAGTTCCTTTATAGTCCTTTTAAATCTTCTTAGAGTAGGTATGTTTCTTATTTGCTCAGGAAGTTGGTTAAACAATTTACTGCTTTCGTAAATTATAGAGTTTCTAATAAGGGCAGAAGACGGTATGGGCAGGTACAGGTTTTTTGATCTTCTAGTATCAGGAGAGCACACAAGAGCCACGGACCTTATTAACGATGAGCTCCTGGAGATGCAAACCGATCGCATGAAAGCGAAATACAACTTTACAAAACCATTTAATGTCAGGTGTGACCCTGATATGTGGTCCAAAGGAAAATCTCCGTCACTAGACAATGGCCTAGTCTGGTACACTGATGGGTCGAAAACGGCCAACGGAGTAGGCGCAAGTATATTTGGGGAAAGACCCAGAATGGAAATCAGCATCCCCCTGGGAAACTACGCCACAGTATACCAAGCAGAAGTTCATGCGATACAGGCATGCATACAAAAGAATCTTGAAAAGGGGTATCACGACCAAAAGATAAATATCCTGTCGGACAGCCAAGCTGCTCTGAAGGCTCTGAACTCCTTCCGATTTACATCAAAAATCACAATGGAGTGCCTTAACGACCTAAAAGACCTAGCAGCCAGAAACAACAGGGTTGAACTCCTATGGATTCCTGGTCATTCAGGGATAGGAGGCAACGAAAAAGCAGATGAACTGGCAAGAACCGGATCTGCTCAAAATTTCAGGGGCCCAGAACCCGCCCTTGGAATATCAAAAAAAGGTAACCAAAACAACATTAGACAGATGGGCGCAAAAGCAACATCTGTCTCGATGGAATGGTACACCTGGCCAGGCACACGCACGGGCCGTTATTCACAGGCCCTCGAAGATGCTATCAGCTAGAATGCTGCTCTTGACGCGCCCTCAGTTAAAACAAGTGACCGGCCTACTAACAGGCCACTGTCACTTAAGAAGGCACCTTCAAAGAATGGGAGTCTATAATGGACCCATTGAATGAAGACTTTGCGGCGAAGAGGACGAAACCGCCTCCCATATAATTTACAGCTGCGAAGCGCTAAACCGTAAAAGATTTAAAATCTTCGGAAACATTCGACGTGGCGACAACCTCCCGCACGACAAACTTGGAAGGAAACTACTGGACCTCGTAGAAGGAACAAATCTTTTCTAACAAGACTGGGGCGCACAATAAGCCAGAAGGCTGCAGTGTAAGAAGCTTGGGCCACACGTCGAACCCGACCCCCGCCTTTAACCAACCAACCAACCAACCATCAGGAGAGTGGTCAGGCACTGGCAATGTATCTCTATGCTTGTATATCATGAAGACAGTTTCAAGAATAAACAGGCATAGCAAAGTTAAGATTTTCTTCGATGTAAATAACGGTCTACATGACTCTGCCATACACACCACAAAGATATCTTACAGCACGCTTCTACAGAGTAAACACTGCAGATTGTTACACGTATTCCCCCAAAACACAATTCCATATCGCAAGTGAGACTCCACCAGTGAGTGGTATAGACCTTCTTGGCTAAAGTGGCTCCAACCTCCATCAATGTTAATCGCACTGCGTATCATCCCGAGGCTACTTTGCGAGCAAGTTCCAATATATGAGACTCAAACCTCAGACAGTCATCAATTAGAAGTCCCCAAAACTTGGTATTAGCTTGTTTTGATAGTGGAGCTCCTCCAAGATACAAACCATCCATATCACATCGAAAACCCACAATATTGGTCTTGTCAAAGTTTAGGGTCAATAGGTTAGCATCACACCATTGTCTAATTTTAGAAAGACCAGACGAAACCTTGATCTTTAATATATTGGGATTTGAATCATGCCAGATGTGTGTGTAATCCTTAAATCATTTATCCAATGATTGTCTTTGTGATTTAGTTTTATCTTTGTTGGTATATTTGGGGTATAAGGGTATATAGTATTATTATTAATATTATTATTTTTAAATGCTTTCTTTACGTAAATATCCAAACGCATGCCACTGCATTTCATAATGAATTTCTTTGTGTACTACTTTTTTTGTAATGTGATTTGTCCCCAGAATCTGTTTTAATATTTTGAAAAGTATGTTAAACTTATATTAATTTCATACTGTTTGGAACGTTCTTGAAGTGGGTTATAGTTTTTGTTTATTTATTTTATTTTTGTGTTTTATTATTAGGGACATAAAAACTAAGTTTTTTTACGATTTCTGTTCTAAAATGGAAAATTAAAATTCGACAACCATCAATGTCTCTGGCTACTAGTTACCCATCTTTGCAGATAAGGAAAACTTTTTTTCCAAAACTCTTAGAAAAAATATGGGTTTATGAAAGAGATGTGCCATAATTTTTCAAGCGGGTTTGAAAAATCTATTTCTTATCTCCAAAGATGGGCAACCAATAGCCACAGTGTTTGTCAAATAATAAAGTTCCATTTTATAACTAAAATATTGTCACAAAACTGCGAGGCATGGCCGCATGTAGGTAATAGATTACCCTTAAAGAACTATATTATTTTAAGTCATACTTTCTTAAAATTAGCTAGTTCCTGGAAGAATTTTTTTAACAAACTTTTCAAGGATGTAAATATAAAACAAAAGATGTGTTAATTTTTGACTTGTTTCCGGAATTCTTACGGTGCCTGCAACATGTCCATATAATTGTTTAGTCTAGCTTACAAAATAAGTATTAACAGCCCTGTATCCTGTATCACATATTTTATTAAAAAATTAATTTCTTATCTATAGTTTCATACCTAGAATAGAACCATTATTTTAATCGCAGTTTTAATTATTTTTTTTATGGGTGAGATAGCAAAAATTCTAAAAATCCAGTATCAACCGGTATATTGGCTGACATATGAAAATGAACAGGCGTGTTTAAATTTTTTATGATGTAAGACTTCCTACTGATTAATGATTATTACGTCTAAGAAAGTGTAGATAAAAAAAGCTTACGGTTTTACATAGAAATGCAGAATTATTCGATATTGATTATTTTGTAATATCCCAACTAAAATTTTACGAACTAACTATCAAACGGATATAGAATCCAACTTGAGCCCGGTGAATTCACTTTTTAAAAATTAAACGACTATTTCAAAACTTTCTGTTTCAGAAATATTATTTACCTAATTTATAAACGTTCAATTTACATTTTTGCAATGTGCTTTGGTCCACACATAAGCCTCTTCGTTTAATATCGGCATTTTGACGCAGCACACAATGAAACTAATGAAAGAAATCAAAATTTACCAATTTAAACTTGACACGTACTATTTCATATTTTATGTCAATGCCCTCATGCATTTTTTTCTGGTTTTACAGCCCACTTATACCGTGCGAGTAAAAATTATTTGCATCAAAGATGGCTTGGATTAAAAACGTAGGTCTTGCTTTAGATCACAATGATATGGGGACGACATAATATCTAACCAAATCTAGGTTAAAATTTTGTCAAATTCATATTATGACATGATATGCCAAACTAATGAGTAATAAAATAAGTAGACAAATACAAATTTATTTTTGTTGTGTACAAAATTAACAAAGTAAGAATATATAGAAAGACAACGAAAAATAATTACATAAATTGCTGAAATTGGCCACCTCCAAGCATAAATTCACACGTCTCTTTATATTTTCGAAAGTGTTGACCAGCATCTCTGGAGAAATGTTACCACATTCTTGGATAATCCTTTCTTGTAATTGTTTTAAATTTGCAACTGGTGTTTTAAAAATAGGGTTCTTTAAATGAGGAAAAACGAAGTAATCCATAACCGTTAAACAAGGTGATATAGGTGGGAATTCAATGTCTGATCGAAAACTGATCAATCTGTCATCGAAAAAATTGCGTGAGTAGTTAATAGTTTCGGCGGCTGTATGGGCAGTTGCACCGTCCTGTTGAAAATATCCGTCAAGTAATTGCTCCACAAATGGATTCAAAATATTGTCTCTATACCGCTGTGCTGTAACTGTGTCATGGAAAAAAATAGGACCAACAATTCTTCTTCGGGAAACAGCTAACCAGACACCAATTTTTTGAGGGTGCAATGTGGACTCTACAAAAAATGGGGATTTACACTACTCCACATGCGTGTATTCTGAGAAATCACATAACCGGAGAGGTGGAACCAGGCCTTATCCGAAAAAAATGTCAGGTCTAATAAATCATTTCTTTCCAATAAATTTTGGGTAAACCATTGAGATAATTCCTGCGTCTTTCAATATATGCGGCTTGTATTTCTTTGAATTTGAATACTTGTACTTTATAATGAAATAAATTTAGCTGCTTCTTAAGAATAGTCCTGCAGTTCCATAAGATCTTCCCACTTCTTGGGACAGGCGTCTTATACAATTTGTTGGCGTATTTTCCATTATTTCACGAACGTTTGCAACATGTTCTTCTGTTCTTACAGATGGTCTTCCTGCTCCTTTTTTGTGTTGTATAGAACATGTTTCCCTAAACACAGCCACGGTTCTTTTCAGGCAATGATAAAAATCCCCAGCAATAAAAGCAACGTTAGGAAAATGTTCGTGAAAATCGTCCATGCACTGATTGATTTTTAATTCAGGTAGTTACTGACGCCCAACAGGTATTAGGCTCTACGGCTAAGCATTACGTCCTTAGATGCAAGGCCCTCTTTGATGCAAATAATTTTTGCTCGCACAGTACATTGAAACTAATAGTAAGTAAAAAAGAAAGAATATAAATGTATACATTATTTACTTTGATTTTTTATGGAGTTTGTGCTAGACGCAAACTTTCTTCTGCATTATAATCGGTCATAAATAAGAAACCCTATATAATTATATTTATTTACTGTAGTACCTAGATGTACAAAAACAAAATTATATTGCTTTTGAAAAGTAGCTTAAGCTTCAAAAATAATTTATAAATTACTTAAATAAAGGGATTTTGAATTATCCTAAAGAGCGTCTGCTTCTTAGTTTAAATTAATATTTCTAAAATTGGTATGTTTTCATTAGCTCCTATTGAGGTCAGTTATGGAGTGCCTTAGGGGTCTCATCTAGGGCCTCTTTTCTCTAATATTTTTATAAATGATGTTGTCAGCTGCTTTAAATTTTCTTATTTTTTTAATGTACGCAGATAATTTAAAAGTTTTTCATGTAGTCACTAATCACTCAAATGCCTTGCTCATTCAACAGGACCTAAATAATATTTTTTAGTGCCAACGTAACTGCCTCTATCTTAATCTTAAAAAATTTCACGTTTTCTAACAATATAATTTAAATTTTAAAAGATTATACTACCAACAATATTCCACTAACCAGTATCACACGAATAACTATGCTATACATTTTATTTAAACGACAACTTTACCATAATCAAACGGAATTTAAAGTTATTATAACTTGAGGATAGAAGGCAAATGTATGACATAAAATTTGCTTACAAAATTCTCCACAACATGATTGATTCAACGCCAATTAATAACACAGGCCTGCATGAAATTTGTGATCACGTGATTTTTGTTTGTTGAGCGTAGTTTTTATATGGAAATAACTAATTAAAATACAATTGGTCTCTATCACCCACAGATTTTTTTTTCAAAAAAAAAGAAAAAATATAAAAAAAACTTATAATAGGCGTTTTAATACATTTTAAAATGAATGTAGTACTTCAAATTCTAAATGATTGATGAATAAAAAATGATTTTCTGTGGTGCTACACACCTTCCGACTGGAGACTTTTTATCGACTTCAAAAAGGAGCTTTAAAGCTTTTCTTTTACATAATGACAATCTTTTTGCTTCTATTTCGGTCAGCCATACAGTTAAGTTAAAGGAAAACTATGAAAATTTAGAGGAATTACTTTTAAGAATACAATATGAAAATTACAACTGGGAAGTGTGTGAAGATCTAAACATTTTAAGTCTTCTCTTAGGTCAGCAGTCTGGATTTACTAAATTTCCATGTTTCCTGTGCGAGTGGTCTAGCTAGCAAGAACAGCATTGGATAAAAAGAGACTGGTCACAAAGAGAGACTTTAACACCTGGAAACAAAAATGTAATTCGCGAAAGTCTTATGGACCCTCAAAAAGTTTTACTTCCACCACTTCACATAAAACTTGGACGTATGAAACAATTTGTTAAGGCATTAAACAAAGAAGGATATTGTTTTAAATATTTGTGTAAAACATTTCCGGCTCTGTCAGAGGCAAAATTAAAGGAGGGAATCTTTGTAGGGCCGCAGATTAGCAGCTTGATGAAAGATACAGAGTTTGAAAAGGTAATGGAAGGTAAGGAAAAACATGCATGGAATGCTTTTAAAGAAGTTGAACATAAATTACTACTATGTTGAGATCGTTGAAAATATGCTGGAAAATTTCAGGAATTTCAGAATATGAGCATAAAAATTCACTTTTTACATTCCCATTTGGACTAATTCCCGGAAAATCTTGGGGACGTGGGTAAAGAGCAAGGTGAAAGATTTTATCAATATATTAAAGAGATGGAAAAAAGATTCCAGGGGCGCTGGGACACAAAAATGATGGCCGATTTCTGTTGGAACAGAAAAACAACCAAAAGAAGCTTTTCTGAAAAAAGAAAACATTTTTTGAAGAAGCGTAATGAACAAATAACCATTTATAATAGTTTATATGTGCATATTTTGTATATTTTTGTATTTTTTTCCTTAATATATTAAAAAACTAGCTTATAAATAAAATAAATCGTGTTTTTTCTATATTTTTGGATTTTACCGGTTTGAAAAAAAACCTTCCGTGATATAAAAAAACTGAAAGCAGATTTGAAATCAGCGCTACCCAATTACTAGAAAACAGTGAACATTTTCAAATCAACTTTCAAAGTGTTAAAAAATGCAGGCCTGTGTAATTTATTAAATATACCTAAACGTTCCATCCTATAACACGCGAAAAAGCTTTTTATCCATATACAACCCAGTACCCAGTACAACAAATGATCCCTCTAACTTGCCTCTGAATCGTTGCTGTTAATCGTGTAATACACTTTCAAATTTGGATCAACTGGATATCTGCTTTCTTTCCCTGATGGCTCTAACTAGTGCACTCAACAAGTTATATTTGGATCATATCGCATCTTATGAATTTAGTTTTAGTATAATAACACTGATCTGTCAATATTTTGTTTAATTTTTAAATTAGAAACTTATTTTTATATACCTTTATTTTTTTATGTAAGTAAAATTACTATAATGTTAGAACTATATATTTTTTTATTTAGTGAATACTGTTCCTGGGTTCGTCCCGTTTGTATTTCTTAATGTAAAATAAATAAATAAATATTTCTTCAAAGATGCATAGGTATTTCCAATACCAGAGTGAATGTGTTCATGAAATAAACAAAAATTGTCTACCCTATTTATGAGTCAACGAAGCATTTCTTAGATTATAAGAACAATATCACAAAGAAAATATTTTGCAGACTAAAAAATTACAAAAAAGTACCTAAATGTTTTTTTAATCTCAGAACTAGTGGGCTATAATAATATTTCGGAAAAGTTAACGATGATTTTGAGAAGTTTAACTATTCTTAAATCGTGCTTACGAAAACAATATTTCGCAATTCGTTTAGAGAATATTTTTTCGTTCGTCCGTAATTAATATCCTTGAAATAATATTTAATCTAAAGTATATTCCATTGAGGGTAGAAATCAATTTGCAAAATATTTTCTACCCTGTCTCTGTTTTCTAAAAACAAAACATTTTATTCAACAATTAATTGAATTCAAAAGAAAAAAAAATTTTGTAAGCTATTAAACATTATTTTATTAGATACAAGACACGTTCAATTGACTCCTTTTCTCTTTTTTAAAACATTCTCTACCAACCGTGGCAGGTGGCATGGTACACCAATTATTATTTTAAATAAGAAATCCCCTCCAAAAAATATTTTTTTTAACAATTTTAAATATTTTAATACTAATAATACATGTTTACTTTATTTCATTTTTATTATTATTATAAATGTCAAAAAAACATAAAAAAATAATTTATTACGGCTACTGGATAAATTGGTATTTTTTTAAATAAAAGCATTTTTCATTTTGCGTTGCATATGTGTGTGAATTTCAGATAAAGTTGTGAAAAACATTCCCGAAATCCGGAGCAGTTAAATGCAAACTGATTTAGTACTAAAATTTGATATTTAAAAAAATTAGTTATATTCATCCATCCAAGTAACATAATACACCTATAATTTTTGTATTTTGTATATATACAACACTCTAAAATAATCTTCATTGGTCTGAAGAGACATTTTAATTTTTTAACTATTACTATTCCTACTTAATTTACTTTTTCCACCATTTTAATATTTTCGTGATCATTGTACTTATTATTAATTTCAATTTATTCAATTTCATTTATTAACATGAAGAACTTAATTCTCCATTTATTTTGTTCATGAATGACAAACATTTATTATCAGCTGTATAAATATTATAGTATAATCTGCAAAAAAATTAATTTTACAAATTAAAATACATTAGGAAAATCAGTAATTAACAAAATAAATAATGGGCCTTATACATTACGTTGAGGAACTCCAGTGAAGTAACAAAAACTGAGTGCCCCTCCCCCGCAAACGTTTTCAGAGGCCCCCTATAACGAATGAAAAATGATAGTTCTTATTTTCATTACTATTATGTTCAGATTTATAAATTCTTGAATTTGTTAATCCGGTAATAATTTAATTAGGGTTAAACCCACATTATGTGTTAAATACCTCCTATTAAAACAGCAAACAATTCGAATTTATTTTATAATCCTAGGTAGACTGGTAGACATAACATAGGTAGTAATTAAGTTATTATACGTAATATTCCAGCAAACATGATGCAAAATCAAAATTTTAAAACACCACTTATACCATGTATGGTGGTAACGGGGGTAGCAGTGATCGAGCCTCATAGAAGCTAAAAGACAGAAAACAGTAACACACATGAACACTCCACAAGTCTGCACAAACATTATGTCTCTAAGTACTACCTATACAAGGTATTATAGAAAACGACCAGGTCGTCCAGAATTTTTTTTTGCAAAATCGTTTATAGTTTCGTCGATATTTAATGTTTTAACAAACTCGTGCTCGATACTATCCCAAAGGCATTGTTGTCCCATGGTGTTACGTAAATAGGTTATTACTATTTTAAGTTTGGAAAAAGATCGTTCCACTGATGCCACACTAACTGGTAAAGTTAGAAATAACATCACTGCACAAGGTACATCTGGAAAATTTGAAGAAATACACTGATTTTTTATTAATAAATAATCTGCAAGTTCATACACTGTTTTTAATTTTAAAATATTATCTCCAAGTCTCTTTCTAATTTTATGTTGAAAAATTTAGATTGGTTGAATGTCAGAAATTACATTTTTTATTTAGTGTGTATCTTTATACATAAAATTAAAAATAATTTATTGCCTGATTGTTTAAAAAAAATGTGTTCTTTTAATTATGGCCATCATAGTTATAAAACAAGAACTAATCAACATTTTTATGTGGATAGAGTATCTAAAATATTAGCTTATAAATCTATTTTTATAAAGGTCTGATAGAATATAATAATTTGGAAAATTATATTAAATCTCAAAAATCATTAAAACTGTAAAAAAACTTTAAAATTAAATTTAATTAAAAAACAAAATGATACGTAATATTTGATACAATTTGAAAAAATGTTTAACTTTTCGGTCTGTTTTTGTTAAAAGAAGGTTGCGTTTTAAAATTGAAAAATAAGTCTATAAAAATGTGTTAAAAAAAATTATTAAAAAATATTTAATTGTAGCTTTTTGCTAAATAAAACATGTTACTACTTACTACTACTAATCAAATTTATTTTCATAATATTTAACTATTTATTTTGAATTTATCTTATTAAGTCACATTATTTGTAGGCCTTTTATACTTAATGCAGTCATCTACATTTTTCGTAAATTTTTTTTGTACCATTAAGTTTACTAACAGGGGGCCGAGACGTCACTAAAAATGGGCCACAATATTTTTTCTATAGAAACCCCTAGTACTTCATACTTTCATTTACCTAATTGAAAAAACGAGAAGGGAAAAAAAGAGATTTACAACAATAATTTATTTCTACATTATCACCGCTAATACTTGTCCTACTTGTGCCACGCCCTTTTTTGAATCATGGTGCTTGGTTTTCAAGTGGGAAAAATAAATAACACAAAATCCTCAAGAAAAACACAAAAACAAACCCGGAAATAATTGAGGTGCTTGGGCCTCGTGCCTCTGGGGGGAGGGCAATTGCCCCCCCCCCCCCTATACCCGCGCCTGCATTAAAAAAATCTGTTTTTTGTTCGTATTGGGTTTATATTGTATTAAAATATATGTATAAAATATTTATTTTTATTATTATATAGGTACTATATCTACTAGGTATACATGAAAAACTGTCACGCAGAAAATTTAATAGTGTAGGAAATGTTTAATGTGTCCTATATTGTCGAAATCAGAGCTCTAATAATAATATATGGATATGTCGCATACAATTCATGCTGTTATGTTATGTTATCAAAAATAAGATTTGCCATTTTTTCAAACAAATCAATTATGTAATGTTTTTATCGGTTATTGTTGAAAGCTAAGAAAGAATCCTATTGTTTCAGAGCCATGAGCAAGGGAGTCCATAGGGGTGAGGGGGGGGGGCAAAACGGGCACTTGCCCCCCCCCTAGGCGCCCACATTACTATTTTATTTCATAATTCAGTAAAAATATTGCCCCCCCTGAAAAACGCTCTATGGACGCCCTTGGCCCTGAGGCAGGGTTGCCAGACGTCCCGATTTAGGCGGGACTGTCCCGATTTTAATCGATATGACTCGATTTGTCCCGCTTTCCGATTGCACGTCAAAAATCCCGATTTTTCCGATCTACACGTCGAAAATCCCGATTTTTGAGGAGATTTGCATGTTAAAAATCCCCAATTTTAAATAATTTTAAAATGTGCCAATTTAACTTCAATCAACAAATTTATATTATATTTTATATTGAAAGAAAAAAATTACATGTTCTTTGAACTTTCTTTGCACCGCATTTTTTTTTCGGATGTTTTGTCCTTAAAACAATAACATTTTTTTGACTTAAATTCTTAACATTAAAACATGATCCCCTTAACGTGTCACAAATTTTTTTTGCAATAAAGCAAAAAACAAATTAATACAAATAAAAAATTCCTGCTAACCTTTGACAAAATTACATTTAAAATAAAAATGTTTCTACGTTTTTTTGGTTTGGGCTATCGATCAAAAGGTAGAATTGGTAGGTTTAATAGTCCAAAAAGGGGCGTGGCACTTGCGGCCCTTCTTTTTAAGAAAGGTAACTGTCCCGCTTTTCCATTTCAAAAAACTAGCAACCCTGCCCTGAGGAAGGTAATATATTTTCCGAAACATTGGCAAATTAAAATTTGGGTTTCATTTGTTCCCTAAGATCCTTAAACCCATAAAACCACCTACATTGAAATTTATCATTTGAGGAAAAGTGATTTTTTAATTTTTTTATTCATAAGAATTAGATCAGCAATCTTAATTAAAAACGTATTTGAGTAAATATTTACAAATTGACAGTATAAATAGATCTCGTGAACTTAGCGTATTTTAGTCATTCGCTCTTTTGAGCCTGCCTCCCCTCTTACGATTTTCGCGCGACGTTTCGCCGCTCAACCGGTGCGTTTATCCAGTCGTTTCATTTTAAGTCCGGCAATAAAGGGGGAAGCACTGTTTTCCGGTGTTTGGTCTGTGATTTTGTGATTAGATATTTATTTATTTTTATTTTTCCCGGAAAAATGGTGAAGAAAAACGGATCCACTGTACCCCGCCAACACGGGGCTTACAAGGTAATTTTTTTTTATTTTAAATTTTGAATCAGCGCCATCAAGTGTGCGATGGGAGTTTCAAGCTATCAAGTCAAATTGCTGCCAACTGGGCAAACTTTCCGTTCACGGATTGGGTACAGTCGCTTCAAAAGTTTTGCGTTGGTAATTTTTATTTGGTTAATGTGGCAGCTTGAAACTTCTGTTTGTTTATTTTTGAATTTTACTTTTTACTTAAGGCATTGATTTTTTGTTCGGGATTTTGGAAACGTCAAATTAATAATTTTTTTTGCAAAATTAAATTTGCAGGCTTTTTGTTTATTATTGTTCTTGTTTTAAAGTATTTTATACCCATTATTTCTTAAGGCCTTTTAAAAACTCTTATCAACCGCTTGAATTTAAAACAGATGTCACTTTTTATGCATGATGCAATCAATATACCTATTTCGTATATAGATAACAGGAAAATCACCTTTTACAACCGTTAGGTATGCAAAAAGTTCCTTTTTTACCAATGATGTAAATAATGATAATATATCTGTCATGGCTGGAACGTTATCACTCAGTAAATATTTTTTATTGGGACACTAAATCCAAACTCGGTAAGTTTTGAGGAAAGCTTATCTGATAATCTAAGTAGACGAGAATACACAAAGTTGTTCAATACCTTTTTCCGCGTTACCAAAATTAGTCACCCGAATACGATAGCTCAAAACAGTGCTACTTTCAATTCAACGAATAAAACCAACAAATTTTTATTTCAGAATTATTATAGATTATATGATGCATAATGCAATGGTATAGGTACTGGTTATTATTGACAATGGCCAAGCTCGTATTGATAATTATATTAATATTCTGATTAATTGGGTACACTACACATTACAGAAACCCAATTTTTTTCAAAAGCCCTTTTAACCGTTTAGAATTGCTACCATTACCAATCAAAAATTACAGTCTCACCTAAATCAATAAATTATGGCGCCTTTAAATGAGACCTATTATAATAAACGTGTTAAGTCTTAACAATACAACCATTGACGACCTACCAAGAAATGGCATGTGACGTCACGCAGTGGAAAAATACTGAACAAAGTAGACGGTGAACAGACGAATAGCCAACCATCGTCGTCAGTGGCGTAGTAGTAAAGTTACAAGTTACAATTGCAATTATTTAAGTTTTTTAATATACCAACAGTGTGAGTTTGTAACTCGGAATAAATTTAATAAATCCAGTAGGTACACTTTTTTTTTTTTGGAAAAATGCTTTCTACACTGGTATTAATATTTTAAGTTGTAGTATTTTTTTATAAAAATAATATTTTCACAGTGTGTTCCAAATAAGAGATATGACGATATCGATCATTTATTTAAATGACAACCCTAGTTTTTTTATTGATTATTTTTAAAGTGCATATTATGTTATACGGGTCTGGTGTCATAATAATATAAGGCCCCTCAATTTTTTTTTTTTAATTTTGACATAAAGCCTAAGCTGTACAGAATAGACTAAAAGCAAAAAATCTGCGAATTTTACACTTTTTACCCCAAAAATAAAAAAAAAATCGGAATGCTTAATGCAGGGTTCGAAGGATATATATCAAGGGATATATATCGTGATATATATCATGATATATTATATTATGGTATTTATAGTTTGATATATATCACGATGTATTCATGATATATTATATCATGATATTTATAGTTTGATATATATCACGGTATATTCAATGATATTTTTTTTTTTAATTTCGATTATTCAGAATATATCAATCGACAAATCAAACAAAAAAAAAAGTTTTATGTTTTTAAATAATATTAAGGGTGGGTCCGTTTTGCAAATATGTTCAGCTTTATTTTTTCTATTGGATATCTTATAATTATCAACCTTTATGATTTATCTGTTTAGTCATCACTCATTAGTTTACGTCATGTTTTTAAAGTCAGTTTACTTTAATAAGTATCCTACAAAAATATTTAGTTTTCAATATAAAGTATGTTTTTGATCGAAATATTTGTCATTTCATTAAAAAGAAATATCTTAAAATGATTTATATGTGGGATATAATCCTTTGATATGATACTTTGGAAAATATCATGATATTTTCGAACCCTGGTTTAATGAACATTTTAACGCGAAAACTCTCCATTATATGGAGTGTTCTTACACATTAATAGAAATTATTGTCTTTTTGCAAATTTTGGACTGGGTTTTCTTCGCAAAACTCTTGAATTTTAATATTTAAAAACTAAATGTGTACAACAAAGTACAAACTAGCCCCGATACACCTTGCAGAGCCGATCAGCAGAATGTTACTTATAAGAAAATACCACAACTCAACCCGCGTCCAAGCATTTTTCCAAAAAACAATTGTAATGGATTAACTGAATGTATTCCTAGCTAGAAACTCACACTGTACTTATTAACCCAGAGAAATAAAAACTAATTTTTAAACTATTTAAACTTACCTATTGTTTTTAAACTCAATAATTATTTATTAAATTTAAAAAATAAAACAATTTTGTAATAACGACCGCAATGTAGGTACAGTACGATCACATAGATCGCTGTTAATAATCAAAAATTGCTGTACCAATTTTGTAAAGTATTTTTTTCTAACTGTGAGGTTACCTTCAAGTATTTCTTATTTTTATAGTTTTGTCAGATTTGAGGAGGGCGTGACGAAACTTTGTAAAAAGTTTTTATACCGATTTAACAATAATTTTTTTAACCATAGTATGTATGGTAAAACGTGTTTTAATTCTAAAAACAAATCAAGCGAAATAAGCTTTTTTCTATTTCACGTTCATAATAAGCTCAGTACGAACCGCATTTGCGTATCGTAATGAAGCTATTTCGATACGCGTTTTTTCTTTATTTGATGTTGGTAACATTTAAATGTTTTATTTTATTGACTTGCGCGGCCTTTGTGATTTACGAGAAAACCCATTTTTCGCAGAGGAAAAATAGCTTGATAACTTACTTTTTTATTCTGTGTGGATAACAGTCATGTATGTTGGTTGCATAAATCTATAAATCAATCTTTTGTAGATGCTTCAAGCTATCATTTTCTGTCAAATCCTATCCAAAATTCAATCTACTAACCTTCCAATGTCGATTTTAACTTTAACTTTATTTGAATTTTCCCTCTTCCCTATACTAAATTGCAATGCCGTGACGTAAAATCACATCTTTTGAAATTCGAAAAAAGTAGCAAAATCTCCCGAATTTCCGAACGCTCTGTATATGTACCGAATGTACAAGGATCACACAACGTATTCCGTCCAATTTCAAATTTCATATCGCTAAAATAACTTTAGAATCTCGTGGTGAAAATGGGTCAATAAATCAAAAAATGACAGTTTGCAAAATCATTTTTGTTGTCCAGAGGCTCCTATGATAAAAAATATTATTACCAACATAAAATTTAGACATAAAAATTTACAAAATTTGAAGGATTTATTTTCTTTTTAAAATATATTTTTCTTGATTATAAAAGGTGAAATAGAAAAAAATTTATAAAGCACATGTTTCATAAGGCGTTTTAGCGCACGTGTCAACAAAAAAACTCGCCACGTGCGCTAAAACCGCTTCTTATGAAACGTGTACTTTAATATACAGGGTGTTTCATTAAGGTCGAAGAGCGGCCATATCTCGGAAACTATTGGGCATAGAAATTCAGGAAAAAAAAAATTAATAACTAAAGTGGCTATGAGAAAATCCTGGAAATAATTTTTAAGTTCCGCATTTTGCCGCAAGGGGGCGCAATTGAAAAGTAAATTTTAACATTTTAGATATCTCCGAAAATTGCACGTTAAGGTATATTTTTAATAACACCATTAAAAAGCTTGTACAATTTTGCATAATTTTGGTCCCGTGCTTGTTGGCGTACCGACTTTAGTAAGAGTGGGGGAAGCTGTTGAAAGTGTAAACATTTAACTCGCTGTAACTTCTAAACAACTTATCCGATTTTAGCAAACTAAAGACTGTTTGGAAGAGAAATGTATGCACTTTCACCAATCGTATTTAGTTGTCAATAATAGTTCTCAATAAAACTGCTAGAGGGCGCAATTTGTAATAATAATAGTTTTTTTGATTTATCCCGAAAATTCAAATTATACGGTATAATTATGATACCATAATCGAAAAGTAGATTAAATTTGCTAGAAAAAATATTAAAACCGCTGCTCGATATCTTTGTTCGTTTCAGAGTTATTGCCAAAACAGTAATTTTTAATACAAATTGCGCCCTCTAGCAATTTTATTTGAAACTATTGTGTACCATTGGATAAGACAATTAAAGGTACTTACCTTTCTCTTCCAAACAAGCTTAAATTGAGTAAGTCGTTTAGAAGTTACAGCGATTTTAATGTTTACAATTTCAATAGCTTCTCCCACTCTTATCAAGTGAAAGTGAAAATATTAAAATCGCTGTAACTTCTAAACGACTTATCCGATTTCACTCAATTTAAGCTTTTTTGGAAGAGAAAGGTAAGTACCTTTAATTGCCCTATCCAATGGTACACAATAGTTTCAAATAAAATTGCTAGAGGGCGCAATTTGTATTAAAAATTACTGTTTTGGCAATATCTTTGAAACGAACAAAGATATCGAGCAGCGGTTTTAATATTTTTTCTATCAAATTTAATCTACTTTTCGATTATGGTATCATAATTATACCGTATAATTTGAATTTTCGGGATAAAATCAAAAAAACTATTATTATTACAAATTGCGCCCTCTAGCAATTTTATTGAGAACTATTATTGACACCTAAATACGATTGGTGAAAGTGCATACATTTCTCTTCCAAACAGTCTTTAGTTTGCTAAAATCGGATAAGTCGTTTAGAAGTTACAGCGAGTTAAATGTTTACACTTTCAACAGCTTCCCCCACTCTTACTAAAGTCGGTACGGTGTTATTAAAAATATACCTTAACGTGCAATTTTCGGAGATATCTAAAATGTTAAAATTTACTTTTCAATTGCGCCCCCTTGCGGCAAAATGCGGAACTTAAAAATTATTTCCAGGATTTTCCCATGGCCACTTTAGTTATTCATTTTTTTTTCCTGAATTTCTATGCCCAATAGTTTCCGAGATATGGCCGCTCTTCGACCTTAATGAAACACTCTGTACTATTATGGCCCATAGTTTGCTCCTAAAAGAAATCGACCAAGAAAAAACCTGGATTTATTTGACCAATATTCTTAATTTTTTAATTATAAATGTGTAAATGAGATACATTTCCAGGAAATAATTTAATATTTTTAAAAACATTTAATTATTTAAGTACTTAAGATAAATTTCGTTTTTAATTTGAAGTTAATCTTTACTACTAAATACATCGCACAATTTATCGACGCCGAGCCCACTTTGATAGATAAAAATTGTCAAGCCCTTTAAAATTGCAAACTTAGTGATAAAACAAAGTAGGACCCATATTGGTCAATTTTTTCTAACAAATCAAACGTATACCTGTGGTATTATTATTATTATAAATATATTCGAAAACTGACAAGATAACGATTTTATACAGGAACTATACAGGGTGATTAGAAAATCTCGAAAACAAGAAAAGTTATCTTTTTTAAAATTTGGTAGCAGGCTTCAACCGTTTTTGAAATAAAATTTGTTTTTTATGTAAAAACATATAGGTATGTAGGTACAGGGTTATCCAACCAAGACTAGACAAGGCGATTTTTTGACTTTTCCTGTACTTTTATAAAAAAAAACTTAAATAGCCATCTTAAGTCATTTTCTCCCGCGAATTCGAATATCTTCAGCAAAAAACAATTGAACATCAAACAAAAGTACTGGGGGTCACTTTGATATTTTTTTAAATGGAACACCCTGTATATTTTTACATTTTTAAATTCCACATAAAATTATAATTATTTTTTATTAAATGCACTATTAGTCTATACTTCATAGTTTCCGAGATATTGACTCTCGAAAAGTGACATTTTTGAACTTTGACAGCTTATAACTTTCTAACAGTACGTCTTAGAGCAAAACGGCTTACATGTCCCATCTTTAAATTTTATTATCTTCCCAAAAAAATCAACTTCCGGTTAAACCGGATGTAACTCGAAAGAAGGAAATATAGTTGTTCCGGTTTAACTGGAAGTTGATTTTTTTGGGAAGATAATAAAAATTGAAGATAGGGACATGTAAGCCGTTTTGCTCTAAGACGTACTGTTAGAAAGTTATAAGCTGTCAAAGTTCAAAAATGTCACTTTTCGAGAGTCAATATCTCGGAAACTATGAAGTATAGACTAATAGTGCATTTAATAAAAAATAATTCTAATTTTATGTGGAATTTAAAAATGTAAAAATATACAGGGTGTTCCATTTAAAAAAATATCAAAGTGACCCCTAGTAGTTTTGTTTGATGTTCAATTGTTTTTTGCTGAAGATATTCGAATTCGCGGGAGAAAATGACTCAAGATGGCTGTTTCAGTTTTTTTTATAAAAGTACAGGAAAAGTCAAAAAATCGCCTTGTCTAGTCTTGGTTGGATAACCCTGTACCTACCGAGAAGAAAATTCAGCAACTTTGAAACTAAATTAGCTAAACATTTCAAATTTTGATAGCTTTTGACTAAAATATGTATAACTCTACTCTATAGATTTCATAACTTAATTTTTACGTTTTCCATACAGGGGGTTTCTAAAATTGTGTCACTCTGGCCTTTTAGATGTGCATAAATCAGGGTTGGTCAAAATTTGATTTTTATTAAAGAAATTAAAAATCATTGATTTTTTTTTAATTTTTATTGATTTTTATTGATTTTATTAAAAATTTAACATTTTTCTCTGCTTTCAAATTAATTCAAATTATTTTAATGTCGCTCTAACAATATAGTAGGTCTAAATTTTACCCAAAATATTGTCAGAACGCGCTTCTTGCAAGAAAATTCCTGTCGCGACTTGATTCTTTCCCGATCTATAAATTGCCGTGGCATATTTCTTAAAAGCGCGAGTTCTATATACTCTTGATTTGTAAAAATATTTTTTTAATATGTTATTGTTCATTGTTCTGAATTAAAAATAAATGGTTTCATTAAATCATGATTAAAAAAAAAAAAAAAAAAAACTCTAAAATTCAAATATATTATTTTTGTGAATTAAGCTTTGACTGAAATTATTAAGTTAACAGCCCTAGTCCTGTAATAATGCATTGCAGTTTACTTATTTAAACATTATTTTCATTATTTGCAAAAAATACCAGTCAAATCTTTATATTTTATATACAGTGTGACCAGTAAAGTCCGCATCATATGGGATTTTCTTTTAATTAATAGCATTCGATCGAGATGAAAATTAAGCAAAAAAAAATATTACTCACGTGATTAGCATTTTCTGTCAAATTTAAATTTTTTCCAAAAAATAATTCAAAAGTGGGGTTATTTCTGAAAATATTGAAAAAAGTTATTGGAAAAAGTTAAATGCAGTTTCTAGCCCATAATATACAAAATGTCAGCTGCATAAGATAATTTTGATTTTACCCACCACTAAAATATATTTTCCACTTAATGAACACTTTACTATATAATGACACTGTGTTATTTTTTGTCTTAATATTAAGGTGTATTACTTTCAGACACAAACTACGTTTTCAGAAATACTTATTTTGTGAAGTTACCTTATACAGGGTCATAAACAAACAAACTTTACATCACATGCGACCAAATTTTAATAACCCAATTTTGATTTTGTAGAAAACACACATTTAATATGGCGCTACTTTAAAGAAAATGTATCTGAAACAAAGCCTTGTCAAAACTAAGAAGTTTTATGTTGAGTCTTATTTTGCAAAAGTGGTGCAGTTTACAAAATATGGGTAAAAAATCAAAATTATCTTATGCAGCTAAAATTTTGCATGTGGGCAAGAAACTGCATTTATTTTCTAATAGCATTTTTTGATACTTTTAGAAATAACCCTACTTTTGAATTATTTTTTGGAAAAAAATTAAAATTTGACAGATAATGCGAATCACGTGACTACTATTTTTTTGCTTTATTTTTATCTCGATCGAAGCAGAACTTGATGACAAAGTCAAATTTCGAATAAAGTTATTCATAAAAAAAAATCCCATCTATGATGCGGACTTTACTGGTCACACTGTATAGGTGAGCGATAAGTAGTAACAAATTATAGACCTGTATCAATTATGTGCAATTTTTGTGAAATTTTTAAATTTCTTAACTAATTGTAGATAGACGTTTTTTTATATATATTTTCGGTTACTTTTCAACTTTTATTGGTATTTTTTATCATAAATAGAAACTTAAGGTATGTATGTATACAATACAATAATACCTTTATGTTTGTACTTTATCTGCAATCTATATTTTATGATATATTGTTATTATGTCATTTCCAAACCTAAAATTATTGTAGAATTTTTTTCACAAAGTTCTACGCACTAATTAATGACTTTTCGACTTAATAATCACTATGGGCGGGGCGATGTGAGGTTAACGAGATAGGTAGGTATATATAGAATGATATTTTTAGATTTTTTACACATACCTACTTTTGATATACGTATCCTGCGACCTGCTATACAGTCATGCAAATAGAAACATTTGATGAATTTCTTTACAATTAAAATATAAGTACGTAAAGTACATCTCAAAGTATATCGTCTTTGCTTTTGCTACCTATCATTTATTTTAAGAAAACCTCATTGTTGTATACCTGAAAGGTCAACAGGGTGACACATTTACAATTTTAATAATGTCACTTGTTTACCATTATTTTGCATAGAAATGTTGTCCTTGTTATCAAGAGCATGTAGGTCCACCCCGTAGTCGATACGTTTATGGCGTTTGCAATTGTTATTTACGTTAGGCACCCTTGTTAATGGCAATTAGGATATATAATCAGTCAGTCATAAACGCAACGCATTTATGGTACAACTTGAAGTTTTTATTATTTATTCAAAAATTCCAACTGTTGAACCTAAATAGAAATACAGAGCGGTCAGTTTTTAAACAATTATATTTTAGGTTTTAAAATGTATTTAGATTTAATATTTTAACACAAATTCTTTATTTTTTAAATATTTTGAACTTTAATTTTTGAAAACGATCAAAAATGCGATTTTGAATCTCTACTACTTCTATTCCTAAATAGTGAAATGACTTCATAATCTATAATTACCCCTTTTACTTCATCTACAACATTGCTTAATCATGTTGTGCATAATATGTGTTTATAATGTCTTTACTTCGTTACACTATATACCCCCATTTGCACTATATTATCTCTTTTTACATGGATATTATAAAATAAATTAGCTTAGTATCCCAAATCATAACATTCTATTTCAATTATTGGTCTTCCTTTATAAGTTTTATTATGTTTGGTAGTTTCGTTAGAAATTTCTTCAAAAACCTTAACTCATAACCCCGTCCTTTCTGCATGTCATCTCAGAACTCTATTCACCTTTTATATTTCTAATATTTATTCTCCTCAGGATGAATGTTTATACATTCAAAACATGTGGAGTATTTACCATCATTTAAACTTCTTAATTAACCATTTAACCATAATACCTATTTATGTCTGTCTCTTATTATCCCTTATATTTGAAAAATTTTATTCTATAATTGAATCAGAGTAAAATATCAGAAATTGCGCCAATTTTATAAAATTTCAAAATCAAGGACAAGGCCTATTTTTGTAATCAATTAATGCTTAAATTAATTCTGTTACCACTATGATAACTTTTTAAATAGGTAGTTAATAAAAAATAATATAGCACTTTTTATGTGAGAGCACGGGCGAGCACATGTACTTAATATTTTTGCTTTTATATATTAAATACCTAGTTTTTTTTTTAAATTAAAAAAAGGTAATTTGGCCGCTTTTTGAAAAAAATAAATGAAGTATTAATAAGAAAATTAAATGGTGAATGAGTCACTAATAATTTCTCTTGAATAAACAGGTAAAAAAAATATATTAATTATTGTCGTGGTGTGCGTTCTCTGTATATAATGGATTTCTACAAGACACAAAAAAATTGATTTAAATCTTTTACCATTCTTATTATCAGAGTGTACATGTACAACGTCCATGAAACAAGAGGGAACGAGAAAACTGGAGTTCCTTACTTCCTAAAAGCAGTAAAATAAAAACGTGAAGTGACCTTCAAGTTTATGGTAAATGTAATAAAAGTTGAAAGACCGACCACTCTTAAACTATTTTTTTTTAATTGATATGTTATACAGAGTGGTGTATATCTTTCAAAAATCATGTCGAATTCTCGATGCATGGGTCTGTCTGCATCTGCGTGACCGAGCCTATCTACAAAGACTATATTTTTTCAATAAAAAAACATTCTATTGAGAAGCAAATTTAAATTATTCATAAAGAGCATTCCCTTGCCAAAAACATATCAGTTTAG
The DNA here is from genome assembly GCA_963969555.1 of Polydrusus pterygomalis. Classification (NCBI taxonomy): domain Eukaryota; kingdom Metazoa; phylum Arthropoda; class Insecta; order Coleoptera; family Curculionidae; genus Polydrusus; species Polydrusus pterygomalis. Next base: position 35,894,091 of record OZ018380.1, on the reverse strand, counting down.
GAAAAACAGAAAATGACCCATTTTGTGTTTTGTAAATAAGTAGTTACATTATAAATTGCTGTCGAGCTATTAAGACACCTTTTTGGGTTAAACGGTTCGGCCGTAACAAATTTATTAATTTATTTGAGTAGTTCTACACATTTCTATGGGCAAGCAGTAAATTATTTGAAGATTGCTTCCATTAGGGAATAGATTCTATAGACTAGGGCTGGGCAAAAATTCGATATATCGATATTTTTATCGATACATCGAATAACGATATTTAAAAAATAAAATATCGATATTATCGATAGGTATTCGATTGGAATTTCAATATCGTCCAGCCCTACTTATAACACATTTAAGGACCAATATTTATTTCATTCTTTTTTCTTCATGTTTTCATAATTAAAGTCTCCTCTTGAAATGAAGGTACGAAGTTTTACAGGGCACATAAGGAAATAGTGATATATTTAAAATATAATATCATTTTAATGTTTTATCGATAATATATATTATCGATATATCGAATAACAAAAAACAAAATCGATATTTATCGATATTTTTTGTAATATCGATATTCGATATTGGAATTTCAATATCGCCCAGCCCTACTATAGACTATCCATTTTATCATGAGGAAAATGACAGATCAACAATTGATCACATTGGTTAATCCACAAACCAAATTATAGCTTCGTTTGTTCGGGTTTGTTCGATCAGAAACAGCAATAAATTAGCGATGCATAGGAACGTGTTTTAAAAGTGTTCGCATACGACAAATCCCAAATCCCAAATCGCTCACAGAAAATCTGGCTTTTGCAGAAGCCAAATTGTAACGTAAACGCAAAGCCACCAGTTAAAAACCACGCATGCGCAGATAAAACTTGGAAATCGGTTAAAACAATAAAAAAAGTTTTTTTTTGTCATATAAATTAAACTAGAAAATTACCAAACGGTTAATTGAGTTATAGTTAAAAAAATAACATTAAGTATTCCACAATAACAAACATAATATTACTAATATTCATATTTTCATATAGGTACTATATTATGTATAGTTGTTGGCTTAGTTTTAACTATTTTAAAGTTAATAATTTTTATAGAAAAGCACTTATTTAAAAAGGTTATTAAATTCGACAGGGTAGATTTGTAGAATTAATTAATGTGTATTCTTATTTAAAACGTAACAAAAACCAATAATTACTTATATATTTAAAATATGCTTCGCGCCTTTAGGCATATTTAGGATTTTTTTACAATTTATCTAATTAAATTTACAATAAATAATTTGAGGAAATAGTCCATGCTTAAAGTGGAGTTAAAAGTATGGGAAAGAAAGAAAAAACTAAAAGTCTTCCTCCACAAAATTTAATAGAATATAGAAATTCTTTAGGTCTCTACATGTTTCGAACGTAGAAACGTTCATCTTCAGAAGACAGAAAATGTATTTATTGCTGATGGTTTTAGCAGAAGAGAGCATGGTGTTGAACCTTAATGGAGATTTTATGAAATTAAAACATTGATGTGTAGAAGTGGCATAATATGATGAAAATTGAGAAAAGTTAAAACATACTGAGTATGTGAAAAAGTCAGTAAAGGAGGTCTAAACCAACCAAATAAACTTGGGAAGAAGAAAAAGCCTTCTAAAAAGAAGGTGTCGATGGTTATTTAAATTTTTTTATGAAACTTTTTAAGTATGTCTGTAAGACATTATAGAGATAAAATTAGTCATTTGTGGAAGTAATGTGAAGATATCACAATAAAAATACTGTCTAACAGGTGGTTTGTGGGGTACTGAGGATTAAACAGAACCTGTTGGACAGTATTTTCATTGTAATATATTCACATTACTTCCACAAACAGTGGCGGATCCAGAAATACTCCTAAGGGGGGGCCCGTATGCAAAAAATCAAAATAAATCAGTATATTTATATTTTATATTTTGAAAAACGTAACACAAATTTTTGTAACAGGTAAACAAAAAAGAATTTTCAATGTTTCAACGGGCTTTAGGGGGGCCCGGGCCCCATTGCCCCCCCCCCCTGGATCCGCCACTGTCCACAAATGAATCCTATCTCTATAATTAGTCATACAGACATGCTTTAAAAATGTTATAACAAATTTTAAATAATCCTCGACACCTTCTTTTTAGAAGGGTTTTTTCTTTTCAACTAGTTTATTTGGTTGGTTTAGACCTCCTTTACTGACTTTTTCACATACTTTGTATGTTTTACCTTTTCTCAATTTTCTTCATTATTATGTCACTTCTACACATCAATTTTTTAATTCCATAAAAGCTCCATTAAGGTTCTACGCCATTTTCTCTTCTGCTAAAACCATTGCTAAAAACATCCGCCATAAATAAATTTTCTGTCTCCTGATGATGAACGTTTCTACCTTCGAAATATGTAGAGACCCCTAAAGAAATTTTATTCTATTAAATTTTGCGAAGAAATACTTTCAGTTTTTTCTTTCTTAAAATAAATAGTTTTTTAAAGAAATTTTGGTTTTTTAAAATTAAAAAATTTGAAAACTCCGTGCGCCGATTTTAAAAGCTATTATCCTTACTCTGTATTTTTTTAAAAAGTAATTGAAATTTAATAAAAGTGAGAACTCTGTGAAGAAAATGGAAACAGTAGTTCTGGACGACAAAGTCGTAAGAAGACGTTTGGCAATTCTCTTCTTATTTTCCAAAAAAAATAGTGAGTTTTTATCATTTTGTCACTGTTGACGACTTTTATCCACCGTTTCTTTTGATAGTTCGCACCAGAGTTTTCAGTCCGATCGCAAAACTGATGTGATGATAAAATGCCTTTAATTTCGCAAAACTAATATCAAGTATAATATTACTGTTCATAAAAATAATTAAAATAGCAAATACCTACTTCATTCTCCGGTGTGTTCCATGTATCACTCTATATAATTAGATTAATTAGCATGTGATCAGCCTTGGATCACGTGATCGAAGGCAAGATCAGTTAGAATTAATGAACTTTATAGAACTATATAGACAGTCAGGAGCGTATCACCTAGAATTACATTGTATAGCTATTTAGTTCTTATTGTTCTAAAATTAACAAACCCACCGTTAAATATCTATTAATACCAGGCTGAAGATTTTAACAATCAATAAGTATTCCATAAGAATAGCTCATACCAGTATTGTACAGTATTAGGCTTTTAATGTGACCCCCACAGGAAAAAGTCGTTTGTTGAAAGACCAGTAGACCTAGCTGGCTAATCTATGGTGTAATTTAATCCTATTGAGCGTCAATCGAAAACGTTTTGGACATACCAAACGACTTTTTCCTGTGGGGGTCACATTAAAAGCCCAATACTGTACAATACTGGTATGAGCTATTTTTATGGAATACTTATTGATTGTTAAAATCTTCAGCCTGGTATTAATAGATATTTAACGGTGGGTTTGTTAATTTTAGAACAATAAGAACTAAATAGCTATACAATCACGGAAGGTGGTTCGCCCCTCTAATTTTTTTGTTTTTCAAGATAATGGAATAAAATTTAGGGGATTTGTATACGACATAAAACCGCATTTTTTGACAGGTGACTCAACAATATGGAACTTCCGGTTTAACCGGATGGGACATAAACTTTCGATTTTTAAATGGGACACCTGGTATATTTTTCCTTTTTTTTTGACTCCATATGACATTTTGAATATAACGATGTGTCAATTGTCATTTTTTGTCGACAAGAAAATATTTTTTCTAATTTTGTTTCATAAGAAATCTATTACGATACCGTTTTCAGTATCGAAACAAGTCTATTACGATACCGTTTTCTATTTTTTAAAAGTTGGTATAAGTAATATTCAAATGTTTTATTCTGTTGACGTCTGGCGTGGGGCGTGGCCTAGCATGTATATTTGGTTGCGGAAATCTATATATTATATTTATTACTTTAATACATTTATTAATTGAGTTATAAAAAAACATATAATACTAACTTTATTCACACAGAACTATAAAATTTTATAAATACCAGTTATAAGCTCCATATTTTTTTAATTATGAAAAACTTGCAATATATTAAAACACAAATGTCATGACAATACTGACAATATGGCGGACACAACGAAAATATTAATTTATTGTCAAGGCTACTATGATAGTAAATTTATAGTATTACCAACGTAAAATTTAGAGATACAAATTAGCAAAATGTGAAGGGTTTATTTTATTTTTAAATATATGTATTTTTTATTGAAAAAACTACAAATTAGAAAAAATGGTATAAAGTACGTGTTATTTAAAGCAGTTTTAAGCACTTGTCCTGTTATAAAACTAGCCGCAAGCGGCTCGTTTTTTAACATGGACGCGTGCTATAAAAGGATGCTTTATAAAACGTGTACCTACTTTAATATACTATTTTTCCAAATTTATAGTTTTATATAGGTACCTTAAAATCACTTATTTCAGTTCTTTAATCTTGGGAAAAATATAATTTTACTATTTTTGGTCCAATGCTGTGTAAAATTTAATCTTTAAAGTTGTATAACTCATTTTTTTTAAACGGCAACATGGTGGCTGGTCGGGTTAAGAAAAAAGATTATTTTATTACGATTATTTTGATACCACATGCACACTATTAGATTTTTGAAAAGCTGCCATTACAAAATTTTAAAAAGTTAACTTGGAACTTTCCTAAAATGAAGCTTCTTTTGAGAATAAATTTAGATTTAAATGCATCAAGTAGCCTGTGACCAGAAAAACTGATAAAAGCCATAAAGCCAAGCCAAGTATGGCTTTAACTGTTGCCAAAATTTCTGCTTCAAATATGCTATAGGCCTCTTCAACCGAATAAGAACAAATAAAAAATACTGCCCTGCAATTCATAATGAGTTAATGAATATTAACCCGACAACCATTATCCGCTTCCCCGCCTCTTCAATCATAGTGTCACGGTGCAGAAACGCTTTTCTCCACGACCATTACTGAATGCAATAATTCCAAAATCATTTTTGATAATAGAATGTAAAAATTCTCGCTCTTGAGTTGGAATATTTATTCTGAAACACTTGCTTCTTATATGCGTTTTGCGTGTATTTTCATTCCATGACAAGATACGGAATGAATATTCTGTAATTGATATAAACGACATAGGTTGCCATGAATTTCGAAACTGTCAGTGTCATATAAAAATGGCCGCGTTGTAATAATTATTTTCAGACAAATTTTAGTGCAAGTCAAAAAATGAGTGAAAAATCGGATGAATCAAATATGGAACTGGATGGTCGTACGATACTCGTAGTTCCTCACGCTCGCTACGCTCGCATGCGGAATCTTCCACTCGGATCGAATTTTCATTCCAACCTCGTTACAGAATGTACTATTCTGGTAGAGGTAAAAACTCAGAACAAACTTGTTAAAAATTGTCAATAAAATGATTGTTGAATTATGTAAAATTTTTACTAATGGTCTACTAATTTTTATAACTAATTTGTGTTGGTCTACATGCTTGGTGAAACTGTTGTTCCATTACCCGGGAAATAAAACTAAATACTTGTTATGTTTCATAGATTTATTCGGTTTCCTGACACGTAGTTCGACCCTTTCGGGTCATGTTGAAAGGAGTACAAGAAGGTAGGTACTCTAGTATCTTTACTTCTCGCGTAATGATCATTTTTTCTAGAACACAAAAATAAACTTACACAATGTTGAGTATTACCTTTATGTAATTTTGCCACAACAAATAATGCTAATTTTCTTCTTGTAGGTATGTTTAACATACATTTAAAATGCGACATGTGTTGAATAAATAAATAATAAGTACTTATTATCCATAGTTTCGCGTGTAAATTGAAGAGTGATCACAATAATATAATTATATAGCCGAATCAGAATACTTGTAACAACTTGGCAATAAAAACTACAGTAAAATTTAACAACGTCGGTCATTAAAATTTTACTACTTTAATTATGCTATATAGTCCATTAGCCATGGCTTTCAATTTTTTTTAATAGAGACACGAAAAATCGACGCGCATGGCGAAAAAAAATTCCAGAAATTAGTGAAGAGTTTTTTATGGGTGCTAATCATTTAAAAACAGGCATTTTCCATAGAGAAATTTCGTACTGTTCTATAGACTTTTTCTTTAACAACTCAAAAGTAGCTCTAGTAGCTGCTCCATTTATTTCCACATTTGGATCGTGCTTTTCCAGATTGACAATCGAAAATCGCACGAATTCAAAAAATACCGGTATTTGCAAGTTATTGACAATTAGTATTTCTGTAACTGTAAATAATATACGTAAAAAATGCCACTTTTAACACTAGCATCAAAAATAACTATTAAACTGTAAATGTTATTATACAGGGTGTCCCATAACTTATGGGCCGTAGAGTAACTGGAGATACTAGACATCAAACTAAGCCGATTAAGTCATATAAGTTTTTTCGGATTGTTACTCGTTCTAGAGATACAGGGTGTTGAAAGTAAAAGTTTATTCTCGAAAATAAGCCATAATTTTAAAACCGTTTAATGAATTGAATTGAAAGTTGGCAGTATTATGTTTTTATGAGCAAGAAATAAGAATTTGTAGAAATTTTGGTGTTTTTCAATTAAAGTTTCTTAAAGAAGGGCATTTTCTGAGTCAAAAAGGTGTACTTGATTGATCTTAATATCTTTAACGGTTTTCGAGATATTTCCCTTTAAACATCCCAAAGCATAAAAAAACATAGTACATAATTAAATTAATATTTTAATTATCACAACGCAATAAATTCGAAACAGTGGAACAAAAACAAGAAGCTCACTTTAGTAAATGTTGAAAGTGACCACCGTTGACCTCAATACACTTTATTAAACTTTTAACTAAATAAATAATAATATTACTAATAATAATAATAAACTTTTACTTTCAACACCCTGTATCTCTAGAACGAGTAACAATCCGAAAAACTTATATTACTTAATCGGCTTAGTTTGATGTCTAGTATCTCCAGTTACTCTACGGCCCATAAGTTATGGGACACCCTGTATATAAGCAACTTTGACTGTAGATAATATTATAAATTGTTCGCTGTATTTTACTTTTACTTTTCCAAATTGTCAAACTATTTACCAACTTATTTAGTACTTACTTAAAATCCATTACTGCTTTATTCTTATATTGACTTTGGAATCTACTCAATTTTTTTTAACACGCTTTTATTAGCTTCACCTGTATGTTTGTATGTATGTTTGTTTGTAATCGACTTCTTTGAACCCGATTTTGACCCACTTTAAACGGTCAGATTTAATTTAATTTTTGTAGACTTATCAAGAACCGCTGACAATACAATAATTTGATAAGTTTATCCCATTATCCTGATCAGGATGCCGGAATTAAATCATTTTCTTACAGATTCTCTGTATGAGAGGGAAAGAGATAGAGCTTACCGTATGCGCATGCGTACTATCTACCTACTTTCCGTTCCGAGCACTCGGCTTAATAGTGTTGGTATACATTCTTTCGCTATCAGTTGGTCCGTTGGCCGAGCGGGTTTGTTCGGGTTTGTGGATCCAAATGCTTTGAATCTAGTCATTTAAAAAAATGGATCCACTGCTTTAAATCTAGCCATTTCAAAAAGTCATTGTTAAATTAGTAACAGTATTCCATCTCTATTCCGGACCTCTCTATGACTATCTCTACTCAAAAAAAAAAATTTTTCTTAACAATAACTCAAACTAAAAAATGAAAAATAAATATATTTTTAAAAAACTAAAAAACATGCTTTAATAATTAATCAAACTAAAAAGCGGAAAATAAATATAGTTTAAAATAATTCTTGAAATTCTTAATATAGGCAGAAAATATTAATGAACGATAAACATTAGTATTATAGTGAAAAAAAAGCGTGGGGCGCTTTGTGCTATATTTTTCATATATCGAGCACCCCACGATTTTTTCACAATAATACTAATGTTTATCGTTCATTATTATTTTCTGCCAATATTAAGAATTTCAAGAAATATTTTAAACTATAGGTATATCATTTTAGTTTAATTAATTTTTAAAGCGTATTTTTTAGTTTTTTAAACTATATTTATTAAATTGGTCTTTTACTCCCCAGTTGCTAACAAAGAAGACGACACAAGTTAATAAGGTATATTTTTTTTATAAATTATTACCCTTGCGACGCTACTGACAAATTGGCAAAAATCTGAGTGAAAGGCTTTTTAAAATAATCGCATAACTGGTTTCGCATAACATACTGTCTACACCCCTTTTTTAGATGGTAATATGTGGTTGCCAAATTAAACCGAGGAACCGCGCGGGCAAAATACCAGAAGATGTGAGAGGCTTTTTGATAATAATTGAAATGAGTAAGTTCGTGCTTACGGACGCGTTCATTTTTTCGTATTGATCTTGTAATTATTTGCAATTTTGCACGATTTTTTCTGTCGGTTATAAGGTTCTTCCGAGCTAATATCTCAGTTTTGATGTCTGGTTATTATTTCTGTTGATGGGAAATAGTTTTTCAGGAAAACCCAATTTCCCAACAATTAAGGTAAATTACTTCACTTAGTATTTGTAACCTATTTAAATTCTGTTAGTTTAAGAAATGGTTGACAATAATTTTACTCTTTATTATTAAAAAGTTATAATTTTTTTATAATGATGTCAGTGTGACCCAAAAGTTTTTTAAATGCAGTTTCTAGCCCGCATGCAAAATTTCAGCTGCATAAGATAATTTTGATTTTCTTACCCACCACTAAAATTTATTTTCCACTTAATGAACACTTTACTGATGACACTGTGTTCTTGTTTGTCTTAGTGTATTACTTTAAGACATAAACGTCGTTTTCAAAAATACTTATTTTATGAAGTTACCTTATACAGGGTCAAAAACAAATAAACTTTGCATCACATGCGACCAAATTTTAATAGCCCAATTTTGATTTTGTATAACAACCCAAACATTTAATATGGCGCTACTATAAAGAAAATGTATCTGAAATAAAGCCTTGTCAAAACTAAGAAGTTTTATGTAGGTTGCGTTGAGTCTTATTTTGCAAGTGTTGCAGTTTACAAAATATGGGTAAAAAATCAAAATTATCTTATGCAGCTGAAATTTTGCATGTGGGCTAGAAACTGCATTTAAAAGAAAATTTTCTGATAACTTTTTTCGATATTTTCAGAAATAACCCCATTTTTGAATTATTTTTTGGAAAAAATTAAAATTGGGCAGATAATGCGAATCACGTGACTACAATTTTTTTGCTTAATTTTCATTTCGATCGAAGCAGAACCTGATGCCAAAGTCAAATTTCCAATAAAGTTATTAATAAAAAAAAAATTCCATATGATGCGGACTTGACTGGTCACACTGTATATCATGTGACAATGCAAGCTGTCTCACGGTGACCGTCCTTTAGAATATTTCGGAAAGTAAAGCGATTTGAATCCTGCAAATTTTGATAATGATATTTTTGAAGACGCTCTCTTGAAAACAGCGACTTCCGGTTACACCGGAAGTTACTTTAAACGGAAGACCCTATATAAAATATTTTTTTGTGTTCCCTTCTTAATTTCCAATAACTTTTTTTTAAAGTTTTTTTTTTCTCCTACTCGATCGGATACGGAACGGATAAAGTGGGACCAAAAAAACTTTTAATAAAAGTTATTGGAAATGAAGAAAGGATGAAAGGAACTCAAAAAAATATACTATACAGGGTGTTCTATTTAATTATTAGCAAGTTTATGACAACTCAAGTCCCATATGGTCGCTGTTATTTCATTTGAAGAGAACGTCTCCGAAAATGCCATTATTCAAATTTACAGAATTCAACTCGCATTACTTTCCGAAATATTTTAATGGGAGGTTACCGTGGGACACCCTGTATATACCGTATCCATTTATTTTCAAAGAGTGGATGGAAACCCATTTTACACCAGACACATAATAAAAAGTGAGGTTAGAAGTAAAATTTCAAAAAGTGACAAACCTGTCAGTTAAAAAATAATACGCTTTCTGAGGACAGGAAAGATAATAAAAAAATTATTACCTTGTCGGACTTTATTTGATTTTATTTTGTTACTTAACACAACGTTTCGGTTAGTTAGTATCTCTAACCGTTTTCAAGTGTAAACTAAATTATAATTCTAAGGCCACTGTCTTAAATACTATCCATGTGCAATGAAGCTTGATGACTCCGCCTACGTGCTTATTGCCATTGGAGTGTGAGGCTTCCAGATATTGGGGATATCTATACTTGGTTTACTAAATATATGGGTATTTTGATTCATGAAAGCTGTTTCTTTGAACTTTCGTAATCTCCAGTGCTGTTTCGTGTCCAAAACCTTGGCTTCTGACCACTGTATATTATGCTGGTTGGTCCATACATGTTCCGCTATACCTGATCTCGAAGTTTCACCTCTTTGAGTATGTTTCAGATGTTCTTTAACTCGTACGGGAAGAGGTATTTTTGTTTCCCCAATGTACGATTCGCCACACTCGCAAGGGATTTGATAGATACAATTTTTTTATGTTTTCATTACGGGGGGGTTTTACTTTTGTAAGAAAGCTTCGAATCTTCGAACCACCTTCAAACAAACACAGGAAAGATAATGTTTTGCTGCAGTCGTACGGTGGAATAAAAGGTAAAAGATGGAAGCGTTTTAATTATTTAAAATTGGCACAAAAACTTACCACCTTGAATATATTATCATTCGCAATTATTATATTAATGAAAATTCAAAAGCTTTTTATTGTTTTAACCGTTTGTTTCTTAGCATCACTGTTCTTTAAAGGCAGACAACCAACAATACACTTGCATTAAAAAAACGTCAACTTGCCTAGGTTTTAAAAGCTATATTGTTCCTTTTTTGTCAATAAATATATTGCTCTGGAGATAAAATCATTTCCTCGATGTGACGTGTGAGTAAAAGAAATGCCTAAATATTAAGAGAATAATTTAGTCCCCAGGAAGAAAAGCTATCTACGTGTCTACGTGTCTGAGTAGATGAAATAAAAATAAAAGATGATATTAAGGGCCTGTCACAGTTAAAAGAATATACATTATTCTTTTAACTGTGGGCCTGTCACCGCTTTCGGGGGTTTTCCGGCCGCGGCGTACACTTAAGCTATAAAATTTATTTATAGATTTGTTGTAATCAAATTGAAAGGGGATTAAAAAATAAAAAAAACCTTGGTTATGCAAACCGCGAAAAATTAATTTATTTCTTTTTGGTTAACGACAAAAATAATATCACCCAATTAAAAAAAAATGCATGCATTAGCAATTACCCAGTAGCTAAAAAGTTTACATTTACCGTATTTACATCAGTAAAATAAATCAATATTGCAAAATTTTTGTAGATAGGTATCTTACATTTATAACAACAATCACTTTATTTTAGTTTTGAAAAATAAAAAAATGTGTAAATGCCAAACTTCGGACATCTGGAACAAGGTTCTAAAATTAAATTGCATATATAAATTTCGCAGAATAGAGGTCAGAAAAATTTGCGGAAAACTATAGCAAAAACACGGTTACTCGAAATAAAATAATAGGATCATATCAAAACAGCAGACTTTTACCTTCAAAACGATTGTAAGCGATTATATTTATTCTATTTGAAGGTCTGATTTGTTTTCATTACCCACTATTTTACGACACACTTTTACCCATCTAAATAAATCATCAAAATTTACCGTTAAAGTGCAAAACCTTTCTTTTACTCGATAATTTATATATATTGACGTCGCAGAAGATAAATAGCGGGAAAAGGAGATAAAGTCACTGTCAAAATAAAATTTATTTCGTCAAGATAAACTCAAAACCGTCAAAATAAACGGACTTGCATTATGATAATAAAAAGGTAAGATCCTCAACCTAAGCTCAACAATCAACATATTTTTTATTGAAACGCGATAGTTTTTAAACCAGTTTATCTGATTGTATTGTCGATTTACTCTGATCAATCTCTGTTTTCCATTAATTATTGAAAAGTTGTCTCGAATTTTATTATAATTACGAACATATTCTTTAGTCATTAGACGCGACGGACAAAAGGAACACCTCCGTCATTAGACCAAGGCTTAGTCTGGTACACTGATATTTCAAAAATTACCAACGGTGTAGGCGCAGATATATTTGGGAAAGACCCAGAATGGTCATGAGCATCCCCCTAGAGAACTAGACCCCATTATGCCAAGCAGAAATTCATTTATTAAAATCAAGCTGGTTTTTTAATACAGTTTTCCAGTCAACAATTATCCAGAAGCCTTAAACATTCAAACATCAATACATCATTTTAAGTTCATTATGAACAAAATATTCTCTTATGGCGGTAAAGAGATCACGGAACCGACTATTCTAATTGCAAACAAGTATCAGTTTAATTAACCAAAGGGCCAAAGGGTCAACACCAACCCTGCTGGCGGTGCCAGTGCCTGTCCTAGGTAGAGACAGTTGGAAAACTGACCTATGGACAACTTGAGTACATTGTAGTATATTTATATTTTATATATTATGTATTATAAAATGTGTTAAGTTAAGTACCTGACATATCAAATACTTGTAAGAAATAAAGACGTTTTAAACCAACCAGAAATTCATGCAATATAAATAAGCATGCATATAAGAAAAAAATCTTGGAAAAGGGAAAGGGCTTCCACGACCAAAAGATACACATCCTGTCACAGTTAAGATGTCCTTAAGGCTCTGAACTGCAACCGATCCACATCAAAGATCACAAAATAAATGGAGCGCCTTAACGACCTGAAAGAACTGGCAGCCAGGAACAACACGGTGGAGCTTCCGTGGGTTTCTGTTCACTCAGGGTTAAAATGCAATGAAAAAACCGCCCTTGGAAAATCAAAACAGGCAACCAAAACAACATTAGACAGATGGAAGGAAAAACAACATTTATCTCGACTTCACTTAAGAAGGAATATTCAACGAATAGGAATTTTCAATGGACCCACTGAATGCAGACGTTGCGGTGAAGAGGACGAAACCGCCTTTCATACGCGGTGACAACCTCCCGCGGTAGAAAACCATTGGACCTCGTTGAAAGGAAAACCCTTTTCTAATAAGACTTTAAATTTTAATTAATTATACGAAGTATAAAAATATAAGGTATTATATGGCAACGCTTTCCCTAAATTTGTTTCTATTTTCAAACCTTGAGTTTTTGGCATGCAATAAAATGTGAATAAAACTTTTATACACATGGAACAAGGAATTTATAAATTGTAGGTCAAGTAAAAAACAAAAAGACATAAAAATTATATTTTTAAAAATAAAAACGTAGTTCACCAATTTAACGGCATGACCTCCGGACGAGACTTTTGAATTGATTTCTATTTATACCTTAGCACATCTATTTTGAATGTAAATAAGAGCAGCCATTTTTAAATGCAATAACCCAATTAAGATATTTTAAGTATTGATTCACAGAAAAAACAATTAAGTCGATTGGTCTACAACCAAAAGATTATTGACTTTGATAATGAGATGTAGAGGTACAGTAAATATTAAATAAATTTTTTAAGAAGTAGCCCATACTCAAAGTGAAGTTAAATGTACAGAAAAAGAAAAGCACACAGTCTTTCTCCACAAGTTTATTAGAAAACTAGGCGAACCTAGAGTAATTCATAATAATTCAACATATTTCGAGTGTAGAAACACTCATCATCAGGAAAACAAAGTAAATATGTAGTACATTGCTGATGTTGTCAACAATAGAAAAAATAATATGTGGGATTGAGCAATACCTTCTTAAACACTTTAGGAGGTATTGGATTGAGCCGTAATGGAGCTTTCAATGATGTACACGAGGTATAAAAAATGAATAGTCAGAAGACCGACAAGCATACCTACTGGAAAGTCAAGGGCTAGTGCAAAGGCCCTGTCTTGGGCAGAAAATTGAAGAGATTAAAAGAAAAATTAGGGAGTTTTAACAGAATATGTGAAAATCATTTAGGTAATAGCTATTTACCTAACAAGTGCGGAAAATGAATTTTTCCGCACGAGTCTGCCGTGAAGCAGCCGAGTGCAGGGAAAACATTTTCCGCACGTGTCAGGTACAATAGTTTTTCTACAGACGTGTGGAAATAAGTAACACATATTTCAAAGAAATTTAATAATTTTTAATTAACTATAACAATCACATACATAGGTAAATATGTAACAGTAACTAATTCTGAGAAAAAAAGTAACAACTACAAGTTATAATTGATATATTATTGATTTTGACATAATCGTGCCGAAAAAATTTTCCGCACTAGTGTGGAAAACCCAATTTTCCGCACGGATATCAGTGCGGAAAATTGATTTTTCCACACGTCTGTAGGAAAAAGTAATGCCCATAATAAACCCTTTCATCCATAAGATAAAAAAAATTCTAAAATATTTTAATTAAATTTGGATGTGTATCTGAAAATAAAAGTTATAAATTTTCATAAGATAGCTACTTAAATTTAAACATATTATACAGTGTGAGCAGTAAAGTCCGCATCATATGGGATTTTTTTAAATTAATAGCTTTCTTCGAAATTTGACTTTGGCATCAAGTTCTGCTTCGATCGAGATGAAAATTAAGTCACGTGATTCGCATTATCTGTCATTCTGAAAGTATCGGAAAAAGTTATTAGAAAAAGTTTTTTTTAATGCAGTTTCTAGCCCACATGCAAAATTTCAGCTGCATAAGATAATTTTGATTTATTACCCGTATTTTGTAAATTGCACCACTTTTGCAAAATAAGACTCAATGCAACCTACATAAAACTTCTTAGTTTTGACAATACTTTATTTCAGATACATTTTCTTTAAAGTAGCGCCATATTAAATGTGTGTTTTTATACAAAATCAAAAGTGGGCTATTAAAATTTGGTCGCATGTGATGCAAAGTTTATTTGTTTTTGACCCTGTATAAGGTAACTTCATAAAATAAGTATTTTTGAAAACGTAGTTTATGTCCAAAAGTAATACACCTTAATATTAAGACAAATAAGGACACAGTGTCATCAGTAAAGTGTTCATTAAGTGGAAAATAAATTTTAGTGGTGGCTAAAAAATCAAAATTATCTTATACAGCTGAAATTTTGCATGTGGGTTAAAAACTGCATATTATAGAAAAACTTTTTTTAATACCTTTTTCGATATTTTCAGAAATACCTAACCCCATTTTTGAATTATTTTTTGGAAAAAATTAAAATTTGACAGGTAATACCAATCACTTGACTACTATTTTTTTGTTAATTTTCATATCGATTGATGCCAAAGTCAAATTTCGAATAAAGCTATTAACAAAGAAAATCCCATATGATGCGGACTTTACTGGTCACACTATAAGAAAAATATATAACAATCATTACCTTATCTTTAATACAACTTCCTAGTAAAAAAAATGTCCATTAGCAAATTGTGAAGCCTTAAATCAAAACAATGATAAAATGTGTAAACTTGACACATTTTACTTGACAAAAATAAATTAAAAGTTAATTCTAGTTAATTTTAGCAACCCAAGCAAACATTCTAGTACATAATAAACAATTATTATTTATATTTTTTATTATTAGAAATGCAATTTGTTGTACTACTTACCACCTGAGTTGAAATATTTAATCTGAGTTCCACCATTTAAAAAATATAATATAATTCAGTTAACTATATAATACCGTGCGAGCAAAAATTATTTGCATCAAAGAGGGCTTGGATTAAAAAACGTAGGGCTTGGTTTAGATCACAATGATATGGGGACGATATATCTAACCAAATCTAGGTTAAAATTTTGTCAAATTCATATTATGACATGATATGCCAAACTAATGAGTAATAAAATAAGTAGACAAATACAATCGTATATTAAAGTACACGTTTCATAAGAAGCGGTTTTAGCGCACGCGTCTATTTAAAAAAACGAGCCACAAAGTGGCGAATTTTTTTATTGACACGTGCGCTAAAACGCCTTATGAAACATGTGCTTTATACATTTTTTTCTATTTCACCTTTTATAATCAAGAAAAATACATTTTAAAAAGAAAATAAACCCTTCATATTTTGTAAATTTTTATGTCTAAATTTTATGTTGGTAATACTATTTTTTATCATAGTAGCCTCTGGACAACAATAATTATTTTGCAAACTGCCATTTTTTGATTTATTGACCCATTTTCACCACGAGATTCTAAAGTTATTTTAGCGATATGAGATTTGAAATTGGACGGAATACGTTGTGTGATCCTTGTACATTCGGTACATATACAGAGCGTTCGGAAATTCGGGAGATTTTGCTACGTTTTTTCGAATTTCAAAAGACGTGATTTTACGTCACGGCATTGCAATTTAGTATAGGGAAGATGGAAAATTCAAATAAAGTTGAAAAATCGATATTGGAAGGTTAGTAGATTGAATTTTGGATAGGATTTGGCAGAAAATTATAGCTTGAAGCATCTACAAAAAATTGATTTATAGATTTATGCAACCAACATACATGAGTGTTATCCACACAGAATAAAAAAGTAAGTTATCAAGCTATTTTTCCTCTGCGAAAAATGGGGTTTCTCGTAAATCACAAAGGCCGCGCAAGTCAATGAAATAAAACATTTAAATGTTACCAACATCAAATAAAGAAAAAACGCGTATCGAAATAGCTTCATTACGATACGCAAATGCGTATCGTACTGAGCTTATTATGAACGTGAAATAGAAAAATTTATTTTTGTTGTTTACAAAATTATAATACTTGCACTTTATAAGGAAATAAATGTAGCTGCTTCTTAAGAATAGTCCTGCATGTTCCATAAGATCTTTCAAATTGGGACAGGCGTCTTATACAATTTGGTGGCGCATTTTGCATTATTTCACGAACGTTTGCAACAAGTTCTTCTGTTCTTACAGATGGTCTTCCTGCTCCTTTTTTGTGTTGTATAGAACCTGTTTCCCTAAACACAGCCACGGTTCTTTTCAGGCAATGATAAAGATCGGATTGTATTGCCACTCACCATTTACTCTAACCCCGTTTCGAAAATACGCTTCAACCATGAATGTTTTGTGCTGTTCCGTAAAGCCCATTATTGTGTAAATTGTTCAAGAAATTGGAAAAATTAGCGATGAATCAAATTACTTGTAACGACTGTCAAAGATGACGGAATAACTGATTGATTGTTAATTCAGGTAGTTACTGACACCCAATAGGTATTAAGCTCAACGGCTAAGCGTTACGTCCTTAGATACAAGGCCCTCTTTGATGCAAATAATTTTTGCTCGCACGGTATATGTCAGAGCTCGTGCTATGAAGTTTGGTTTTAAATATTTTGGTTTAGCGCTAATAATTTCGTTTAAATAAAGACTTGTCTTATCTTATTTCGGAAACGATATCAAGGAAGTATGTTGAGTGGCACCGCACTAGCAGTGTTGATTAGCATATTGTCCTATACAATAAATACATTATTCTGCTTTATGTTATAAAATTTTAAGCAAAGTTTTTTTTTATTATACATGTGCAATGTACATTGTATTTAGGGTAGGGAGGGGTAGGTTCGGACAGTTTTTTTCAAATGGCCATAATTTTGAAATCAGTTACATTTAAATTAAATCGAAAATATTAGCAGAACCGCAGATTCATCTTTTATAAATTTAACGACTATACCTTTTCGGAAAAAATGCGTTTTTTTACAAATAGCGATTTAAAAAAAATGCAATTTGTCCAATTCTGCCCCATAGTGGGGTACTGACGGACAGACCATGGGGAAGGTCCGGACACATATTAAAATACCTATATTAAGGTGAAATGACGAATGAATGACGACCCTTGCAAGTTTAATGATATTCTAATAATCAAGTCGGCATATATAATATGTTATTAGATATTTTATGAAAACATATTTACATTAAATTTTAAAATTCCTGCTGTTCTGGATGTTCCTGGCAAATCTGTGGGTTTTGGCAATTTGCTTACCACATCTTTTCTGGAAATAGTTCAAATATCCTTAACATTTGGAAAATGAACACCACTTTTATACTTCCTCAAAACATTTACCAAATAGTCTCCATTGTCTAATATTTTGTCCACTACTCCAGGTTCGGACAGTCCGAAACTGCCCCATGAAATATGTCCGAACGTGCCCCATATTACCAAGTGCATGTCTGGCGGCAAAATATCCCTAAATGCATTTGTATTTCAATTCATTTTAAGGTTAAGTGTAGGAAAACAAGTTAATATTTATAAATTTGGTGAATATCTTACCTTAAATTTATAAGTAAAGATGTAATTCCTTACGACTTTCGCAACCTTTCTTACAGCGGCAACGAAAAATTTAAACAAATGTCTACAAACTCCTAATATTTATTGATAGCCGAACAACTTGCACAGCCACGGCCAATACAAATATAAATAAACATTTTTTGGTTGGTAAGAATCCAAGGAGTTAATTTTTTCGCGGTAAATTTGAAATGTCCGGAGGTGCCCCATGTCCGGACCTACCCCATCCTACCCTACATGACAAACAAATATTTTAGTAACCTATTTATTTACCTATTTTTTTTATTTACATAATAAGACTATTGGTGCTGATCGCTTCAAAGTTATATTGTTTTCATATTTATTTCTTTTACTTAGTATGTTTTTAATACCTACCAAAATACTAAGTAAAGTAATTATTGTCAAAACAATAAGCATTGTAAAAGCAGCTCCTAATAAAATAATAACTTATATATGTACTTATATTTTATTATTTTACAAACAGGTACATTAAAAAATATCAAGAAGAAAATTTATTATAAGATTCATATTTGCAATGACTATAGCGCTATTTTTATAATATTGATTTATCGATATCAGGATATATACATATTTACTAATTAGGTCCTATGACGTATTAATTAAATAAGGACATGTGGTTTCCTTTTAAAATTAGGATGTAGATAGAGGGAAGCATTAATTTGCTATTTGAATTCATATGTTCTGGTAATTTGCACCTTATATTATTTCATTAAAAATAAATACTCACCTACCTTAATAATTTAAAACCATAATATTTGGATTGTGGCTAGTAGAGCCAAAAAAATTAATACCTACCTACCTAGGTAGGGGAAGGTTGCATATATTGCACCGCTACCTAAATTGGACCACAGTACATTTCTCCGAAACTAAACAAGGGCCATATCATCTGGCAACACTGTCACATACTTCCACCCAGAACCTTTGATCAGCAACAAACTTAACTAGTTGGCCGTTAGTGCTTGGCGTGTACAGAGCAAAACGTAATTTACACAATTTTAATGTAATATTTTTAGGATTTTCCTAAGAATTTACCTTAGAACCATAAAACTCTAAGCAAAAGCTTTTTTATGGAAGTTATCAAGTAAGTTTTTCTCTTTCTATTTCTCCTATTACCATGCCATATTTGTTTTTTTCTTGTTTCTTTCCTGGATGGTTTTCTAAAACACGTGGTAGTTGCTTAAATTAGACCACTGGGTGATTGCCAAAATTGAACCGGTCCAATTTAGGCAATTTTTCCAAATTGTGTAAAAATAATTTTTTTCTTCAAATAAGTTAATGTCATGAACTAACACCATTTCAATATTGCTAAACAATTTTTTCTTTGAGTTAAAAAATGAAACTAAGTATGACTGGTCCAATATAGGAAACTAATAGGTACTTTTTTTTGCATTAGGAGGTCCTCTACCGAAATTTTGATTGTAAATTTGATGTTTTTTTGAACTATAAGTATAAAACTTCCTATACCAACAATTTTATTTTTTTTATTTATTTATTTAACACCTAAGCTTCCGATTTAAATCATGTGGTCCAATTTTGGAACCCCCAGGTGCAATTTAGGCAACCGGTTTCCTATATTGAACCACTTGCAGAAGTTTTTTTATAACCTAGTATATCATAGATACTTTGAAATAAAATTCTGCAAAAAATCCTGCAGGTGAACAACATACTAAAGTATACTAAGGTATAGCTTCAAGATTGATTTTACGTTATTATCAGAATCTATGATAAGAAATCTGGAAATTGGTCTAATATGGGCAACCTTCCCCTATAGGTGGTAAAAATTTGGCTATCCTTAAACATCATTTTTACTTTTTAGGATTTTGTTATTTAATTCCTTGATTTGTTAAATGAATTTTGCTACTGTTGAAACTACAATTTCAACTATTAGATTTGTTATTACTTTACAGGGTTCGTCAGAAACAACGGTTTTTGTTTTATGCATTTTTTTTTTCAATTCTAATTTTCAAAGAAATAGATTGGAAGGTACCTATGGTTCAAATCAGTTTGCAGGTTGGAGTCCCGATCTCACAATTATCGATTTATCGGGGACATTTAAAGCCACATGTGTGTAAAACCAATTAATAACTTAGATCTCTTGAAAGAAAAAATAAGAGTAGTTATTGCAAATATCCCAATACAGCAAGTCAGGGACTGTTATCGGGAATTCAGATGTCGAGTTGACCTATGCGCTAACGCGGTGGTACCACGTTTGAATAAAAGTTTTATAATTTATGATTAAATGAATTGAAGAAATATGACATGTAATAATAAAAATACTTCAAAAGTAGGCAAATAAAAAATGGTTTTCTTACAACAAAATGGCCAGATATAAAATCATATATTCGAAGTAAGAAAGCAACAATATCTGATATTCGAAATTGTAGTTTCAGCACAAGCAGACGTTTTTTTTATAAATAATGGCTTTTCTTCTATACCTCCTAATAAAAAGTTTTTCCTCTTCCAAACTCTATCCATGTACACACTGTATGTATAGATATACCTAGATTAAAAATCAAGAAAAGCAAATCAAAACTTTACAAATGCAATCATACACACACATATTTTTATAAAGGTTTTGGGTCAAAAAATCATAGATTTTATTATTTAATATTGTCTCTCTGTGCCTTATAAAGAGAAATATAAAAATTATTCGTCTGCATTTACCTATAGTACCATAATGCATTTTCTTCATACGCGTCTATAGATTACTCGATATATAATGCACATATTAATATGTAGGTGTGTTAAACGGTTATTCACCTCTTACATGCTCCAAGAATACAAAATTTAATCTAAGAACACTCATATATTTCAAATATTCTGCAGAAGAAAGTATTTTGCTATCATTAACCTACATCTGACTTATTGGATGACGTATTAAACATCCTATTAGTTGTTTAATGCAATTTTTAGATCTTGGAACTGTTTGCAGTTGTCAGATGTTCATTAAATAAATAATAATTACTTTTAGTTTAATGGCATTGGCTACGTTGTTGTTATTATCTGTAATTATCAGACCTATACCTATGTGCTTTTATTATAAATATTTTAAAAAATTTGATATATGGTATAGGTATTCGTAGTAGGTATAGGGCATAGACAATTTACCTTTAGATGAGCAAACAATAATCACGAAAGTGGCAGATTTATGGCCTCGCGCATGTAAGCAAACCTAGACACTATTAGACATGCGCACTGTGACATTATCGTTTGACGAATGGGAAAATAGACAGGTCCGGGCTTTAAAATTTAAATTCTTGCTAAAAAATTGGAATTTCTTCTCAATTTTTGATCAAGTTGGTAAAAAAGGTAGTGATTTCTGGCATTTTTAGTAGTAGCAAACCTATCAGATTTTAAGGATAGAAAATTGTTTTTAAGGTTTTGTTTTTAAAATTGGTTTAAAAATGATTCGTCGTTATGTTTTTAGTTTGAAAAGGAAGAGAACAAGTCAATTAAACTATAAAACTTATAAAATCGAACATAAAAAACAAACAAAACCAGCAAAATACCAATATTCGACGTTATCGCGTACCTAACCTCAAGTCAAATATTAGTTAATTAGTTGGTATATAACAATATAACTTGTATTGATTTTTACAATTTGGCAAAAACTTGGGTACGTGTAAAACCATTTTTAAGCCTAATTTCTTGTTCAAGAATTGGAAAAAGTTTTTGCCCGAGAACTTGACCCGTGGAATACTGACCTTATTAAAAGCTTAATGGGGTGCACAGATTTTAACCAAAAAATTAACTAACCAACTTTGACAGAAATGATTTTCTCACAATCTGAATGGCTGGGTTAGCTTACTTTTACTGATTTACCGGAAACTTTGATTGTCTAAACGTTTCCCAATGTTACAAAGTCGCCACTACTCCATACTTACTGGAAATGCGAAATACCCGGTATTTTACCCCTATTTGGGCATAATAAAGTCATACAACGGGTTTTACTAGTTATTGTTTATATTCCAATCCGAGTCACTATAAAGGCACAAACACAATTCACTAAACTACACAAAAACTAGAAATCCGTAAATATTGAACACCCACAATCCACGATAGCTAAGAAAATTACAAGGAATCCACAGAGAAACCTTAAAACACAACAACAAAAATGGCGGCCGAGCCGGTTCTGGAGAGCAACTGGAGAGTATCTTCAGCATGTCGGTAAAGTAGGATAACACGAGGTTTGTGCGCATGCACGAAGGTGTCCAGAAGGAAGCCAGCTGACCGGCGAGTCATACGCTCGGACGTATTTTTTCACCCATAAAACGTAACTTTTGTTTGCGCAGGAGATAAGCTGTACGTATCTAAAGGAAAATTGTCTATAGTATAGGGTGGATATTTGTAGGATGATATAACTAAAGATAATACGAAAAATTCGTCGGGTTATAGTACGCAAAAGCGTAGCCCAGCATAGCGGACAGAACCTGCTAGTTATACATACTAAAGAGTTTAAAAGGTCCACCAATGGGTTTTTTTTTGCTAAATTTTGATTTCTTCCGTATCGCATAGAAGAAGAAAAATTTAATTTTCTGCTTTTTAAAATGTTTATAAAGTTTGATATATATGCATGTCCGCGAGTTAAAGCGATGGTAGACTCATAATGAAAGCATCCCCATAAAGTTATGTCGTAAAAATAATACTTAAATGAAGTTTGCTTTATTCTGGCAATTCTAAGTAGGTACTGACTTTTTATTTGGATAAAATTGATTTTCCATATAACTGTACTTAGAATACAGTGCATATTAAGTTATATATTATGTACAGTGTGTCCACGGATAGAGTTTGGAAGAGAAAAAACTTTTTTATTAGTAGGTATACGGTGTCACCAGTAAAGCCCGCATCATATGGGATTTTTTTTATTAATAGCTTTATTCAAAATTTGACTTTGGCATCAAGATCTGCTTCGATCGAGATGAAAATTAAGCAAAAAAATTGTAGTCACTTGATTCGCTTTATCTGTCAAATTTTATTTTTTTCCAAAAAATAATTCAAAAGTGGGGTTATTTCTGAAAATATCGAAAAAAGTTATAAGAAAAAAATTTTTTTTTAATGCAGTTTCTAGCCCACATGCAAAATTTCAGCTGGATAAGATAATTTTGATTTTTTACCTATATTTTGTAAATTGCACCATTTCATTTTCTTTAAAGTAGCGTCATATTAAATGTGTGTTTTTCTACAAAATCAAAATGGGGCTATTAAAATTTGGTCGCATGTGATGCAAAGTTTATTTGTTTTTGACCCTGTATAAAGTAACTTCATAAAATAAGTATTTTTGAAAAAGTAGTTTGTGCCCCCGCGGGGGTCCACATTGACAGCCCCTTCAAAACTTGCTGCCTGCTTTGTTTTTCATAGGTATTTCATTTCATAATTCATTTTACTTTTTTATATCCTGAGAATTTAACTTCGTTAAGTGAAGAAGACTTATACGTAAAAGCGTGGAATTTACAAACGATATACTATAAGACTTGTCCATTGTCTTTCCTAGTCAAATATTAAGCCTCAGAAAGGGACGTATGTTTCTAGTGCAGTGATGTTATTAATTCTAACTTTACCAGTTAGTGTGGAATGCGGAACGATCTTTTTCCAAACTTGAAGTAGTAAAGACCTATTTACGTAACACTATGGGACAACAACGCATTTAGGATTTATCAGTATCGAACACGAGCTTGTTAAAACATTAAATATCGACGAAATTATAAACGATTTTGCAGAAAAAAAACTCTCGACGATCTGGTTGTGTTGTATAATAACTTTTTTCTATTTCACGTTCATAATAAGCTCAGTACGATACGCATTTGCGTATCGTAATGAAGCTATTTCGATACGCGTTTTTTCTTTATTTGATGTTGGTAACATTTAAATGTTTTATTTCATTGACTTGCGCGGCCTTTGTGATTTACGAGAAAACCAATTTTTCGCAGAGAAAAAATAGCTTGATAACCTACTTTTTTATTCTGTGTGGATAACAGTCATGTATGTTAATTGCATAGATCTATAAATCAATCTTTTGTAGATACTTCAAGCTATAATTTTCTGCCAAATCCTATCCAAAATTAAATCTACTAACCTTCCAATGTCGATTTTAACTTCAACTTTATTTGAATTTTCCAACTTCCCTATACTAAATTGCAATGCCGTGACGTAAAATCACGTCTTTTGAAATTCGAAAAAAGTAATAAAATCGCCCGAATTTCCGAACGCTCTGTATATGTACCGAATGTACAAGGATCACACAACGTATTCCGTCCAATTTCAAATCTCATATCGCTAAAATAACTTTAGAATCTCGTAGTGAAAATGGGTCAATAAATCAAAAAATTACAGTTTGCAAAATAATTTTTTGAAGGATTTATTTTCTTCTTAAAATGTATTTTTCTTGATTATAAAAGGTGAAATAGAAAAAAATTTATAAAGCACATGGTTCATAAGGCGTTTTAGCGCACGTGTCAATAAAAAAACGAGCGACGCGTGCGCTAAAACCGCTTCTTATGAAACGTGTACTTTAATATACTATTATAGTACTAAGTGCCATAATGTTGAGTGTTCATGTGTTTTACTGTTTTCTGTCTTTTGGATTCTATGAGGCTTCAAAGTTTGGTGTTTTACTATTTTGATTTTGCATCATGTTTGCTGGAATATTACGTATAATGACTTATTAACTACTTATTTTATGTCTACCAGTCTACCTAGAATTATAAAATAAATTCTAATTGTTTACTGTTTTCATAGTAGGTACTTAACACATAATGTGAGTTTAACAATAATTAAATTATTAGACGATTAACGAATTCAAAAATTCATAAACCTGAACCAAATAGTAATAAAAATAAGAATTATCATTTTTTATTCGTTATAGAGAGGGGGCCCCTGAAAACGTTTGCAGGGGGGCCCACTGAGTTTTTGTTACGTCACTGCGCACAATTAAATAAAAAACTATTTCTTTAAGGGACTTTTAACGGCCAAATATTGCAATTAAAACTTCGAACTAAATTATTTAATCATTAATCTAACTATAGCTTGTACGCCTTTATAAGTATTTCTACCTTATATCTAGGTGGTAATACGTCAACCCACTAAAAATAGTAACAGAAACGTTTTAACTGTATAATGTTATGCATTGCTACCATAGGTCAATACTGGGTAAGTCAGCCACCTTTGGCGACTTATGATTTATTAATAAAAAATTGAACTACGTTGCATGTACATTGTGCAATTTTTATTAGCGTATGATATAAAAAAAATGCGTAACAATAAGTTATAAAAAGCTGTATAATATCATTACAGTAATCTAAAAAGATGCTGAATGAAATTGACATGTTTTCGGAAAATTAATTTTGAGAATTTAGTGATGGGCGTTTTTTATCTACGGGATTTTGAGAGTATATTGTTTTAATATATAAGTAACAGAACTTGTCACCTTTTTACTCCGTTTTTCGTTATATTATACTCCTTCTTTTGGTGTTACCATTCCCCCCCCCCCCCCATGGCGTCCTTTAAAAAAAAATTGCCCATAAATGCGTGCAAAACAAACCGACCATTGATTGGACATACAATGTATTGCAAACATACTGGGTGGCATATTTGTGTGACAAAATAATCGCCTCTACTATTAGAATTATTAAAAAAAAAGTGTTTACAAAAGTTGTGAGGTTTTATTAAATGTATGTTCTAAAATTATTTTTAAATTTACAGGGTGGCCCAGAAATGCCGGACAATAAAAATATATATATTTTTAAATGGAACACCCTATATATTTTAACTTTTTTTGTTTCCCCATAAAATTATTCACATGACGCCATATGTGGTTTTTCACATTTTCCCAACGTTGTCAAACAAATTTGAAAATTCTTAAAATTTTGGAAAAACATGATAGTATAAAATTGCCTCAATAAGAAAATTAAAAATCGTAGTTAAGTAATTAAAATTTGGTGCAGGATGTTGAGGAGATGTATTCTGTTAGCATTAGCATAGAACAATTTTTAAAATACAAGAACTCTGTTTTTTTTTAAATGAAACACCCTATATTTATTAGGCAGTGACGTAACTAAAAACTGAGTGGGTCCCCCGCAAACGGTTTCTATAACGAATGAAAAATGATAATTCTTATTTTTATTACTATTAGGTTCAGGTTTATGAATTTTTGAATTCGTTAATCGTGTAATAATTTAATTAGGATTAAACCCACGTTATGAGTTAATTACCTACTATTAAAATAGCAAACAAATCGTATTTATTTTGTAATCCTAGGTAGACTGGTAGACATGACATAGGTAATTATTAAGTCATTATACGTAATATTCCAGCAAACATGATGCAAAATCATAATTTTAAAACACCCCTTATAATGTTGCTTACCACGTATGGTAGTAACGGGGGTAGCAGTGATCGAGCCTCATAGAATCCAAAAGACAGAAAACAGTAAAACACATAAACACTTAACAAGTCGTCCCAAACATTATGTCACTAAGTACTATACAAGGTATTATACAAAACGACCAGATTGTCGAGACTTTTTTTTTTACAAAATCGTTTATAATTTCGTCGATAGGGTAATGGCACCAGTTATGGACACTTTAAGAAATATTTTTTATGAAAAGGCGGTAAAACTGCAGCAATTTTAAAAAAAATAATATTCTGTATGTATTTAAATTCGCAATAGGTGGCGTATTATTCATGATGACCATACGAGGTTCTCACATAACATAAAATATGACACCTTTAATGTAATGACGCATAAAGTTCAATTTTGCAAAAAATTGCACTTACGAGGTTTTCATAGTAGGGTATCGATATAAAAAAATAAAATTAATTATGAAATGAAATACCTAT
This sequence comes from Polydrusus pterygomalis, assembly GCA_963969555.1. Taxonomy (NCBI): domain Eukaryota; kingdom Metazoa; phylum Arthropoda; class Insecta; order Coleoptera; family Curculionidae; genus Polydrusus; species Polydrusus pterygomalis. Next base: position 35,867,032 of record OZ018380.1, on the reverse strand, counting down.
GAAAAGCAAAGTTGGCAGCAAGTTTTGATGGGGCCATCGATGTGGGCCCCTTGGCTGGCCGCCCCCCACTGCGAGGGTGTTTGTTACGCCACTTTTATTTTTTTATTTATATATTATACAGTGTGTCCAAAAAAATATGCATCATATGGGAAAGTTTTTTATCATCGATTTCTCAAATTTTTTTATTCTTTATAAAAGTTCGTGCATTCCCTAAAATTATAAATGCATATTTCATATTTCACCTGCGGCTAATAGTGGGGGAGCAAATGCCAATTTTTCGAAATTGCCTTAGGAGTAAAGTACCTTAATTATTAGAAATACAGCAAAATTTTATATGGAAATGTTTTTGCAAATTAATAACTTAGTCCAAATACGAAATTTGAGTTAGGTGTGTCAATTTTAAATTTTTTTTATATGCATTTTTTTAAAATAGGTTTTTGCACTTCAGCGTACTAGGTGAAAATGACAAATAAATTATTAATTATTTTCAGTAATATGAATAGAGTTGGATTCTATTATAATTTTGTTTAGAACATAAGTTGGCTAAAATGTGTTTAGGTAGGCGTGCAACACGCTAATATCTGAACCAACTCGTAACATTGAAAGGTTTTAAAAAGTTTGCAACTACTTAATCCATTTTTATTATAAACCCACGTTTAAGTTATTTAATAAACATATTAAAATTCCGTAAACAAAAAATCGACCAGAGGTGTACCGTTTAGGGGAAAATAGAGATTAACCAAAAAAAATTAAAAATTGTGACACCTAACTCAAATTTCGTATTTGGACTAACTTACTAATTTGCAAGAACATTTCCATATAAAATTTTGCTGTATTTCTAATAATTAAGGTACTTTACTCTTTAGGCAATTTTGAAAAAATGGCATTTACTCCCTTACTATTAGCCGCAGGTAAAATATGAAATATGCATTTATATTTTTAAGGAATGCACCAACTTTTATAAGGAATAAAATTTTCCGAGAAATCGGTGATAAAAACTTTCCCGTATGTTGCATACTTTTTTGGACACACTGTATATATATTTATTTTGTATTTTAATTATCTTTAATTTTTTGTTACGTCAATATATCGATCTTTATATAAATTTTCGTAAAAAACTGTGATTTTTGTTTTCCTAGTTAACCATGCCAGCAAAATCAAAAGAAATAAAATTGAAATTTTTAATGGGAATGGGGAATTAGACATAAAATATTTGTGTCGAAAACGACTTACATAGTCTTGTATTCTAGGTTCTCGCCTTTAATTAATTTTAACATTTAAAAAATTTATTTTTTAAATACTAAAATTATTGATATTATCTACATTCTTGGAGCTAATGGGAACACTACAATGTCTTTAAAAAAACATTATCATGAAAACTATACAGACAGAACAGGGAATGTGGCATTTCAAAATTGAAAATGTTAGTAGAATTTGAAATATTTTGTTTTTATTATTTTGATCTAAAATGAAAAATAAAGGTGATAGTGTACTCTTGATACGATTTAATATTTTTGTATTTTTTGAGCACACTGTATAAAAAAGTCAAAAACTTTCTTCGTAGACCATAATCGTTGGTTCGTACTGTAGAAGTAACCGTAGGTGATGGTAATTTTTTTCTTTTGTTAAAGCATCGCTCAATAAGAATGTTGTGATAAGCAATTTTTTAACTATTGTTTTCTTTTTATTACAGCCCCAACTTATCGCCCAAGTCGACAACAAAAAGGGCGGTGTAAACACAGTCATAATGTCCAAGTAAGTAACCAAAGTTCCAGATTTCTGGACAAACCCTAAAAAAAATCATCCATCGAACATCACAATGCTTCTTTTTTAAAAGGTATAAAGTAAAGTTAATTTAATTTTAAAAATTTCAAATGTTTAAATCAAATTTAATTAAATAACATGTACCTAATTAAATAAATTTACATATTATTACACATAAAAATTTGAATGTTCTTATTAAAACTTATACATACTGTGTATTAATTGATATTTTAAATCATAAGTATTTTTATAATTTTTGGTGTTTGGAAATATTTATCTATTAATTGTTGATTTTATAATTTTTTTAAAACCATGTATATCTGCAGGCATATTTAGTTAGGGCGCTTTTCCCTTAGTGCGACCCTTAAGTATTTTTTCTTGCAGAACACCATAAAATTATTCTTCCTACGCAAATCGAAAACTGTGTTTACAAAAAATATATGTAAGTTCATTTGTACAAAAATATTTCTTATTTTTGCAAAAAAAGAAGCCTTGTTTCACACAAGCCATCGCATTTTCGACTGTTTTGTCTTTCAAAAATCGCTAATCCTTATCATGGCACAGCATGGCTTTATCAATTGTGGCAAACTTTATTGGCTTAAAAATCCTGGGTTTATGTTTGTTTCTACTAAGAATATATGTGTGCAACAAAATGCTTTAAAAAGTATCTATAGTTTGTAAGGTATTGGTTTTTACAGAGTATCCAGGGACTAAGCTCTGTATATTTTCTATTTTTACTACTAATAAGAATACAACAACGCAATTTTTTGCTGGTCATAAATTGTGCAATTTTTTGGGTTTTATATAGGGAATATAATGTAAAAAAAAATAAAAAAGTGAGAGATTGTTTTACAGAGTTTCAGAACTTAAATAAATTTCAAAGTTTGAAATCTTGCAACTAATATTTCTTTTTATTAATATCCAATTTGTTTTTTGAGCTACTACAGTTAATCTAAAACGATGCCATCTGGCATGTTATTCTAGGCTTGTAGAAGCTTATCGCAAAATTATGAGCCATACTGGAGTATGCGTCCCTAAGCCATAGAACTATAAACAAAAGAAGAATGCTTAGTAGGCTGTATAAATGTCACACTATACCTAATATCTCTGTACTAGTAGGGGTTGGTTTTTGTAGGTTGTCGTCCACTAATTTGAGTTGGCAGCATCACTCTAACTTCGGAGCGATCGTCACGCGCCATCGTTGAAAATACCGGCTAATGTTTGTCATAAACAAATTTAAAAATGTCTTTACGATATTTATAATATACAGCGTGTACCCGGCATGCGTTGCAACCCGCTGGTATAAATACAAACCCGAACAAACCCGATATATTAGTACCCGGCATGCCACTTTCTGAAATTGCACCCGTGCAAAACCGGGGCGGGTCGCTAGTTATACATAAAAACCTTCCCCTTGAATCACTCTATCTATTTAAAAAAACCGCTTCAAAATCCGTTGCGTAGTTTTAAAGATTTAAGCACATATAGGGACAGGACGGGCGATAGCGACTTTGTTTTATACTATGTTAAGATTATTATCTTAATAAAACCATTGAGAGTCATTACCTACCTGCAGGGTTGGGTAACGACGCGTAGAAAATTAATTTTCTACATACGTGTAGAAAATAGCGTAGAAAAGGTAGGAAATTATGCAGAAAATGTAGAAAAAAGAAGAATACCATAGACTTCTTTTAAAAGGGTGATCTTAGCTGGTGAAACACGTTGTTCTTTTCGCGGCTAATCTGTTAGTTATTTGGAGAACAATAATTGCTGAAGCCACAGTATTTAAAGCCAACATAACAAAACTGGTATTTGACGAAAATCTAAAAAAGCAAATTGAAGACAGTATTAAACTGTTCAATCCAGTTTGCAAAATTATTAATTCATTACAAAGTACTCAGGCTTCCATTGCAGATGCAGCCGAAGAATGGATGAACATGTAATTGCTAAAAGGGTTTGACGAGTACACACAGTTCCCTGGCCGCGAACTCCTTGCATCCTGTTTATCGTGGCAGAATGTTAAGCGAAGATAAAATAGGGGATGTTGATTAATAGAAAATTTAGATGCCATGGGGCTAGACAGTCTTTAAGATTTTAAGCGTTATCGCCATATATGTGTGTCAAAAACTCTGCGATAAAAATTATGTACTCTCTTAGAGATTACAAACGTGCAAACTTTTTGGGAATTAGCTGAAAAACATTGTCCTACCTTGTTCCACCTGGCAATTGAGCTAAACACAATTCCTGCGTCATCAGCCCAGCTAGAAAGGCTATTTTCAAATTGGTCATTTGTTCATTCAACTATACGCAACCGACTTACTTCAGAAAATTCAAATATGTTGACTTTTATTACTTGAAGATGAGGGACCATAACAAATCTGACGAGTATTAGCTTGTTAAACTGAACTATAATATTTATAACCTAAAATGTTCTTAATGTGTTCGTATTCTTTTTATTTTAACAGTTACTTAATGAAAAATTGTTTTTTAGTTCGTTACTTAAGTTATGTTACCTGATCTGTAATATTATTTTAATGTGTAAAGTGTTTAAATAAACGTCTAAACAAAAATAATGGTCGAAAATATAAAAAAATTATTTTCTACATCTCGTACGATAACAACAACGAACAAATTAATAAAAATGGTCTTGATTGGCTCATCGACTCGCCGTGGTTCAGCGAGACTCGTGTTTTTGGTTGGCGTTAATAAAATTTCAAATGGTTTCCAACTTTTTTCCAAGGAAAAAATTAATTCCCCGATCAAACAGCCTTTTCCAGAGATGCTATTTTAATAACACAGGTGTTATGGGGAATAAGCATTCTACTTTTTTTTATTGGCCTGTGGCCTAAACGCATCTGACCACCCATTAGCCATTCAATAACCATGCACACTCATCGTAGAGTGAAAATAACCAAATTGCGTTTTAAATTATTGTGTTTATACAATGCGAATGCGAATATTTTTTTTATTAAAAAAAGTTGTATGTTCTGTAGGTAAAACATATTTACTGGTCACATTGAATCCTTGATACTGCAACACTTATCTATTTCGAGTATAAGTATACTAATATCATTAACCAAATTATTTGCTAAGATTTTCTTTAAAAAAATTGATACTACCCAGATAGAGAGAGCGATGAAAGAAAGACTTATAGGAATGCCAATGCGTTTATACATGGTTGCATAGTGTTGTTTTGATAATATTTTGTAAGTTTAGTCAATCATATTGGCACAAGTCTAGTTTTCGGAGTCCGCATCAGAAGTACGGCCCTTCGTGGTGTGTGCTGAATGCGGCATAGCTAGGCAAAGCTATGTTATGCTGCTGAGTGGGGAGCTGCGGATATTCTGTCTTTGGATTGTCCACGGTACAACTGCACAAATTTTATTTTTTTATTTTGCAAGAACTTCAGTCTATATTTTTTTTAGCCCTGTAGAACAGTAAATATAGAATATCTTTATTTCTGTTTGTCATTACCCCATACATTATCTCCGTTCAGTTTAACATCCTATCCAATGTTTTATAGCATTAAAATAAATTTGAAGACATAATCCATACTTAAAGTGGCGTTGAAAGTATGGGAACGCAAAAAAAGCAAAAAGTCCTTCACAATTTTATTAGAATAAAAAATGATTCTTTCAAAGGTTTCAACATGTTTGGATTGTAGAAACATTCATCATCAGGAGATAGTGATCAGGAAAAGGTAACACAACTTTTCTCCAGCACGTGTGCTTTATAAAAAAGCTACTTACTACTGCGTGGTTACTGGGTAGGTATAGCAAAACTCAATAAATTTTTTTATACATTTTTTTAAATTTCAACTTTGAATGAGGTCGCCCCCTCAAGATTTCCTTTTTGAGATAAATATTTTATATTACGTTTTTTAAGGTCTTTAGATTGACGAGTTTATTTTACTTCCTCTTTCATTCAGTTAGTTTGGACTTTTCTTGCTAAACAAATGTTTTGAATTAGTTTTCTACAAATATTTACTACAGTACGCTAATAGTATTTTCTTCACTATTCCTATGTTATACCAGCACACCCACTGGCGGATCCAGAAATACTCCTAAGGGGGGGCCCGTATGCAAAAAATCAAAATAAATCAGTATATTTATATTTTATATTGTGAAAAACGTAACACAAATATTTGTAACAGGTACTATATTCAACTAAAAATACTTGGTTTAAAAGGAACTTAAAATAATTATTCATTTTCGGTTTAAATTTCGGTAAAAAAATTAAACAAAAAATAATTTTCAATGTTTCAACGGGCTTTAGGGGGGGCCCGGGCCCCATTGCCCCCCCCCCTGGATCCGCCTCTGAGCACACCAGTTAGGCTTCCATAAAAGCTCCATTAAGGTTGGATACTATGGATACCATCTACCATTTTCTCTTCTGCTATTATCATCAGCAAAGCTTTTTCTGTCTCCTGATGATGAATGTTCAAAATATGTTGAGACCTTTGAATCAATAACTTTTTTATTTTAATAAAATTGTGGAGGATGACGTTTTGCTTTTCTTTCGTTTCGGTTAAAATAAATATTCCATAAGGATATATAATTTTTTTAAATTATTGTACCTATGTATTATTATTGTTTATTTTCCACTAGTTTAAAGGTAAACTCTTAAACCATTCTGTTGTCAAAAAGAAATGTTTAAGTCTACTCTAGTTTATAAAGGATTTAAAATATAAAATAAATTTAAATTATAAAATATAATAACTAAAAATAACTATTGGTAACATACATACTAGTAGGCCAAAAAGGTAGGATTTTGATTAACAATAATTCAGTCTTCCAATCCGACTCTAAAATAATGTTTTTTAAAAAGCCGAATAGTTTAGTTTCTACATAGTATAATAAATGTTGCATCTCCTTTACCTCTTGTAATGTCTACATACATGCTTATGTGTTTTTACTTGCAATAGCTATTAAAAACGTTATTTTTTTTATTAAAAGTGTTACTGTTTTGCTGTAATCAATTAAATCGAAACTCTAATATGTATATATTTTATTTACATTCGATGGAAAATGAATCTCAAAATGACATATTTTTATACAGCCGCCACTCCACAATATAAAGTTTAATTAACATATTTTTTTTAAGATTAGAAGATAAAACAGAGTTTTTGATAATTTTTAATAGGTACCTCAAATTTTGAGTTAGTTATTGTGTGTATTATTTTATTCTGTAATAGTAGTTCAGCTGACCTTGTTAAAACTACAGCATATTTAAAAGAATGCTTAAACTAGATATGACACAATCTCATATTTGCATTGGAAACATTATTAACCTATTATATTATTTTCTATACTTTTTTTGCATGTGTTTAGTTGAAAAAAAAATTAATTTCCATCGATGCAAAAACTATAATCTACATCTTTTTGAACTCAAAGGGTAATAAGAAAAATGCTATAAAATATCCTTTTACTCCTTCATATCCTATTATAAGCATCACCATTTGATCACATACCCTTAAAACTATTTTCAACTGAAGATACATACGAAAATATACATAGGTTCTTTTCCTAAATATATTTTTTCAAACTTTCGCTAACACATCAGTTCTTACCCCATTATTATAACATTTATTAAAAAGGTCCTGTTTACACACAAATTTAAAGAATGACAGTTTAACCGATAACACAATAATTGGGTTTTGTTTTCGAGTAAATACTGTGTTTCCTATCTTGAATTTTCAAAATTTTGTTAAGGATAATAATTGTGCTACCCTATATGATAAATCTCGGACCCAAATTTAATTTCACTATGTCGTTATTATTATTATTATTATTCAATGTGTAAATGGGATCTAAGGAATTATAACACTTTCTAATTTAAGTTAAAATTACAGTTATAAAGCTGACAAAGCCGGTGAGCCCGTCCAGGCTGCTTCTGCAAATGGGTCCACTGTACCTCTTTTTGACATCCAAAAACGTGATCTTGAGGCTGGAGACTATGATCCTTTCCAGAATAGAAAAGTCAGTCATCCTACATCGTAAGTATTTCTGCTATAGCTGTCGTAAAATCATGCAAGGAGTCACAATTTTTGATCAATTTAAATTATATCCCCCGCTCTTGACAACCCTTAATCTAGACAATGAATACTTAAATTGTGCCATAGTGATAATAGAAATATTGTACGACCCTTATTGAAAAATCCAGTAAACTACATTTAAAGATACATTGTGCATCCTATAATTATTTGCGATAAGAAGAAACTAAACCATAACTTTTATTTTTTACAGTGACATGGACACGCTCGTCCATCTACTCAAAGGCAGTTTGGGAAGCGGTATCTTGGCTATGCCCTTAGCGTTTGCCCATGCAGGTCTCTTCCTTGGACTTTTCTGCACTTTTGCGATAGGTCTTATCTGCACATACTGCGTGCACATTTTGGTCAAGAGTGCTCATGAACTCAGTCGAAGGACCAGAGTTCCTAGTTTAGGTTTTGCTGAAGTTGCAGAGGCCGCCTTTCTAGCTGGACCTGAAGGCTTTAGGCCTTGGGCAAAGTTTGCTAAAGCTATGATAAATATGTTTTTGGTAATAGATCTTCTTGGATGCTGTTGCGTATATATTGTCTTCGTAGGAAAGAATGTCAAACAAGTAGTAGATGTCTACGTAGGCGATGATTACCATTACGATCTGAGAGTCTATATGGCAGCTATGCTTCCTTTCCTTATTGTTATTAACTTTATTAGAAACCTTAAATACTTATCTCCCTTATCCATGTGTGCCAATATCCTTGTCGCTACTGGTATTGGTATTACTTTCTACTATATTTTCTCTGATCTTCCATCTTTCGATTCTCAGCCGGCATTTGAAAGCGTAACTAAGCTCCCGATGTTCTTCGGAACCGCAATCTTTGCTCTGGAAGGTATTGGTGTAGTAATGCCACTTGAAAACAACATGAAGAATCCCCAGCATTTTATTGGATGCCCAAGTGTTCTTAACATTGGTATGTTCTTCGTAGTCTGTCTCTACGCTTCAACCGGGTTCTTCGGGTTTTTGAAATATGGGGAATCGACAGAGGGCAGTATCACTTTGAATCTTCCCCAGGATGAACCGTAAGTATAAACGAAATTTTTTTGTAGCATAGTTTTAAATAATCTCCTAAAAGTTTTTTATTCGAAACTTTATTTTTAAGAAAAATATGAAAGCATCTCCATTTTTAGCGAGCTACATGCACTAAATCGAATTGGTTAATTCCCCCATTACGTGGACGAGCAAACCACATAGAACTAAAAAAAAAAGTAGAAAACTTAGTAGACTGCATAAATCGCACATTATAATAATTATTGTAAAGTCCGTAGAGAAGAAAATTTTCAGATCATATGATCACAGAGGACTCAAACGTGTTGATATTTACCAAACGATCTAGATGGTTTCGGGTTTCATTTTTTAAACCCAAGAATTTTATAAACAATTGCTCGAATATTGAAGATAACTGTGTCATTTACAAATTTATTTATTTTTTGATGATTACAATGATGATAGCTGTGATCGGAAAATGGGGTTCCAAATTTTAAGGATTATTATTAATTCCAACAAAATCATCATCCCCGTTTTATTTTTACGAAATGAAAACGTTATACATACAGTGTCACCAGTAAAGTCCGCATCATATGGTATTTTTTTTATTAATAGCTTTATTCAAAATTTGACTTTGGCATCAAGTTCTGCTTCGATCAAGATGAAAATTAAGCAAAAAAAATAGTAGTCACGTGATTCGCAAATTTTAATTTTTTCCAAAAAATAATTCAAAAGTGGGGTTATTTCTGAAAATATCGAAAAAAGTTATTAGAAAAAGTTTTTTTTAATGCAGTTTCTAGCCCACATGCAAATTTTCAGCTGCATAAGATAATTTTTATTTTTTACCAATATTTTGTAAATTGCACCACTTTTGCAAAATAATACTCAACGCAACCTACATAAAACTTCTTAGTTTTGACAAGGCTTTATTTCATATACATTTTCTTTAAAGTAGCGCCATATTAAATGTGTGTTTTTCTACAAAATCAAAATTGGGTTATTAAAATTTGGTCGCATGTGATGGAAAGTTTATTTGTTTTTGACCCTGTATAAGGTAACTTCATAAAATAAATATTTTTGAAAACGTAGTTTGTGTCTGAAAGTAAAAAAATAAAAAATAAAGTAAAGGGGTTTTAAATTAAATCGTTGAAATTAGATAAACTTTATGTTAAGTTAAACTAAAATTTATTTTCCACTTAATGAACACTTTACTGATGACACTGTGTTCTTTTTTGTCTTAATATTAAGGTGTATTACTTTCAGACACAAACTACGTTTTCAAAAATACTTATTTTATGAAGTTACCTTATACAGGGTCAAAAACAAATAAACTTTGCATCACATGCAACCAAATTTTAATAGCCCAATTTTGATTTTGTAGAAAAACACATATTTATTATGGCGCTACCTTAAAGAAAATGTATCTGAAATAAAGCCTTGTCAAAACTAAGAAGTTTATGTAGGTTGCGTTGAGTCTTATTTTGCAAAAGTGGTGCAATTTACAAAACATAGGTAAAAAATCTAAATTATATTATGCAGCTAAAATTTTGCATGTGGGCTAGAAACTGCACTAAAAAAACTTTTTCTAATAACTTTTTTCGATATTTTCAAAAATAACTCCACTTTTGAATTATTTTTTGGAAAAAATTAAAATTTGACAGATAATGCGAATTCCGTGACTATTATTTTTTTGCTTAATTTTCATCTCGATCGAAGCAGAACTTGTTGCCAAAGTCAAATTTCGAATAAAGTTATTAATAAAAAAAAACCCATATGATGCGGACTTTACAGGTGACACTGTATTATAGGCTTGGCGAATTTCACGAAAAGTTAGCTTATTTTTAATTATTCATCCCTTATACAAAGGGAAGATTTTTAAATTACCCGCCTTTTGAACCTTATTTTAACAACACAGGTCTTATAGGGATTATGCACTCTCCTTTCTTTTATAAACCTGATGTAAACCATTAATACATCGCCATCCAGCTTTCTCAGACTTACACAATCAGTAAAAGTTTTAAGTCGCACTTACTAATTAGGTATGTAAACGTCTAAGACAGCTGGAGGATTTTCGACGCATATTCTACTAACAACACTCCAGTTTTAAGATAGTTTTATAATCAACGAATACAATGAAGCAAATCTATGTCTAGATTAAAATATTATGTATTAGTATTAAAAGAATAAAAGAAATTAATTTTTGTGTCGGTTTATTCTTTATACATACCGACAAAAGCATCTATAGTTATGATATCATCGACTAGTCCTATTATTTTGTTGTAACAACAATGACTTTAAAAAATTGTATCTAAATGGTCATTAATAAATAACAAAATTCGAGAAGAATAAACTGATCTGCTCAATTTAAACCAAATTATCTGTTTCAGCTTGGCCCAATCTGTCAAACTAATGATAGCCGTCGCTATCTTCTTTACCTACGCTTTGCAATTCTACGTGCCAATGGAAATCATCTGGAAAGCCCTCAAAAACAACTTCAGCGAAAGCAAAAGAAATCTTGCCAACTACTCCATCAGAATCATCCTTGTCATCATCACCGTAGCATTGGCCATATTAATTCCAAATCTCGGAGGCTTTATCTCTCTTGTTGGTGCAGTTTGTCTGTCCATGTTAGGGCTGATTTTTCCCGCTATTATAGATCTAGTAACATTCTACGAAGAACCAGGTCTGGGAAGATTCAACTGGAGGTTATATAAAAATCTGTTCCTTATTCTCTTCGGTATGGTAGGATTTATAACGGGTACCTACGTCAGTATTATAGAGATTATCGATTCGTACTGAAGCGTCTTAAGGGACGAAATTGTGGCGTTGTTCTAGCGTCTCAAACAGGGAGTCGGGAATAAATTAAAAATTCGATGCCACAGGGTTCGCGCCCCGGCTGGAACCCGGGTACTTTTCTTTTTGTGAATAACTAGTTTATTTATTCTAAATTATTAGAAATTTTTCAACGATTAATGGGTTTTTACTATAAATATTCTTATGAAATGTTTCTTTATCGCATTGCGTTCTATTTATTTAGGTACCTATTCAATTTCGACGAAAAAATTATGAAGTCAGAGGAAATAATAACATTAATAACATTGCCAGATCAATTGATGAGACAATATCCTTTAAATCCTTTTTGAAAAGGTTTAAGATAACAATAAGGTTGTTTAAATTTGCATCTTACACAAAACCCACATGCGTAACCTCGATCATTTAGGTGAAATTTTTTTTAATACTATATAACAAGACAACTATGAATTGCGAACCGTCCGAAAAAGTTACAAGAACACATTAATCGTTGACCAGTAAGTTAGAGAATTATACAAAACATACAATAAAAAGACAAGAAAAATACTGACGAAATTATCTCAAATACGACTCCCTGTCCTTTAAGCCAATCAGATTTGTAAATCGTTTATCCTTCTAAGAAAAACAAAAATCGCAAAAGCAATAGTGATATCAATCTGATTGGTCCCAACTTCGTTATCTCTAAATACTATAAAAAGGCATAGCAACAATTTATTTAAATAAAATATTTAACCCCAGGGACGTTAAGAATACGCTATGCATCTAACATAAGCTAATTATAGTTTTAGGCTACCTAACAGTAGTTTAATCTGTGATTTTTTTTAAATACATAGGTAGAACAATTTATATAGTCCCATCTTTATCCAATGACAGCGGCTATTAATAATAATAGCCCGTATTTTCTTTTATAATTTAAGAACATCGCCTAAAACATAAATCAATATCAATCATTCTTGGTTATAAAAAATAATTGATGCTGTTGACAGTTATGTGTTGCATTAAATTTTATTGTTCAATGACTTGTTAAAAACTAATATCTCTATTGCATGTACTCGTACTGTGTGAGTTTGTAACTTCGAATAAATTCATTAAGTCCAGCGTATTAACATTTTAAATTGTGGTATTTTTTATAAAAAGCATCGATACAGTGTATTCCAAATTTGAGATATGACGATATTAAACAAATTAAGAAAAATTTCAACAACTCAAAATGCTGGAAATAACCTTTAAGTACATAGTTCTACCGCTAGAGGGCTTAGTCGCTATGCTATGATACAAAGCCCTTAATTTATACTAATAACTTTAATACAATGCAGGTAGGTCAGAAATTGGGTTTTTCTAATCTTAGTAATATCGTCTGTATGTAATAACAATTTTTTGTAGTTACCATGGTAACAGAGTGAAGAAAATTGACAATTAAAAAAAAGGTATTCAAAAAGCTATTTCTGTGGGATTTCAACGTTTCAATAACAGGAAAATTGCAAAACTTTGGTAAATGTCGAAATGGAATTACACTTTCCCACTATTTTGGCGATAAGTTTTAAATGAAAAGAGGAACTTACCTGCGGTTTTACCGTTCTCTTTACTAGCTATTCAGCTATAAAATAGAATTAAAATAGTTGAATGGATGCATTTACTTTTCGTAAGAAATCGAAGCTAGAAATATATATTTTTTTAAAAGTGCCCGCTATTATTTTTAACCAATTAATTTTAATCTTATTAACGTTTAACGTATTACGTTCAATCAGGGTGAAGCGTCCTTTAAAATAAGCTACAGTTTGTTAAATTCGATTAACGCAGACCAAAGTTACAGTCTTTTAAGTATTTTTAATTGTTAACCTTCTTCACTCCGTTACCATGGCAACTACGAAAAAATTGTTATTACATAATTTATAGAGGATATTACTAAGATTTAAAAAACCCTAATTCCTCGCAGCATGTATGGCTTTGGAGATACAGCCGCTCTCCACCGGTAGTGGAGTATATATATAAAATGTATGTTTAACTATGTCTGTATACATAATTTAATTATGCACTTTAAAAATAATCAATAAAAAACTGGGGTTGGCGGTTAAAAAAATTATCGATGTATCTGTAATTTGAAACGCACTGTATCAATATTAAAAAAAAAAAAAAAAAACTCTTAAAATGTTAATACCTGTGTCCAAGCATTTTTCCAAAATAATAACTGTACTGGATTTACTGAACTTACTATTTTTTATTAATTGCATTATTCGAATCGGCTTTTAAAACCTATTTATATTATTTTCCGTACATTTTTTTTTACACAATTTGTGTAATATATTATTAACAATAATCTTTTCATGGCGATGTTGTCATTACTTCATTTAACTATTCAGTTTTTAGTGAGAGTATCATCGGCCATTTTATTAATATTTGTTGATTGATTGTGATTTCTTAGGTTTAGTCTATTCATTATAAGCTCAAGTTATAGTGTCTTCAATATTAGTGTCTTTAATTACAGCGATTTTCCTATTGCTTGTTACCGTCGAATTCGTATCCCCAATATCGTATGAAACCTACCACGAACTTAACTGACATAAAATGCCTGTGTGAAATCAACATTTTAACATAAAATTCATTTGTAATAATATATTCCAAATTTTTTTTAAAATTATAGTGTAGGTATTATGAAGGGTAAGTCACTGATATTTAAGACACAGTAAAAAATCAAATTATGGTTCCAAAGGAACTATGTATGACGTGGTGCCTTATCTTACAATAACAGTCCCTTATCTAAGATTTTAAACCCCAAAATTGGGTCAAAAAGGCTGGTAATAATGACGAATAATTTAATGTTCCTTAAAAAACACACAGACGATTTTTTTAAGAAAATGCGATCATTTATTATTACTATTTATCTAGGCGCCTTGTTTGTTTGTACTTCCCATGTGGTACTTTATTATTTTTTATTTCGTATTTTAAAAATACTTTTTACTGCGAAAAAAATGTTTTAAGAATTAAATCGTTAATTATTATTATACAGTGCTTACATAACGTCTGCCCTTCTGCTAACTCGGGGAATAGCTTGAGTATATTTTTCAAATTCGGTAGTTATAAATGCTAACTGAAATAGGTACCTACACTTATGAACAAGAAATAGTTTGGTATTCAAGACGGTGAAGATCCGCAATCTGGAAAACATATTTAAATGGAAAGAAAAGTTGAATGATACCTCAATTTAATGGTCTAGGACATTGCTATCTCTTGAATAACAAAACAACAATTTTTTATTCAAAGTTTCTATTTTACTTATTATTTTCATGTACATACCCAATTTGAATAAGATATTATCTCAAAACCCTCCCAAGGTAGTAAGGTTGGGCGGACTTTAGGGAATCACTGTATTTATATTCTACCAGAATCTCAGTTATGTTATTTCTTAATTTTTTACTAATCAATTTGGATCAAGGATTTTTACCTGGTTACTAAACATAATTTTTTGTCTATTTATTAATTTTTGAAAGGAAAAAAATAATACATTTAAGTCTTCCCAATTATATTAAGGTAAATAGTTTTAATGGGTAAATTATTTACATGTTTCGAATACGTATATATACATTTATCTTTAGGAGAATAGAGAAAAAGAAAAAAGGAAATACAAAAGGTGCAAGCAGTCCTAACAGAGCTTTAAGATGATTAAAAGATTTATATAATAAAAGAGGAAGAAACTAATTGTAGTTAAGAAGAAGCCCATCCGAAATGAACTAGAATAAAAAAAAATAGAAAGGGTAAATTATATTAACCCAGAAGACACAATAGTGCGCCAGCATCATAAGTGTGGAGATAGAGAAGAGGTCATTACAGAAATGTATAAATTATGGGTAGGTACAATTCGGCTTATCTACGTTATCTTATCTACTATTACTTCCACTCATAAGGGATGTCCATATAACGTAAACAAGCCTAATTATACCTACCCTTAATTTATACATTTCTATAATCACCTTATTCTCTCTTCCCACACTTATTGGCTCACTATTGTGTGCTTTCAATTTTATCTGACTTTTGTTCTGGGTTAATATAATAGACCATTTCGCTTTTTTTTATTCTAATTAATTTCGGATTTTCCTTCACTATACAACCTTTAATAACAATTTTTACATTGATACACAGCCTGCTTCAATGTTAAGTTTATCATTACCTTTTTACAGTTATGTTTGAGGTTCTTCAAATACCTTAAATCGTAAACTAGATATTTTTATCATCTTAAAGCTCCGTTAGGACTGTTTGCACCTTTTGTGTTTCCTTTTTTCTTTTTCTCTATTTACCTGAAGATGAATGTGGTGCAAACGTTGGAACCCTTTAAAACTTTTTACCTTAATAATATACCAGTGGAGGAAGACGTAAAGTGTCTTATTTCTTTCCTTTCCAATTTACACTCCACTTAAAGTATCGACTGTTTCTTCAAGTGATTACTTGTTGCTTATTTTTATTATTTCCGTCTTTTATCTGGCTGGTACATGTTTTAACAAACAAGAAAACCAGCCCTTAAAGTCTTCATCTGCTACGTTGTCAATCCTGGGTATTTTTTAAAACATTTCGTAAAATATACTGACGTATTTCGAGTACCTAGCATATCGCTACTAAATGATGCTAAAGGAATTACTGTACCTACCAGACTTACTAATACAGAAAGTATTAGCTAAATTAAAAAAAAAAAAAATCTTTCTGCTTCAAAAAAATGTTTTAGGCCCCACATAGCAGGTTAAGGACTGTAGATCGTTCTGTGTGTAATCTTTACAAAAACTAAGCATATTCAGTGATTTTGTTGCATTTTGCTTTTAGTAAAATGCATCGAAATTTATTGACCAACGACATAACAGGGTTCATTTTCAAATTTTGTATCATTTTTGCTTCCTTATTTACATACCGATATATATTCCCTTAAGGCAATCTATCACTTACAGGCAATCAAAACATAAAAATTCAGTTTTGGACGATATTTCTATTCTAAAACTTAAATTTGACCCTCAATCTCTGCAGCTACCTCTTTGGAGATTAGGAACACTTATTTTTCCGACCCTTAAAATTTAGAAATTTCCATAATTTTTCTTATCTACAATAAAGATTGATAAGTAGTAGTCCTACAGAGATTTATGTGGGCCCAATTTTGAGTTGGTACTTATTAGAAACCAGAATTTTTATGCCCTGAGGATATGTAAGTGCTAAAACGCCCTTGTATTTATTATGCGAGGGTTTAACTTAGATACAAATTTGAATATGGATTCTAGAATAGCATATGAATAGGATGATGACATGTTCCAAAAATTTTTGTATTTTTAGAAAAATAAGTATCTATACATAGTTTACAAAAATTTTGTTCAACATTTTTTTTTTAAATAAGGAAAATAAAGTTATTTTGTTTCCCAATATTGCATATTAAGTGTTTTATTTATACAACTGGAATTTTCGCAATGATACAAACGCTGATATCATTAAATCAGTTTTTAGCCTAGTTTTTGTCGAATTAAAATTCCTATTGCCAAATGGACCCTTTAATTATAACCGAATTAATCCATAATATATCCCAATAATAAAAACCTTCTTTGAATGTTACAAAACTTTTCTAGAAACAATTAAAAAAACGCTGCCAAAAAGGAAGCATAAAGTTTTAACACAAATAGCACCACGTTATGTTCATATAACCTACGATAATTATTTTATGTCATACCAGTACATTATTGTGTTTTTATACCTTAGATTCCATCTAAATAACTGATTACTTTATGCCCGTGCGGGCACAAAGTATACATTATGGCCCGCGCGGGCATTAAGTGTGCATCTTGTTCCATTTTTGACTTTGACACATTAAACATTTTAATAATGTCAAGGTAATGTCGCAGGTAAAAATAAAAAAATTGGTAAATTAAATTAAATTAAAAAAAAATATATTATTCAAAACGAACTGGTGTGACATAAAATTTTGTATGCACCACGAGTACTAATAGATATATACCCTCGGGCGACTAACGAACCCTCGGGCCAGAGACCCTCGGCTTTGTAAGACTGTCGCCCTCAGGGCATAATCATCTATTTATATTAGTACCCTTGATACATAAATAACTATTATTTGCCAGTTTGAAATACAGATTATAATATTCAAGTCCGTAGCTAGTGGGGGGCGAATGGGGGTATAAGCCCCCCGCCCCTCCCTACAAATATTTACTGGGGTTGTATGTTTTTTTTAAATGTGGAAGAAGAACCTGGCGATTTTTGTCTCATGATCAACCGTAGTTATTCTGTGGGCAAACTCTGTAATAATTGCTGTTAAGTTTTCGAAAGATTTGCCTCTTCTTCTATAAAAGGATCAATAAGGTTTAAGAGATTTGCTAAGGTAATTCAAATCGCATACTGGTTTTCTAATGTTTAATTAAAGTTCATAAGAAAATCAATTTTATGTGGATTTTTTTTGGGTTCAGTCCGAACATATCATTCATTTGGAATTATGAAGTGATCATGAGAGTTCTTATAGCCTGTTTACATTAGGTGCAATGACTTCATGTAGTGTAATTAAATGGTCGTTTTTAAATGAGTAAAATTGTACTTATCATAAAGTTTGATGTGAGTGTAAATAAAGACGTAAAAACGATATACCATAACATTAACTTTCCTAGTCAAATTTTAAACCTAAGAAAGGGACTTGAAGATGGAGATAGTATTTCAAAATTAAAAACAGTGTACTTGTGGATCATTTATTAATAAAAAATCAGTGTGTTTCTTCAAATTTTCCAGATGTATCTAGTGCAGTGATGTTATTTCTAACTTTACCAGTTAGTGTGGCATCAGCGGAACGATCTTTTTCCAAACTTAAAATAGTAAAAACCTATTTACGTAACATCATAGGACAACAACGCCTTTCGGATTTATCCCTAATCAGTATCAAAAACGAGTTTGTTAAAACATTAAATATCGACGAAATTATAAACGATTTTGCCAAAAAAACTCTCGAGGATCTGGTCGTTTTGTATAATACGTGTACCTTGTATAGTACTTAGTGACATAATGTTTGTGCAGACTTGTTAAGTGTTCATGTGTTTTACTGTTTTCTGTCTTTTGGATTCTATGAGGCCCGATCACTGCTACCCCCGTTACTACCATACATGATAAGCAACATTATAAGTGATGTTTTAAAATTTTGAACGAAATTTAACAATTATATTAATTTTACGGAAGTAGTCCATTATCTCAAAGTGGAGCTGTTGAGATATACAGGGAAAAGAAACCCACAGTCGTCTCCACAAATATATATATATTTAAAAAAAAGGTCAAATCAATGTGGTGTACATGTTTCGGTACTAGAAAGTACCATCATCAGCACCGAAGGGCTAAAATAAATTAAGAATAGAAAAGGAAGGACATATCAGATTAATGCATGTATCCCCACTTGACCAAAACATGTCACTGTGATGTAACAGTTAAAAAACATTGTTTAATGTTTTATCACTGAGCTAAGCACACAGATGTCACAGAGATGCTCCTAACTTGCACTAATGTCGCCACAACCAAGGATTTAAGCTTTATCACAGAGACAAAACGCAAATCTATGTCAGTGACAAACCGTTCCATTTTTTATCTTTTGGCTTGACAGATGAAATCTGTTATTGTTTCATCCCTGTGATATCTTTGTTTTATATATCTTATGTCAAATAAATCCATGCGGTTTGACAGATGTAATATATTGTAGATAAAACTAGATTGGAACAAATAATAATAATAATAATAACAATAATACTTTTATTGGAAAAATTTTAAAACAATTTTATTTATTTAATTTTTCGTCACGTCCCAATCGTTGTTTGCCTTGACGCACCCAGTCACTAGTGACTTCTTCAAAAAGTTTTTCCGTGCAATCTGGCCCATATTGACAATATCTGCAATAATGTAGAATATATTAGTTTGTCTCGGTTGGAACCATATTATGGAAAACTTTTTTATTATTAATTTTACAAAAAAGTTCTGCATGGTCTACATTCTAAAATGCAACAATCAGATATTAAATTTTTTCATGCGTATACCTACGAGCTTTGTCAAAAAATATGAATTTTGCCCAACTTTCAAGGAACCACGATTCATAAAATTAATTTTAGTATTGTTAGTATCTACTAAATAATAAATTAAACCAGTGCTGCTGGAAGTAGAGGTCTGCTCTTCAGGTGAGTCATCAGATTCTGTCTTATAGGCTCAAGTTCTCGAAGTCTATTACGACTACTATACATACCTAAAGTTTTAGCACTACGGGCTACGGGTGACATTTTCTTTAGGTACTATGTAGGGCATGTCCGAGGTCTGCTGATGGACTGTAACAGAGCTTACAGATTCTGGATTGGATTCATTAAAGTTTTCCCAAAATAATTTTGCTCTCCTTTGTTGCTGCCTCAAGAAGGAGCCACAAATACTTTTTTCGTGCGTCTGCTGTGTTCCATATAGACAATTTAAAAAACCAATAACTTTCAGTACACATGCTAATAAATAAACAACTTACCACGCAATCACAATTCAAAAAGTAGAAGTAGAAACACACTATTCGCTCTCGAAACAATAAACAATAAACACTCTCGAAACGAAAGGCATCTGGAGTGAAAAAGACGCCAAATTGACAGACTAAATTGACGTATATTAACGTCAAACTTGTCTCTCTTTATTGCAACAACAGTTTTAGCACTGAGTTGTCACAAAGATAAAACACTGCTGCAAAGCAATGTTCTTGGTTATAGTGCTATTACAACATATATGTTTGTTTTGTCACTGCTATAGAACCGTGTGATAAAACGGTGCTCTTTAATTGAGCTCTATATGAGATATCACAATCTTGTCACGTTCTATGTTTGGTCAAGTGGGTCTACTTACCCCAAGTACCATTTACACGAAGAAATGTAAACAAATATTAAAAACATGAAAACGACAAAAACATATTGTATGCTTGGGCGAAAACAAAGTTAAAAAAATGTTAAAAATTAAAAATCGATATTAAAAATCGAAAGGAGTTTCCTTCCCGTACATAGTAAACAACTTGATTTCTTGATTAGTCGACGATGAAAAGTCAAAACGAAGGATAAAAGTAGTGACATCTGACAGAGTCACGCAAAAGCAGAAAGTACCCAATATGAATGGGAACTGGCGTGACGACGTGGTTCTTGGGGCAAGAAACTGACATCTAGTGGTAATAAGAAAAAGTAACAAATAGTTATCGGCAAGAAGGGGAGTAACCTGCCGGGACAAAGGTAAGGCTGAAAACCGCAAGATGGAATAATCTAGAACAAGTGAAGTCAGAAACAATCTAGTCATTTCAACATTCAACAATAGAGGGAGTAGGAGGAGAGTATAAATTAATGTGGCCATCTAGTAGTTAGTGTCCAAATTAGAAGTCGGAGAAAAGGAAGGTAACGGTTATTAGAGAAGTTCGTGCGTTAGTGAAAATTAAAAACTTTTATGGTGGTCATGGTAGATGGAGAAAGAGTAAGGGTTAAAGGTGGAGTAATTAAGGGTTAAAATTGAAGTAATTACAGGCAAAAATTAAGGGATTCAAAATAGGAGAGGCAGGAGAAAATGATTTGATCGTTAACACAGTTGAGCTTTTTATTAAGAAGAGCCTTATGGATTTCCATCATTTCCAGAAGGTTAAGGGTGCCGCCTTTGTTACAGGAATGAAGGAGTTTAGTGTTATTTAAGGGGTCGAAAGAGTGGTTGTTGCAGAGAATATGAGAGGCAAAACTAGATTTGAAGTTGTGGTTAGAGAAGTCAGTGTTTCGGAATTTATCTATTTCTTTACAGTGTTCGTTGACTCGGGTTGAAAGTTTATGCCCTATTTGGCCAACATAACAGACATTACAGTTTAGAGTACCACAAGAAAGTTTATAAACACCTGACTTATCTAGTAGAGAAATTTTATCTTTGGAGTTGATCAAAAATTGACATATTGTGGTTAGTTTGGAAAGCAATAGAAATGTTGAATTTATTCAGAATATTTTTGGCTGTAAAAGATGTTCTTGTCCTTTTCATGTTTTTAATATTTGTTTACATTCCTTCGTGTAAGTGGCACTTGGGGTAAGTACATGCATTAATCTGATTTGTCCTTCCTTTTCTATTCTTAATTTATTTTAGCAATTCGATGCTGATGATGGTACTTTCTAGTACTGAAACATGTACACCACATTGATTTTACCTTTTTTTTTAATATATTTGTAGAGACGAATGTGGGTTTCTTTTCCCTATATAAATTATATTAATTCTTGATAGTCATGATATATAAAGAATAACATAAGATATGATATTTAAAGGCTGTGACGTCACGTGGTGAATATTATAAGTAACCATAGAAACAGTTGGTTATATTTTCATTCTATTCTCATGGTTACGAAAATCATTTTTAATCACCACATGACGTCAGAACCTCTGAATACCTATTATATTTGGTAATCTTTGTATCATGCTTAATAGTAAAATGCTTTATTATAGAGGTATAAATTAATGCCCTGTTATTGCTATTATTATTATTATCTTTATTTTTTGTTTCGCAGCTTTTTATTGGCATTACAGGAATTTGTTTTACAGTACAGAATATAAAGTTATCTTAACCTATAGGTACTGTTTTAAAACTTCCGTACTATGTGGCATGTTTGGTGAATGACGCTTTTCTGAATTTGTTGCTATAAATAACCTACAAGGCCTAGTTTTTCCAAGTTAGGCTTGAAGTTTTTCGTCATAGCTCCCTCAACCGATATTATTATTGAAAGTATGTCTATTTGTTCAAGCTTTCCACATTCGATTCTTAGAATTATTTTCTCATAGAGGTCTCTTGTGTCTTGTATATATTATTTAGGTATATATCAATGAGATCTCTTCCTCCCTCCATTCATTTTAAGTAGATTATAGAGAGATAGATAGATATTATTATGGTTTAACAGGGATTATATGCATTACAATATAGGTAATATCTTTGTTTGCGTTAACAGGCGATTGATACAATCATCCAAAAACTCATAAAAAAAATTTATTGGAATATCACACATCGGGAGAAGGGTAAATAAAGTTAATAAGACAAAACATCACAATCCCTTAAGTTATTTTCATGAAAGGAACCATTACATACCCACGTATTTTAAGAGTTACTTTTATCCTTATAATATTATTTTAAATGAACTGATACTTAATAAATTAATGTATACACCAGAACCTTAGATTAGGTACTTAATTATTAAGTAATTTTGCTAAACATCAGCCATCAATCCTAACGCTGCGCGTTAAGCTTAAAAACCAAACTAGTTATTATTAGACGCTGGTTTTTTTTTGAAAATATTCCTTTCTCCACAAGAAAAACAAACAAACTAAAAATAGAGCCGAAAAGAGAGCTATTAGAGCATATTTTAATCCATCGGTAATTTTGACTGCTTTGAAATACTGGTCGTTGACCAGATCAACATACTTTTGAGGCAAGTGCACACCCTGGAAAGAAAAAATTCTATTAAAAAAAAATATTTACTTTGGTGGATTATACTATTAATATAAATAATACAGGAATTATATATAGAAGGGTTTTGGTTGCATTGTCTTTATTTCTTTTAAATCACTACATTTTGATTGGTAAGTCGTCTTCAGGTGAATACTTACTAAATAAAAAAAAAAGTAACTACAGACTACAGCTCTATTTATACCAGCTAGATGCACTGAGATGGGTGCAGTCATGCGCGGTATTATTCTAAGATTACTTAACAAAGGTTTTTGGATATTTCTTACTAAAACATCAACCTGGGTTTTGATGTATATATAGTAACATCTTCAGTGTGGTTCTTTATGCAAAATGTCAGCTTCTGACTACATCACATAATGGTCCTGTGTCTAGGCATGGTCAGATGCACCTGACTTTTCCATGTCTCCTTTTAGCGTATTGTCTCTGTGTTCCTTAATAATTGTTTCGAGTGGTCTCAGTGTCTCATCAATAGGAGATCCGGTAGACACAGTTTTTATCTCTTTTTGGCTTGTTGATCTTGTCTTCGTCAGGTGTATCTCTCGAGCCGAATACAGTATCGTTGTCCTAGTTTTATTCTATCAGATACTCCTTTGACGTAGGGAATGTTGAGTGTTAATTGTTTCCAATATTTTGTCAACTAATACAATTGGGTAGTCATTTTTATTGAGGTCGGTCTTGATGTAGTTAGTTTCTTATTCCAGGGCTTCTTTCTTCTTTCGAATTACAAATTGTAATTGCTCTATCCACAAGGGTTCTTACTATGCCATGTTTTGTGTTGCTTGAGTTATTTGATGTAGATATAATAGAAAAATAATCGAGCTGTAATTATTTTGGTTATTTAGTATTCACCTGAAGACGAATGAAAATACTTACCAGTTGAAACGTTGTCATTTAAAACAAATAAATACAATGCTAGTACAAACTCTTCTATAATTTAAGAAACATCCTTGTCTCCAACTATTAAACATACACTAAATAATACATGTTGAGCCACACTGCCACAATACACAGCAAAGATGTAAGTTAAATGTCGGCGAAATATCTAGAACGTATCCTGAGTGGAGAGTAAATTCACTCATTTAAAAAAGCATATCCTACATAATGATTTAAACGTGCGACCAGGAACTGTTCACTTAATATATATGCAGAACCCCGCAATAGTGGCCTGATGTGGAGAAAGAAACGGATTCAGCGGACTAGCTAAACTAGAAATACTTGCCGGTCTGGAAAAACTAATTTAAACAGAACAGTGGAGCTCTGGCTTATCTATTACATCTATGTCAAACACGTACACTGCACCAAAAGCCTTACACCTACAAAAACACCTTCACAGTAAGCTGCAAATAAATAAACAAGGGCTACGACAAAACCGAAACCTATGTGAAGTACAAAGCAAAGCACGCACTAGGCATGCAGAGCTGAAATACTAAGCGAGTGGTCTGAAGGTTTATATAAACCTTCAGATCACCGGCCTATGGCGCGGAAACCGCAGGAACACGGGGAGGTTAGTCGGTGGGCGTGGGCAGCCTCATCAGAGTTGAATCCGACACTACTCTGCCTCACAGAACGCCAGTCTTTAGAAGATTCTCCTCGAAAAAAAAATTATATCGCAGAAAGTGGGATCAACTGGCAATGTCCCCTTCTGCAGATTAACAGGAATATTCCAATATTTTTAACAATAACTCAACAAGAAATGTAATTTATAAAATTGAAAAATGGAACGACATTTCTATCCTCAAAGGGCCTACAACTGAATGTAAAAATATATTAAAATACAGAGACAAAGATAACCCTATAAGCACTTTTATCCTACCGTATTCTAAGCATAATTGGTCATTACTATGTGCGAACTGTAATGTATGTTCCGACGGAGCGTCTTTAACAATGACATTAAAACAATTTTATAAAAGTGAGTTCTATTAATTGGTCGATTAATGTAAAAATTGGCAAGCTTATTATTAGTAGACACGAATAGCCTGAGCCTTGATTAAGTATAGGTAATACGATGATCTAAGATATGGAGGCTTCGAATAGTATGTTCAAACCAAACACGAGGAGCCAGCCTACTGAACCAACACGAACACCCATTCTAGGAATCCCATTTGGCATAGAAGTAAAATAAGAAGTCATATTATGAACAGTTCATAGATTGGCATGTTGTTTCAGTCATAATGTAATCGATATGTTTCTTTAGGAAACCAACTTAGAAATACAACAGATGTTTTCTAAAAAGATATACAGACACTGTAATTGAAGGTACACACCTCGTTCATTTAGTAAAGTAAAAACGAGTGCAAACGGTACTTTTGACATTGACATTTAACCCACAATATAAATGGGGACAACAATGACATTTTGCTTAAAAAAATAGATTTCTGCAAGATCTACGTCACATTTCTACACACCAAAGGAGTAAGTGAGTTAAAGCATTCTGTTGCACAATGTTATGCATTGTATAATGTCTTACCTCTTCTAACCACAATATGGGTACAACTGCTTCATACATAGTATCTGGAGTAATCATGGAAATATATTTTTCTTTTCTCATGACTGAATTTAGCTGAATTCTTTTCATTCCTACCATTGGAGTTCCGGTATTCTAAAATGTTATACATAAATTAATAAATTAAAAATATATAGGTACTATTAGAGGTAGGTTTACAACTCTCTGCGAAAAGGTTGCATGTACCTACTTATAGAATATTACGATAAATGTCATTCAATACTTTGAGAGTCCTACTATGACGTAATATGGCTTGGTTTACCCATGAATAGTTTTAGAACTACAGTATTGTTTTAATTTAGGCTTGGGATCATTCTTCATCATTATCGTTTATTTTCTAATTTTTCCTGACAAATTTTACACAAGCTAGTTTCAAAACATTTTATCAATATTTTGCTAACATTTTGTACGGACGTTTGCTGGCATATACATTTTTTGCCAACGTTATACTACCTTTGGCTGAAATCAGTGCATTCGAGTCTGGCATTGGCAAATTATTACTCCATTAAGCAAACGTTGGCAATTTATTTAAGATTCAAAGTTGTATAGTAGAGCTGCTAGCTATAGCTAGCTAGCTGTGGTGAACCCAAAAATTGGTTCACCTTTAATGAGAAAAGAATTTTTTTTTATTTCATTTTTGATGATTGGAATTTATTTAAAAATAAATTGGCAACATAATTTTCCTTTAGGAGAAAATATTTCATTGGAATTAAATAACCTTAAAGTATTTTTAAAATTATCCAACAGATAAAATGTAAAGTGTATTTACATCAAAGTAAAATTATTTTTTTAACAAAAGAATTTTAAATATAATAAGGAATATAATAGGAGGGTAAAAGAAAGAAAAATTAAATTAAAATAACTAAAACTAACTGTTCATGAAGGATAAATCAATCCAGAGAATTATGTCACAATAAGTGGTTTTCAGATAAATTCAAAAACATTTTAAAGTTTTTAAATTATTTCTTGATGTTAACTGGTTACGAGCGCGAAACAATAAAAACTAAACGCGTCCTCCGGGTTAACTAACTAGGAAGATGTTGCCCCACTCCACAACCCAACCTACGTTTTACCGGGAAAGAGTCATCCTGATCTAAAAATAGACGGTAATAAATTGTTTCCCCTATGACACGTAAGTGGCCGGTGACCCCAGATTTAACCGGTTATTTCTAAGAATTCCGTGAACACCTGCATCTACCCTGCGAGGCTCCGTCAACCCCTTGTATGAGTTATGAGTTTTGAAAGGTCAAGCGCTCTTTAATTGCTTGGATTAACGTTCTTTTGTTTTTGTTGCCTTATATAGTTACATATAAGGGAAAATGAACCTTATAAGTACTTACAGTCATAAATTTATTTTTTGTAAACCTGTTTCTGGGAATGTCAATAAGGTAATACAACTGTCATATAGCAAGCAGGGGTTGGAAATTAATGGGGAACAATTGGGTATAGAAGACAGACACGGATGAGATGAGGAGTAATAATTGTCCAGCATTATACGCGTTTACGTGAATACGAACCGGTCGCGAAAATTTAAGTTAAAGTAAATAAATTCGGTAGTCTGGTGTTTTAAAAAAGTTACGGTTGTTACAAGAGGAAGTAAGTGTTGATGACAGGAATAGAAGCGTTGATAACAGAAATATAGCTGTTTGCCAGGAATATATTAAAATTAGTGAATTTATTGCCTCCTGTTAAGAAATTTTAAGGTGTGTAATACTGGGTGGCTCCACTGTGTATCCCAAATTAATTATGTGTTAATAAAAGGGTTTGTTGAGAGATAAATGTAAACTTTGAAGAAGTTTCAATTGTGTGTGTGTGTTAGAATTGTGTATGTGAATTAAAATTGCGTGTTTAATTTCCTTAGTTATAAAAGAAAAAGCTTTAATAAATAAAAGTTGTCTTAAAATAAATTGCTTTTAATGCATTTTACATCAATGAGCAATTACAGGGTTTGTTGAAATGTTGTTGTTGAAATGTATAATGGGTAACTTCACATAAAATTCTGGTATTGTTGATACTGCAACTAAGCACAGGAATCTTCCGAACCCCGCAAATAATTAGTGTTATAACCCACACTTGGTCAGAACATTATCCAGCCGCTCGGATAAGTTCATGTCAGGTCATCGGATTGGTCAAGGGAGTGGGCACTATATGTCATCGCCCTTATTATTTTGGTGCTAATAATTTGCCAACGCTTTACAACGCCAGATACGAATTTCGACTCATTACATTGGCAGAAAATGAATGTGCCAAAGCTGACAGACCGCCTCATATCTATTTTTTTTTTAATTTAGTAGCTTACAGGTTCAATTAGAAGATAAATATTATGTTTGGATTCGTCAGGCGATAGACCATTGAGAGCGTTTACATAATGATCATCTGCATGGAGGAAGTGAGGCAGCGAAACTAGAACGGGGGCACCTAAAAACAAAAAGCGATAATTAGAAGATAATACAGTGTCCGCGAAAATAAGTAAAAGAAAATATTGTTGCATATCGGACAAGTGTGTCCTAACAAGGACGAAACGGCCGTCGTGGTCTACCCGCCCCAGGGTATCCAATAAACTTGGATCCCTGTGTATTCCAATATAAATAATAGTTAAACACTTGTCCGATATGCCACAATATTTTCTTTGTCTCCACTGTGGGTATCCGATCCGGCGCTATTGAGTTTATGCAGTTCGGAACTTTTCTTGTTGATGTAAATATTTGACAGAATCGGCTTTTAAATATTTAACAAGCTTAGACTTTTTTTCCCATCTTAAAGTCACTAACAAAGTCTATGAAAATTTTTAAAGTAAAGTTTTGTGAAAAATAACACCCGAAACTTGGGAATAATATTTGCCACAATCACACTAACGACGAACAAACCCGAACGCTTGCTTGGTTCTGCCATATTCTATGGCTATAGATAATATTAATTTCTCCATTCAACGGTGCAAACTCCGCCGAGGCCATTCTTGTCGCATGCCGGAGATATTTTTACTTCGTGCCGCTTTTTGTATTGGCAATAAATTGTATGTATATAATATGTGGTAATTAAGTTCCAGTTGGTCATATAAAGTTAGATAATTTATTTTGTGGATAAAAAACACTTCACACGTTATACACTTTTCCTTAAACTAATTATTTACTTAATTTATTTTTTTCTCATTAAGGTAAGAAAGTCCTAGAAAGAGAGATGGAGATAGAGAGAAAGCAATCTAGAAAAGGAGTAAATGAATACATGAAATGACTTATTATATTTAAATTAACAACTCCTTGGCTGTCCATATCTTTGTTCGTTATTGACCGTCTAAGAAGTAAAATAAGTGCTCCACATATGAGTCTACCGTCAGAGCCCGTCCCTGGGAAGAACTATAGCGCTAGCCGCCCGGCCGTTGACAAAATACTGATTAAAAAAAGTTAAAGCGGAACTTGCCTTTATCTCAAAGTAAACACAAATTGTGAATTTTCTGGCTTGTTATTGCGAAGGGATCTAAACAATGCTTATAATAACAAACCTGAATACATATTATTATTACTAGTTTGTTAAACCTTACCTAAACAAGGTTTAAAATCGAACACTCCATCTAAAAAGCAATTGTCACTTCCATTAACGTCTTTTGTTGCTTTTGCACAAAAACAATCATTTTGTACATTGGACGTAGATGGTCTAAATGTTGTTGGACTTGTTTCATATCTATAAGTTGTAATTCCTTTATAGGATTCATCGGAGTTTTTATAAACTAGCTTTACTGGTCTAGAAAAAAAAATTTTTTAATTTTCATGTACCTCTGTATCTAATATCTGCATACAAAATATTTTATATTTTTTTAAAATACAAAAATTTTGAAAAGAGATGGAATAAGTTGATTCTGATGACCAATAACGTATTTAAATTAAATTCGTCATTACATAACGCATTTCATATTTTCGGTTTATACAGGGTGATCCACGAAGGGTGTCATTGGCATCAGCCAAAGTTTATTAGTCCGCCTTGATTATATACAATTTCTAGCTTGAAATATATATTATGTGATAGGTACCTATACAGCCTGTTCAAAATTAAGTCGGCACTATTGCTAACTTTCTTATTATAAGAGATACGACGACGGTTAAATTAACAAAGAAGTAGCATTTTTTCTGCTGATAATTATGGCGATGACGAAAAAAAAAATGAATATCAGGATCACGTGATATTAACAAAAACGTATTTTTCTTTAATGGAATGGGGTATTTTTGCTATACCTGCTTGATACAGAGTGCAATTCTAATTAAAATTTATCTTTTACTACATATCGTTAAACTCAACAATAACAGAGATATTTACATTTTAATAAAATTTTCAATTTATAACCGCAGGTGGCCGTGTACCATATTAAAGGCCTATCTCGATAACTTATCGACAAACGATCATCACAAAAACATATTTAATACGTAGTTTTTATTATAAACTTATAATTTATTATTTATTTATTTTTTATTATTTATATCTAATAATAAATTGAAGACTTGAAATAAAAACCGGGCTAAAAGCCAAAAATTCAAAAATTGTGATAGAACTTGAAGACAGTGCTAAATGCCATTGCCAACAACCAATAAAACGTGCTACGTGCCAGGAGTATCGTAAATATTTTTTCTATTCGTTGAAAGATGGCGCGCTGTGTAAGTCCAAACGCCGAATTAAATAGAAAACATCGATTATCTCAAAACTACAATTTTGGCACTTAGCCCGGTTTTTATTTCAAGTCTTCAATTACCTACATAAAATTTTTGTTGTAATTTAAAAAAAAAATTGATTTTAGTTGTCATTAACAGAAATAAAATAATATAACTACATTAAGTGCTCGAACAAACCCCCTTCTACTTCTACACACTTTCGGGCACATTTTAAAACTTATCTTGTAGCCTTCAAAATGATTCGACCATCAATATTATTAATAGTGTTAATAATGGATTCTTGCAGTTCATTAACATTAACTACTTTTATTGTAAATTTTGTTTTTCAAAAACCCCCAAAAATAAAAATCGAAGGGAGTAATATCTGGTGATCGCGGTGGCCATAAAATTGGTCCGCGTGTAGCTAACCAACGTTGTCCAAATAGTTCGGCAAGCAGATTGGCAACAACATAGGTATTATGTGGCGGCGCACCATCTTGCTGAAAAAATATTTCTTGCCGTTCTGCTAAATTAACAGCATCTAAAAAGTCCTCCATTGTGTTTCTTAATAGTTGTACATAGCGTTCGCCTGTCAGGGTTCCTTCATAAAATACAGGTCAAACTATTTTTGAACCGATAAGACCACACCATACATTTATGCTAAAACGCCTTTGCGGATTACCAGGGTGGTAACGCATAAGATTTTCGCGACTACAGTAATGCCGGTTTTTTCTATTAAACATGCCCCTATTGCTGAAATTAGACTCATCACTCCACAAAATTAGGCGCAAAATATTTGAATTCTCATTTGCAGTATTAATAAGCCACCGACAAAATTCCATACGTCTTTCTTGGTCACCTGGTAATAAAGTCTGTGTTGGTCTATACTTGTAGGGTACGTACTTGTACTTTTTTAATATGTTATGAATAGTTCCCAAACATTGTCCAAGATCTTTCACACAATCTCTTGTAGAGTTTTCGCGGAATGCTTCAAAATACGCCAACACATTTATTTCAGTATCTTCGTTTATAATAAATATCTTCTTTGGCATTGATTTGTCAAAAACTTTTTCATTGGATCTAAATGTTCGGTATAACATCAAAAAATATCTCCGGTCAGGCATATTTCTTTCAGGAAATACTGCACGATATCGTTCCAAAGCACGTTCGCAATTTTTTTGGCACACTCTGTATGTTTCTAAATGTGAAAACATTTTATTTAAATAAAACTGAACTTAGTACAACAGATTAAAAGATCTGTCAAAGGAATTTTTTTGTTAATCTGGTAAATAGCCACCTACGATAATAAAAATAAAAAATTACATTTCATGGTTACCTGCGATTTTTTTTTTTTGATGACAGCCTGTCGATAAGTTATCGAGATAGGCCTTTAATATGGTGCACGGCCGCCTGCGGTTATAAATTGAAAATTTTATTAAAATGTAAATATCTCTGTTATGGTTGAGTTTAGCAATATGTAGTAAAAGATAATTTTTAATTAGAATTGCACTCTGTATCAAGCAGTTATAGCAAAAATACCCCATTCCATTAAAGAAAAATACGTTTTTGTTAATATCACGTGATCCTGATATTCAATTTTTTTTTCGTCATCGCCATAATTATCAGCAGAAAAAATGCTACTTCTTTGTTAATTTAACCGTCGTCGTATCTCTTATAATAAGAAAGTTAGCAATAGTGCCGACTTCATTTTGAACAGGCTGTATATACAGGGTGTCCCGAAATTAGCTGACAATATTTTAAGGAGATAAAGTACATCCAAAAATAAGACTAATACCCTCTATTAATATACCTTTAAAAACGCGTCGTTATGGGGCTAGAGCCCCCCGAATTGGAGCTATGATAAGCAGTTTTTTTACAATATCTCAAAAACCGATTAGGGAATCGAAACAAAATTTGATATATGTTTTACCCATGACAAGACGCAATAAACGATTTAATTAGCTTAACTTAATTTCTTTCAGTGGCGTCCTACTGGGTAGGTAGTTGGGAGAATATTGCCCTAAGTTTTTTATTTTAAGGATTTTTTAACTTCAGGTACAATTTTTAAAAGCCTTAAAGAATTTTGTTGAAAAAAGGTACTCTTGTATCATTGAGGTAGGATTCACAATTTTCCAGTAAAATCGATTTTAAAATTTTCGGTTTTTTGAAATCCGGTGAAAAGGCTAAGGTTTTTTTTTGCATATCTCAGCAAACACTTAATATTAAAACATGAAATGTATCAGAAGTTCTACTAGCGACAAGGCATATGTATTAAATGATGTTACTTTAAAATATTTTTCCAGTGACGTCGCACGGGGTGGAGCCTTAATAAGTGAATATTACTATTATTTTTTTTTAATTTCATAGTTTTAATGTATTTTTTTTTAATTTTAATTTTTTTTTAATAAAACCTTCTATTATTGTAATTTGACAGAATGTAACGTTTTTAAATTAAACATATTTTTAGATTCCTTTGTTTTTTAAATTTTTATTTTCATGGAGATCTTAAGAGAGTTTTAAAATAAAACAAAAAAGAATAACAAATTGCAAATCAAATTTGATTGTGAACCACACGGGAAACTAATTCGTAAGCAAGGACCAGTCAAGTGTCCCCAAAAATAATAATCAAGGGATTTAAATCAGGTGATCTTGGTGGCCAGGCTATGGCTACCAATGCACCTGGTAATTTTCTTCAAGCCAATTCCTCACTTGACGTCCGTAGTGACGTAAATCCAATGGCACATTATCTAATAAATCCCCAAGTTGATTATGTATTATTATTATTTGTCGCTAGTAGAACTTCTAATAAATTTCATGTTTTAATATTAAGTGTTTGCTGAGATATGCAAAAAAAAAACCTTAGCCTTTTCACCGGATTTCAAAAAACCGAAAATTTTAAAATCGATTTTTTTGGAAAATGGCGAATTCTACCATAATGAAACAAGAGTACCTTTTTTTAACAAAAGACCTTAGCTTCTAAAAATTTCACCTAAAGTTAAAAATCCTCCAAATAAAAAACTTAGGGCATTATTCTCCCAACTACCTACCCAGTGGGACGCCACTGGAAGAAATACAATTAAGCTAATTAAACCATTTATGGCGTCTAGCTATGGGTAAAACATGTATTAACTTTTGTTTTGATACCCTAATCGGTTTCTAAGATATTGCAAAAAAACTGCTTATTATAGCTCCAATTCGGGGGGCTCTAGCCCCATAGCGAAGCGTTTTTGAAGGTATGTTAATAGAGGATTTTAGTCCTATTTTTGAAGGTACTTTATCCCATTAAAATATTGTCAGCTAATTTCGGGACACCCTGTATAATGACGTCACTCTTAACAGAGTATACACGGTACAAAATCAAATTTTAAATAGGCTTATCGCGGCACAAAAGTGATATTTGTATAAAAATAAATAAACCTTTTTAGGATCATGCACGCCACTGACTTATATTTATATAAACTTTTCGGTTAAGCCCCTCTATATTTCTCATACCAACTATACGAACTTGTTCGCTAAGCGTTCTTATAACAACTTAGCTCAGCAAAGATATTTACTTTACTTAGTTGTTTAAAAGAAGCAAATAGAAAGTACCCAATAATCCACGCAAAACAAGACAAGTCTGCTGCATAACTGGCTAAATGCTAAAAAGCAGGAGGTCATTGCAAGTATCTGAACAGAACAGAACAAAAGTCTACGTAACGGTAATCCGCTTAACCGCAAGTCGACGATCCGTGGTTCGATGAGACTGATCGGAATCGGATTTTTATCCCCATACTTAAATTTCCAAAAGTTGAGCCGGTCGAACTCGAGCGTCCGAGCGTCTTAAAACAAAAGTTCGACTTACCGACTGATTCTGCTTTGATAGTTTTTCGTCTTTTTTTGGGTTAAAAACGCGGGAATTACCATTTGCAAGCGAATTTTGAAAGAAAAAGTACCAAAAAATTAGAATTGGCTTGCCAAGTTTGCTGCGAGATTTGCTCTTAAGTAGTGTGGATCCAAGGTAAGACACGATTCAGAAAATGCCGCCAAAAAGAAAGGTACCTAAAGCTCAAGAAAATGTAACTAAAGATGAAAAAGTGTCTGTTAGGACAGCCAAGAAAGATATGGAAGTTTCATCCAGAACGTTAAGACCCAGGCCACCAGTTGCGCCCTCTGAACCAGCTAAAAACGATAAAACAAATAAGTCGGGAAAAACTGCAAAAAAAGAAGCAAACGGTATAGAATCTACAGCAAAGGCTCCTGCTAAAACCAAAAGGGGTGATAAGAAAAAAGCTGCACAATCTGAGGAGGAGGAACCAGCAGAGAAACAAAGTAAACTGAACATAGTTGAAAAAGAAGATAATGAACTTGTCATTGATGCCACTTCTGTGTATGATTTTACTGCTAAAGATATAAATGGCGAATTAATATCCCTGGATAAATATAAAGGCCACGTTTGTATCATTGTAAATGTGGCGTCAAAATGTGGACATACTTCATCAAACTACAAAGAGTTTGTTGAAATTTATGATAAATATAGTGAAGACAAGGGTCTAAAAATTCTTGCCTTTCCTTGTAACCAATTTGGTAAACAGGAACCCGGAGATAATGAAAAAATTTGTGAATTTGCAAAGAAGAGAAATGTGAAGTTTGATATGTTTGAAAAAATTGACGTAAATGGAAAAAATGCGCATCCCTTATGGAAATATCTAACTAGCCAAAAGGAAGGGCCCAAGGGAAACAGGATCGAGTGGAACTTTACGAAATTTTTAGTAAACAAGGAGGGTCAAGTAGTAGAAAGATTCAAGGCTGGTATAAAGCCTTCTGGTTTAGTCAAGGACTTGGAGAAACTCTGGTAAAATTGTTTTTGTTTGTTCTTTTCTTTAGAAATTAGTACCTAGGCGTTTTGTACTTTTTTAATTATAACCATGTTTAATACTAGGTACCTAATTTCTTTTTTTGTGCTTGGTATTTGTTTTGGAAAATTTTCTATTTTGTTTCAACTACAACATTAACAATCTTATACTTATCTACTGCGTTTTCTGTAAAATTAGTAGGTAGGTACCTACCTACTTATGTGTTACCTATATATGTAAAATTATTTTACTTAATAAGTTGAGTTACTTAGTATCTATTGAGTTAATTCCTAATCTACCACAGTTATTTTAAGTCTTAAATCCTATTTTAGGTATATCTAATCATAATAATTATTATTTGATAACACATTTTTGTTTTATTCAGCATCCAACAATGTGTTTAAATCAAAAATGGCAGCTTCAAACAAATACTATTTACAATTGGTACTAGTTACTCAATTAAAAACTACCAGCGGCAATTAAGGGATGTTCGAGGGGATGTTAATGTTTTTTGCCCACAGCTGCATTTTTAAGTCGCAAGGTTTGGATAAGCTAATAGTGACATATCTACCATTATAAATTTTTAGGTTTTAAAAAAACCATTTAATAATAGTTACAATAACCCAATAATTTGCGTGCAGTTGCACATCAACTCGTATGCTTAGTCTTGGTGGTTAGAATTCATTAGTTTAAGTTGAATAGATAATTTTGGTCATGCAGAAATTTCAATTTAAAAAGTTTCCCCAAATTATTATAAAGAAATGTTGAGATTAAAGTTTTATCTTAAACCTTTGTTTGTACCTATAATATTTTTTAGATTCAATTAAAAATTCAATGAAGGTTAAATTAGGTAACAATCGCTTGATAAGAAGTAGGTATACCCTTGGATATACCTAATTAAATGTTTTGGAGATATTTAAAACTGTTTAAATTTTTTTAATAATTTATTAACTAGATATTCAAAGGATAGCTACTTTCTTATTTTCACTTGTGCTCTACAAGATAGCACCATTAGATTTTTGATTCAGCGCAACGTTTTGGTTCTTCACAACAATCATTTTTGGCTTATTTTTTTAAATAGAAAACTTTATTTTATTAATATGATCAAATTTCTTTTTTTTTCCAGGATTCCACAAAATATTCTTATTATTTTTAAGATCTTGCAGGCTAAAGAATTAGCCACTATCAGTGCAAACAAGTCTAGCAACTTGTTTTGGCTTTAAAAAAACACATTTGTATAATATTAAAAACAATTTTTTTCACTTCATTTTTTATATTTATACTTATTATCAAAAATAAATTTGGCCAAAGCAGATGGCTAATTGAAAAGTTCTAATCATTCACCTCAACAAATTAAATCTACCAATATTGACTCATTTACAGTTGTCCATTATTCTTTTGAATTTTTATTTGTGGCTTTATATTATTATGATGCCATCTTTTAGAGTACAAAAGTGGAAACGAGAATGTAGCATTTATTTTAAAGGATCTTTTCAAATGAAGTCAAAAAAATATGGACGATTTTCCTAAACTTCAGTTTTTTCCAAAAACCTCTAAAACGATAAAAGATTTTTTAGACCACCTATTACTCGATTTTTTCCTGAATTAACCCTTATGTTGACAGTTGAGAATATCCCTCTAGATTACATTCTTATGTGGGACACTGTATATTGTCATCAGCTAATAGATTACCTATATTATATCACAGTCATATATCATAATAAACAACTGCCTTGACTAGTTTAATAGGTGTCTTTTAATATCAAAAGTAACTGTATAATGATATTTTCAATTTATTATTACCTAATGAATTAAAGAAAAGTAAGCCAAAATAAGTTAGTAGGTAATAAATGGGGCTAAATTGCAAAACCTAGTGGCTTACCTGTGACAATTGAAATGAATTTTGTGTATTTATTTCAATGCCTGCGACAGACTCTCACTTAGGTCTGCCTTGACTGTCACTAAAGTGACTTAATACAAGCCCGGTCTTTGTAAAGTTGACCTAACCACTCAAAATATGAAATTTGTGAATTTATGTCATGACAAAGCAAACAAATTTAAAAAAAAATATTTTTGATATCTTTAAATTTATCAGAAAGATAAACAGGCCGTTATTTTCAGCTATATTCTACGGGAAGTTGTCTGTTTTATAAAATAATTTGTGTTTAACAAAATACAGAAACAAAAAGAGCATAGGTTTGTTAGTTGGGCCGACTCAGTGAGACGGCTCGTAGAAGGATTTGCTGGTTTCTAAATGTGATTGGCTAAAGCGGTCTTGACATATGTGAAGTTCTTCGTGAAGTTTTTTGTGAAGTTGATAGTCTTTACATTGTGCATCAGCTGATAATTTTGTTTGTCAAATTTTGATGTTTCAAACAATTTTACCAACATAAACATATTTTGTGGTTATGTTAGCTATAGGTTTATTGGTTTTGGACTTTTCGATTGTAGTTTAAAATAATAATTTAAGAAAACGTGTTTACACAGCTACAGTAATATGTCTAATCATCGCTGCTAGCTATTTGTAGTGATTTATAAACCAACTGCTCAAACAAAAAGGTTGAATGTTGATGAATAGAGAATCGACGGAAAATAGAATTTGTTTACGAATTTATTTAACATACGAATCAACAAATCAAAGTCCTTACAATCAGTAGTCCTTTACATTATCTAATTTAGCCTTAAAATGACTTCATGATTAAATTCAGGAACTTCATGCACAGATGCAAAGTAAAAGTATAGACCGTTTTAATATAACTTACTCACTTGAACATGTTATATTTTTGATATACAGTGTCCGCA
The DNA here is from genome assembly GCA_963969555.1 of Polydrusus pterygomalis. NCBI lineage: Eukaryota > Metazoa > Arthropoda > Insecta > Coleoptera > Curculionidae > Polydrusus > Polydrusus pterygomalis. The sequence goes on along the minus strand of OZ018380.1, from coordinate 35,829,160 downwards.
AGAAAGTTCGCATCAAATGAGATTTTTTTTTTTATTATTAGGTATAGGTAAAAATTGAAAAAGCAGTTAGTTTTTGCTTACCTAAATACCAAAAATGACGTATACTGAAGCAGCTGCACGACTTGCGTTACCTGTCAAATTTGACATTTTTAATAAAATAGGTTCAAAAATGCCATTATTTATCAAACTATCGAAAAACTTTATTCAAGAAAGTTGTTTATTTAGGCATTTTTAGCTTCTGTACGAAAGTTTGACAGTCTAATACAATTTTTATTTTTTGCCAGATTCTTGAAAATTTTGATCAACCCTCGTAGATTAACTTTTATACATCGATGTAAAACCATTTGCCTTTACTTCATTTGTAATCTTAATGCAATTTTGTGTAAAATTTTTGTTTCCAATTATTTATTTTGCTTCAAAAACTGAAATTGTTATTGATCAGTATGTAATGTTTGATGCAAAGTTTATCTAATTACATCAGTTTTGCCAAAACCGACGTTTCTCATTTTTCTTAAGTTAGTAAACAGATGTACAAAAAAAAAATATTAGGAAGCTTTCGTTGAAATTTTACTTAATTAATATTAAATTAAATTAAGTATATTAAACTATATTTTTGTTGAATAATATGTTTCGAGCGATTAATATTTATTCTTTTTGATCCAATATTAATTAAGTAAAATTTCAACGAAAGCTTCCTAATATTTTCTCTTTTTACATCTGTTTAGTAACTTAAGAAAAATGAGAAACGTCGGTTTTGGCAAAACTGATGTAATTAGATAAACTTTGCATCAAACATTACATACCTAGTGATCATTAACAATTTCAGTTTTTGAAGCAAAATAAATAATTGGAAACAAATATTTTACACAAAATTGCAAATGAAGTAAAGGCAAATGGTTTTACATCGATGTATAAAAGTTAATCTACGAAGAATGATCAAAATTTTCAAGAATCTGGCAAAAAATAAAAATTCTATTAGACTGTCAAAATTTCGTACAGAAGCTAAAAATGCCTAAATAAACAATTTTCTCGAATAAAGTTTTTCGATATTTTAATAAATAATGGCATTTTTGAACCTATTTTATTAAAAATGTCAAATTTGACAGGTAACGCAAGTCGTGCAACTGCTTCAGTATACGTAATTTTTGGTTTATAGGTAAGCAAAAACTAACTGCTTTTTCAATTTTTACCTAAACCTATTAATAAAAAAAAATCCCATTTGATGCGTACTTTCTTGCAAACACTGTATGACTTACTAAAGTAACAATGACATTATGTCGTAAGGAAGTATCATGTACTTATAATAACAAGTAATTTTTCAAATTCACGTTACATTATTTCACGAAAGGTAAAACTTTTAATATTGGATCTTTGGGCTTAGGTTAATGTGCTTTAGCTATGTGACCAAATTTCATTCAAAGGTATATTTTTGCATAATAATATAAAAACATCATTTGGTTTTAGAATAACAGGTATTTTTTAATATTTATTGACCAAAAATAAAATTTTGTAAAATGTTTTGTTTGTTTAACTATGTCTTATAAATAAAAATTTGTTTATTTATGTAAGTAGCTTATTTTTTGTACTAAATTTTGATGCCCTTGAGCACTGAGGCGTCACCGGCGGCTTTATATTTAAAGGTCATGGACCTTGAAATGCGAGACCAATGAAATTATGGTAAAATTTAAATCTGCTGTAAACTATTTTAAAAATATTTTTGTGCCAAGCATTAAATAAAGGCAGTGAACCAAACTTTAGGCACGGCATATTACAATTGCTGTAATATGCCGTGCTTTAGGTTAGATAACTTAGAATGACTAAGATATAATAGAAGAAATTAAATTCGTAGAATGATATATAATATTATGTATACAAATACAATAACAGCTGATGGAGGAAGGGCTGTTATTGGCGAAGGCGTGTTTACTCTGGAGTAAATTAAATCTGTATATATACCGGGTGGCCACGGAAGGTGGTTCGCCCCTCTAACTTTTTTGTTTTTCAAGATAATGGAATAAAATTTGGGGGATTTTTATACGACAAAACTGCATTTTTGACAGGTGACTCAACATTATGGAACTTCCGGTTTAACCGGAAGTGACATAAACTTTCGATTTTTAAATGGTGCACCTGGTATATTTTTACTTTATTTGACTCCATATTACATTCTAAATACAACGATGTGTAACTTGTAACTTTTTTGTCACCAAGAAAATATTTTTTTTCCAAATTTATTGTTTTATCTAGAGCAGTGGTTCCCAAAGTGGGCGATAACCCCCATTTGTGGGCGCTGCAGGCCTAAAGGGGGGCGGTAAGAGACCCAGAAAAAAAATGGGGGCGTTGTGTAGAGGCTTGGGGGGCGATTTGTAATTTCATCTAGCTAGGAAGACTCTTAGACACCGACTGAGCTCTCGACACTCGACTACAACTTGTGAACATCAACTAATATTAATTAAGAGATTGTTCAAACTCGATTCGATTTTTCTCTCCGCGTAGTTCATATTATATCTGTCCTGTTTTATTTAATAAATATTATATATTTTATTTTGAATAAAAGATACTTTGTCTGAATACTATAAAGTTGCATTTCAATAATCATTCTCATTGGCAGGTGTTTCCCGTAAGAGTTAACTTGAGACCTGAGCGCCGTTGTGTACTACCGACTGCGCTCAGGTCTCAAGTTAACTCTTCCGGGTTATAGTAAAAGTTTCGTTTAGAATGAATGTTTAATCTCCGCTAATATAGCTCACAATAATTAATTAATTTAATTTGAAGTTATAGTGGTTTTTAAGTAGGTGAAAAAATGGGGGCGCTAAAAAATAATTTATTCTCAAAGTGGGCAGTAGACAAAATAAGTTTGGGAACCACTGATCTAGAGGGCTAGGAATACCTTAAAATTACTTATTTCAGTTCTTTAATCTTGGGAAAAATACAATTTCACTATTTTTGGTTCAATGCTACGTGCTATATAAAATTTAATCTTTAAAGTTGTATAACTCATTTTTTTTAAATGGCAACATGGTGGCTCGTCGGGTTAAGAGAAAAGAGGATTTTATTAGGATTATTTTGATACCACACACTATTAGCTTTTAGAAAAGCTGCCATTAAAAAACTTTAAAAAGTTAACTTAGAACTTTCCTAAAATGAAGCATCTTTTTAGAATAAATTTAGATTTAAATACATCAAGTAGCCTGTTTAGGGTAATAGTGCCGGGCTGGATGACGTCGATTAGGATATCTTTGTGCGTAAAGTCGTGCAGCATCGGTTGAATTATTTCTACATTCTTCAAACACTAATGGCATATCAACTTTTTCACTCCTTGTAAAGCTATAGTTAAATTCACATAAAGTTTTAATGCCAAATGTCAAGACTTGTCATTGTCTAGTTACTTTAGATTTCACCTTAACTTACTTAATTTCTTATACAGCTGAGATTGGTCAGTGTTTTTTCTTTTTCTTTTCTGGAATTGTTCGGCCAACTCTTTTTATTTCTATCTCTATACTTTGTGTGCAGTACAATTATACTAATTAAATTTTGCCATTAGAAATTTAAATTTGTATTTGTATGTTGCTGCAGTATTTGACAAGTATGACAGAACTGAAATGTCACGGCGTTAAAAGTTTATGTGAATTCAACTATATTATTTTCCATGTTTTTTAAATAACAAACTAATTTACTTTGACAGAAGCTATCGGCATGTCAATTTCCTTCAAGGCATGATTTTGTTTTATCAGTTTTGCTACTTGATGCATTTAAATCTAAATTTATTCTCAAAAGATGCTTAATTTTAGGAAAGTTCTAAGTTAATTTTTTAATGGCAGGTTTTCTAAAACCTAATAGTGTATAGTATCAAAATAATCGTAATAAAATACTTTTTTTTCTTAACCTGACGAGCCACCATGTTGACATTTAAAAAAAATGAGTTATACATCTTTAAAGATTAGATTTTATATATATTTTATAGTAAAACACTTATAGCTTTTTAATGTTTCATTTATTATAGAATTGCTCTACCTATGTTTCGCCTTTTGTAGGGCTTTTTCAAGAGTACTTATGATACTTTGAAAAAGCCCTAGAAAGACGAAACATATGTAGAGCAGTTCTATAATAAATGAAACATTAAAAAGCTATAAGTGTTTTATATATTATATTAAAAATGTTTCACAAGGAACCAACTGCTGAATCAGTACAGTGGATTAAATTTTACATAGCACATAGCATTGGACCAAAAATAGAAAAATTGTATTTTTCCCAAGATTAAAGAATTGAAATAAGTGATTTTAAGGTATTCATAGCCCTTTGGATAAAACAATAAATTTGGAAAAAAAATATTTTCTTGGTGACAAAAAGTGACAAGTGACACATCGTTGTATTTAGAATGTCATATGGAGTAAAAAAAAAAAATATATACAGGTGCCCATTTAAAAATCGAAAATTTATGTCACTTCCGGTTAAACCGGAAGTTCCATAATGTTGAGTCACCTTTCAAAAAATGCAGTTTTGTCGTATACAAACCCCCGAATTTTATTCCATTATCTTGAAAAACAAAAAAGTTAAAGGGGCGAGCCACCTTCCGTGGACACCCGGTATACCATTGTAAGGATTGTACCTACATTTTAAGATAAGCACCGCGATACCCTTTGATTCTAACAATGGGATTTAAAAAGTAACAGCAGGCCAATAGAAATGCCCATTCTTTAGTATGATTTTAGCCATACATCAAAAAATGCCTGAATGGTTGGAACCCGAGGCAATGTTGCCAGATAGAAGGAATTAAATTATGGCGATGGGTTGCATGTCAACACAGACCTATAAAAAAAGTAGACTGCTTATTCCCCATAAGGCCTGTGTATTTACAATAGCATCAAATGGAGATGAGGCTGTGAGGTCAGGGAATTCCTTTTTTCCGATAGAAAAAAGTTGGCAACCATTTTCATATCTTCGCGCGGTTAAGAGTGTTAACCTGCTAACTCACAAATACACAATTGTTCAGGAACAAAAAAAAAAACTATAGTTTCCTTACTAAAGCGTATTACCATGTGCTGCCCGTTACACAGCATAACATTGAAGATAGCTGTTTTATACTGTCTTACTGCTGTGGAGTTAGGCGGTTTACGCATACTTTTTTTTTTACGTCTGCCTATTTCCGCAACTAGGCCAATCACCGACGCCAGGGAATTTGTCACACACTATCTGGTAGTTTTGCCGAATCCCTCTTTGTCGAGGGTAGGGTTCTTTAAACGTACCAACATCCATGACACGGGACCCACAGTTTAACGTCTCTTCCGAAAGACGGTGCACCTCTTAAACCAAATTTAACATCGACGTTGCCGGCACCGGGGATCGAATCCGGGACCTTCGATCCGTGAGGCCGCTGCACTGACCACTAGACAACAACGCCGATTTACGCATAGGGTAGAGGTACCTGTTTTGGCCACTTTAACGTATTACCCAAGTTTAATAAACAATTATTTTAATCCTGTTCGAATATACTCATTTATTCATTTTCTCTATCATACCCATAGTTAATAAAAAGGGATAGATATACTTCAAATAGTGATGGGATGGGAGATAGTGTGGGAAAATTGAAGATATGAGATAAATCGACACTTTCACCGGTTATGGCCAGTTTTTGCCTAGTTATGGCCATTCCCTAAAACCAGTTTTGGCCACACGTTTCTTTTGGTAGGTATACCTAATGAGATTATTTTGTCGAATTCGTGCTAAATGAAGGAACGGAAAATTGTTTTATTAATATATAAACTTTCACAAAAAATCATTTTTCTTAAATCTAACTACATATTTTCAAATACCATTTTTTTTTTATTTTAAAAATAGCCCTACGCGAGTTTCTTAAAAATTACCTAGACCAAGAGGTTTTCATACAAATAAAAAATCTAAATATTTTTCCATTTCCGGAACAGAATATGATCCCCCATGCATTTTTTTTCAGGCTCTTTAATGATCTTTATATGGCCAAATAAGTGAACAAAACTAGAAATCGAATAACCGATTTTGGCCACCCCTATGACCAAAACTACTTTTTTTTAAAGAATCTAATACCGGTTTTGGCCACCTCAAAATAAAATATTAAAGTCGGATTTAATAATTCTACATTCAAAATACTATTCCAGGCATATTACCAAACGCATAATTGGAATAACATTTGGTTTAATGTATATATGATGGTTTGAAAAAAGCAACAAATATATAGACGGGTTCCTTACCGATTTTACTAAGAAAACCAATGAAACACGTGCACTTTACTTTTCATTCGGCGCCATGTCGAACTAACTTGCGACATCTAGGCGAGTATCATATGAAGTTGAATAGAATAATTTAAACTTTAGGCTTTAGGAACAACAAGTAAAGCGGTTATTAGCATGCAGTTCTTATAATTTCGTGACAAAATGTAAAGTGGCCACTACCAGAGCAGAGGCCAAAACTGGTGCGTCTACCCTACTTGGCATACTAGATTTACGAACGTTTTGTTTACAATAATTAAGAGTTAGAAGTATTTCTGGGTGATGCAGAACGCCATCTATATTTAAATAGAATAAGTCAAAAGTGGAGTTAGCAGGTTAACACTCAACCGACGATATATCATTAACGTCAACCAAAAACACGTGTTGTGATATAAACTTTCAAAAGAATAGGTATAGGTATTAACCATGCCACTGTGTTTTTAATGCAAAATTGTGCTATAGTGAGTACAGTGCCGCAGAGGATGGATATCTCATTCAACAGGTAATAAATCTCAATAGGTGCGGTGCGTTGTTTTATTAAGATATTATAAATATAAAGAAATTTTTAAAATTGTATATGATGTCCAGATATGATTATTAGCTTTTTTTGGCCTTTTTCAACACACCCAAACAGCATAACAATAACACTGTATTTTATCAACATTATATAAAATCAATATAGATGTAAGTAAGTATAAAAACCATTTCAATATACTAACTATACAATCTAATAATTAAAATATTTATTTTGTTTATGCTAGTTTTTTTCTTATTGATGACATTGCAAATAATATACCTATTTATAAGTTTATCAATTGACAGTCACTTAACAACATTATGCTTATCTTTTATAGGTTTTATACGCCTACTTAAAATGTGGACTCTCGTCTGATAGTGCAACAATTTCATAATCTTCATTTTCAATTTAATTCCTCGTACAAATGAATAAATTGAGACTGTCATTTTATTATTACTATTAGCTAAAATGGTGATAGATAGAGGAAACCGTGGCGTGCGATATAGGTTATTGTTATTGGGACGCTGATTTTTTTACTTTAAAATCTGCAACTGGAAAATCCTCTTCCTAATATAGGAATTTGTTTATACGCAGGCACACACTATAGTAGGTACCTAACCACTTAACAGAAACGTTCTTGCTAGAAAATATAAAAGAAATTTTATAAATTACTTACTAGAAGGGTGGTTCCAGCACAAATCACTTAATCTGTTAAACTTGTTTTAAGAGATTTGTGGGTTCCAGTAAAATGGTAGAACATATGCTGTAATCAGGAGTTATTTTAAAATCTAATTATTTTAATTATTATTAGTAATATCCAAAAAACTAACATCGTTTACATGCTATACAGAAAAACCTTTTTTGCGAAGCGCTATCAAAAGTGTAAGGAAGAAGGGAAACTTATTAAACCTATAACTGCATTATCTAGTAGAAATGCCAGAGTATAAGACGCCCAGATTTTTGCTTTGCTTTACTGTTTTCCACAGAACTCCAATCTGTTTTCGTAGAAACAGATAGAAAGTACCTAACAAGGAACTTAGCGAGTAGATACTTTCCATTTCCACTCACTAGTCCACACCACTAGTGCGTGATTTAGCCACCTCTGTCTGTTAGATATATGTATATCGAAGTGCGGTATGCGCGCTCGGTCATCCATTGTCTTCCTAAAACCGCGAGGCACGCCTTGATCATGCACGGCAGAAGGAGATATATCTTCGACCATGTCAATTTCAGTTTTACAAGCGGGCGACGACATTTGGGCAATTTTTGCTGTGGCTGGATATTTGTCTTAGCCCACTATTAAGCATCCTAGAGGGCCATGATATTTATCTACGATCTATCATTCCTCTGTGCTAACGACATTAGCAACATTATTTCGTACAATTCTGTGGTACAATTGGAAGCATGTTGACAACCCTGTTAGTTAGCAAACCTAACCTCAAAAACACACTTCAATATTTTATCATAGTCATTGATTTATCAATTAAAAATACGTAGTGATTAATAACTTATGATCGCACCGGTTCTCCGACTGGTAAACAATACGGTCAAATCATTTCGTTTTCTGACAACGGCTGCCGCAACATCAATTACAATGTCGAACCCAGAGAATTACAAAGAAGCAAAATCCATCTATAAGTTTTCCGCTAAGGATATAAAAGGAAACGAAGTGCCGCTTGAAAAGTATAAAGATCATGTTTGTATTATTGTAAATGTGGCATCCCAATGTGGATACACAAAAAATAATTATGCAGAGCTTGTGGAATTGTTTGATGAGTTTGGTGACAGCAAAGGGCTACGAATTTTAGGTAAGTTGTTTATTTTAGTTAGAGACCATACAACCCGAACAAACGGCATTATTAATGTTACCTAATGCTTAAATATACAGTCCGCTAGCGACACGGTTCTAAAGCTACAGGTTTTTAGAATCCAGGGAGATAATATGCCTAAAAACGCAGTTTTAACTAAAAAGTAAAGAAGTAGTGTTTGTAGTAAATGTATTAGGTCCCGTATTAGGTACTTGTACTTTCCAGAGATATACATATCTAGGGTATTAAATTATGTCAGAAAGCATTACTTAATTCAGCAAAATATGTTTTAAATATATATAATTTCCGAGATAATTTCTTAGCTCTATTATAAGCCTCTAGCCCTAGACTATAATTAAAAGTGATATACTTATAATTATTTATTTTTCATGGTTTTTTCTGTTTTTTGTACTATTGCTGATTGCATGAATAATATAAAAATACCTAAGTAAGTACTTATAGGTAGTTATGGGTATATTATACAAAATCATATAAGGTAAAGGTACCTACCTATTTAACTTTACAAAATGAAAAATGTTAGGTAAAAATCGAGGTAAAAACAGTACAAAATTCTAGGTGTACCTACGACTGGTAGGTATAGGTACCTACTTAATGGTCAGAAAATGATTGCAATAATTTTTTTAAATTGCAAACTACACTACCTACTTAGGTAGGTATTTTACAATAAATAAGTATTTGAAGGGTTAGTAGGTAGATAGGTATGTAATTAATTATCATACAATTTGATTTTTCGTCTATTGTTTTACTTTTAGTATTAAATATTCAGGTTAAATATGTACAAAAATTTACCTTTGCACTTTTTACCTACCGAAATTTCATTAAGTACCTATATTTCTCATAAAAGATCAGTTTTTGAATTTTCAAAAAAAAACTGTTCTGGTGTCAAAAATTGATGAGTAATACATGGTTGTATTTAGAATATTTTATGGAGTCAAAAAACTAAAATTATACCAGGTGTCATATTTAAAAAAAAACACAGTGGTAGGTATTTCTAACGTTACCTACTTACATAGTATCTAATAAATGGTGGGGGTATGTGTGAAAAGGGTCTTTTTAATAGAACAAGAGGTTTTGCAAAAAATCTATAATATCTATTTATGGAAAATTACAACAACTGCTACATAAATAAACTTATACACAATATAAAAATAGTTAAATTAGGTTTTATTACATAAATTAACCAGAGAGATATTCGTTTACGCTATAAAATGACTTTTCAAGAAGATAAGCACCCAAGGGACTTTTTAAAAGCGCAGAAAGAAGGTTCAGATTTACTATTATTTGGAAGTTTATTAAAAATTTGCTTAACTACTGAAGCAACGTAGACTTTTTTTGTAAGACAATAATTTAATATATATGCTCTTTTGGCTTAGAACATCAGTACCTACCCATAAAGTTATTTTCCTATTTTTTACTCAGAAATTGTATATCCTATAAATACTTATACCTATTTTTATTACAATAAAAATAGGTATAAAGTATTTCTGTATGCCTCCCTGCAGTTTTAATAATTAATCACCAAGTTTACGCCGAAACTATTATCCCCTTCTGTGCCCAAATATATCGGTACATGGGGCACATTATTGGGCCACTATGTAACATTTTTATGGTTCAACAAAAATGGTAGTTGTTAGTATCTCTTAGTAAGATAATTTTAACAAATAAATGGAATCAGCTAAAAGGCCAAACCTGTCCAACTCTCCCCTACATACCTACCGTACGAGCAAAAATTATTTGCATTAAAGAGGGATTGGATTAAAAAACGTAGGGCATGGTTTAGATCACGATGATATGGGGACGATATATCTAACCAAATCTAGGTTCAAATTTTGTCCAATTCATATTATGACATATGACATGATATGCCAAACTAATGAGAAATAAAATAAGTAGACAAATACAAATTTATTTTTGTTGTTTAGAAAATTAACAAAGTAAGAATTACAGAAAGAAAAAGAAAAATAATTACATAAATTGCTGAAATTGACCACCCCCATGCTCCAAGCATAAATTCACACCTGCATGTTCCTTCCATAAGATCTTCCCATTTCTTGGGACAGGCATCTTATACAATTTGTTGGCGTATTTTGCATTATTTCACGAACGTTTGCAACAAGTTCTTCTGTTCTTACAGATGGTCTTCCTGCTCCTTTTTTGTGTTGTATAGAACCTGTTTCCCTAAACACAGCCACGGTTCTTTTCAGGCAATGATAAAAATCCCCAGCAATAAAAGCAACTTTAGGAAAATGTTCCTGAAAATCGTCCATGCACAAACCCGGATTGTATTACCACTCACCATTTACTCTAACGCCGTTTCGAAAATACTCTTCAACCATGAATGTTTTGTGCTGCTCCGTAAAGCCCATTGTGTGAATTGTTCAAGAAATTGGAAAAATTGGCGATGAATCAAATTACTTGTAACGACTGTCAAAGATGACGGAATAACTGACTGATTGTTAATTCAGGTAGTTACTGACACCCAACAGGTATTATGCTCTACAGTTAAGCATTACGTCCTTGGATGCAAGGCCCTCTTTGATGCAAATAATTTTTGCTCGCACGGTACATTGGTCTAGTAATAGACATGTATTTGTCGCATTTACATGTATTTTCAAAACACTATAAATTATAGTGCTGTAAAATCGGTTTTATAATGGCACCATAAATAAAGTTTCTTCCAGAACATGTAACTTTTATACTATTTTAAAGATAAAAATTCATAAGTGTATCACCTGCCACCAAAACAATCATATAATGTATTTGTTTGTTTCTTAGTATTGTTATCACTTGATGTATTTATCAAAACTCATTTTAATTAATAAATTATTTTTAGCTTTTCCTTGCAATCAATTTGGTGGCCAAGAATCAGGTACCAATGATGAAATTTGCGAATTTGTTGCTAAGAGAAATGTCAAGTTTGATATGTTTGATAAGATTAATGTCAATGGGAACGACGCTCATCCCTTATACAAGTTCTTGAAGTACAAGCAGGGCGGTACTTTAGGCGATTTCATAAAATGGAACTTCACGAAATTTATTATTGACAAAAATGGACATCCAGTCGAAAGGCATGGGCCCAGCACAAATCCAAAAGATATGGTAAAATCTTTGGAAAAATATTGGTAGTAGTTATCATGTAGCGGCTTTTATTTGTTTGTACAAGGTAGCTTAGTGAGATAATTTTAATGACTTTTCTGCAACTGTGTGGTAATATGTACTTTATCACACTGGTTTGTTTGGTTTTGTTTTGTTCATCTTACCTATGGATATCAAGGTGCAATGCTGAAATGGAAACTATACCTATTCGCATTACTGCAAATTAAATTACTGTTGTTTGAAAATTTGTGCTGCTTTTGTGCACTTACTACGATCAATTGATTTGTCAATGATACTTTATCAATAAAAAACAAATTTTAATTTTAAAAAAATTATAAGCTTACGTACCTATGTCTTGGTAGCCATTAATTTGTTGTGAGCAAGCTTGGAAATAAAAATTGGCATCTGGTACCGATTGTAAGACAAAAGTTCAAATGTATGCTTTATTGTAATATATTAAAGCTAAATATTTTACAGAAAACTAACACTACTGCTCGCCACCCTGACAATATGACAAACTACGCATTACCAAACGTTGTAGAATAATGTATGCAATAAGTGTCGTAAATAAGTCTTTAGTACCCATGTGTGATTAAGAAACTGAGCATCCTGCTCATTCCAACCCCCACCCGGGTGCGTAAAAACGTATTTACTACACCTATTTTTCAATAATTAATCTTATATGGTAGCTGGAAAAACTAATTTTAGTGGTCTTTTATTACTTTGTGGAAAATAAATGCATTTCAGTGGCAAAATGATATATTATCAACACATTGAGATGAGAAGTTGATTAACTTTTACTTGTTTGACCAGTAAAAAGTTGACCACATTCGGTTTATTCTTTATTTCTTCACAAAGAAACAATACCTATTATTCTGGGTAAAATTTAGGGAATTAAGAAGATTATTTTTATACTGTAGCAGTTTTCTGAAAATAAGATGTAACACCCAGTAGTTAGGGGTGTAAAAGAAATTTAATCATAAAATAATTATTGAGCCACTGAAATGCGTTGTTATTAAAAAATATTTTTAAAAGATTTTATTGTTATGTACTACTACAAGTTTTATTATTTTATTAAAATAAAATTATTAAAAAGCCTTGTTATTTTAATTGTTTAGGTTAAAGAAATATTGATAAATGAATGATTCGTTTTTGATAAAGAATGGTTATGGGTATTTTTTAGCAATACTTTTTACAAACGTAGTGCATGTTAATTAATGCGAGAATTGTATTTTGGCATGCAATATAGTAGTAGAAAAGGGGAGGCAAATATCAGCAATGTCAGTTTCTACCAGAGATACCTACAATTTCACTTGGGTACTTTAGTTCAGCTCCGAGTTAAAGACCTGTGAAATGCAGAGTTGAGAAGTAAATTTTCAGGGGCGCACCACCTAGGACGTCTTTGCTACACTGGCCTAAAAATGCACAGTAATTAAGAAATATTCTTCACCGATTTTAATGAAATTTAGTATAAGACGTGGAATATAAAAACTGTCTGGTAATTAGGCAGTGGCGGCTCGTGACTAGCAAGACAGGGGGGCGCTGGCTTTAAATAATGCGGATAACTATAATCAAATTGTTTATTACAAACTACAAAACTAACAAATATTATTTTCTTAAGTGAAAGTCAAATCATATCATCCCCGCCAAAAAGAAGACACACGATCACACGAAACAAAAAAAAATAATTTTTGTCCTCAACCGCATATCCAGGATATTTCATTATATATTTCTTTGCCAAACTTACGCGAAAACTATGCCTTACATTGCATTGCATTGCACTTGTACTATGTTCAATATTGGTATTTTTTAAATCAAGTTTTTCACTTAAGCTCAGAGAACTAAACACAAGCTTCTGTAAATCACTGACCTCTATATTAAGTAAACGAAATTTTCCAACTTTATACATAACTAATAAATTAGTCAAAACAAAATATCAGCGGCATTGACAGGTCGCGTCGCTTCGAAACGAAACGCGACCAGCTGTTGGACGGAAATTTTTGAGCCCATCAGGCTACCTATTCCCCAACTTAAGGGAAGTGAATGCTCTCTCGCGAGAAAGGACAATTCACATCATATGCTCACATCGTATGGAAATGACTAGACATTTTAAGTTTCAAGAATACAGTTTAATCATTCTTAAGAGAAAAACTAATCACTTCTCTTGAAATGATCATTCGCCTATTTCGAGAATAGACGTCCTGTGCAGCTAGTTGTGCGATGTGTAGTTGACGTCACGCCTCCGTAGTCATGGCAACCGACTTAATATTCGCGTTGAATTGGGACGGATAATCGGCCGCTCGCGCTTGATATATCTTTCTTCTGCGAATAGAAAATGCTTATTCGGTATAACTTGCCCGTTGGAATAGGACTATGTTTGGTTTGAATTATTTTAATTGATTGCTTACGTACATTGCGTTATTGGTTTTTTAAGTAAACTATTTTTGGATTCTGCTTGAAATAATTGCAGGGAGGGCGGCGCCCCAGAGCCCTTCATTACGAGCCGCCACTGTAATTAGGACTACATACTTTAATACCTATGAGGGATATTGTTTGCAATAAGTGTGAAGTTAGCACCCAGTTTCCAGCTCCGAAAGCTTGCGCATCACGCGATATGCTCGGCTGGATTTTATAAAATCGTAACGAACCCACCTGTGTTCCGACAGATGACATGAGGCACTTTCCCTGTGCTTCTTTTAAACAGCTAAGCAAAGTAAATATCTTTGCTGAGCTAAGTTGTTAAAGGAACTCTTCGCGAATAACTTTGTATAATATAATAATATAAAGGAACTCGGCTAATAGGACATGATAATAGGTACTTTCCATTCGTTTCTTTTAAACATCAAAGTAAAAAGCAGAGTTCTTTTAAATAGCAAAGCAAAGCCAACGGCTAAGTTGAGCGGTCCTTTAAAAAAATTACCCTTGCCGCGGTTAAAACAATAACAACGGAAATATTAAAAACTATTAAAACTACTATTTCTAGACCACTAACATTTCTTATAAATAATATTTTTAAAACCAGTATATCCTGAAGGTTTCAAAATTGGTACAGTAAAACCTATTTTTAAAAATGGAGATTCTAATAATACTAGTAATTATAGACCAATTACATTAATATCTTCGATAGCAAAAAGTATTCGAAAAAATTTTTAAATTAAGAATTGAAAATTATTTAGAAAAGATACTTTTTATTTCTAATAAACAGTTTGGGTTTCAAAAAAATTAATCAACACAAAACTCTATTATTTGCTATCTAACAGAACAAATATATGATACACTAGATAATAAAAAACCTTGTATTAGTATTTTTCTAGATTTAGCAAAAGCCTTTGATACAGTTAGCCATAATTTACTGTTAAAAAAGTTTGAAAATATTGGATTCAGAGGAAAGCAATTAGAATTAATTAAAAATTATCTGAAAAATAGACCAACTTATGTTCAAATAGATAAAGAAAAAAGCTATCCAAAAGTATTTAAGTATAGTGTTCCTCAAGGAACAATTTTAGGACCATTATTTTTTAATATTTATATTAACGACTTATTTAGTATAAATTGCGATTGACAAACTCATAGTTTTGCAGATGATACTACAATTTTTTTATACCGATACAAATTGGGACAACTTAAATAATAACATTAAAAAGATTTTAAAATTATAAAAAATTGGTTTGATAACAATTTGTTAACAATTAATTTTGATAAAACAAATTATATTCCGTTTGCTTTAAACCTAAATAACCTACCACGAAATATGAATAGTATTCAAATAAATGAAGACATTTAAATTTTTAAAGTTAATAAAATAAAATATTTAGGAATTATTTATGACAGTAAATTGAATTGGAATTTTCACTTAGAATACTTAATTAAAAAATTAAGAAGTTTTACTACCGATTTTTAAAAACATTAAAAAATTTTAAGTAAGAGATATGAAAATATTATATTACGCGTTAGTTAAAACTCATTTAAATTACGGAATTTTACGTTGGGAAGGAATAAATAGAACTTTAGTTAAAAAATTAGAAATATTAAAAAAGGTTTCGAAAAATTATATTTAATAAAGATTATCTTTATCCTTCAAAAGAATAATTATATTCAGAAACAAAAAAGTTGAACATAAGACAACTTTACATTTATAACATCTTAATATATATATTTAAAAATAAAAACCTTACACAATTTAAAAACCATAATCATAATACACGTCATAAAAATGAAATAACCATAAAACCTAAAATAAATAAGTCCATAGGACAAAAAAATTTCAAATATTTATGTTTTTATTTAAACGATTATTTACCAACAAAAATTAAAAAATTGATTTTATTAAAAAAATTTAAAGTCGAAATGAAGACATGGATATTAAAAACAGACAATTTAAAATGAATTAATTAATATTGTTCTGAATAATTTATATAGTATTATTTTTACTTAAAAATTATATAAATTAATAATTTTATTATAGATAATATATTTCTTCAAAAGAACTGCGTTTATACAATAAATTAACATTTTTACTTTAAAACTTAATTTTTAATGCATATATTTATGATTTATAATTTTACATACTAAAACAAAAAATAGGATTTGCCCCTAACAATCTCAGCTTCAGGGGATTGAAGAATAAGTTTATAGAAGACAACATAAACATATTTATTATATTATTAAATTTTAAATAAACTTATTATTATTATTATTATTATTATTATTAAGTATGCCCCTCTCTATTTCCCATACGGACTATACGAAGTTTTTTGCGAAGCGTTCCTTTAACAACTTACCTATAAGCAAAGATTTTTACTTTGCTTTCCTATTTAAAAGAAACAAATGAAAAGTACCTATTATCTATCTTTGCTTAGATAATTTGTTAAAGGAACTTTAAAAATACAGGGTTATGTTATTTGGGTTTGTTGAAAGGTCGAAAAAAAATGCTAATATGTGGACATCACCACAATAGTTTATCATAAACAATTTAAAAAATATTTCTTTATAATATTTATAATATATCTTAATATAACATCTATTGAAATTCATTACCTGTTGAAAGATATATCCTCTGTCGCACCTTTCTCACTAATAAGACGCGCGAACAAATTAGTAACAATACGCTTGATTGGCTTGCGGTGGTTCGGGTCGACTCGTGTTTTTGGTTGACGTTAAATAATTTCAAATGCTTACCACCTGTTTACTAGGGGAAAAAGTTAATTCTCCGACGAGACAGCATCTCTTAGAGATGCTAATAACACAGGTCTTATGGGAATTACGCATTCTATTTTTTTATAGGCCTCTGTATATTTTACTTACCGACAAATATCCGTATTGAAAATTTCCAGTTCTTCGTCTTTGTCAAGCTGTGGTTTGTAAATTGTCGAGTCTGTTCCACCCACTTTGTTACAAGTGTCGTTATTTGTAGATCTACTGTTTCCCCATGTGGTTGTATAAGGCTCTCCGTTCCATCTCATAATAGTTCCTAGTTTCGACATATCGTCGATTCCTCTATTTACGGTGTAGATGCCGTCTGGCTTGATTGATTTTGTGTAAGAATCTCTTTTCTATAAAAAAATAAAAAAAAAATTTTTCATCTATACTTTTATATACAATTGTAAAGTGACTGACGCATTCATCTATGCCCAGTCTAAACCCCTAATCCGTCAAAGATGACGGAATAACTGATTAATTGTTAATTCAGGTAGTTACTGACACCCAACAGGTATTAAGCTCGACGGCTAAGCATTACGTCGTTAGATGCAAGGCCCTCTTTGATGCAAATAATATTTGCTCGCACGGTATATCGGAAACTAAAACTGGTGGAAGTCTATAAATTGCTTTCTTCCTGTGCAATAAAAATGGGTATACTAAAGTTCCTTTAATAAAATAAGAATAGGTATACTTGATTCGTAATTTTTCAACATTCATTTAGGGGTTGAAAAAAGGGGTGTAACCTATAACTGTCTTATAATTTTAGGTAGGTACTTATATTGTCGAAAATTGGTACTATGATTTACTCTGTTAAAATAAGCAAGTATTTGATGTTTTGGGAAATTTTGCCCCTAGGCGGGGATGGAAATATAGAGGGGGTAAGTTTCCGACGCAACCGCTATAGAAAAATATATAGGTACTTACGTAATAATTTTGAATAAATTGTTCTCCAGGAACAAACACAAATTATGAAAAACGTATTTTTTTTTACAAAAAAACTGCCTAAACGGGCGAAAAGAGGGTATAAAAGTACTGAAACACCTATTTCTTATTTTTTAAGGTCAGCCCTAAAGGGGTTATTAAAGTTTATATTAAAAAAAACAACATTTTGATGGACTTTCTCGACATGTTTTAATATTTCAAATAATTTTAACCCTAAGGTGTTAATAAACGCAACTTCCATGAAAAGGTTTTGTAAATAAAAGTAAAAGAATTCATACCTGCATACTTATCAAATTAAAGATTCACTTTATTTACCATAGTTTTTTTCTAATAAACGATGTTGTTTAGACAGAACTTTTGTTCCTTACTTTATAACTTATAACCACTGCTTTTTGTATAAAATTCTATGGATATGAGGCACGGTTTTAAATGCAACTTACGAAATAATAATATTTTGCTAAGAAAGAGTTTTGTTTGGGTGGGTAGGTCACTGATAAACAAAAGTTAATCTATAATTTTGATTGTAGTAAAATTATCTTGCTTATTATGCTATAGTATATTTGTAGAATTATACCGTTGATCTTTTGACTGCAATAAACCCTCATTATCCCTTTGACCACAAAATAAATAATGAAATCTCAAATTTTAAAACCTTTTCGAGCAGAGCCGGACCAGGTACAAATTCAATATATACCTATGCCTGATTCATATATAAATACAAACTGATTTTTAATAATTTTAGTCTTGTGGTTTTCCGGCGAGTAATTTTTAGTTAGGCTTATTAGTGGTAGAATGTGGCGTCCTTGGAATTGTGCTGATAGGGAGGCATCTTCAAGTGTCATTTTTAAAAGAAAGCATTTATCTACCGATGCCAAACTAATAATTAAAAATCTGTATCCATCTTTGTTGAGTAGAAATTTTAATTCGATGGATGCTTTAGCAGATACGTCTACTTTGACAAAAACTCCTTTATCTTCGGTAAGAGACATACCTAGTACTTAAACCTGTTAATCCTAGAAAAAATCGGAGTGATTCTGACACATTTAGAAGCATTGACGAAAATGACATGGATTTATTAAGAAGAAAGTTTTACCAAATGTATGAGGCACAAACTGTACCTACCCACTTTGATTTCCCTCAAAGAGCGGCTGATTAAAGACGAAACAAATATATCTTGTTGCCTTTCAAGCCTTAGGAAAATATTGCGTAAAATGGGTTTTAAATGCCGAAGCATTAATAAAAGACAAACATTAATGGAATCTCAACGTTTACGGGAATGGAGGCTTAAATATTTAACAGCTGTTAAACAATTTAGAGAAGAAAATCGTCCAATTATTTACCTTGACGAAACATGGTTCGATACCCATGACACTCCAAGAAAAGGTTGGGATGATTCTTCCAAAAATTGTCAAACCAAGGCACCATCAAATAAAGGCAAAAGAATCACAATATTACATGCTGGTTCAGAGAACGGGTTTGTTTCAAATTGTCTGTTGCTCTCAGCTAAAAACATAGCAGATTCTTCTTTAGATTACAATCAAGATACCGACGCACAACTTTTTGAAGATTGGTTTAAACATAAACTCCTTAAAAATATACCTGAAAATAGCGTCATTGTAATGGACAATGCGCTAGTTATCATAGTCGGCAAGCAAAAATCATTCCCAGTTCTAATAATACAAAAGCAGAAATTCAAAATTTTATGATTGAAAATGATTTATATTTTGAAGAAACTTACAAACAACGAGAACTGCTAGAAGTATTAAAAGCTTTTAAAATAAATAAGGAATACGAGTGTGACAAACTTGCAGCAGAAAATGGACATACAGTGTTGCGTCTTCCTCCATACTATTGTATATTCAATCCTATTGAGCTAATATGGCACCAATTAAAATCCAATATTAGGAGAAATAATATTTCTCCTACATTAAATGCATCTGTAGTAGAATTAATTAAAAACGAAGTAAGAAAAATTTCTGCAGACAGCTAGAAAAACTGTGTACAGCATGTACTTAAGGTGGAAAATTCTTACAATTGTATGATTACAAATGTTCAACCCTTAATTATAAGTTTAGGCTTAGATGAAGATAGTGATAGTGATACAGAGTTAAATTTTGAATAAATTATCAATAGTTTTTTAGAATTTAATTAATTTTTATTGTACTTGTTATCCTAATAGTTATACTTTTAACTTATATTATTTTCAATTATCATTAATTCTCTCTAATTTACATTTATTATAGGTAGGTACCTACCTAAAACTAAAAATACCTATCTATTTATTTTAAATTATAAAAATAAATCATGTGGTGTAGGTACATTTTCAAGCCGACCCTGATCCCATTTAATCCCCTTTGAAGAGGTTGAGGCGTATATAATAGGGTTTAATCAGGTAGTTTATTTTTGGCAGTAAGAGTCAATGGTATAATTCTGCAAATAATATACCTATATACCTAATAATATACTTAGTTATGTATTCCGAAAACAAAAGTTTAGAGTTTCCAAGTAAATCGTTCTGGAAAAATTCATCATTATTGGAATTCATTGATGTCAACAAGAAGAGAAACATTAAACAAGAAACAAATATTGTTATAACTGTATTTTTGGATTTTAAGCGGGCGTTCGAAACAATTGACAGGGCTAAACTATTGAGTAAACTGTAACAGTATGGTGTTCGCAAGAACTAAGTAACAGGGCACAAAAACAAAGATATCAAAAACGTATGCAAATAAAAAAAAGTTCCTTAAGGAAGTTTACTAAGTCCAATATTATTTATTTCATACATTAACGATATGCCTTTAGTTTTAAAAATGTTTGCTTATAATACCTTAATTTACATTAATGTTTAAAATATTTTTGATGGGGTCTAAAATGCTCTAAATCATTCTAAGATAAATATATTAGGCATTAAATTGGCTGAAAGTGAATAAATTAAAATTAAATATTTCAAAAACTAAATGTATGGCTATAGGTAATAATTTAAATTGTCAAATATAAATGCTGTGAAAAAATTTAAATTAGTAAACAGTTTTAAATATTTAGGGATAATTATTGATTCAAAATTAAGTTTTCTTATTTCGAATCTATCATATCGAAGATTGCAGAAAAATTAAGTTATTTTAAGAGAATCAGTTCCAATTTAAGTTTGTTTTCTAAAAAACCTGTATTTAATACTATTATATTGCCAAATTTGTGTTTATTGTTCTTCTATTTTATATTGTGCTAGTGAGGAAATACTAGATAAATTACAAATTTTACAAAATAAGGCAATGTGAATAATTTTCAATTGTGACAAATATACAAAAATAAAATTTATGTTAAAAAAATTAGATTGGTTGAATGTCAGAAATTAATTTTTTATTTAGTATCTACTTATGTAACGCTTTGTGTTCTTTTAATTATGACCATCATAATTATAAAACAAGAACTAATCAAAACTTTTATAAAAAAATAAATAAATACTTTTTAAAATAACTTTAAAATTACATTTAATTAAAAAACAGAATAATACGTAATATTTGATACAATTTGCAAATTGTTTAACTTTTCTCTCTGTTTTTGTTTAAAGAAGGTTGCTTTTCAAAATTTTAATATAAATCTACTAAAATTTGTTTAAAAAAAAAATGTATTAAAAAAAAATATTTAATTGTAGCTTTTTGCTAAATAAAATATGTTACTACTACCATTGAATATCAAACTATAAGAATGGCGGATGTCCGAGAAAAGTTGAGAACCCAGTTTTAGACGTATTGGAGGTGGTTTGGCCGCCATTGTGGAGTTGATCGTAACTCTAACCTTAAATCTGTCGTTATAATGCAGCGCCTCGGCAACAGATGTCTCAAATTCACTGATGTGATGTCGTGGTGTTGCCGCATATCGTATTTTATTGGAATTTTTAAGAATTCAAGCATTTTTAACAGACAATAAAGTAGGAGGTTCTCAATTCCAGCCGAATGTATATATGTTTTTGATAATAATATTTATTTTTTACAAACGGATGCGAAAATTAACTATAAATAAATATGAGATAAATTAATGAAAAGTGTCTTTTGTAATGGGAAATATTTATTCCAATAGACAAAATATTGTGTTGTGTTAACATTGAAACTTGTTTTTTAGTAAATAAAATAAGTATAGGAGGTATTATTTATGTTATTAAAGGTGGGAAGTATAACTAAAATAGGTTTTATTTCGTCGAAAAATAGCAAAATTCGTAATACCTACACTAAATACAAACAAACTGGAAGTTTCTTAAGTAGGAAAGTAAAAACCTACTTATATTAACCATTTTGAAAAGTAGTAATAATTGCAAATAAAAACCAAGTTATATAAACCACACGTCATTAATATTTTACCCATCATAATATACTGTTGTGAGTTGTGAAATAATAAATTGATTAAGGCGCCACTGACTTTGAATATGTGTGCGCGCGCATTCCGATGCTGAGCGAGTGAGGCCGATGTAGTGGAGCCATCACGGACCAGACGCGATCGACGAGGAACCGCCGCGGCAAGCAAGAGAACCGGAACAAGACCAGCCGCAAAAAAGTACAAAATATTTTATATTCTTTCCCCATGAATTAAATTTTGTAATACTAATACCCTGACAACATAAACGTGAAATTTTCAAAATCCTTTACTTCTCTTTCTATATACGTGTAGCCTAGGTAGGTATTGAACAGTGAGAGTCGTCATTTAATTCTGTTAGAAATAGAAAACATGGCAGTCAATATGTTTTCATGTCATTAACGTTGCAACGTCAAAAGGTTGAAAATATTATATGCTACAAAGCAATTAAAAATAGGGACATTTTTAGGTCTAGACTATTCTATAGGTAGGAAAATAAAGGTAAGCTACTTAAATCTAAGATAGGTGTAGGTACTTATGTGAAATCAAGTTTTACGATAAGCTATAAAAATAAATTTAAAAAACTCATACAGCAAGTCAAACAGACAGGCGGCAACAATGCTTTAATTTAGCAGTAAAAAGGCTTGTCGTTAGTGGCTGCATCAACACACTTTATTGTTGGTGAACTTATTGTGCCATCTATGAATTTAACGTAGCAGATTTAGGAAATCAGCTTATATGGCTTTCTTATAGTTTGATATTCAATGCTACTACCCACTAAGCAAAAAAACAACCCAATTTCGTTAAATTTATGTTTTTACGTTACATTGTTACGTTGTACAAAAAGGTTTTGATACGGCGCTATTTCGAAACGTACTGGTCGTAATGTCCGCCAACATAACAAAATCGCAGTTGCATTTAGAAATCAACGTGTTTGATTCGAAAACTATAACAAACTGGTTTCGTTTTTGAGATGTTTATATTAAGGACTTTTCAAAAAGTTACAATTACGTTGCTTATAAGATGTTTTTGTTTCGAAACTGTAACAAACCAATTTTGTTTTAAAAAGGCAATAAATGCAGACACAATAAACATTATATTATTTAAAAATGTTTTTTTAAATAGACCAGACGAAACTGGTAGGGGCAGCTTAGCTCTACAATTTAGCACAATAATTTTCAATTGTAGAACGAAGCTGTCCCTACAAATTTTGTATAAGAAACTTTTTGCATTTTATATCGTTTTCGAGCTATAATAGGTCCTTCACACATCGTTGGGTTACCCTGGGTACAGCCATTAAAAATGATGAAAATAGTTGGGACTTTTTCAAGACGACGTTGATAGATTATCTCTCGAGGCATTCCCAACTAAGCCCATGTTTTAGCTTTTATTTGAAGCGTCAAAGAAAATGGTAAATTTTAATATTCGTTAACCAAACACCCCCTCCCCCAAACTCTAGATATTTTTTTGGGATAGGTATTTAATAAACTGTCTTTTAAATTTGGCATTATTCCCAATAATATTTAAAATAAATGATATTGGATTAAAAGATTATATTAAAAAAACATATACATGTAATGTTATAAATATGTAATTAAAAAAGTAATAAATCAACGTCTTGTGAACCTGAAAAAAAAATTATAAATTAATATACTTTACAATATAATCAGCTACAAATAAATTTGAAGAGCTTAAAAGAACCCCGCACTTCTCTTATGGAAAATGGCCCTCGGTCAAATTTTCTAAATTTTTAGTATGTTGCAGAGAGTGCCATTCTGATCAAAAGTGTTCATGGCCAAAACAATATCTGCAGACCATTTTTCAGATACAGGGTGTCCAAGTTGCAAAATATAAATTTTCACTACATTATATTTTCGTAGTTTATAATATGAATTCGTTTTGTTTTACTAAATTTTTGATGGCCCTGTCGTAGATAGAATAGAATACTATAAAAATAGTTTAAACTCTTTTATTATATACCGGGTGAGTGACGAAAATTATTTAATATTTTTTGTTAAATCATTGTATTTTCGGCATTAAATTAAATGTTTACAAAGTAATACTGTAGATGATATGAGCTTGGAGCAAGCTATCAGAATTTATATTATTTATATTTATACAGGGTAAGTTAAAAAAGTTAAAAAATTTTTTATTAGTTTTGAAAGAAATTTTGTAAATATTTCTTTATGTACTACTTGTCGCTTATCGTATGCTTCCAAATATATATAATTATCAAGGTTATACAGGGTGTTTCCGATGATAAGCGATAGAAAAATAACAAAAAACTGCAAGTATTTATAAATCACCCGGTATATAAAAAATAGATCGGTTAATTTCGTTATTTTTTAATATTCTTTGCTTGAACTGTTTTGCTAACATGTTTGCTATTGATTTCCCTTTTCCTATGACCAGTTCTTTAGTAATTTGCATTTGTTTATTTCATGTCATTACAAAAAAATTAAGATATACAGCTTCGAACAGACTCAAAACTCAAAAAATAAGCAAATAAAATAACAATTTTTTCTTAAATTTCAATAAAATTTGTTATATAAGTTTATTTTATGGTTAAAAATAAATATATTTAATGCTATACAGGGTGTTTCAAATAATTAGGGGCCTACTTATTATTTTTGGATATAATAAATTGTTCATAGTTTTTATAATAATAAACTTTATTTTTCATATTGTGTTAATACATCATAAAAAATAACATACCCAATACAAAAGAAATGGCATCAAATATATATATATTTCTTATTTGCAATACAGTGTTAGAATCTCATAATTATTTGAAACACCCTGTATAGCATTAAATATATTTATATTTAACCATAAAATGAACTTACATAACAAATTTTATTGAAATTAATAAAAATTGCTATTTTATTTGCTTATTTTTTGAGTTTTGAGTATGTTCGACGCTGTATATCTTCAGAACTGGTCATAGGAAAAGGGAAATCAATAGCAAACATGTAAGTAAGACACTTCATGCAAAAAATATTAAAAAATAATGAAATTTAACCGATCCATTTTTATGTTATTTTTTTATCGCTTAGCATCGGAAACACGGAAACACCCTGTAAAACCTTGATAATTATATATATTTGGAAGCATACGATAGGCGACAAGTAGTACATAAAGAAATATCTACAAAATTTCTTTTAAAACTAATAAAAAAAATATAAACTTTTTTGAGTTACCCTGTAAAAAATATAAATAATATAAATTCTGATAGCTTGCTCCAAGCTAATGTCATCTACAGTATTACTTTGTAAACATTATTTAATTTAATGTCAAAAATACAATGATTTAACACAAAATATTAAATAATTTTCGTCACTCACCCGGTATATTATAATAAAAATTTTTTAACTATTTTTATAGTATTCTGTCCTATCTACGACAGGGCCATAAAAAATTTAGAAAAACAAAACGAATTCATATTATAAACTAGGAAAATATAATGTATTGAGAATTCATATTTTGCAACTTGGATCTCAAAAACTGGTTGGCAGATATTGTTGTGGCCATGAACACTTTTGATCAGAATGGCATACTCAACATACTAAAAATTTAGAAAATTTAACCGAGGGCCATTTTCCATAAGAGAAGTGCGGGGTTCTTTTAAGCTCTTCAAATTTATTTGTAGCTGATTATATTGTAAAGTATATTAATTTATAATTTTTTTTTCAGGTTCACAAGACGTTGATTTATTACTTTTTTAATTACATATTTATAACATTACATGTATATGTTTTTTTAATATAATCTTTTAATCCAATATCATTTATTTTAAATATTATTGGGAATAATGCCAAATTTAAAAGACAGTTTATTAAATACCTATCCCAAAAAAATATCTAGAGTTTGGGGGAGGGGGTGTTTGGTTAACGAATATTAAAATTTACCATTTTCTTTCAGACCTTAATTTACTAGCATAAAGTTTAAACTAAAAGAAAATTATAGACATGTATCTTGTAGCCTCGCTGGTAGTAGGTATCTATCTGTAGGCGTAGCTTCGTAGGTTGTAGGTTACAATGCAAATATATCAATAACTTTTGTTTTATAGAAACTAATGCAATGTACTTACCTTTCTAACCATTTTTTGTTCTTTTCGGAAACCTCCAAAACCACAAAAAATAAATTATAGCACAGCCGATGACAAATAAATGCAGACGCGTGGGACACGAAAAAGTGAGGTTCGGTTAGTTCGGTGAATGGCTGGCGTCAACGGTGGAGTTCCGTTCAGGGTTGCGTTCAGAAAACGAAACTGACATGAAACTTGTTTTACATTTTTGCGACGAAATCTATCAGTTATCTCCCGAACATAACTGGTTTGAAAATAAAAAATCATTATAGTAACGGTGCAGGGGTAACGATCTGTTTAAACAAAATAGTTCCTGATCTGAAACGTTTACAAAAAAGCATAACGAGCACGCAATTAAAAGAGCGTTCTTTTAATGGAAACATGTTGACGTTAATAAAAGAGTACATAAAATATACGGTTTTAATATGTTTATTTGTTCAATGAAACAAGTACAGTAACGAGATTATGTTAAAGAGACGTAAATATTAAATACGTTCCTAGAAAATGTAAAAACGATGATAAAAGAACGTTTGAACTAAAACGTTATATAAGTTACTTTTAAAAAACGTTACGAAACGTACCAAAGCTGTTTTTTGCTTAGTGGGTACTATCATCTGTGACTGCAGCAGTGACAGTGACAGTTCTCATTTCCCATGCCTTTATCCTTCATAAACTATTTAATTCTAGGAATAATCTACTTACATAATTAAACACTGAAAATTTCAAATAATCATCTCCGTTTCCTTCTATATGCTCGATAACCCTTATTCCACCAATAATTTTCAGCATTTTAGTACGAATAACTTTGCAAGCATATCCTATTGAAGCGTTTGCATATGAAAAGAATATGCCGTCAAATAAAATTTTGTGTACCGGAGCAGTTATAAACATTTCACCCATTCCAAAGGGCGTTAGAAGCTTTTCTATACATCCTGCTAATGCTAGTCTCTGCACAGTATTGGTGAGTTGCAGTGATGCCTAAAATTAAAAGAATTTTTGGTAGCATGTTATGACAGGACAGTAGATATAGATAATATCTACTATTTCTAGTAAAATTGTTAAATTATATCTGCATTTATCAATATTACCTACATACCCATTACCTATGGATTTTAGGGAAATATTGATATTTGTGATATTATTATTATAACTATTGGGAATTTACCAGTGCTATGGCGGCGCTAAATGTCGGTTTCAAAAAAAGCTCTTGGCTGGCAACCAATTACAATTTTATCTTTACAGTCAGAAAAGTAGATGTTATACGAAATATTCCACACTGCTATAGTCCGCAGTCTGCCCCCTATAGCGTTAGCAAGTGACAATCAGATGTTGGTATAATATGACAACTTTTGAATTTTTATCACCGATTTCTCAGAAAATTTTATTCTTTATAAAAGTTGGTGCATTCCTTGAAACTATAAACCTGCGGTTAATAGTAGAGGAGCAAATGCCATTTTTTCGAAATTTCCTTAAGAGTAAAGTCCCCTTATTATTAGAAATACAGCAAAATTTTAAATGGAAATGTTTTCGCAAATTAAAAAGTTAGTCCAAATAGGAAGTTTGAGTTAGGTGTGTCAATTTTTATTTTTTTATATATGCATTTCTTTAAAATAGGTTTTTGGACTTCAGCGTTCTAGGTGAAAATGACAAATAAATTATTAATTATTTCCAGTAATATGAATAGAGTTGGATTCTATAATAATTTTGTTTAGAACATAAGTTGGCTAAAATGTGTTTCAGTTGGCGTGCAACACGCTAATATCTGAACCAACTTCGTAACATTGGAAGGTTTTAACAAGTTTGCAACTACTTAATCCATTTTTATTTTTTTTATTTTATTTAATAAATATATTAAAATTGCGTAAACAAAAATCGACCATAGGTGTATCTACCGTTTAGGGGAAAATAGAGATTTACCAAAAAAAATTAAAAATTGTGACACCTAACTCAAATTTCGTATTTGGACTAACTTGCTAATTTGCAAGAACATTTCCATATAAAATTTTGCTGTATTTCTAATAATTAAGGTACTTTACTCTTAAGGCAATTTCTAAAAAATGGCATTTACTCCCTTACTATTAGCCGCAGGTGAAATATGAAATATTCATTTATCATTTTAAGGCATGCAGCAACTTTTATAAAGCATAAAATTTTCTGAGAAATCGGTGATAAAAAACTTTTCCATATGTTGCATATTTTCTTGGACACACTGTAAGTACCTATATGCATTTTATTTGCATATTTCATTAATTTTATAATAAAATGCATATTTTTCATAAATTATTAATTTAAGAGCATATTTTTATGTTTTCGGCTTTATCAAAAAATTTAAAACGTTAAATGTTTAATGTCCAGTTCCGTACTTAATTCAGGGATTTTCCAATCTGAAGATTATAATAATTATATTTAAATTTTGGTTATACACAAGGTATTTATTTTGGGGATTTCCGGGGTTTGCAGGTATATTGTTAGGGGTTGTTTATTGTCACTTAATAATGCGTTATTATTACCTGCTTAACAAACTGTATTTATATCGATTTGTAATACATACTTCTGGTAAATAAACCTTTGGTCAATAAATCAAGTAAATAAAAGGAGAGATTACCAGGAGTTAGTTTACCTCCAGAATCTGTAATTACCCGGTGGGGAACATGGATTAAAGCCGCAATATTCTACGCAAAGCATTTCGAAGCCATTAAAGAACTAATTTTGGATTTAGATGACGATTCGCAGTGTGTTGTGCAAAGTAAAGAGTTATTAAAAAGTGCAAGTGTAGCTACAGATGTTGTTTTTATTAAGGTTAATTTCAGTTTTATACCGAAGATAATATCCTCGTTGGAGAGTAGAAATTTAAGTTTAAGTGACTCAATTAGTATTGTTGAAACTTTTTCCGATAATGGAACAACATTGCCGGTAAAGTAGGAGGTCAAGTAAGGAACAAATTGGATGTAAGTGTGAAAAAATTTAAGGATTTAAATACTTAACTGCAGTAAAAAGCCTTTATGAGGGGAAACCATCCAACGAAGTTGTATCTTGACCTTATTTGTGCTACCTAAGTAGCAGTATTGTGCGATTACATCAGTAGATGTATAAACATATTTTAACTATAATAGAAGGCAATCCTTTTTAGTTAAAAATTTGGAAAAATATTTAGTAATAAATGCCTTTTATACAATTTTAGGTTAAAAAATTGTTTACTTTTATTTTTCTTGTCGCTTGCGTTTCAAATTTTAGAAAATGTTGAGATTTGTGATATTATATACATACCTATTTGGGGAAACATGATCTTAAAAAAAAAGTGACAACTCCATAAACTGAAAACAAATTATGATACTATGTATACTTTATATCATATCGACGGTTGAAAGGGGAAATGACTTAAACGTTATATATGGGCCTCCCACGTTAAGAATGATGTAGGTAGTTGAACATTCAAGTAAAACACCTAAGGATAATGGCGTTTTGGTTGTTTTTATTTTCAATGATCAATATCAAATTGTCTAGCAACTCAAATGCCCTTAAAGTGGCAACTCCTGTGTTTGCGTATCAGAAAGGTTTCGCTACTATCATCTTTACGTAACCCGTTTTATTATTTTTTACCAAAATACGGCCCAATGAAGTATATTATAGGTACTTACCAGGAGCACAGAATTAACTATAGTTACTTCGTCAGTTTCTTTGGTTGTTCCTGATTCGTCGAACTTGAACGTCATTTGTCTGTTGTATGTAACACTGTCTTCATCATCGTCATCGAATCTGATATTTGTCTTCTTTAAACTAAGCCTTAAAAATAAATAAACATACAGTAGGTAGGTAATTCAGGGTTGGATAGAAAGTTTTATTAAAAGCTTCTGTGGAATAGACAAGGACATAATATATCCGGCCACGCCAAAAAGGCGTGTTGGCAATTCCCTGGAATGGGGATGTTGAGGGAATGAGCGACACCCGGAGCTCGCTTGTCAAACTGACAATGTCATATACAGGGTTCTGCAAAAGTGCAGGCTTCCATACCTCCTATACGAATTAAGTTAGGAATTTTATTTATATGCTGACTTGTACGGTAGCACGGGATGTCTTTCAGATAAATATTTTCGCATACCTATCACTACAGAGTGTGGTAAGATAAAGTTGTATTTTTTTAAATGGGACACCCTGTATTTTTGGGTTTGTATTAGTGTCCTATATTATATTATATAGGTATAATAAATTAAAAACTAAAAAAAAATTGATTTGCAGCTCTGGAAAAAGAAATCAAATCAACAATCTACAAGCATGTTTTTAGTTATAGCATTGTGTATGATTAATATAGCATGGGGTCAATTAGGTAGGCCTACTATAAATTAAATACAGGGTGGCGCACCGAAATTTATAATTAGAAAAGTAACAATAAATTATATCAAAATTAGTCTTATAATTTTGTAACGAAAGAAACACCAAAAATTAGAAAAAAAGAAAAAATATAGCTATTAATATAACACGATTATTATAGGATTTATAATAGTCGAGGACATTGCTAGGTGACGAGGCGACAGCCGAGTCACCCGCAATGTCCGAGACGGTGTTAAATCGCTAATAATCGAGTTATATTCAAAGCTTTATCGTATCATTGACAACGGCGATGCGAAAATAAAAACAAGGTTTTTGACATTTCATTTTGGCATTTCAAAAAGTCATCATTAAAATCATGCAAGATTTTGATATTCCTGACGATATATTAGCTGCAGCCAACATTATAAGGTTGAACTTGCTTCCGGACAAATCTAAAATCCATTATGAAAAAGAATATCGGCAGTTTTGTGAGTGGCGAAACAAAGTACATGTTCAAGGTGCAGAAGAAACGGTATTGCTGGCGTATTTCTCAAAACTCTCTAAGGAATACTCTGCTTCGTCCTTATGGCCGAAATATTCCATGTTACGTGCGACTTTAGAACTGAAGGAAAGAGTGGAAATCGACAAATGCGGCGCCTTAATACGTTTCATCAAGAAAAATGTTGGATATAGAGCAAAAAAAGTATTTACAAGAGAACAAGTCAACGAATTTGTGTGTTCTGCCTCAGACGAGAAGTTTTTAATGATGAACGTGGCTTTTTTAATTGGAATTGGAGGAGCCTGTCGAACTAATGAATTAGCGAAGATAACCACGGAATATGTTGACGTTTTAGAGGACAAGCTGATTGTTACTATTCCCGACTCAAAAACCCACAAGAAACGTATTTTCGCTGTGATATTTGACGGCGAAGTCAATCCTGTGCTTTTATTTAAAAAGTACGCAATGTTAAGGCCAGACCATGTCACTCACCAAAGATTGTTTGTATCATATAGAAAAGGGAAATGTACCGTACAGCCCTGCGGCATTCATTTCTTCTCTAAAATACCTCAAAAAATAGCTGAGTATCTCTCACTTGAAAATCCTAATTTGTATACTGGTCACTGCGTTAGAAGATCTTCGGCAAATTTTCTTGTTAATGCTGGAGGAGATATATTAGAACTACAAGAACTTGGTGGATGGGAATCGTCGAAGGTTGCTAAAGGGTATTTAGAAGAAAGTGTAACCAAGAAAGTTTCCATTGCTCGCAAAATTCAAATCGGCGATGTTTCCGGCAGTGGATTAGGTACTGGGGAACCGCACGTAATCGAAAGGAGTGTTTTCTCGGTCATTAATCAGTCTTCAGAGGGCATACCTAAGATCGTGGACGTTAAAGACAAAGGTGTATCCATCAAATTTGAAAACTGTCAAAATATTGTTTTAAATGTTCATGAAAAATAGTTCTAATATTATTTGGTATCTAACGTATTATGCTTTCGTAACTAACATATTAAATTATGGTAACTAATGTATCATGAGTAACTAAGGTTTTATGTAGTTTTAGTATGTTTATGATGTTAATAATTATTAATAAAGATATCATATAAAAATGACTTAATCTTCAATGATACGATAATAGTATATTAAAGTACGAGTTTCATAAGAAGCGGTTTTAGCGCCCGCGTCTATTTTAAAAAACGAGCCACGAAGGGGCGAGTTTTTTTTATTGACACGGGCGCTAAAACGCCTTATGAAACATGTGCTTTATACATTTTTTTCTATTTCACCTTTTATAATCAAGAAAAATACATTTTAAAAACAAAATAAATCGTTCAAATTTTGTAAATTTTTATGTCTAAATTTTATGTTGGTAATATTATTTTTTATCATAGGAGCCTCTGGACAACAAAAATTATTTTGCAAACTATAATTTTTTGATTTATTGACCCATTTTCACCACGAGATTCTAAAGTTATTTTAGCGATATGAGATTTGAAATGGGACGGAATACGTTGTGTGATCCTTGTACATTCGGTACATATACAGAGCGTTCGGAAATTCGGGAGATTTTGCTACTTTTTTTCGAATTTCAAAAGACGTGATTTTACGTCACGGCATTGCAATTTAGTATAGGGAAGATGGAAAATTCAAATAAAGTTGAAGTTAAAATCGACATTGGAAGGTTAGTAGATTGAATTTTGGATAGGATTTGGCAGAAAATGATAGCTTGAAGCATCTACAAAAGATTGATTTATAGATATATGCAACCAACATACATGACTGTTATCCACACAGAATAAAAAAGTAAATTATCAAGCTATTTTTCCTCTGCGAAAAATGGGTTTTCTCGTAAATCACAAAGGCCGCGCAAGTCAATGAAATAAAACATTTAAATGTTACCAACATCAAATAAAGAAAAAACGCGTATCGAAATAGCTTCATTACGATACGCAAATGCGTATCGTACTGAGCTTATTATGAACGTGAAATAGAAAAACATAATTAATTAACGCACCATTAATATTTACTCACGCTCAACTATTGAGTTTCAATAATAAAATGTTTAACAGCTTTTTTAATAGCAGTATTTTATTATTAGCTTTACATTGTGCAGGTAATCTCTGAAACATGGCTGAAACATGTCTTTGCCCCATCAACTGTCGATTATGTCTTGTGTTCCTCCCATGAATATTAAACCCGTAAACAAGCTTTTCTCTAAGATAATGAAGGAATCAAAAATTATAATGTTTTGCACTAAAGTTGCAGAATGAAGTAGGAAACGCTCATTCAGTTTAAGCCACTTTAAATTACTTTTTCTATTTCACGTTCATAATGAGTTCAGTACGACCCTCATTTGCGGATCGTAATGAAGCTATTTCGATACGCGTTTTTTCTTTATTTGATGTTGGTAACATTTAAATGTTTTATTTCATTGACTTGCTTCTTCTTCTTCGTGATTTACGAGAAAACCCATTTTTCGCAGAGGAAAACTAGCTTGATAACTTACTTTTTTATTCTGTGTGGATAACAGTCATGTATGTTGGTTACATAAATCTATAAATCAATCTTTTGTAGATGCTTCAAGCTATCATTTTCTGCCAAATCCTATCCAAAATTCAATCTACTAACCTTCTAATGTCGATTTTAACTTCAACTTTATTTGAATTTTCCATCTTCCCTATACTAAATTGCAATGCCGTGACGTAAAATCACGTCTTTTGAAATTCGAAAAAAAGTAGCAATATCTCCCGAATTTCCGAACGCTCTGTATATGTACCGAATGTACAAGGATCACACAACGTATTCCGTCCAATTTCAAATCTCATATCGCTAAAATAACTTTAGAATCTCGTGGTGAAAATGGGTCAATAAATCAAAAAAATACAGTTTGCAAAATAATTTTTGTTGTCCAGAGGCTATGATAAAAAATAGTATTACCAACATAAAATTTAGACATAAAAATTTACAAAATTTGAAGGATTTATTTTCTTTTTAAAATGTATTTTTCTTGATTATAAAAGGTGAAATAGAAAAAAATGTAAAAAGCACATGTTTCATAAGGCGTTTTAGCGCCCTTGTCAATAAAAAAACTCGCCACTTCGTGGCTCGTTTTTTAAAATAAACGCGGGCGCTAAAACCGCTTCTTATGAAACTCGTACTTTAATATACTAATATAACGGTGTAATACATATAATCATATTTGCGGGCCCCGTAGAAAATCCTAAAGCAATTATTTTGCAACTTCTATAAATTCTCTTTATTCCCCGTCAACAACATTAACATATGACAGACCTGCCAGAATCAAAGTTAAATCATATAAACTGATCGAAAAAAGTTAAGGATATTGTGTTTTTGCTGAGAAGAAAATTTTCTAAAAAAATGTGGTATAGGTATTAATACCTATGTCGTTTGCCTTTAAAAAAAGTTGTTTGTAAACATATAAAATTGTACCCAAACAGATAAAAAGCATTATCACCCAAAATGTAAATTTTATTTCTGTAAAGTTTAGTTTTGTTTGTGTGTTGCTAAGCGCAGATTGCGATAATATTGTTGTTATTCTGTCATCGACAATATGAATAGACGTCATTTAACGGTAGAGGTAGCAAATCAAGCCATTGGGTTGCTTCTTGGAGGTGCGCGACAGATCGATGTGGCTGATCGGTATAATGTCTCTTAAAGTGTAATTTCCCGACTTAATAACCAATTTAATGAGACTGGATCTGTCATGGAAAGGCATAGGGAGGGTAGACCAATATCGACAAATGCTAGGGAAGATCGACTATTAGTTAGAGGAGCTAGGATGGATCCTACAAGAAACAGCACGTTTCTCAGCCAGGACCTTTTCGCTGCAAGCAGAATTCGTATTACCCCTCGGACGGTGTTAAATCGATTAAATGCAGCAGGTTTAAATTGCTATAGGCCTATAAGACGCCCTCCACTGACCGCAGTCCATAGAGCTCAACGTTTGCTTTGGTCTAATAAAAGAGCAAACTGGAATGATGAGTGGCATACTGTGATGTTCAGCGATGAAAGCCGCTTTTGTCTTCGAAGTGACAGGCGTACAGTTCGTGTCTGGAGCCCAAGAAATTCAAGAGTTAATGACCGATATGTTCAAGAAGTGCATCCATTTGGAGGTGTAATGGTCTGGGGTGGAATTTTCTACGGAGGTCGAACGGAGTTGTATCTTTGTGAAAGTACCATGAGAGGTGAAATTTATGCCCACGACATCATTGACAACATAGTGGATAATTATCGTTGGAATTTTGAGCCCAATATCAGATTTCTCGATGATAACGGTCGTCCGCACAGAGCCAAAATAGTACAAGAACGGCTAACATTCAATGAAATTAATCATTTGCCATTACCCCCACTCTCTCCAGATTTAAACTGCATAGAACATGTTTGGGACATGCTCAATAGGGTACTTATTTCCCATCAACCTCCTGTTCAGGACGTAAGGTCATTGAGGCAAGTTCTTCCACATTTATGGGATATCTTAGATCAAAATGACTTGGATCATTTAATTTTAAGTATGCCTCGCCGAGTTGAAGCAGTAATAGCCAATAGAGATAGAATTACACGCTATTAATATTTTTTTTCTTTTTGACAATTATCTGTTTTGTTACATTATTAGAAAAAAGTTGCCTGTAAATTGTAATTAAAACATTTTTTCAGTTAAACAAATGTGTTTCATTTCTGGAAGAGATGGAAATAAATGTACGTTATACAATTTTTTTTCTCAGAGAATTTACAATATCCTTAACTTTTTTCGATCAGTTTAGTTTAAAAATAGTCTTTGTGCAAATACAACACTTTGAGTTTGGTATAGCCTTTCTAATGAAGACCGGAAGTACTATGTTTGTCCAGTGGCGGCTCGTGAGGTAGAGCCACAGTGCCATGGCACTACCTGCCCTCCCGTCTAGCGTCCTGCCCTTTACAAATTACCAAAACCTATTAAAATTAATATTCTCGTTTTTAAAGCAATTAGCAAAATAATTTAAAAATGGAACACAGTCGGGTGCAAATTTCCATCTAAAAGGAAGCGATTATGCGTAAAACCGTAAGGTAGCTTCCGCGCCAAGCGCGACGAGGCACACGGGAGGTGACGAAACGCCATCACCTCAATAAAAAAACGTTGAAAAATGACCTTGAATGCAAGCAGGCAAAAATCTCGACGGGTAGCCAGGCTCTCTTCGTTTGACCGTTTGATGTTAGACGTTTCAAACAGCTGATGTTCGCGTCGCGTCCCGATTTGTTTTCGTTCGGTCGGCGGCTGATTTAATGTAGGGTTAACGAACTTTTTATTTTAGAAATACATAAGTAATGAATACTATTAGATTTTTAAAGGAAACTTTATGGAAAAAATACTTGGGTGTGCGGTTGTGATGAATCTAATAGACTATTTTGTTTTATGTGTGTTTTATTTGGTGGGAAGCTAACTTGGTCCCAAAAAGGTACAGATGATTTGGTCCATTTCTGGAACAAAATGAAGACACATGAAAAATCGAAGGTACATTTAAACAATATATTATTATTTAATTTCAGCATTCTTGGTAAAATTAACATTAACACTCAATTAAAATCTGCATATCACAATGAAATAATGAAGAAAAACGAACAAATTGATAAAAACAGATACATATTAAACCAAATTATAAACTGCGTTCGATTTTGTGGTGCATTTGAGTTGGCTTTGAGAGGTCATGACGAAAAAGAGACGTCGAAAAATAGGGGCATATTTCGTGAATTAATAAATTTCAGCTCAGAATTAGACAAAACTCTTAAAGATCTTATTGAAAAATCGAAAGTATTTAAAGGAACATCAAAACCCCTACAAAATGAACTTCTGGACTGTATGTTAGATGTGTATCATGATGAAGTCATAAAAGATATAAAGGACTCTCCGTTTATCGCAGATGAAACCACTGACATTGCTTGTGTGTTTCAACTTGTTATCGTGTTTAGGTATATTCAAGATATGATTGTAAATTCATAAATTAAATTAGGTGCCTTTTTGCTTATTTTTCCTACTTTAAAAGCAAGAACTATTAACAAAAAAGGGCGTGGCACCCAAAGTTTTTTTGCCTGCGGCGCTAAGGGTTTACCTGGCCCTACTTCACTAAAATGGCACGAGCCGCCACTGTGTTTGTCAAACCTTAGCTGGCTATCCATAACCACCCCCAGGATCCTAGCATTGTCCGTAGCTTCAAGCAGTTTGTCATCGAATTTTATTTGAAGATTATCATTATTTACTAAATCTTTTTGTTTACCATTGTCATTTTCGTCTTACCAGCCTTTAAGACCAATCCATGTGCTTTTGGATATTTAAATATAATTTGAGGATCCCCATTGATACCTTTAGAGGCCTCATAGGGATCATTAAGAAAAAATGAATAATAGATTTGTATATCGTCCGTGTGTACCGGTGCTTACTACATATTCTCAAGAACTTACCAAAATCGGATGTTTACAGGGAAAATAATAATGGGGAAAGATAACTCCTCTGAAACGCCTTTATCCAGTATATATAATAAAAAATTTGACATTGAATTGTTTACATACAAAGGGCCCGCTGAGACCTATCCAGAAGATAACCTTTAAAAAAATTAAGGGCATCTTTTAAAATCAAATCAAATCGTTTATTTTCCCAGAGACAATTTACAATTA
Source organism: Polydrusus pterygomalis (assembly GCA_963969555.1). Classification (NCBI taxonomy): domain Eukaryota; kingdom Metazoa; phylum Arthropoda; class Insecta; order Coleoptera; family Curculionidae; genus Polydrusus; species Polydrusus pterygomalis. The sequence continues at coordinate 35,791,425 of OZ018380.1, read as the reverse complement.
TTGTAGGGGAATAGTCAGGGTACATTTTCAATTTTAAAAAAATCAGATATTAAAAATGATTTTAATGACTTTTTAAAACATTGTATACTATTGTTTTATTACTGTAAGTAAAACACTTTTTACTTAAATTCCACTTTTTATTGGCAATACGACATGTTTCACTGCACTGCAGCTTCGTCAGGTAATGTACATTTAATTTTAAAGATACGCTATATGTATACAGTGAGTCCCAGAAGTAATGTCTAAATTCATTTAAAATTCAGCGGTAAGTTTTTTGAAAAAACGCTCGTATCCGTCGATTTTTATTTTTTAATGTGTTTTTTTTTTGTGGTAATTTCATGTATACATGGTAGCTCAAAAATAAGTTACGACCATCAACTTCATTTTTTCAAATGAAAACATATATTTTTTATTTCATTTTTGAATTTTGCATTGAATTCTAAGCATGTTTCATGTACCATGTCCTATACATAAACTCAACAGTTATTGAAAAAATTAGGATTGAACATATCTATAAGTAAGACCTGTTTATTAAAAAAAAACACAACAAAATCAAATTAAATGTTGAAAATGTGCGCCATTTACGGCTTGACAATATCCAAGACGATCAATAAACTCTCTTTGCACGTTTCCAACCATTTCCGGAGTTATGACACGCACTTCTCTTCGGATCCTCTCTTTCAACTCCTGCATACCTATTGTTTGGCCTGTTAACAAATTCTTTTGATTTGAGGTAACCCCACAAAAAAAAGTCCAGCGGAGTTAGGTCTGGCGACCTAGCAGGCCATTCGATAGGTCCTCTCATTCCTATCCACCGATTGGGAAAGGTTTCATCCAAAAATGTGCGCACAGTGGCAGCATAGTGCGGAGGAGCACCATCTTGTTGGAATATCAGTTCTTCGTCAGGGGAGTCTGGATCCAATGGATTCGGAAATAGCCACTAATGCTGGAATTAATGCAAGTTGGAGAAATTCGAGATATACTTGTCCAGTTAAAGACTGTTCAAAGAAAAATGGACCAATTACTCTTTCGCGTACGATTCCACACCAAACATTTATTTTTTTAGGGTACTGGCTGTGAACCTCTATCATCCAATGCGGATTTTCTGTTGCCCAATATCGACAATTTTGTCTGTTCATATTACCATTCAAATAGAACGTAGCTTCATCCGAAAAAATAATATTTTTTACTAAATTATTATCTGGATTGCACATATTTTGCATGCGTTCGCAAAACTCATTTCGCCTATCAAAATCATCTTCAAATAACTCATGCACTCGAATAACTTTCTATGGGTGATATTTGTGCTTTTGAACTACTCGGTGAACAACAGATTTCGGCATGTGTAAATCGGCCCCAATGTGCGATAGGGGAGTACATGGATTTTCTTCCAAGGAAAGCAAAACGTCAAGTTGTTCATTTTTATCTCGAATAGGACGACCAGATTTAGGCAAGTCTCTAACATGACCGAATTTTCTAAACATAGCCTCCATTCTACTCAACATCTTTTGACATATGGAAGGATGATCAGGATGGATTTCATTAAATAATTGGGCTGTTTCTATTTGAGTACGTGTTTTATCACCAAACCCAACCATGCATAGAATTTTAATTTTTTCCCATTCCGTTAACTTCACCATTATTGTGAAAATCGCAACTTTGAAACTATACGCTTGACAATAATAATTATACTTATTTGAAATAAAATTGTCATACTGTTTCTATGGAAATAAACGCTGATAGTGACAGGCAGTACACTCTTACTTATTAGGGAGCCCAAAATGCCATATTGCCAAAAGATTTGATAGATCGTTGGATTCCCTAAATGATATTTTCAATCCTAATTTTTTCAATAACTGTTGAGTTTATGTATAGGACATGGTACATGAAACATGCTTAGAATTCAATGCAAAATTCAAAAATGAAATAATAAATATATGTTTTCATTTGAAAAAATGAAGTTGATGGTCGTAAATTATTTTTGAGCTACCCTGTATACATGAAATTACCACAAAAAAAAAACACATTAAAAAATAAAAATCGACGGGTACGAGCGTTTTTTCAAAAAACTTACCGCTGAATTTTAAATGAATTTAGACATTACTTCCGGGACTCACTTTATAGATGCCTGTATAATTACATTTAGGTCACATTGTATACTATTACAATCCTTAATTTTTTCGGGCAAAACATTGTAGACTCTAAGCACCCAGAGATTTAGGAGTTATAGGCTACTACTTAATCCTCTAGAGTGCGGAGCACGAAAACTATTTTTGTGCCTTGTATCAAAACCGTGCACATCGTTTTGTACAAATTCACCTTTATTACAAAAGACAAACACTGCTAATTCCAATATGTATAAGCTAGGAAGAGGTAGTATATTAAAATTTTTAAAAATCTCTCTACAACTATACCGATTAGGAACACCTGCTATACATATTAAGATTTTTTTTGTTTTGCAAAAATATTTTTAAATAGGTTCGAAGTACCCCAGAAAGTCAGACCATATCTTAAGTACGATTCTACATATGCGTAGTAGGTACAACATAATTAGGTGTTCTTTACCTAATATACATCTTAAATTTATAAACAGATAAAAGGATGAATTGAGTTTAGACATAACATGTTCACAATGTACCTTCCATGTCAAACATTCGTCCAGATGAATACTAAGAAACTTGATGCTCTGAACTTGGCACAAGGATTTATCAATAAATAAATGAATACTATCATCCGTTTTTTGTCTATTATAAAATCTAACAAACTGGGTCTTGTCTACATTTAGTAACATCGAATTCTCCCCAAAACCAGGCACAAAATTCAGACAGAACACCATTTGACATCTGCTCCAAGATACTTGAAAACCTGTTTGAAACTATAGGAATGACACATCATCGGCAAAAGCCGTACGATGAGCCCTTTGTCCCACAAGATCAATATCATTTAAGTATAATATAAATAACACAGGGCCCAGAACGGAGCCCTGTGGAACGCCAATATTAGTTTTCAGGGGTGGCGAATCTGTCATTCGTTTCTTCATCAAATAGTAAAATAATATACAGGGTGTTTCATTTGAAAAGTTTGAGAAAAATTAGTTGAAAATGTGATTTTTGAGACCTTATTTTGAACACCCTGTATAAAATAGATAAAATTTATTTAATTCATATTTATATGCCTATCGTATTTCTCGACCCTATATCACAAATCTCACACAATGTCGTAGTTAAGAAATGCTTTTAGATTGTTGTTCTGTTGTTTTATTTTTCTAGGGCTGCAAAACTTTTTTTAGTTTTTAATTTATTACTTTTAAAATAATGAAGTAAATTCAATAAAATTATAATAGTATATTAAAGTACACGTTTCATAAGAAGCGGTTTTAGCGCACGCGTCTATTTTAAAAAACGAACCACAAAGTGGCGAGTTTTTTTATTGACACGTGCGCTAAAACGCCTTATGAAACATGTGCTTTATACATTTTTTTCTATTTCACCTTTTATAATCAAGAAAAATGCATTTTAAAAAGAAAATAAATCCTTCAAATTTTGTAAATTTTTATGTCTAAATTTTATGTTGGTAATACTATTTTTTATCATAGAAGCCTCTGGACAACAAAAATTATTTTGCAAACTGTAATTTTTTGATTTATTGACCCATTTTCACCACGAGATTTTAAAGTTATTTTAGCGATATGAGATTTGAAATTGGACGGAATACGTTGTGTGATCCTTGTACATTCGGTACATATACAGAGCGTTCGGAAATTCGGGAGATTTTGCTACTTTTTTTCGAATTTTAAAAGACGTGATTTTACGTCACGGCATTGCAATTTTATAGGGAAGATGGAAAATTCAAATAAAGTTGTAGTTAAAATCGACATTGGAAGGTTAGTAGATTGAATTTTGGATAGGATTTGGCAGAAAATGATAACTTGAAGCATCTACAAAAGATTGTTTTATCGATTTATGCAACCAACATACATGACTGTTATCCACACAGAATAAAAAAGTAAGTTATCAAGCCATTTTTCCTCTGCGAAAAATGGGTTTTCTCGTAAATCACAAAGGTCGCGCAAGTCAATGAAATAAAACATTTAAATGTTACCAACATCAAATATAAAAAAAACGCGTATCGAAATAGCTTCATTACGACACGCAAATGCGTATCGTACTGAGCTTATTATGAACGTGAAATAGAAAAACAATTATAAAGGACGCTATAATAGTAACCTAAAAAATGCAAAATAAAATACAGGGTGTCCCTTTTAAAAAATACGTAACTAACGCAATGAAGTTCGTAACGAATAAGTTAATTCACAAAGATGAAAACATGCCTGAAAACATGTTGTATAGAGATATTTTTGATGAGCAGTTTAAGCAAATGTGCAATTTACTGACAAATTAGTGACTCGCTATGTATACGTACTTGTAGTTATATGGTTCCGTTTCTTGTAAGTTAGGCTTAGCATGATTGTATAGTACATCATGGGGATTGGTAACATTGAAAAACCTTATAGTATAATCAATGGGAAATGGAAGTTCCTCAAACCTATCCCATTGGTCAGTGCCCTTTTCCAAACGAACTTGCTAAAAAAAAATAGGCCTATTAATACCTTGCTTAGATAGGTATAGTGTATAACTTTTCCAAATAAAAAACAGAACTAGGGGAGCGGAGGCAATTGCCGTACAGTTAAGCAAGAATTAGATTTTTGTGCAAATTACCTACCTTAGAAACCCGATTTAAGGCTTTATGAAAGTATTGTTTAGTATATTGTTAATACCTAATAAAGTGAAACTTCTAAACGTTTTTCAAAAATATATATTAGTGTGTTAAAAAAATATGGTAAAGTACGGTATTACACGAAAGTGTCGGGTATTACTGTATAATGGTCGTGTAAGTCCGTACAGGTTTTTAAAAACTTTAACAAATAAAAGAACATATTTTAGCGCTATGCTATAGAATGAAACAAGATTAGTTTTTCCTTGGAGACCACGTACATTTCTTTTTAGTACTCATCTGAAATAATGAGTTTTTTTATTATCATTTTTTAATTACATATAAATCTATACCGTACACTGTACGGTATTGCCCGAACCGGACTAACAACAACAAACACATAAAAAAAAATTTTGAAACATATTTTGAAAGGCAAATACATGCGTATTTTTTTATTTAAGGTTATACATCAATCTTTTAAATAAACCAAGATTCAAGTTAAAAGAAAAATGATTAAAACACTTATTGCTTATTGCGTCAGTGATGTTTCTTAGAAGAACGACAGCGGAAAGTTTATACGTGCACTCACTGGACCGGACGTCGATCCACTGGTGTTTTGGCCAGTGTTGCCAATGACATTAGGTGAAAAGGTCCGCCCAGTGGCACGAAAAAGTCCGATTTAGTCCGCTTCGAAATGAAAATGCTTCGTCTGGCGCATTCGCCATAACTGATATTTATTTTTTAGTGTTGGAGGTATATAATATAATGAAAAAGACTGATAACTCTATAAACATTTACTTTTTAATAACTAAAAAAAACAATAATAAAAAAGTTAATGTAATAAGTAATAAGACAACCCAACACTTGGTAAATAAACAATAAGTTACCTGCCGATTTTATTTCCAAATTTGTGCATTTAGCATATTTTCGTCAGGTATCAAGAAGTCCGAAAAGTCCGAAATAGTTTCAAAGTCCGACAAAAGTCCATAGCCTTAAAAAAAGTCCGAAAATCGGACTAAAGTCCGCCCATTGGCAACACTTGTTTTGGCGCATTGAAGCAACTGCTCGACACAAGAGTCTGCAGGGCGAACCAAAATTTCGTATTTTCCGATTTCCATATTTTTTAATTCCGTCGAAAAGGTATATTGGCAACCAGTTTGTTCGTTGTTACCCAGAGCTTTTTTTGAAGTGAAAAACTTCTTTAGGCGCGTTTAGCACTTTTTGTGGGCACTAAATTAAACTGAGCCGTCACGCGTAACGCTCGGCTGTGTTACGCTCGAATTCGACTCCTATATGCCGCATCAGTCGCATTTAGTATCGACGTGGAAACGGTGTGCGTTGTTTGTGTGTTTAAGATCACAAGATAGACACTTGTTGCGTCTCAGGTATGTTCTGGCATTTTTTTCAAGAGTTGTTCAATTTTAGGAAATATCTTTTTTCGTATGCAGTAAAATTACAATTGTATTTGATATTATTATAATTTCACCTTGTTGAAGTTTTCACTTCTGTCGTGTGGTCTTAAGCAGACACAATTTTTTTATATTTTTAATTCAATTTTTTCCACTAAGTAATATTATTTTATAAAAATAAAATTTTAAAAAAATGCCCTGGGTAACAACGAACAAACCGGTTGCCAATATACCTTTTCGACGGAATTTGTTCCTCTAGTTAACGCCTCCTGTTAATATGAGCAACTTTGCCAAATGTAAAAAATATGGAAATCGGAAAATACGAAATTTTGGTTTGCCCTGCAGACTCTTGTCTGCTCGACCACCTAGCAACGTAATAAACATAGACAGACTTATATATACCTGTTTTGCTGTCAAAAACGGCATGTACGGTATTGGACTCTGTACGGTATTGGGCTGCGCTCCCCTAAACTATAGTAAACTGAATATATTAAAAAACGAATACCAAATCTTAAAAGGCTTTATCAACAAATAACAAGTATTTTTGGCTCGCGTTTCCCTTTAAATCAAATCATTTCAAATCAATCATATTTTATTTCAAAACTACTCTTTTACACAGATACAGATGTGAAATATACAGGTAATATTTTATAAAACATTTAAAAACAGTTACATAGGTATAGCACCTAGGTATTAAATACCTGTATGTGCTTATTTAGAATGTTACATATTAAAGGTATCACAACTGCTTGAGCAATAATCTTAGTAAAATTAAATTCTACATAAAATAGTAATTAAATATATAAACAAAAACAATATACTTTGAAAACAATGTAGTTAATTTAAAAAAAAAACACCAGAGTAGTAGAATAATAATAAAACCCAGTGGCAAAATTAAAAAAAAAGTCACAGAGACCCACAAATAGTTTAAAGTTGGCCGATATTATAACACCTCAGTAAAAATATTCATATTAGTCAAAAAGAATTTCTTAAACTCAGTTTTAAAACGGTTTTTATCTTTTATATTTCTTATCTCTAATGGTATTTTGTTGTATAATTTTGGACCCAACTATGTTACATTTTACAATACATTTTAATTTGCCGTTAGTGTTTTAGGTTGGCAGTTTTCAAAATTGAGAATTTGCCTATAGTTTTGATCCACATCCCGATAATAAAAAAAATTCAAAAATCGTAAATTTAAATTCTTTTGACACAGACAGAGTGGGGAATGGTGAATTGAACGTGGTCAATTGTATCTTCTAGACCGGTGGTCAACAACCGTTTCAAAATGTGTTTAGCTACTTCGATAATTTTGGAATAAACAGTGAGCTACCTCACCGGCGTAGCTAGGGGGGGGGCATCGGGGCATTTGCCCCCCCCAAGAGCCATGAAAAAAAGTAATTATCAACAATATTTCAAAAACAATATTTAAATTTAATTTTTTTGCCCTTTTAAATTTAACGTAGGTAGGCTTACTTCGAGAAACAACGCGTCTGTTTTGGTCATCACATCCCCGTCGTCTTGTTTTATGTGACATTCGCGGATCTGGTGTCTGGTGGTGTAAATTTCCTTTTCTCTCTTTTATTTACGTAAATAAGACAAAGTAAGATATAAACATCGTAGGAAAACCTAGGTAATTACGTTTGGTTGTGGTTTGTTTGTAGGACTTCTAGATTATTTCAGTTGCGGATTGTACTTAGGCGATTACGTAACAATTATAGATAATAGAAAAATTTAGCAAAATTAGGGCGTGGTCCAAAAAAATTTTCGGGCGGGCTTTACGCCTCTATACAACTATATGCCCCCCCCAAGACAATATCCTAGCTACGCCACTGAGCTACCTAGTCGTAAGCAACGTAAGCCAACCTAAATGAAACAATGCACAGTTATATTCAACATAATATATTGTATTTATTTTACCAATACATACTAATAAAATAACTAATATACACAATATAACTAACGGGTGATTCCTTTAGACCTTTTTTTTTTAATTCTAGATAAAACACATAAAATGGAACTGAATGGTGGAATCTTTATTATGAGCTGAACGAACAATCTTTGACATTTCTTTTTTTGAAAATAATTTCATTTAAATGCTGGCCGCGGCTACGTCGTCCGTGGTTCATTCGGAAAGTCCAATTTTCGATCACGCTTTCTAGCATTGCGACCGATAACTGCCGAATGACGCGAGTAATGTTGTCTTTTAAGTTCTGAATCGTAGCTGGCTTATCGACGAAGACTTCTGATTTGACAAAACCCCAAAGAAAAAATCCAAGGGTATAATATCACACGATCTAGGCGGCCAGTTGACAATTCCAAAACGCAAAATTATCTGCTCACCAAACTGATTTCTTAATAAAGCTATTGTTTCGCGGGCTGTGTGTGCAGTAGCTTCGTCTTGCTGAAACCAAATGTCGCCGACATCACGGGCTACAATTTCAGGCAACAAAAAGTCTGTTATCATGGTGCGATAACGCTCGCCATTGACGGGTAAGTTCTGTCCGGCCTCATTTAAAAAAAAAGGAACCGATAATTCCACCAGCCCATAAACCATACCAAACAGTGGATTTTTGTGGATCCAACGGTAGTTCGAGAGTCTCTTCGGGTTGGTCATCAGTCCAAATCCGGCAATTTTGTTTATTGACATATCCATTGAGCCAAAAATGTGACTCGTCACTAAACAAAATTCGAAGAGAAAACAGCGGATCTTCATAAAGCTGTTCCAGGGCCCATTGACTGAAATTGAAGCGTAAATTCAAGTCTTGTAGCTTCAATTCTTGAACGAGTTGGATTTTGTAAGCCTTCAAACCAAGATCCTTTCGTAAAATTCGCCAAGTTGTCGAATACTATAGGCCCAACTGTTGAAATCGGCATCGAATTGATTGCTGACGGTCTTCAGTCAAACTCTCCGCTACGGCCGCAATATTCTCCTCATTACGGGCTGGATGTGGTTTATTCGGTCGCGTATTATCAAGTAATGTACACTGACCCTCAAATTTGAGGATGGTATTGGCAATAGTGGCATCGGAAGGTCGATGATGCACACCATACGTTGCTCGGGTTTGTTGCTGTTGGGGTGTAAGTCCTTCCATGACGAATTATCAAGCAATACTGAATGAAACTAGGATGCCAGTATGCGACCAGTGACGAGGAATGCGAAGAAAAACCATATGAAAAAACAGGTCTAAATGAATCACCCGTTATATCCATATGTACCTAGATTGGATCAATCGCAGGTGTGAAAATTTTTATACAGCCATAAAGGCATGTCACATACGGTTTAATAAAAGTAAATAAAAATAACAAAAATTAAAGCAACATTTTACAACAAAAACATGCGCAGATAAAAAGTGCATGTTTAATGAGAAGGCTGACACTCAGGCGCATCGATAATTTTTTTAATGTGTGCAGTATAGTTTGATACAGCCATTCGAATACAATTATTATCCAAATGTTCATCTGTAAGTCGATTGTGGTATTAACTTGTTCGTAATAAACTTCATATTGGAGAAAGAAGATTCACAGAAATAGGTTGAACTTTGAAGCTTTGATTTTTACACCTTTGTATAAATATGTTGTGAGCTACCAGAATTGCTTTTGCGAGCTACCGGCAGAGCTGTCGCAACTACTCTTAAAAAGTAATTTAATTACAATTACCCACTACCCTCCGAAAAAGGCATCAATTACAATTACTAACAGTATGATAAAAATATTTAAATTACCAATTACCCATTAAAAGTAATTGATCAATTACCGCATTCGAATTGCTGAGTTTAATTCAATTACTTTTATACTAATTCAATTACTTTATAGTAATAGAACTACCCTAAAAGTAATTGAATTACTCTGAATCTATAACTTATAGGCACTTTTTTGGCAAATAAATTACTCTGAGTAATTTACTTAAATTTTGGTAAGTAATTGAATTACTCTGAATCTATAAATTATAGGCACTTTTTTGGCAAATAAATTACTCTAAATAATTTAATTACATTTTGGTAAGTGGTAATTAAATTACTTTTTATGTAATTGAATTATTGGGAGTAATTCAATTACTTTTTAAAATAATTGAATTACTTTCAAGTAATTCAATTACCTCAGATTTCTTAAAACCAATTACCAATTACAATTACTTTATCATAATAATTGGAAAATCAATTACAATTACTATTTTCAAAAAGTAATTCAATTACAGTAATTCAATTACTAAAAAGTAATTATACACGATTTTTCAATTATTTTAAATTAACTACAGACAGCTCTGGCTACCGGTAACTCGCGATCGATGGGTTGGCGACCACTGTTCTAGACAATTATTGTTAAGCTCTGTTAACAGCATATTTATTTTCTCCAAAAGATAGTTTGTCAGTTTTATATAAGTTTTTCCTACTTTGAATAATTACTAAGAAAAACTAAGTCTCGAAAATGCGAAACCCGGTAAAGCTAAAAGTTTAAAGAATACAGAATTTAGTCAGCGGTAATGCTGGTAAATCGCTCCGGACCTTCGTCATAAAAGTGTCCATATTATCTACACCACTCATCATAGGTATGAACATGGACATGGACAAATTCTCAGATTGATAGCCAAAGATAATATTGCATGTGCGCAATTTGTTATTGTTTGTTTTGCAAAACAGCAGGTGGTTTGTAATAATAGAATAAAATTATTTACTTGTATGACACGATAAATGTGCGATATACTGATCAAAAATTTTAAGTGGCTTAGATAAAGCTAATGTGCGAAATTTTGCTAAAAATGTCTCTTTATATACTTAATTATTATAAACGTTTACTAGCTGGTATCCGCGGCTTCGTTCGCGATGCTTAGACCGGAACCTAAAATTCCATTCCTTTATCCGTTCTCAAGAATTTTTACAAATTGTAGGCAAATTTGGGTAATAGTGCACTTTAGGACCCTCGAAATTTCACAATTTTTAACAGACAAAACTGAAAGAGTATTTAATTTTGAGTAATTCAAATTTAAAAAAAAATAAGGATGGACAGTTTTTACAAAGTTGTTAGCAAAAAATAATTGAAGATTGTGATACAAGGAAGTGTAGGTATGAGGTGCTTTTTACGGCAAACGTACTTTATTATGGAATAGTTCTTATCCATAGAGATTACCAAAGCATAAAATGCAAACATGGGCGTCCGAAGGGGGGGGGGGGGGAAGGGGGTGCGCTTGCCCCCCACTGGCCCAAGTAGATTTGAGAATATAATATTTAACTGGGATATAAATATTTATTGAGATACAATTTAATTGACAAAATTGGTAAAACGAACTCCTTTTGCATGAAATGAAATGTGGAATTCAAAAATCTTCACTAAATAGCGAAGGAAAAATATTAGAATAGAATAAATAAAGCTCTATTTTAATTTACACAGAAGATACATCCATGTTAGAATTACTGGAACATTGCAAGTTCTATCCAGCTATTGGTCAGGCAATTGCGATAGCAATTTGTTTACCTCCAACTATACAAGGAGATACAGTCGAAAGATCATTCAGTACTCTCAGAAGAGTAAGAACCTGGATTCGCTCGACTATGACTAAGCACCGATTGGACGGTTTATGTATGATGAGTGTTCATCGCAAATTTGTAAAAGAAAAAAAACCTTTAATTGAGAAAATTATTGATGAATTTGCAAAAGATTTAAGAAAATTAACATTTCTTGTCTCCAATAAATCTGAATAACTTAATAAGTTTTTGTTGTATTTTTTTTTGTTATATTTGAATATTTTTAAATATTTTGTTTAGCTATTTTTTGTTATTTAATATAAGTATTAGGTGTTTTGCTCTATTATTTTATTGAAGGTTTGTTGAAGTGCTAAAAACAAAAATAATTCCAATTATGATTTGCCCCCCTTGGAAAAGTTCCATCGGACGCCCTTGTATGCAAAACAAAAATTAGATAAAAATGGCCGACTGTTACAGCTACGGACTAAATTGGCCCAAAAAAAGTCATATCCTTTATGAATTGCCTATCAATTTATATTTCATACCAAGTCTGGCAACATTGTTAGAAATTACTAACGTAACGGGAAGTTTTCGCATGGAAATAACTGTCAAACGCAAACTTTATTCCATTTTTTTTAGAGAAAAGCAGTCTCGTCCATAAATGTTTTGTCTTTAATGTGTTCTATAAAAACAGGTCTTTCCATTACACTTTCAAAAATGGTGAAATTCCGAGGGTCCTAAAATGCATCATCAGACCCTAAATTTGGTTTCGCTGATTCCAGTAGCCCCCAAAAAGGACATATACCCCCTTTAATATATTTTTTAATAGTTGGCAAAATTGGTTTCTCTGACCTAAATAAATTGGACAGCTCGTGAGGTAAAATACCTGCTGTGTAATTGTATATCATTCAAGAGAAGCTAAAGAAGTAAATTTCACTGTTTTTTTTCGCGACATAAGTTTTGCTTGACCTTTTACTCGTAATAATTTTTTTTTTCAATTTTGGCTCTTCCCACTACTGCCTATTCCAATAACAAAATAACGATATCTAAACGCTTCCATTCATGTTACTGGACTGGAACTACGTATAGTCTCAGGAAAAATCATTTTTCTTTGGTCACTAGCGTGTAAGCGAGATAACTCCAAAAAAATCAGCCGCGAACCATATCCCACATGCCATGCTGACGCAGACGATAGTGGTAATCAAGCTCCAAAAAATAAGACAAAAAGCCGGGTTTACCAGAGCGACGCTGGCTTAAAAGCCCGCAGTACGCCGCTAATGAAAATCATATGCTTGACCTGCTGATCAACCTAGCTGTGTCTATGGAGCTCTTATGTGAACGGGGTTAGCCGGTTAGATTCGGGCATTATTTATTGATCTTTAGAATGCATTAAAACGATGGTAATTTTTGTAAAAATTTATTACAAAGTGATCTTTTCCGGTACCTAAGAAATTGTATAATTTAGAAGATATTAATATGTATTTGATGTCATTTTTCAATAAAATTTTACCACTATTGTGTTTACCCTTCCTGTCTTTAAAAGCTGTCACTGCATAACAATAACATACCTATCGTTTTATCCGATCCCTTAAACTTAAAACTATAGACTATTGTTTTATTTTTTTAATATGTTTTTCCGGGGCAACTGGTATGTATCTTCAGTCGCCTAAAACAAGCAAGGAAGAAACCAAAAATGTGACTGAGATATGTGAATGACACCTTCATTATTTGGAATGGAAACGTAGACCAACTCGGGGAATTACTAAATCACGTCAATACCTTCACACCGACCATATGGAAAAGAAGAAAAAGCCAATTACCTTTCCTTGATGTCAGCGCAAAAAAAATGGCAATGCCATATAAACTTCAGTATTCAGGACACCTACATATCCAGGTCAATATCTCGGTTATACATCAAACCACTCAAACAACACAACATAGTAAGAACCCTTGCGGATAGGGCAATTACAATCTCAAACTCGAAGGAAGCCCTCAAGGAAGAAACTAACTACCGTGCGAGCAAAAATTATTTGCATCAAAGAGGGCTTGGATTAAAAAACGTAGGGCTTTTTTTAGATCACAATGATATGGGGACGATATATCTAACCAAATCTAGGTTAAAATTTTGTCAAATTCATATTATGACATGATATGCCAAACTAATGAGTAATAAAATAAGTAGACAATACAAATTTATTTTTGTTATTTACAAAATTAACAAAGTAAGAATATACAGAAAGAAAAATAATTACATAAATTGCTGAAATTGGCCACCGCCATACTCCAAGCATAAATTCACACGTCTCTTTATATTTTCGAAAGTGTTGACCAGTATCTCTGGAGAAATGTTACCACATTCTTGGATAATCCTTTCTTGTAATTGTTCTAAATTTACAACTGGTCTTTTAAAAATAGTGTTCTTTAAATAAGGAAAAACGAAGTAATCCATAACCGTTAAACAAGGTGATCTAGGTGGGAATTCAATGTCTGATCGAAAACTGATCAATCTGTCGTCGAAAAAATTGCGTAATAGTTTCGGCGGCTGTATGGGCGGTTGCACCGTCCTGTTGAAAATATCCAAAACGTAGTTCGTCGTCAAGTAATTGCTCCACAAATGGATTTAAAATATTCTCTCTATACCGCTGTGCTGTAACTGTGTCATGGAAAAAAATAGGACCTACAATTCTTCTTCGGGAAACAGCTAACCAGACACCAATTTTTACAGGGTGCAATTTGAACTCTACAAAAAAATGGGGATTTTCGCTACTCCACATGCGTGTATTCTGTGAATTCACATAACCGAAGAGGTGGAACCAGGCTTCGTCCAAAAAAAATGTCAGGTCTAATAAATTATTTATTTCCAATAAATTTTGGGTAAACCATTGAGAATAATTCCTGCGTCTTTCAAAATCTGCGGCTTGTATTTCTTGGAATACGTGCACTTTATTAGAAAATAAATTTAGCTGCTTCTTAAGAATAGTCCTGCATGTTCCATAAGATCTTCCCACTTCTTGGGACAGGCGTCTTATACAATTTGTTGGCGTATTTTGCATTATTTCACGAACGTTTGCAACAAGTTCTTCTGTTCTTGCAGATGGTCTTCCTTCTCCTTGGTGAGACACTAAGGACTCAAAATAAGGATTAAAGAGCACAAAAATAATACGCTAAAAGGAGAGACCGAAGTCAAGCGCAGCTGACCATGTCATGTTGTCAGAAGCTGAAATCCTGCACCACACTGTAGAAAGGGAATGTTCAAGAAAGCCACTGCTATACACCAGAACCCAGGTTGTTTCACTAAGCCGTCATTATTATTTTTATTTTTATTTAGAAATTAAGGATACAAACAGCTCGAACTATCCAAAAACAGTATCCACTGTTCTTCATAAAACTATTTATCTATAATTATTCAATTGCACAAGATCTTAATATATTATAACCTAAAGTTTTAAATTATACTAAAGTGCGCTTAAGGTATTTCTTGAACAGTAGTAATGAAGTAGAGAACAGATAAATGTTTTGACAATACATATTATAGAAAAAACTTAGTCTAAATATGGGGGCGTTTACGCCTAGATTAGTATTTGTTTGGGTCAAATGAAAATAAAACTGCTGTCTAGTGGTTCTAGAAGGTACATGCAGAGAAAACTGTTAAAGGAGACGAGGCGCGTTGTAAAGATTATTCATCAATTTATAAACAAAAACTAAATCTGATTGTATTCTTCGGGTTTCCAGAGTTGCAAATCCAAATTGTTCTCTTATAACAGAAATACTAGGTACATTAGATATAAGAAATATCTGGAAACCTTTGTTAAGTAGATGTAATCTTAAAATAATACCCCGCACAAATTAAATGCATGACTGCACCCGTTTCAGATATGTTTCAGTGCACCTAGCTAGCTAGTTGTTATTTTTCTTCCCTGGACCTAGCGAAAATGTATGTCATGCCCATGTTTTCGATTTTTTCAAGAAATTGATATGAATACTTTGTTACTGAATTTATTCCAGTTCAAACATTCACGAAGCATAATGATATTTTTATTTACAATTTTTTTTTCTACAAAAAGTGGAAAAATTAACTCATTCCTAAGAAACCTACCTTGTGAATTTGTTCCTTAATAATTTTCGGGATTCCCCAGAAAGCCAGAAGTAGTGATCCACCTAATAATAAAGCCACAATCACGGTCCAGATGAAAAGCATTCGGGTGGTACAACATCTATTAAACATTTTGATATATATCGTATTTGTTAAAGGGTTTCACAGCTGAAAACTTTGTTAAACTTGGCGCTTCTATTTTTTTAGTGGGTCACTAACATTTGATTTATTGGGGAGCTTAACACGGTAACCCTCACTATCACCTTTATGTGACTAAAAAAAATCTTAACAAGTTTAGAAACATTTTATCAACCTCTTCAAAGATAATATATAATTGTTTTATCTTGAAATGGTCGATTATTTTTGTTATTATTTGATTAAATAGATGTAATATCACGAGGGTAAGAGGTTTATTTTGCTTACCTAACCAAGTGGGGTCAAAGAATTGAATCATGCAAACATAAGTTACACCTACACAACGCTCTACCTTAGTATAGTATAATTTGTAAAAGGTCTATCACTGCATGCATGTCCAAAAAGACATTAAATGTGTGTGATCACTGGATATAAATTTTATATCCAGTGATCAAAGGCGTATAAATTAAGAATATACAGGATGCTCGAAAAATGTGTTTGAAAACTTGGAGAACTAATTCTACGCGTTATGTAAGAAGCAATCTAAATGTCAATATTTTCCTAGTTATACTGCGTGTCCAGAAACCATCTTACCACATGAGAAACTTTTTTATTTTTGACTTTACAAAAAATAGATACTGTTCATACAAGGTTCTGCTGATTGGGAAAATAATCGAATCAATAATTTTGAGCTAGCATATACGGGGTAGACAGAAAGTAAAAATTAAATTTAAATTTAATCACAAAGTACAATAACATACTAAACTACTAAACAATTCAACGTGAAACGTCATATATGAAATACTTCAGTAAATTTTGAAATGAACACCATTTTTTTTCCATACAAACGGTTGTACATCGTAAAAATTCCGTTGCTGCATTTGTAACCATTTGATGGGAAATTTCTTGGATATACATTCTCTGATAATTCTTCCTAAATGGCCTATGTTTTCGAAAGCTCTGTGGACATAAACTTCTTGTTTTAAGAATCTTCATAAAAAATCCAGAGAAGTTAGATCTGGTCACCTTGGTGGCCAAGCAAATTGTGACCTTCGTCCGATCCATCTCTGTGGAAATGTCTGGTTTAAGAATTATGTCACTCTCGCAGAGCTATGACATAAAGCACCGTCATGTTTTAACCAAAGTGTATTTCTTATATCCAGTGATAGTCCATGAAAGAATTTAATTAATTCCGTGTCCAAAAAGTTCAAAAAAATTTCACCAATAATATTTTCTCGAAAAAAGTACGGCCCTGCAATTTAAAAATCGCACGAATCGTTGATCTTGAAAGAATATAAGTCAAGACACTCAACTGGAAAGTGGGGATTCTCATAATGGTAATTTTTTTTACAATACTTCATTTTTTTATCTACAAAAAGTGGAAATATTAACTCATTTCTAAAAAACCTACCTTGTGAATTTGTTCCTTAATAATTTCCGGAATTTCCCAGAAAGCCAGAAGTAGTGATCCACCTAATAATAAAGCCACAATCACGGTCCAGATAAAAACCATTCTGGTGGTACAACATCTATTAAACATTTTGATATATCGTATTTGTTAAAGGGTTTCACAACTAAAAACTTTGTTAAACTTGGAGCTTCTATCTTTTTAGTGGATCACTAACATTTGATTTATTGGGGAGCTTAACACGGTAACCCTCACTATCACCTTTATGCGACTACAAAAATCTTAACAAGTTTAGAAACATTTTATCAACCTCTTCAATGAGAATATAAAATTGTTTAATTTTGAAATAGTAGATTATTTTTATTATTATTTAATTAAATAGATGTAATATCACAGAGGTGAGAGGTTTATTTTGCTTACCTAACCAAGTGGGGTAAGGAAATGTATTACTAAGACCCGGTACTTCTTTAAATTTTATAAAAATATCTCCACTGTCATTGGCTAATAATTTTAATTTGATTGAATATTTGAGCAGCCTCTCTGTCTGTATTACAAAAATACAACAAAAATTAAAGCATTATATTTAATGAAAAGGAAACAAAACCGTCAGCTCTGACAAGTAAAATAATTAGTTTTCATAGTTTCATTTAGTATCATATTCTAATACATCATCATCATGTGGTTTAAACGAGAATGAATACCCCCTTAGTAAATTCTTAATCGCTCATCTACTAAAAACCTATTTGAGCTAATTAGAGAAACTATAGAATCAGGAAAGAAAGGCCTTTCATAGAAATAAAAAATATACAGGATGTTCCAAGCAACAACTTTACGACACACGACTTCTTTTAAGCACCTTTTCGAAGGGCAATTTTACACCCTTTAATATGATTTCTGGACACGCTGTCTAGGTACAGATAGTAAAGTAAATGGAAACGATTTATAAAAACCCAATATAATCCTAAGATAAAAAAAAGAATAGCAGAACAATATTTTCAACAGCCGGTTTTCCCAAATAAGCGAGAAAATTCACCATTTATCTTTTGGACGCTACTGGTGGATTTGTAAGCAATGTCGCATGGCAGGAGTAAGTTAACACTTGGTTGTGTAGAGGTAAATAAAAATGAAACCTACCTACCTCAAAAATCCAAGACTCACAAATCTTTATTAATCTAATTTACCATTTAAATTAAAAAAAAAAAGATTCGACACTTTAACACAAAACTACTCGGTTATGCAGAGGGACGGTTCGGAGGAAAAAGACTGTTCAGTCGTTTATTCAGAATAACATTTTCTGTACAGCCATTTTATAATAACTACTTTTGCATGCCGTCTTGCGACGCACAGTAGCAAAAAGAAATAGAAAATGCTGCCATATTTATTACAATTGGTTTTTAGCAAAACTAAAGGAAATAATAAATCAAAAAATAAGTTCTAGATTTTCTCATTACTTTAGGTAGGTAGGTAAACCAATAATTTTCTCTTGGTAATATAATTAATGATTTTGAGACCTCACATTAAATTAATAATTCCCCAAAGTATGGTAGGTACACACACAAAATTGGTATACACACTTTAAATAATAACAATATTATTTAAAAAGATGCTTTGTCAGTTACGCACGTTTTGTTATTAAGTTTTTCCACATAAGTGTTCACGTAAAAAAATGACGGTAATTATTAATTAATGATAAAAAATTATTATTTTTTAAAAGCTCATTAGGCACTCAATAGATAAGTATATGTTTTTATTACATAACTATGTACAGGGTGGCTAGTTTCCGGTGTTTTATATCGTATCCCGTATTCCTGAAGATGCAGATTTTCTTACGTCAAATTCAGTGGTGTGTCTGGGACTTTCTTAAAACTTTATTTTAAAAATATGTAATAAAATTACCTTTACATGTGACTGTTTGAAGGTTGGAGACAATGATATTTTTTTAATGATGAAAGAGTTTTGGACTTCCATTTTGTTTATTTGTTTCAAATCACAACGTTTCAACTGGTAAATATCTCCAGTCGTCTTCAGGTGAATACTAAATAAGTAAAACAACTACGAGACTATTTATACTGGCTAGGTGCACCGAACCATAATTGAGGTGGGTGCAGTCATGCGTTCAGTTGGCACGCGATCTTATCCTAAGATTACATCTATCTAACAAAGGTTTCCAGATATTTCTTAAGTCTAATGATGGTTTACTAAAGCAGCCTGGATTCTGGTGAATAGCAGCAGCTTCATTAAACTTTCTTTTCCTCCAGTGTGGTTCCTTATGTAGGATTTCAGCTTCTGACCACATGATATGGTGGTCATGTTTCCAGGCATGGTCAGCTGCACCTGACTTTTCGGTCTCTCCTTTTAACGTATTGTTTTTGTGTTCTTTAATCCTTGTCTCGAGTGGTCTTAATGTCTCACCTATATAAGATTGGCCGCACTCGCAGGGGATCTGGTAGACGCAGTTTTTCCTATCTTTTTGACTTATAGGCTTTGTCTTCGTCAGGTGGCTTCTTAGGGTGTCCCTCGAGTTGAATGCGGTGTTTATGTTATACCGTTGTCCTAGTGTTTTTATTTTCTCAGATACTCCAGTAGTATGTGTGTTGTAATAGCACTGCGGTTTTCCTGCCGTCAAGTAGGGGCCACAATTGCCTGGAGATGCTACAAAGTTGCCAGCCCTGTCCATCTGCTTTGTGCAAGTTGTTTAGCTATCCGATCTATGTCCTCTTTGACTGATCCCTGTGGTCTAGCCACAGTATTCTCTGCTAGTTCGGTAGACATGCTTGCGCCCTTCCTGGCGAGCGCATCAGCAGTCTCGTTGCCATGTATACTGCTGTGTCCAGCAACCCAACACAAGGTGATTCGATGTTGAGCACCAAGTGTGCCGAGATTTTTGCGACAGCGCCTTACTAATTTTGACTTAGTGCTGATGCAGCAAATTGCCTTTATGGCTGCTTGACTGTCTATATAGATTGCTATAGACGCAGCTGCTTTTAAGCCAGGGTGATCCCGCAGGGTGTTGACTGCTTTATCCACTGCAAAAATTTCTGCCTGGAAAATGCTGCAGTAGTCAGGGAGTCTATACGACCTCTGTATTAGCATGCTCCGCCTCCATTGTTACTTGATTGCCTTCCCACTCTTCCCTACCCGGAATGAGCATCGAAAAGCCTCTTCCAAAGTATTTTTTTAGTTAACTAATTCATTATTGGATTTTAAAATGCAACAATTATTTTAAAACGTTTGATTTTATAGTGAAAATAAAATGCTAGTATTGCTATCAAAAATATTTAAAATAATTTCGGGTGTTGGGACAGTTTGGTCGGTATACAACTGGATACTTCTTCTGCACTCTCAGCCTTCGCATACCATAAAATAATTTTATTCGCTTGTTCTTGCGAATAATTCGCGCAATGCATTTCATAATACCAGCAGATATTTCATGGTATACTTACCTGAAATTCATTCTAAACGTAATTGTTGCTATGAAGGAAAGTGAAGCAGTGAGAGCAGAATGTGAATTACGATCGAACCTCCAATAAAAGTTGGCACGTGGCAACGTTGAATCTTGATCAATCAGTGGCTCCAAGTGTATTTTGTTTTCATTTCTTTACATTTAAAGCCACCGAAAGTTCAGGCTGTAGAACTAACAAAAGTAGATTTCGTGACAAAATGGTGAACGACGGGAACCGTCGCTGTCGATGGAACATGAAAGCGCGGCGGGTAGAAGCAGGCGTTTACGTTAGAATTTGGCTTCTGCGAACGCCGGATTTTCTGTCAGCGGTTTGGGATTTCGGATTTGTCGTATGCGAACGCTTTTAAAACACGTTCGCAAGCGTCGTTAATTTGCTGCCGGTTTCTGACCACACAACCAAGCTATTTTTGCGCTCGTTGCGTTCTATCGCAAACAATTAATCGCAATAGATGATAATTCGTAAGCAGCCAGGGTTATACTCTATCCAAACCAAATAGAATTTTTAAAGACGATATATGTTTCCATCGAAATTTAAAATGGCAATAAAAACTTCAAATAACGCCGCCAACAGCATTATATACCAGGATTGCTCACTACTACTAAATACTACGCGCTAGGCGGTCAGATTTTAGGCTTACTTTTCACTTAAAAAAGGTTGAACGATCGCGGTCGGCATTCCGTTCGACTGATTTCTGGTTTCTAACGCTTTGTCTCTTTTCCACTTATAATATTATAGTATCATCGCATGCTATTTAATTGAGATGTTATTTTCAAACGGTTAGTTTCTAGAAAAGCAGTGTCGTGTGTGGACGTGTTTCGATTGTTTCCGAGTTTTCGTTAAGATAAGTATATTTTTATTATAATAATGTCTTTTTGGCGCCCGTTTGATGTAGATGAACGGGAATTATTACATGTTAAATTACCTTCGCTAACGACCGCATCGCTAGCCGAAAAATGTTCGGAGTTTAATAAAGATTTACATGTTCAAAGTCAACGAATAATTTTAAATATTTACGGTTGTTTAAAGAAAGAAAATCCCGAACAGTTAGATAAATTCATAATAAAAAGAATTAACGAATTAACACTACTTTCGATATCTACAATTTATCGCGTAATTAAGGCAGGAGATGTTACAGATCATTCGGTAAAGCGAAAGAAAAATAACCAACCGTTTCGGAAAGTTGACGATGCAGCAAAAGATGTTATTCGACGAATTGTTTACAATTCATACAAGGAAAATACGGTACCGACATTACAAATTATCTGGGATAAGTTACGCGATTACCCTGATTATAAGTATCAGTCATTGGAAACGCTTCGGGGTATTTTATTAAATTGCGGATTTAAACATAAAAAAATTAATAATCGAATGGTAATAATGGAGTCACACCGTCTCGTTGAACATCGTCAAGAATATTTGCGTAAAATAAAAGAATATCGCGAATCAAAAAGGTATATAGTATATCTAGAGGAGACATGGTTTGATACTCATGATGTTGTTCAGTACGGTTGGGTAGATGAAACTCAAAATTGTAGCCTAAATACACCGTGTTCAAGAGGAAAGCGCATAATAATACTTCATGCCGGAGGTGAAAACGGTTTCGTGCCCAATGCATTGCTTTTGTCGGCCAAAAATATATCAACATCTTCTGCCGATTATTATGAGGACATGACTGGGGATTTATTTAAAAAATGGTTTGTCGATCAGCTCTTACCAAACATTGCACCAAACTCGGTAATAGTCATGGACAATGCATCATACCATTCGCGTATATTAAACAAAATCCCGAATAATAATACTAAAAAGGAGGACATTTTAAATTTTATGAGGAGTAAAAACATGAAAATTCCTGAGAAGGTCCCGGTAAAAAAAGAATTACTAAAAATGATAGTCGAAATTTTAAAAATGAATACATAATTGACAATCTTTGCACTAGACACGGCCATACTGTATTGCGTTTACCTCCTTATTATTGCATATTTAATCCTATAGAAATGATTTGGGGCACTATAAAAAAAACCGTCTTCGTAAATGTAATCAGTCACCAACACTAAGCGCAATAGTACTCGATAATATTCGGCAAGTAGTAAGTGAACTAAGCCGCGATATTTGGAAAAACTGTGTGGCCCACGTTATAAAAAAAGAGGAGGAATATCTTATTTTACCGCCAGTAGCACCACTAGTGATTCAAAATGCGAATGAATCCAGTTCCGAATCATCTGACGATTCCAACAGCGTATGACTACATATTTTTTTATTTTAGATTTGATTTTTTGATTCGATTTAAAAGTTTTAACAATGATTAATATTCTTATAAATACAGGATGGGATTGGAAAGGGTGTAGGGGAGAAGGGAGCCCTTTTTTGCGACCAATTAGCAATTTCTACGCTTGATTACAACACGCGCCTTCAAAAGTTTTGATTAAAGTAATAGGTAAATTATTTTTGCGCTCGATTTGACAGGTTTCTAAAATGCTTACCATGTTTATACTGGATTACAAATAATTATAAAAAATAATATATTTATTCCATTAATTTAAAGTCATAATTATCGTTCGACGGCACGGCACGCCCATGAATACATTTATTTCGATGGCGAAACATCGTATTTAAAAATTCTATAAGGTTTGGATAGACTTTACCATGTATATTTCGAAGAAAAAAATATAAGAATAATTGACTATTTATCTATAGTTATTTTGAATCTTAAGCCACAGAATATATTGCTATTGCGTAGCTATATTCTGTGCTTAAGCTTATAAAACAATAATTTGGCTAATTAGATGCGTTATTTAATAAGATACCGTAGTTTAGCACAAAAGAACAAAGTATTTTAATGTAATCTAATCTATTTTGGAGGAAAAAAATGTCTAAACATTTTTTTGAAGTACCTACCTATTATAAGTGCATTCGATAATGCTAATAAATAACATTATTTATAGCTTATAGCATTATTTAAGAGCCAAATAATTCATATTATAGATACAATTTCAGTGGATTAAGTTTTTTAAATTCCAATAAGAAATTGTTATCTCTTATGTGTAAGTTACAAATGTTTGCTGATAACGCCTTAATTTGTATTAATGTTTTAAATATTTTTGATGGTCTTAATACCCTAAATTCTAAGATAAATATATTATTAAATTGGCCAAAAGTAACTAAATTAAAATTAAATATTTCAAAAATTAAATGTGTGGTTATGGGTAATAATTTAAATTGTCAAAATATAAATGTTGAGATTGATGGTGAAAAATTGGAATTAGTAAATAGTTTTAAATATTTAGGAATAAATATTGATTCAAAATTAATTCTTTTAATTATTTTGTAAGTATCAGTCATATTGAAGATTGCCGGAAACGTAGGTTATTCTAGAAGAACCAGTTCTAATTTGAGTTTGTTTTCTAAGAAATCTGTATTTAATACTATAATATACCACATTTTCTTTATTGCTCTTCTATTTTATATTGTGATATATAGTTTTATTTGATAAATTTCAAATTTTACAAAATAAAGCCCATACATAAAAAATAAATTTTATGTGAAAAAATTTAGATTGGTTGAATGTTAATTTTTTATTTTGTATGTATCCTTATACATAAAATAAAAAACAATTTATTGTCTGTTTAAAAAAAAATTGTTCTTTAAAGTATGACCATCATAATTATAAAACAAGAACTAATCAAAATTTTTATGTGAATAGGGTGTCTAAAACATTAGCCTATAAGTATATTTTTCGTAAAGGTTTGATAAAATATAATAATTTGGAAAATCCTATTAAATCTCAAATATCATTAAAACTATTTAAAAAAACTTTAAAATTACATTGAATTAAAAAACAAAATGATACTTAATATTTGATACAATTTACAAAATGTTTAACTTTTCTGTCTGTTTTTGTTAAAAGAAGGTTGCGTTTTAAAATTTAAAAATAAATCTATAAACATTTGTTCAAAAAATGTATTAAAAAATATTTAATTGTCGCTTTTTGCTAAATAAAATATGTTACTATTACTACTGACTAACTGACTTCGCACAACGCTGTATATTGAGAAAGATGAGTCACTGACAAAAATTTTAAACTTAGTACTTTTAATAAAATTGTAGGCAAGAACAATGATCTGAGTAACGTAATAACCTCTCTAGTTAATATAAAATTTCTAAACAAGTCTTGCAACTACAAATTAATATAATTATGATACATTAATCGTTTTTACAGCATTGTCTATTGATTAGCTGTAAAACTATTTACGTATTATGTACTTAATAATACTTGCCAGGGGTTATAATCTTTATTGTAAAATCCTACCCTGAAAAGATTGTTGAGTGATGCACTCCTTGGTCTGTGATTTTTTACGTTTTAAATAAGTTAACTTTAAGGATGTATTTATCTTTTGAGGAGTGATGGTTCTATTTCCTCTTTTGCGGATGACACCGTGGTCTTATATACTGGAAATACTTGGAAAGAAGTTAAAGAGCGTGTAGAAAAGATTTGGTATTACTAAAAAATTGGTTCGACAGCACGTACCTTACAATAAATTTCAACAAAACAAATTATATCGCTTTCAGTTGTACCAAAAAAACAGTTCCACACTTTAAAGAAATAACAGTTAAACAACAAGAAAATAATATTGTAATGAAAGAAGTGACAAGCACTCGATATCTTGGAGTGCAAATTGACAAACTTTTAAAATGGGACAAACATATTAAGATATTAACAAAAAATGTAGCTCAATATTGTATAAATTCAATAAATTAAAAACTATATTATCTGAAAATTACCTAAAAACAGTTTATTTTTCTTTGGTCCTTTTTATTTTTAGCTTTCCATATTTACATTCTAATTCCAGAAAACATTAGACTGGAAAATTACAGGCGCTTTAAAAAACTAACAAAAAATGGATATTATCACTAATAATAATAATAATAATAATAATAATAATAATAATAATAATAATAATAATAATAATAATAATAATAATAATAATAATAATAATAATAATAATAATAATAATAATAATAATAATAATAATAATAATAATAATAATAATAACAAATTTTTATTAGTTCATTGAACTATTTAATTACATTTCAAATTTTAAATTTTTTCTTCTCTCTTAATAGATAGGTAATTACAATCTAGCAAGGCTATTTTATTAGACTTTTTTACATAAAATTTGATTCTTGAATTTTTTTACAAATAGTTTTAAATTACACCTTTTAATTTCATTTCCTAACTTGTTATATTCTATAGCACCACTAAAAAATATTGATTTTTGAGTCGATTTCAAATTTGTATGATCCAAAATAAAGTTATTTTTTCCTCTTGTTTCATGAATATGAACTTCATTAAATTTTGTCAAGAAATTTTCATAATTATTATTATTATATATATTATATGTATATATATAATATATTATATATTTAAATTTATTTTATGAATAAAAATCAAAATACGAAATAATAAAAATTTTTCTATATTCATCCATTGTAAACAATTTAGCATTTCCGTTATTTTAGTGTATTTATTACATCCCAATATTATTCTTATTGCTCTATTTTGTAAAATCTGTAATCTGTTTTTATCTTGTTGTGAACATATACTGGGTGATTCAAAAGTACTTTGACAAACTTCGGGAGGTAATTGCTGGCAATATTTTAACACGAAAAGTTCTTATAAACAGTGGTCCTTGGCGACTTCGTTACGGAGATACAGGGTGTTGAAATGTTAAAAGAAATAGTAATAATTTTTAAATAACTCCTTAACGAATTATTTTTTTTTTATAAAGTTTTGTGAATTAAATAAGCATCTAAGGACACTTATTTTCAAAGTACAACACGTTCGTAAATTTAACCAGTGGCGTCGGTACAAAATGTTACTATCATATTTTTTGTGAAAACTATGCTACACCACTGACTTATTTTATTTTAACTTTTTTTTTATAAATCCCCCCTTTATTTAGAACAAAAAAGATCACGTGTGTTTTTTTGATACGATGGACGGTTTAAGCGTAAATTATTATTTTATTTGAATATACACAAATATTAAACAACGTGTTTTAAACTGATCAACCACTCAAATATTTATTACAGTATTTTAACGAATACCAACATACATACTTACTAATAAACAAATATGTATATGCCTAAGGAAGGTATCAGAGGATGCCTATTTTCTAAGTATAACACGTTTTCAGTGGCATACATATTTATTTATTAGTATGTTATTTTTTAATATTTTGTATTTTGACAAGGCGGCTTTGGAAATGCTTTTTTTGTAGATAAATTAAAATATATTTGACAGTTAGTCACCACTGAGTTTTAATTCTTCAGTTTTGTTATTTTTAATGGTAACTAACTGTCAAATATATTTTAATTTATCGACAAAAAAATCATTTCCAAAGCCGCCTTGTCAAAATACAAAATATTAAAAAATAACATACCAATAAATAATTATGTATGCCACTGAAAACGTGTTATACTTAGAAAATAGGCATCCTCAGATACCTTCCTTAGGCATATACATATTTGTTTATTAGTTAGTATGTATGTAGGTATTCGTTAAAATACTGTAATAAATATTTGAGTGGTTGATCAGTTTAAAACACATTTTTTAATATTTGTGTATATTCAAATAAAATAATCATTTGCGCTTAAACCGTCCCTCGTATCAAAAAACACACGTGATCTTTTTTGTTCTAAATAAAGGGGGGATTTATAAGAAAAAAGTTAAAATAAAATAAGTCAGTGGTGTAGCATAGTTTTCACAAAAAATATGATAGTAACATTTTGTACCGACGCCACTGGTTAAATTTACGAACGTGTTGTTCTTTAAAAATAAGTGTCCTGAGATGCTTATTTAATTCACAAAATTTCATAAAAAAAATAACTCGTTAAGGAGTTATTTAAAAATTATTACTATTTCTTTTAACATTTCAACACCCTGTATCTCCGTAACGAAGTCGCCAAGGACCACTGTTTATAAGAACTTTTCATGTTAAAATATTGCCAGCAATTACCTCCCGAAGTTTGTCAACGTACTATTGAATCACCTTGTATATAAAATTGAACTACAAAAAACAAAATGAGGTAAAATAATACAATTGAAAATCATTTTTTTACTATAAATGCTTAAGTATCCGCTTAATCTATTTAGTACTCCTATTTTTTTTGAAATTTTTTTACAGATATAATCCATATGATCATGAAATTTTAAATTTTTGTCGATAATAACTCCTAAATATTTAACTTTAGTAACAATTTCAATAGCTTCGTTATTTATTTTAAAAGAAAGATTTTGATTTTGAAACTCATTATACTGTTTATCAGACCTTAGTAACAAACATTTTGTTTTATCAATATTTATTTTTAATTTATTTTCACACATCCATTTATATATATGTTCTAGTATATTGTTCATATTATTTGTTAGAGATATTAAATTACAATCTGAAATATAAATTACTGTATCATCAGCAAAAAAATGATATTTACAAATGACTAGATTGTAGGCCAAATCATTAATATAAATTATGAATAATAAAGGACCAAGTATACTGCCTTGAGGTACACCAACATTTATACCTTTTTTATTTGACACATACTCGTTACATTTAACTACCTGCCATCTATTCATTAAATAGTCATGTAACCATTTATGTGCCTGCCCACCAATTCCGTAATGTCGTAATTTTTCTAATAATTTTTTTCTATCAATTGTTTCAAATGCACGTTTCAAATCTAAAAGAATAACGGCCACCATATCACCCTTATCAATTTTAAGTTTCCAATCATTTAAAACATATTGTACAGCAGTTTCACAACTCTATTTCTTCCTAAATTTTGATAATATTTTATTTTCCTCTACAAAATCTAATAACTGATAATAGACTATTCGTTCTAAAATTTTTTCGACAGCTACAAGTGTATTTATTGGTCAAAATTCTTCTGGTTTTGATGTATTTTTAACCTTTCTTATTGGCGTTATTGTAGTTATTTTAAAAATTTCAGGGACAATACCAAATTTCAAACTAGAATTTATAATATCCAATAGTTGAATAGATATTTCATTAAAATATGTTTTTAAAAAATTTATTGATATATCATCTATACTAGATTTATTTGAAAAACTAAAAATGATTTCTTTTAGTTCATTTAAGTTTAACAATTTAAATTTATCAAACCTAGTATTATTTTCTTTAAAAGTAAAGTTTTCATTGTAATTTTAATTTTTTAATTAATTAACTACACTACCCCGGAAACAAATTCGCAATTTTATAGACTTATCCTCATAACGTTACAGTGGCGGATTTACAAATTTGCCGCTTGTAGGCTATTCAATTTTTGCCGCCCCTATACCAGTGACGGCTCGTGAGTTGTGAAACAGGTAAAGTGTTTGGGAAAGAAAAAGCCCGCTGCAGGCGAAATGCCACGCCCAAATTTGGTCAATAATTTTTAGTAAATATTTTAAAAATTTATGATTACCTACTTATTTTTTTGAAAATGAAATTTCTTTCTACAAAGCCAGTAAAGTTCCAACTACCTTTTTTTATCCCCATTAACAGACACGGCCAACAATAAAGTTTATTTAAAAAAATACTACCCGTCGACCATGAATAAAGATTGTACCATTCATTTCCGTAAGACAAAAAAAAAATTTTGGGCCAAATTTGCCGCCCCCTAAAACCTGCCGCCCTAGGCTCCAGCCTACTCAGCCTAATGGTAAATCCAGCACTGCAACGTTATCTATATTCTATAACATACATGCTTTACACTGTTATCTCAAATTCACACAATTAGATTTATCAAGAATAATTTTCTATAGTTTGCTCCAAGTTTTCTGTTTTGTTTTTGTGTTTTTTTCGTTTATCATCTTATGATCTTTTAATATAAAATAAAATAATGATAACTTGTCTAAAAATGTGCATGCTTCTTTTTTCGGTTCCTGCACTATCTGATAAACTCTGTATGGAATAAAATGAAAATTCCAAAAATATACTTATTAATCGTTGCAAGAAAAATACTTTAATAAAAACTGGAGATGGTAAAGTTCTAGATTAAGTATATACGGGTATTTAATAGGTATAGTATTTTATTTTCCATCACAAGTAACATTATACAATATAATGTATATTATTTTACCGTTAATTTTTTAACGATGTTAATATTTTTTGTATATTGAGATAAGTATACTATTCTAAGAAACTTGAATTTTTAACGTAATCGTTTGAATATCAACATTTTGAAAATAAGTAAGAATTGTTCACGCACAGATCTTAATAGATTTCAGTGAGTATTCTCTATATTTCCTAGTCTTGATATTTCTCAGGGAATAAATTGTATGTACTTGTTAAGATTTGGAAATTTATGATTGATTATGATTATGATTATGATTATGATTATGATTATGATTATGATTATGATTATGATTATGATTATGATTATGATTATGATTATGATTATGATTATGATTATGATTATGATTATGATTATGATTATGATTATGATTATGATTATGATTATGATTATGATTATGATTATGATTATGATTATGATTATGATTATGATTATGATTATGATTATGATTATGATTATGATTATGATTATGATTATGATTATGATTATGATTATGATTATGATTATGATTATGATTATGATTATGATTATGATTATGATTATGATTATGATTATGATTATGATTATGATTATGATTATGATTATGATTATGATTATGATTATGATTATGATTATGATTATGATTATGATTATGATTATGATTATGATTATGATTATGATTATGATTATGATTATGATTATGATTTATGATTTATGATTTATGATTTATGATTTATGATTATGATTATGATTATGATTATGACTATGTTTATGTTTATGATTATGATTATGTTTATGATTATGATTATGATTATGATTATGATTATGATTATGATTATGATTATGATTATGATTATGATTATGATTATGATTATGATTATGATTATGATTATGATTATGATTATGATTATGATTATGATTATGATTATGATTATTATTATTATTATTATTATTATTATTATTATTATTAAGCACAATTTTTATTTGTTGTAGTTGTATTAGGGTCTATAGGCATTACTTTTTATGTTTTTTAAAATGATAGTTTTCAACTTAAAATCCAAGCGTTTACCCTTTCACATGTTTACTTTCTTGTCGAACACGCGGTAGAAGAAGACAAGAGTGATTACACAGGAAGAAACTTTTTAACTAAGCTCTGCTTAATTTAATATTTAATAATTTAAAAGAAATGCTACGACTAGAATAAAGTAAGAATCTCCTACTTGTTTGCCGCGAAAAGTTCTTTAATATCTACGAAAATAGTAATTGAATAAATGTTTGATATGGTCCCCCACAAAAAAATGGAAAAATAAAATTCATAATATTTACGAAAAAATATTATTTAAATAAAAAGTCCATGAAGTTTAGGCATCACAAAATATATTTAACACTGTTTCTATGATAAAGCATCACAAAATATATAACTGTTTCTATGTTAAATTACTATATAGGCTTATTTAAATAATTACTAGTAGTAAGCAGCTACCAATATTAAGGATAGATAAAAGATATTTAACCTTTTGAAAGGTCAAAACCTACCCCAACATACAGGGGACCCGACATGCTGAAGCAAAAAATATTGTACACAGCACACATTAGTGTTAGTAAAATTGAAAAATGAAATTAAGTTGATTCGTTATGATCTAAAAATTTGCAGTATGAAAACATTGACTTACAAAAAGTCACTATACCTATATCTTGTTGAATAATCTCCTGGATAAATTGGTGGAATTAGGAAATCCGAATTCATTCAATTGTTTGATAAAAGTATACGATCGCTTTTACTCGTGTTGCATTTACTAGAAACTCTTTGAGTATGTTTAAGATGTTCTTTAACTCGTACGGGAAGAGGTTTTTTTGTTTCTCCAATGTAGGATTCGCCACACTCGCCAGGGATTTGATAGATACAATTTTTTGTGTTTTCATTACGGGGGGGTTTTACTTTTGTAAGAAAGCTTCCAAGTGTATTTCCGGATTTAAAGGCTGCTTTGATATTATGGTTTTTGGTTATCCTTCTAATCTTTTTAGAAATCCCTTTGACATAAGGTATTGTGAGGAATGCTTGCTCCTCTTTCGTTTCTGTATTCGTTTTCACTTCGCGATATTTAAATTTTAAGATGGCATTAGTTACAAAGGTTTCAGGGTAACCATTCTGTTTTAAATCTTTTTTGATGTTTGAAATTTCAATATTAAAACCCAGACATTACTACCGTCCTTTTAAAAGGCACATTCAAATTTCGGGCTAGATTGGTAGCTGAGCATTTATTTAATAGATAGCGACCCTTTTTTTACTTTCGGAATACTATACTAAGGTAAAAGTTAGCACGTGCTTCTGTGAGTTAAATTTAGCATAAAACTCGTTTTCTTATACTATAATTAGTTTGATTTAACATATTATTGCGACTTTAAAGAAAAAAATAGTTTCAGTAACATCTGGGTTAAAGTCTTTCGGATTGTTGCAAACATTAGATGCTCTGTGATAAAGAGTTTGAATTATGCCCTGGTTTATGGAGTTTGAATGATTCGATCCGTGATTAAGGTATTGCCCTGTGTGAGTGGGTTTCATGTATACTGAAGTTTTTATGTTTTCAGCGCTTCGTTTGACGAGAACATCGAGAAAAGGTAGAGTAGAATGTTTTTCTGTTTCCATGGAAAATTTAATGGATGGTCTTATACTATTAATATGTTCCAAAAACTGTATCAACTCTTCGTTGCTATAAGCACGTAGGCGGAGTCATTAAGCTTCATTGCACATGGATAGTATTTAAGACAATAGCCTTAGAATTATAATTTAATTTACACTGGAAAACGGTTAGAGATACTAACGAACCGAAACGTTGTGTTAAGTAACAAAATAAAGACAATGGAAGTCCGACAAGGTATTTTTTTTTTAAATTTAATTAATCAGATATAAAGTTGGTAGCACTGGGTAGCTAAAGGTTCAAACGTTGGTTGTCTTGTAACAGATTTTTAATTTTGAAGAAAATAATTAATAAATTTGGCCTATTTATACCTACTAACACAAATTATAGTTTATTTTGAAAACCAAAGAGTAATCGGAACATCTACTACATAAAAAACAGAGTTTAAAGAATTAAAGATAGATCTTTCAGTATTCTAAAATTGAAGTAGGTAAGTCGTAGGTGCAGTTTTGTAGAAATTCGGTTAGAGCGGAGGGAGGGCAAAAATTGGGATTATTTTACAGGCGGTGATAAAATTAGTTATCAGAAGGAGAAAATTTCTGATATCGAATCGTACTTTAGAGTTAATGTATATTAAGTATCGCTGTGTCGGTATCAAAACTTCTGTGATCCAAGTAAAATATTTGGAATTTTCAAATCTTATAAACTACATTACTAGCCTATAAAAGCAGCAGAAATGTCGAGTAACAACCATATTGACTTGCCAGTGGGTCTCTATAGAATTATGCTCAATTAATTGCTTTAAAAAGCTGTTTGAAAGTAGAAATTCAGAAACTCCATATTTATTATGTCTTGTTTGAGAGACCGCCAATCTCATATTTTTAACATTTGTTGAAAAAACAAAATGGGGGTCACTCCTCAACTTGGTTTAACTTTAAAACTGGCTTTAATTTTTTTAATAGCACTGTATATCTTTATGTGCAAGATTTTAAAATCTTAAACACTTCTGAACAGAATAAGAGCTCGTACATGCAAATACGTTAAAAAATAGATAACGTATGACAAAATAAAGACATGTATAAATTAATTGATCAAATTAATTGATTCAGCCGATACTAGGTGGAAATCTATAATTATAGTATTATGGGATACAGTAAAACAAAGTAGCTAATAAATGAAATTAATAATATTAATTTACCTAACAATGCTAGGCTAATCTCTTTTGATGTTACTAATTTGTTTCCCAGCGTACCTATCGATGAAACGATTACTTTCGTCAATCAACTTCTTACCTTAAAAAATGTAAATCTGGTCAAAAAACAAGAAATTTTCAATTCTCTTACAGTATGCCTTGAACAAAATTATTTTGAATGCAATGACAAAATATACACTAGCAACAATGGTCTTATTATGAGTAACCCTGTTAGTCCTTTATTGGCTGAAATATTTATGGATTTTTTAGAAGATAAAATAAGCAATCATCCTCTTTTCAAACAGTTTCTTTATTGGCATAGGTATGTTGATGACGTCTTAACATGTTTTCTTGGTACTGATAGACAGTTAAAAGTCTTTTTAGAATACCTATTTACCTATTATATTAACAGCCTACACAAAAATACCAAGTTTACAATAGAACACGAAAGTGGCAATTCTATCAATTTTCTTTATTTAAATATTAAGAAAGAAAATGATAGACACGTTTTCTCCGTTTTTCATGAACCATCTCATACTGATACTGTCATACACAACTCTTTTTGCCACCCTATACAACACAAATTAGCTTATTTTCACAGTATGATCCATAGACGAGTAACTCTCCCTCTAAATAAAAGCAATTTTCAAAAAGAACTAAACATTATTAAACAAATTGCGGTCAATAACGGATATAACTGAAATTAATTGACCAAATCCTAAAAAACAAAACTTACAAAAAGGCTATTGACTTAGTTTTTTCCTAGAAGCAAAAACTCTAACCAATTTAAACTTGTCACTTTCTTTGGACAACCTAGCAAAGTAATTGGCAATTTTCTTAAAAAACTTGATATAAATATGTGTTACAAAACTAATAACTCTTTAAGTAAATTTATCAAAAACAATAACACGAAAAGCGATGAAAACGAAAAATCAGGCGTCTATAAATTAAAATGCAAAGATTGTCCTAAAACATACATTGGCCAAACGGGTAGACATTTTAACAAAATAATACAGGAACATTATAACAGTTTTCTAAAAAATAAAACAGACTCAAACTATGCTAACCATTTACTTGATTATCAACATAATTTCGATCCTTCCTTTAAAATTTTACATGCAGAAAACAAATGCTTAAAACTAAATTTGTTAGAATCTATGGAAATAAATAAACTTAAAAATATGGACCTGTTACTTAATGATCAACTAGATTTAAATAATTCACCTTTGTTAAATTTATTCTGTTGACCATATACTTAAGATTTTATAAATTACCCATATTGTACCTAATTTAATTTAATTTTTAAACCCTCTGTTGGATTTTTCCGCTATTGTAACCCTTCCACTGTTTTATTTACATCTTCAATAATTTAATTTTATTGCACCCCAGTTTTTAATTTTCACCTTTATTAAATCATTGTCATCTGACGAAGCTACAGTGTTAGCGAATCATGTCATTTTTCTAGTTAATATAGTGGAAATTTACAAGTTCAACTTTGTTTTACTGTATCCCATAATACTATAAAGACATGTATGTTTTAAAATATTAACAAAAGGAGAAGTAAGTGAAACAGAATACAGTCCTATTCAAAAAAATTACAGAAAGTTTTAATTTAACCAAGTTGTGGTATATCCGCCATTTTGTTTTTTCAACAAATGTCAAAAATATGAGATTGACGGTCTGTCTTGACCCATCCTCTTTCAAGCAAGATAAAAGTTTTTATATAAAAACAAATTTCCGATTTTTTTTTAAAACCCTATATTTTGTGTATTTGGAAGTTCTTACCAAATGGGAAACTTTTTTATTATTAATTTTACGAAAAAAAAATATTCTTTATAAAAAGCTCTGCATGGTCTAAAACCTAAAATGCAACCATCAAATATCAAAATTTTCTAGTCGTATACGAGGTTTGTCAAAAAATGTGAATTTTTCCCAACACTGTTAAAAATGGGGTGAAAATTACATTAAACTTGCCTAAAAAAAATATTATTTTTAAAGGATCTTTACGTAATGAATTAACATACGTTATATTAAACGATATTTTACTAAAATATTGTATTTTTACTTAATAGTATTGTAATTATCCTACCGTATAGTGTATTATTACGTTAAAATAGGTAAAATCACAAATTTATTAGTAAAATTCACTTAGTTTTGGAATATTACCCGTAAATTATCGTAATTTTTCGGCAAATCTCTTAATTTTACCACACGCCATTGTAATACCTTGTCTGTCACGTGTCGTGTCGGTCTTCTCGCATGCTGTTTGATCGCTGTTGTTTTGTCTTCCATTGTTTTTGCGATCTTCGATCAGAATCACGTTTTGCAGTATAGTGTATACATTTTTAGGGATTTTTTACGGTTTAAACCTTAAATCGCGTTTATTAGTTAATAAGCAGAATTTTGGATGGACAACTGAGTGAAGTACCATCAGTTTCAGTGAACTGTTAACCGACCAGATACGGCGACTTTAATCTTTGATAGTTATTACAACATCATAAAAATTCAAGGTACCTAAGTAATTTCATAATGATTTGTTCTTATTGTAAAATTGTATGTATTTCTTTTCAAAAATATGTCACAAAAAAATGTACAAGGTGGATGTCAAAATATAAATAAAAACCTTACACAGGGTGTTTACAGATAGTGTCATGCATACATACAGGATTTTCTATATAGGAAACTTTGCGTAAGTATGTAGTACAAATAGGTGTATAAAACAATATTATATTTTTGTTTCTTTAAAAAGTTAGTATTGATACTAAATAAGTAACTTTAGTTAGAAATAAGGGTTCTGTTTGTAGGTACTTTGCCATAAATCGATTTTTAGGTAAAGTTTCTCTTTTGAGAAAAACTGTTTTTTTAGTTTTACGACTCCTATACCCCCGATTTAGCGATTTAAGCCAAGCTTATCAAAAACTGATATATTTATTATAGCTGTGCTATGAACGTCAGAAACGAACTGAAAGTGTTACTCTGTCACATCAATTTTAGATAGGCTTGGCTTAAACCAGCCAATTTACATTAGATGCAATTGCAAGTAAAAATTGCCTGAAGTCATGCGCTTTGGTGACTAAAATTGCATCAGCTGATCAGAAAGTCCCCAAAGTGCATTCCGTCAGGCAATTTTTACTTGCAATCGCTGACATTGCATCTTAATGTAAATTGGCCATTGGGAATACCGAGGTTGGGACACTAAGGATAGATACCTAAAAAAAAATTCGTTTGTATTATGTTAACTAGATTTATGATAACAGTTCTATCTGAATAAAATAAGGTTTTGTTTTATATTTTTAATAGAGTTTATAATAAAATGTATATTTATATGAATTGTTTTTTATTTCTTTCATAAATAATACAATAAATTACAAAATAAGTACAGAAAATCACTAATAATAAAATATAAAAAATACATATAGTGTTGTGTAATTTTACATTAAAAGCAAAAAAATTTATTAATAATACAGTAAAAATGTAGTAAAAATACATCCATTTTAAAAAAAATTTTTGTTACTTACCGGAAATAATTTGTAAATTTACTTTAATAATAAAGTGAAAATACATATTTATAAACCTACTTTTCCTACTTTTAGTTGTGATTTTACGTAAAGGCTTAATTACCTTTACATATAAACTTATGTCATATTCCGGTTCATTTTCTGTCAAAATACCAGAATTTAAATGTAATTTTCATGTGTAATTTTACGACTACGAATGTAATTTTCCGGCAGGTTTATGTAGAAATACAATCGATGTAGTAATTTTACGTTCATTTACGGTTGTAACATAATTAAACTGTAATTTAACGTAAAATTACTAATTCTTTTTAACAGTGAAGAATGTGAATTTTTCCCAAGAGTAAAGTACCTTTATTTTTGACATTATCAAAAATTGTTATTAAAAAAAGTTGATCAGAACTAAAAACCACGTCCAAATATGCAATAACACGCATTAAATTAATTAAATAATTAAAAAATTAAATAATTATAACACATTTAGCCGCAGTTTTTAGTTCTGATCAACTTTTTTTAATAACAATTTTTGATAATGTCAAAAATAAAGGTACTTTAGGGGAGACCGGGGCTAGTTGTCTTAGGGGCAAGTTGTCGTAATCGTTATATCGCGAAAAGTAGAGTACTCAGATTTCCCAAATCAATATTTTCTGAATCAATATAGTTACCCCATCTCTAATTTATAACGTTGTTATTGATTCCGTTAGATGGCGGCACTGCAGTTTGAATAATCTCATTTTCTGGCACGTGTGTAATTTTTTGCCCTGAATTTGTTTCGTGTGATTCTGTAAAAAAATAAGCGTGAAGGTAGGAAAAATGTATTTTTTATGATAGTTAATTATGTTTCTTATATCTTCATAGTATTGTTTGTGGATTCTATTATGAAACCGAGAAGTTATTTGATTATAACCTAGGTCATACCGGTTGGGGTTATATGTCGCATTGTTTGCGGGGCAAGTTGTCTTAACGCGACAACTTGCCCCGGTGCAACAAAACCGCTAAAAAAGCAAAACTCATCGACGAAGAAATGTTAAGTGATGATAAAGAAGAAACATTCTGCATCACTGCATCATGTGCCATGGACCTTACCGTTCCTCAATGGTGGACTGGTTGCAATGCATCGGATGCAAATTCTGGGCTCATGAAAGTTGCATAGATGGGAACCCATACTACGTATGTCGGAATTGTGATTCTGATGATGACTTTTAGTTTCATTGCCATTATGTTTAGAATTGTCTTTTGTTTATTTATTTAAAAAATTATATATAAATGAACTACTGTAACTTTTTATAAAATAATCGCATTTGATTTATTAACGACAAGTTACCCCAGGTATTACGACAATATGCCCCGCAGTGGGGCAGCTTGTCTCATTTTCCCGAGCAGAACAAAAATGACTAAAATTCTAGATACAGTACATTTTGTTTACAATTGCTCTGTAAATAGTGTTCGTAACATATAAAAGTACAATATCAATTTACTGATTTCCATATAAATTTAAAAAGAACCCTAAAAAAAATTAAAAGTAAATTTTGCGACAACTAGCCCCGGTCTCCCCTACTCTTGGGAAAAATTCACATTCTTGGGAAAAATTCACATTTTTTGACAAACCTCGTATATGACTGGAAAATTTTGGTTTTAGACCATGCTGAGCTTTTTATAAAGAATCATTTTTTTTCGTAAAATTAATAATAAAAAAGTTTCCCATTTGGTAAGAACTTCCGAAGACACACGCTGTACTTATGTTCTTGTTTAATTTTTCACGAAGGTCCTCCCTAAGAAATTTTTATTCGAGGACCACTCAAGACTAACAGTGCTCTCTGTGTAATTCTTCAAAAAATTTAAAATCATTTGAAAAGCTAAACATCTAAGCTATAAAAACAATCTTACTTAGCATATAAAAATAAAAATATAGAACAACAAATTATAGCTAATGCTATGGCTATAACAATCCATCTAACTATATCTAAAATCCAAAGGCTTCTTAGAAGTGAGTATTTGATAACATCAAGGTACCGTTGTGGCAATGTCATGGACTGAAATAAAATAAAAATGTATAAATTTAATAGATAATAATAGAAACCTTTATATAGTTAATAAAATTCAGATGCAAAGCTTTATTCAAGGTTTATAAATAGTTAGTTTCTAAAGGAATCAGGATACCACTTTCATATCTAAATATAATATCAAGAATCTGGCAAAGCCATCAATAAGGGTAAAATATATATATTTATAATATCAAAATTCAGCCATAAAATCAATAGCCATTCTACAAACATGCGTCGAAATACCGTGCAAGCAAAAATTATTTGCATCAAAGAGGGCTTGGATTAAAAAACGTAGGGCTTGGTTTAGATCACAATGATATGGGGACGATATATCTAACTAAATCTGGGTTAAAGTTTTGTCAAATTCATATTATGACATGATATGCCAAACTAATGAGTAATAAAATAAGGAGACAAATACAAATTTATTTTTGTTGTTTACAAAATTAACAAAGTAAGAATAAGTATACAGAAAGAAAAAGAAAATAATTACATAAATTGCTGAAATTGGCTCCAAGCATAAATTCACATGTCTCTTCATATTTTCGAAAGTGTTGAATGTGGAGAAATGTTACCACATTCTTGGATAATCCTTTCTTGTAATTGTTCTAAATTTGCAACTGGTGTTTTGAAAATAGTGTTCTTTAAATGAGGAAAAACGAAGTAATCCATAACCGTTAAACAAGGTGATCTAGGTGGGAATTCAATATCTGATCGAAAACTGCTCAATCTTTCGTCGAAAAAATTGCGTAAGTAGTTAATAGTTTCGGCGGCTGTATGGGCGGTTGCACCGTCCTGTTGAATAGTAATTGCTCCACAAATGGATTCAAAATATTTGCCTATACCGCTGTGCTGTAACTGTGTCACGGAATAAAATATGAGCAACAATTATTCTTCTTCGGGAAACAGCTAACCAAACACCAATTTTTTGAGGGTGCAATGTGGACTCTACAAAAAAATTGGGGATTTTCACTACTCCACATGCGTGTAGGTATTCTGAGAATTCACATAACCGGAGAGGTGGAACCAGGCTTCATCCGAAAAAAATGTCAGGTCTAATAAATCGAACGTTTGCAACAAGTTCTTTTGTTCTTACAGATGGTCTGCTTCCTGTTCCTTTTTTGTGTTGTATAGAACCTGTTTCCCTAAACACAGCTACGGTTCTTTTCAAGCACTGATAAAAATCCCCAGCAACAAAAGCAACTTTAGGAAAATGTTCGTGAAAATCGTACATGCACAAACCCGGATTGTATTGCCACTCACCATTTACTCTAACCCCGTTTCGAAAATACGCTTCAACCATGAATGTTTTGTGCTGTTCCGTAAAGCCCATTGTGTGAATTGTTAAAGAAATTGGAAAAATTAGCGATGAATCAAATTACTTGTAACGACTGTCAAA
Source organism: Polydrusus pterygomalis (assembly GCA_963969555.1). NCBI lineage: Eukaryota > Metazoa > Arthropoda > Insecta > Coleoptera > Curculionidae > Polydrusus > Polydrusus pterygomalis. The sequence goes on along the minus strand of OZ018380.1, from coordinate 35,750,840 downwards.
GATGACGGAATAACTGATTGATTATTAATTCAGGTAGTTACTGACATCCAACAAGTATTAAGCTCTACCGCTAAGCATTACGTCCTTAAATGCAACGCCCTCCTTGACGCAAATAATTTTTGCTCGCACGGTACTATTTCAACAACAGCAGCGGTATACAAATTATTGTTGGTCTCATGATTTTATTATTTGTTATCTATTAGCTGCCCTAAGTAATCACCTGATTTCTCTATAGGTCAATAATCGATAACAGTTTTAAATTGTCGTGGCGATCAATACCTGTGCTGTGCAAATTTAATCAGTTTTGAATTATTAAACTCTTATCCTATAAAATATGTAGAAAATGGATAATTCAGGGTTTCCCACATTGCATTATTATACTGACTTTTTCATCAGTTTAGCTTTTAGCAAACCCTTATATACAGCGTTATAATAAAGAAACGATTCAGCCTTTTATACAGTGTGACCAGTAAAGTCCGCATCATATGGGATTTTTTTTTATTAATAGCTTTATTCGAAATTTGACTTTGGCATCAAGTTCTGCTTAGACCGAGATAAAAATTAAGCAAAAAATAGTAGGTAGTCACGTGATTCGCATTATCTGTCAAATTTTAATTTTTTCCAAAAAATAATTCAAAAATGGTTTTTTTTTGATTTTTTACCCACCACTAAAATTTATTTTCCACTTAAGGAACACTTTCCTGATGACACTGTGTTCTTTTTTGTCTTAATATTAAGGTGTATTATTTTCAGACACAAACTACGTTTTCAAAAATACTTATTTTATGAAGTTACCTTATACTGGGTCAAAAACAAATAAACTTTGCATCACATGCGACCAAATTTTAATAGCCCAATTTTGATTCTGAAAAACACACATTTAATATGGCGTTACTTTAAAGAAAATGTATCTGAAATAAAGCATTGTCAAAACTCAGAAGTTTTATGTAGGTTGCGTTGAGTCTTATTTTGCAAAAGTGGTGCAATTTACAAAATATGGGTAAAAAAGCAAAAGCATTTTATGCAGGTGAAATTTTGCATTTGGGCTAAAAACTGCATTTAAAAAAAAATTTTCTAATAACTTTTTTCGATACTTTCAGAAATAACACCACTTTTTAATTATTTTCTGGAAAAAATTAAAATTTTACAGATAATGCGAATCACGTGACTACTATTTTTTTGCTTCATTTTCATTTCGATCGAAGCAGAACTTGATGCCAAAGTCAAATTTCGAATAAAGTTATAAATAAAAAAAAATCCCATATGATGCGGACTTTACTGGTTACACTGTATAAAATACCGCCCATTTTATTAAGAATCGCTTGGACCCTACCAATTTATTTTTTTTAAATCCATTTAGAAAAAATAAATACGCGATGGATTATAAAAATGCTATGTATGTGTATCACCTTTCATTTTTTTTAGGAACTATATTGTATATTTTTACTTTCTACAATCAACTCTAGACATTTTTCATGAATAATGCCCTATACAGTTGACGACATATAAATTCGTACACTCCACCCATACATAACTCAATTACAACAAAATTGGATAAAACGGGTTTCTCACCTTGCTGCTTATACTTGGATAGAACACCAGCTATATACAATAATATACATATAGCTGTAAATTATTGTAAGTACGATTTTTTACCATAAGTAATAATGGTTATTTCTAAATATTTTTGTGTTTAAATTACAGCCGCGAAATAAAATATATAAATGATACCAGGAAAACTACAAAAGTATAAAGCCAAAAAGGGTAAAATTATTAACAAACAACAAATAAAATACTAATATTTAATTCCATTGGATTCTAACGCTAATCTTAATCTTCTTGGCATTGACAAAATAACACTTCTGGTGTACCTAATCCGGAGTTAGCCCTTCCCAAATTTCTTCTATTTTATCAAATAACTCTATTTCTTTATGTGGTTTAAAATTTATTTCGTACATTTTTTTTACCATCAATCCCCAAACATTTTCAATTGGATTTAAATCAGGACTTCTTGAGCACCAAAAGGCAGACATGTTACGTTGTATTTCCTATATTTCTTGCAGTATGCACAGGGCAGTTATCCTGCTGAAATATAAAGTTATGTTCTTCAAAAACTATCGCGGCAGAAGGAAGAAAAGCATTTTCCAAAATCTGAAGATATGTATTACTGTTTATTGTTCCACGTCCACTAGTTTGCTTTTTTTGACTATACTTCTCATCATATGGGGAATTTGGTGGTTTATATACTCGAATCCTTCCATTATATGTAGACTGAAAAGTTTTCTCATCGGAAAAGATAACATTTTGCCAAAAAAAAAAATTTTCTGGTAAATATTGCATAGCAAACCGAATTCTTTGTTCCTTATTACTATTTTTTAAAAACGGTTTGAATACAGCTGCTCGATTTCTTAATTCGGAACATTGTCTTACTCGGCGTTGTGCAGTTCTAGATAAAGCATGGAATCCTGTTATGTGCATAGCGGATACTGCAGTTTCAAATGGATTTTGCTTTAAATACTCCACCAAATTCGGTCTTCACCATTTGATGATTTTCTATTATTTAAATCAGACCCTACAGACCTTTCAAGTGTTTGATGATAGCGCCATTTTTTACAATTCCTTGAACTGTACTTCTAGGTACTCTAAAATGATGCTGTTTTTCCATAAGACCACCCTATTTCTACTAAACATATTATTCTTGCTTTTTCAATAATCATAAATAAGGCATTTTTAAATCAAATTATATATAATGACAATACTTTGAGAGATATCATGATAAAAATTAACACGTTACAAAGGTAATAAAGGTAAAAAAGTTGCATTTACAGTGTCACAGTTAAGTGTACGAAATTATCTGTCGTCAATTGTACCTATCTTTAACCGTCTACAAAACACTTTATTGCTAGTATTGATGTTTCTTGACTTAGCAACTTTCTGATATTAAGTCACATTTACAGCGAAGCCATGCGAATGGGAAGGTACTAACGGTTGCAGTGGCTCTGAAACGTTAAAAATGTGATACCAACTTCAAGTAAAGAAAAAAATCTTATAATACGTTATCTGCAAAGAAGGTAACGAAAATATTTATACCTACCTCTTCTACCCAAAGAAATGGTAACAGAGTATGTGTAATATTTTCCAATGCTGTAATATCTTCTATTGGTCTGATAAACATATTCAACTGGATTCTCTTAAACATTTTTAACGGGGTACCACTTATCTATAAAACAAATTTATTTAAATAGACTTCAAATTATAAATTATGTCGCCTACCTACCTATAGGGCATAAAAAATGGGTACCAGATTATATCTTCTAAAACAATTTCAAATTTCCAGTATGTCCAGAATGTAAGAAAAACAACGTTTTTCAACCCTTCTATAAAAATGTCTTTGGAAAAATAATAAATGTCACCAAGATATGTATGGGGTGTCCCAAATTACAAAGAGTATGATAAAATTAGGATAATTGAAGACATGAGTGGATAAAGGTGTTATGTCGCATTTTTTTTTAAAACTACTTTTTCTACTTTTTGAGCATCCCTGGTATAGGTCCTACTATTAGTAAACCTTAAATGCAACTTTCTTCATAATAGAAGGTTTTTTTTAAGGATAAAGGTGTTAAGTCACTCAAACATCAAGCATGTCCTAATGAATAAAGGTGTCATGTTACAATTTTGTTACATAGCACTATGAAAAAAACTATGAATTTTCTTTTATTATTAAAGTGCACCAAATAAAATTAGTTAATTTTACCTAACTTATGCGGTGTTAGAAAATAAAATTAAATAATAATTAAAAAAGTTCTAAGTCATAACGCGTTTTATTGAATAACTTCGAAGTTTAAAAATGTGACATGACACCTTTATCCACTTGTGTCTTCAATTGATTTAAGTACCTATTCAAGTTTAAAGTTTGAATTAAGATATTTAAACCTTTTCATAAAAACATTGCTCTTAAATATGCTCTAGTCGATCTCCCGACACGGTTTTGGCATTTTTTTCTTTTAATTTAAAGTCCTAGGACTGGAATTTATTCTATTTTTTTTACAAGCAGCTATTTTTAACACAGAAATTGAAATGTAGACACCTGAGCAAACCAAGCATGGATTCATAACAAATTTTTCTTCTATGCGGGTGCTATAATTACTTTATAGTAAATTATTTTAAACAAAATACCTATAACCTTATACCGGGTGTTCCAAATCGTGTAGTAATTTAGCTAAATTCTTTATGAAAACTGACACATCTTAGCTTATTAGAACTTAATTATTGATTACTATACGATATGATATCTATGTTTTGTAAATTTGAAATTTTAATATTCTTAATATGGATCTTACAACTTATTTATAATAATATACAGGGTCGCCAAAAACGAAGTAGTTATTTAGTTTTAGTTAAACAAACACGAGGTCAACGAATTTTCCTTTATTAAAAAGAACTGCATAAATAATCTCGCTAAACGAACCCAAGCAGCATTTTAACGTTTGGACGACGTGCGGTAGTCGTGGCTAACAGCGACTTAAGGATATCAAACGACGTTTTTATTACTAACATAGCGACCCTTATTTGCACCACAATGGGGAATAATTTTTGGGTTAATACAACGTTGCGCACTGACTATAGTTTTATGGACCGCAGTTAAATAAACGTCGCGCTAGCCGACGGAAAACGGCGATCGACCCGCCCTCTTTTAAGCAACGTGCGCTAGAAATAAGTCACCAAGTTGTCCGGGGAAACTAAAAAATATCCTTTATAAACCTATAAGAACAAACTTAAAAATTATTTGCGCAAACTAAATTTATTATCTTCTATTTTGATATTATAAATATGGCACGTCATGGAGAAATGATAAATAGGATTATGGACATATCGGACACAAAAATTTTGAAACCCAGGGAATTCTGTCGTTAAGGTTGAATTTTCAACGTCATTCAATCTATTGCCAACCTATAACCTATTTCGCGTTGATTTTTTGAGTTTATTATTTTAATAACTAACATTTAAAGAAAATCAATATCGTCGGTACATTATTTAGGTAGTATCTGATATATTACAAAAATATCACTTAATTTCATTGCTAATTTTGGGAGAATTGTATAGTGAAAGAACAATGAGTGACAATGACATAATAATGTAAAAAAAAATCTTACCCGATATTTTTTGCTATACAATTCTCCTAAAATAAGTTATGAAATTCCTTGATATTTATTAAATATGTCAATTATTACCTATAGAATATCAAGTCGATACTGATTTTCTTTAAAGTTTGTATAAAATCTAAAAATTATAAATAAATCTACGCGAAATAGGTTATAGATTGGCAAGCATATTGATACTCCCACCTTAAATGTCAACTATATAGGTGGAAATTTGGCAATGCGCTCTTATTTTAAGGGCCTTTACTTTATTTTTTTATTTTTTAGGGAAATATTTTGAATTTTTAGAATTGGTGTTTTGTTGCTTAAAATGTTTTAATATGAAATATTACATGTTTCCAGTAGAATAAGTGGTCATTATATGCGAAATTATGTTAAAAATAATATTTTTTGCATCTTTTACACTGTAATGCAACAATGGCCGGCATGCCTTTTTAAAACAAATATGGCGGTGAAAATGGCGGAGTCGTCCACTATGCCTTTCCGCTTACTTCGGTTGTCCTTGCGACTAAAAACTATGCTAATTTTTACTCTCTAGGTGGGATTCATCATTTATGACGTTGGCGCAACGGCCAATCGGCTTTGGACCATCGGGTCCATCTCTAAAAACAAAATACATATTTTCCACCAGCAGAGGGCGCTCCGAAACTTGACAGATCAAATTATCAAATGTCAAATATTGAATTTTCAATCAATCCACGCCACAAAATAGTTGTTTTTACTTTTTTGTGTATGTTCTGGAATAATGTCCTTTAAAGTTGTTTATATAAGAAAAAAAAATGAGGTGGAACCTCTGTTCCCCACTTGTGGGAGTCTGGCGGAAAGCTTTACTGGCCTCCGTCCCAAAGAATTGTGAAACAGCAACAATCATATGCTAATAGCGTCCCTGATAAAGAAACGTGGGGCATATTTGACTGCGTAGTGAATGCCGAGGGAATACTGTTATTTCTGCACGCGTCTAAAACTGCTGACGGAATTTGTGAGGCTACATCATCCTCAAGTGGTACATCTACGAAAGACGATGAAGTCGATAAGTCCACCTATCAAACCAAACATAAACAAAGAAAAAGTAGGTTAGGAAAGAGAAACCCTACCAACCCAAACGTCAAAAAACACAAAATAAGTTTGGCCAACCTAAACGTACCCATAGAAGATGCCGTTGTTGAGTCGACGGATAAACGTTCTGTAGAATGACGTTAATTCGAAAACGTTGGCACAACGTTAAAATTAAACAGAGATAACTACTAAGTAATTAGTATGCGTCACAACGTCGTCAAAACGTTGTAGTTTTAGTTAAGTTTCGTTTTTAACGTTTATTAACCGTCGCTGTAGATCCCAAATGAATGCCTATTATAAGTCGCAATTTGAACCCCGTAAAAACCTTTTTTCTAACGTCACCATTTAACCGAAGTCATGCTCAACGTTAATACGTCGTTGTTTAATTGGTTATTGGACGAACTTCTAAAATATGACCAATTTACGCACTAAACGCAACGTTAATAATGGTGTAGAATGTAGTCGCAGTCAGAAAAATGCTACTTCGGAAATCCCCAAAACTACAAGGACAATGCTGTAAAGTTATATTTTGAATTCAATCCTCAACCGCCTTTCGTGTCCAACGAGCAAAAAGCATGTTTCAAAAGTGCCTGTATTTCACAGTTGTTGTATTAAAAACAAATCTATTAGCGAAACTGTAAACGGTCCCCCATTTATAAAACAATAACAATTTACTGATTTTTTATTTTGATTAAATATTAGATATAATAACAAAAAAACAATAAAGTGTAGATTAAAAACCCATCAATTATTTTGAGAATCTATAAACCTAGTTACTCTATGCATGCATTGATGTATTTTTTAGATAATGTTTAATAAGGGCAGTGGAACTTTACCACTAATCAAATTCGAATCGATAAGCTTTTAGCTATCCACTTTAAAATGGTTTAAAATATAATAGATAGATAACATGCATAAATATTTTGACTATGTAAAGTGAAACGAAAAGTATACTTTGTTATTTGTCACTAATTTTTATTTACAAAAATTTGGCGTTACGGCCGTTACGTAGTACAACTTCTTCAAGACGCTAATCTAAACTTAACAAACTAAGGGTACCTATATACCGGGTGTCCACGATAGGTGGTTCGCCCCTCTAACTTCTTTGTTTTTCAAGATAATGGAATAAAATTTGGGAGATTTGTATACGACATAAAACTGCATTTTTTGACAGGTGACTCAACATTATGGAACTTCCTGTTTAACCGGAAGTAACATACACTTTCGATTTTTAAATGTGACACCTAGTATATTTTTCCTTTTTTGACTCCATATGACATTCTAAATGTAACGATGTGTCACAGGCTACTTGACGCATTTAAATCTAAATTTATTCTCAAAAGATGCTTCATTTTACGAAAGCTCCAAGTTAACGTTTTAAAGTTTTCTAATGGCAGCTTTTCTAAAATCTAATACTGTGTGGTATCAAAATCGTAATAAAATAATATTTTTTCTTAACCCGACGAGCTACCATGTTGCCGTTTAAAAAAAAATAAGTTATACAACTTTAAAGATTAAATTTTACACAGCACATTGCATTGTACCAAAAATAGTAAAATTGTATTTTTCCCAAGATTAAAGAACTGAAATAAGTAATTTTAAGGTATTCATAGCCCTCTAGATAAAAAATAAATTTGGAAAAAAAATATTTTCTTGGTGATAAAAAGTTATAAGTGACAGATCGTTATATTTAGAATGTCATATGGAGTCAAAAAAACGAAAAATATACTAGGTGTCCCATTTAAAAATCGAAAGTTTATGTCACTTCCGGTTAAACCGGAAGTTTCATAAGGATAAGTCACCTGTTAAAAAGTGCAGTTTTATGTTGTATACAAATCCCCCAAATTTCGTTCCATTATCTTAAAAAACAAAAAAGTTAGAGGGGCGAACCACCTTCCGTGGACACCCGGTATAGGTTACCAGAGCCATAAAATTATTGAATCTACCTAAAGTATAATATTATTTGGTACACGATGGTATTTTACAACATTCCTAATTATAACGGACAGGCTAGCATGTTTTTAAAAAAAAATTTCATACTCTTACATTGTAGGCCCAACCTCCGAAAAAATAGCAAACATTTTATCTTCTGACGAAGTGACAATAGCTTTCAAATCCTCAAATTACCTATCAAAACTAATATTTAACGTTAAAGATAAATGTGGAAAATATAAGAAATCAGGATTTAATAAACTAAAACGCAATGAATGCAATAGCTGTTATATAGGACAAACTGGACGAAACTTTGAAACTAGAGTTAAAGAACATACCTAATGCCTATTTTAGACTAAAGAAAAGAACATCTAATTATGCGAATCATTTTTTAGTAACGTAACGCCAAAATTTTTTAAATAAAAATTAGTGACAAATAACAAAGTATACTTTTCGTTTCATTTTACATACATAATTAAAATGTATTGTCACAAAGTAACGGACGAGTCAATCAATTCTTTATAAATATTTTGGTTGTTCAGTAGCAAACAGTACCTAATGTTTTAAAACATGCTTCAGTCGTTATTTAACAACCATATCAAAAACTATTAAATTTAAACATAATATTAAGATATATTGTACAAAATATTCTTAAAATTGATCAAGTAATCTAAAAATAGCATAATATACAGGGTGTTCTATTAAAAAAATAAAGTATGTTTGATATGCCCTGACTATTTGCGACACCCTATATATTTTAAAATAATTCCAAATTGTACACCCCATGCCTCCCTATAACTCTGCTTTTGAAAAATATTATAAAGTTGGGTAGTTTTGATGATATGGAATCCTGCGATACAAGATAGAAGCCTAATTATAATGGGCAGTTAAAGTTTTTAGAAAAAGCTATGCTTTTTTTACAGGGGATTAAATATATTATATTTTCCTTAATCTTGCGTAAAATCAATTGCACCGCTGACATTTTTTGATATTTGTATGATTTTCACGAGAAACCGTTAATTTTGTAATATAGAAATTAACGGCAAATAAAAAATCTTATGTTTTATAAATAAAAATAGTCTACTTACTGGTTCCAAAACAACAAAAGTCTCATGCTTCATTTTGTCTGGCTTTAATCCTTCAACGCTCTGTATATATCGAATATCGGCATGTAACAAATGAGGAAAAGATACTAAAACTGGAGCTCCTTAAAAACATATTTATAAAAATAAATAAATTACTAGTTCTATTTTTTTAGCCTATACAATATGATATCCAATATTGAGCAATTCTTTCAAATATCAGTCTTATTATTTACATCTTAAACCTATTTTTTTAAACGGCATTTGCAATAGATGAACTAATTTTTATTATTTCTATATAAACGGTACCCAAACCTAGTTCTAAATAACACAAAGTTATCGTCTAACTTAACTTCTACCGCGTGTTCGTCACCATTTAGTCTAAATTCAGATCTTCCAGAAATAGTTGGAATTTTTCTAGCCACCGACGAATTATATCTAGAAGTATCACTAAGGAACTGTTTATTACTATTCAAAGCTGTTTCTTCCTTTTGTACAGACACTATATCTTTAAAAGAAACAGTTTTGGGGGCGATTGTAGTCGATAAAATGTTTGAAATCGTTGTAAATAGGTCTTTTTGTTGTGACTCTTTGTTAAAAACCATCCTTGTCGATAGGTCTCCATTTTGTAAATACAATGATTTACTAGTTGTATGTACTACACTAGATGAGATATGCGATGAACCAGCTGGTCTTCCATCAAACGGCCTTTTTGTAGATGGTATTTTAAACTCTGATATTTCATCTGCAAGATCTTGTGGTATGGCTAAACCATCCGATATCACAGATTGACGTAGTCTCCCAGGAAGATTTGGTCGAGGAGGTCGAGGTAACCCGCCAGGTCTTGGTCTTTGGATTATAGGTGGAGGCAAACCACCGGGTCTAGGAGGTCTTGGTCTTTGGTTTAAGGGTGATGATAATTCTGAACTTCCTGGTCTTGGCGGCCTTGGGGGTCTAACAGGTGGTACAAGAGGTGGTAAAGTCTGACTTCCGAATATCCAGCTAAAGAATGAGTCCGGGGCGAAGGTCACTTGTTTACTTAAAGGTTTAGAAGTCGTTGAACTGGTATAATTTTGCCTTGAAGATGCCATACTAGACTGATTATAAGTGAAACTTAATAATGGTTTTACGGTTGTAATTAATCGAGAAAGGATTGAGTTTTTTTTAATAAATGGCTGTACTCTTGATGATGATGGTTCGTTAGGCGATGTGCCTTCCGTTTTTTGAGTAAATGGTACAGCCTTTTGACTGTTGTAGGGTTTGGAAGTGGTTGTAATTGGGTTAAATGTTGAAACCGTTTTGGTTGTGCCTAAATGTGGTTGCACAGATTCCAGTAATGTTGGTGCAGCTGTTATCGGCTTAGACCTTGTAGTAATAGATTTATATGTTAAGAGATGTTTCGCCATTGTAGTATGTCCAAATGATGCCTTGTTGTTCATAAAGGGTTTAGAAGTAGTCAAAGATGATAATGTTCTTTGAGTTATTGTATGTGGATTAAAATATTGAAATGGCGCCTTTTGAGTTGTAAGGCGATTAGACGTTGTTGTCGTAGACAGTTTATATACTGAAAACGGTTTAGCTGTAGTAGTATGTGATATAAAATGTTCCAATGATGTATTTCTAGTAGTAAAAGGTTTATAAGTTGTCATAAATGACTTAGATGGCGATGGTTGGTTACTAGTTGTTGTTTGTGTAATAAAATACTGGATATTCTTGTTCCTTGAAATTGGTTGGGAGGTAGTTTTTGTAATATGTTTAGATGTCGACAATTGTTTAATGGTTGTAGTATTTGATGTAAAACGTTCGAGTGGTGTCTTTTGAGTTGCATTAGGTTTAGAAATCGCGTTCTGGAATGAATTAAATATTGAAGGTGTAGTATGAGTAGTTTGTGGATTATTATATTGCAATAACACCTTGTGAGTTGTAAGCGGTTTAAAAGTCGTCGTAGAAGCTTTCGATTTTAAAATTGATTTATGACTTGTAGAATGTGATTTGAAAGTTATAAATGATGATAAAGTAGATTTTTCAGCTTGAAAGTCGACATTGGTAAGTGGTAATTTTGTTGTTGACGTGAGTGGTCTTAAAGTAGTTTGGGTCGACTTTAATGTTATGTCAGAAGTAGGAACCTTTAATATGGATATCGTCGGTACGGGTTTTGATGTAGAGCTACCAGAGATAAATTGTTGCCGTTTTGAAAAAACGGGTTGTGAAGTTGTCGTGCTTGATTCTAATTTTAAAGTAGATGGCAGCTGAGTAGTAGTAAATATTTTTTTAGTAAAAGCAGATGTTTCTTTCGATTGGTAATGTGCCGACGTCTCTAACGGTTTTAAACCAGAGGTATATAATTTTTTTGTTGGAGTCACCCCCTTTTGCTGAATCACTGTAGATTTTTCGGATGAAGATTCTATAATTGAACTTTTGGGTTTTCTTGTCTTGCTTCTTTTTAAGCTGATAATTTTGGAATTGTTTTCAGAAGTAGAAGTAACTGGGTTCACATTTATGCTATCTAATGTTGTTGTTGGTTTTAATGTAGTTGTACTTGGTAATAGTGGAAACATGTACTCAGATGCTTTCTCGCCAGATGTCTTGTATGTATTAATGTTTTCAGGTCTTGTCAATACAGGAACAAAATGGTGTATAGATTGTTTAATATAAACTGGCTTATGAATAAATTCATTAGCAACTTGTTTAGTGGTTTCAGTACTTGGGACCATTACTTCTGATAGTTTTTGTGCTGGTATTATATTCCATATGGACTGTTCCGATGGACCGTCTGTAATTTTTGGTGAAGAAGGAAAACTGTTCTTTTCCTCATATTTGCCAGTTGTCTTCGCTATATTTTTTATATGCTCTTTCGCTGTTGTCAATGCAGGAACAAAATGGTGTATAGAATATTTATCGTATGTTGGCTCATCAGGAATACTTTTTTTATCTTGACCAGCCTGGTAACTCTTGCTAGATATTGTTTCTTCTAATGGTGTATCAACAGAGGTGAATTTATGTATAGATTGTTTCGAAAAAGGAAACGTTGGAAAATTATATTCTTCATCGTTTTTAAGAACTTTTGTGAATTCGTGTATGGATTTCTTAGACGAAGGAAAAATTGGGAAGTTATATCTGCGATTTGCTGGTTTATCAGATAAGTTATTATTATATTGCTGCGCTTGTTCTATTCCACCAGATATTGTTTCTTCTAGTGGTTTATGTACTGTTCTAAATTCGTTTATAGATTGCTTAGAAGAAGGAAAAATCGGAAAATTATATATCTTGTCCTTAAACAGTTTAACGTAATTTTCATTTTGCTTAACCTCTTCAGTTTTGCTAGATATTATTGTCTCTTCTAATGGTGTTCGCACTGATATAAATTCATGTATAGATTGTTTAGATGAAGGAAACTTTGGGTAGTTGTATTTATTTTCTTTTACTTTAATAGCGTCATGAATTGATGTTCTGGAAAACGGCAGTTCAGGAAATTCGAACTTTCTGTTAAAATCAATTGGAGGCGTCGGATTTTCTGGCTCAGTTCTTAATAATTCTTTGGGAAAATTCGGTAATGCAGGGAATTGATATCCATCGCCATACTCATCAACTTCTTCATATGGAATTTCGTTATCAGTTACGTTAACAGGAATATCAGGAGTTATAGGTAGTTCTTGATCGAAGCAGCCCTGCACATACTGCGAGTTGTCATTTTTGCAATGAAGGGAATAAACTACCCACGCGTTGAAACCATCCCCAGATATCCTTGTATGCTCATTGTATATTCTTCGAATGCACTGAAGATCGTCCGCTATATCGTCGTCTCGAAACTTTGAGCATGGGGAATTGCAACCGTAACCGTCTCCTGGTGGGGAACACCTGTAAAAAAATATTTATAGTAGCGATGAGTCGTTCACAATAACCTAATCTTTTGAAAGACCCTATCGTTTATAATATGACCCTGAAGACTGGACCCTTTTTCTGTGGTGAGAACTGAGAAAGAAAACGTATTCGATTGGGACAGAGATTTGGATCGATCTGATATCAATTCAGTGATACAAGGCGAAACACGGATTTTTATGTCAGTTGTTCGTTTGGGTATCGATTTTGACTTAACCTCATTTCATGTTTAAAAATTAGTCGAGAGTAGCGTAGTATTATTTTATAAAGCGTGGGACTAAAGTAAAACAACTTTACCATATTTTATTTCCACTTTACTCATTCACGTAAGTAAAGGAAATATTATTATTATAAATAAATATTATGTTATTGTTCATTATTATTTTCTGCCTATATTAAAAATTTCGAGAATTATTTTAAACTATAAAAGTCGGTTACAAACAAACATACATACAAATATACAGATAAAGCTAATAAAAGCGTGTTAAAAATAAGAAGTAGCGGAGAGAATGTAGCCTGTAGCGACATCTAGTGTGGTTTTTAGACATTCTTAAAGGATACCAACACGTCTAAACAAGAACCTATCAAAATAAGTATCCGATAAAAGAGAAAATCACTTGCAATGATCAGTGTCACAATGAAACAAAAAACGTAAACTATGCTTCAAAGCACAATCAAATAAGTACGTCTTCAAAAAATCGCTTAATTTTTCTTTAATAAATTTCGTAATAAAAAATATTTTTTTTAGTAACTGGGTATTTTATTAACAATATCAAACATCATATTATGGTGTTATATTTTTCCAAATTATTTGCTAAATTTTTACAATATTATTATATTAAACTTTTTTAAATAATTATTTAGTTTTTTTGTTAACATCATTTTGTGTCCGTACAAAACTAAGTGGATTTCACATCTATTTTTAAATTACGTATGATCGTATTGTTTATGAGTACCTATTCTAAATAATTATAATAACAATAACACTTTGTATAAACAGTAGCGAACCTTACACAGTTTATTTTGTTACTTGATACAATAAACTGAATGTAATGACAATGACTTAAATATTATCCCAATCCATGTGTTTTGTGTTTGATCCCAGTGTCAGCAGTTGCTTTTAAGAAATGAGAGACTTTGTGATATTAGGAACATCATGGTTTACTATATTTTGCCCTTTTGCCACACTTTCAGGATTCTCATTAGGCTAAAGTTACTAGAAATCAACCCTTCCACAAGAAAAAAATACCTCTGAATGGAGCTACTTGAGTGTTGTTTTAATGGAATCAAAGAGTAGGTAAAATTATAACATAAAGTACGCCTTTACATTAAGAACTCTTAGAAACTCTGACAAAAGTAAAACTAGATAACACGGAAATCACCAACGAATTTATTTGTCAGATCCCGTGTAAGCGTGGCGAGTCATATACTTCTTCTTTCGGTGCCGTGCAGATTCCTGCGTAGGCGTTCATCTCTTCTATTCTCATCATATTATCTCTATTGATTGCAGCACTCTCTAATGTTTGGAAGTTCTTTATCCCCGTCCTTTGACGGATATTTCTTAGCAATGGTAACTTCTTTCTGCCTATTTCTCTTCTTCCTCCCTCAATTTTACTCTGAAGAATATGACTCTGAAAGCGGTAGCGCTCTCCGCGCAGTATGTGTCCGAGATAACCTATTTTTCGTTTGTTGATATTTTCGAAAAGTTCTCGATCCGCTAGACCGGCTCTTCGGAGGATGTCCTCATTTTTCACGTGATCGACCCAAGACACTCTTAACATTCGCCGCAGGATCCACATTTCGAAGGCTTCTATTCTGTTGATGATTGTTACCTTCAACGTTCATGCTTCAACACCGTACAGGAGAATGGACCAAACATAGCATTTTACCATCCTATATCTGAGGCGAAAGTGTAAATTCTTGTCTGTGAGGAATTTTCGAAGTCTCAGAAAAGCTGTTCTAGTCTGCTCGATCCTGCATCTTATCTCTTGATTCGGATTCCATTCTTTGTTAGTCATGCATCCCAAGTATTTAAACTGTGTGACCTGTTTTGTTGTTGTTCAACTCTCTTCATTGATAGGTATGCGAGTTTGTGGAATATCGTTTCTACTTGGTTGGGATATTTTTGTTTACTTAATACATTGCTGCATCTGTGCGTCGATAGGCCTTAAAGTGATATCAAAGAGATAATTTTGAAAACATCCGCGCCCCGAGAGCGCCTGCGTAAGATAGTAGTCGGTCTCTCCATGTGGTCTGTTAGAGATGTTTTCGAAAGTATATATTTGAAAGACGAAGAGCGATCTCTGACTCGTGTGTTTACTGCCAGGATATTGATGGTGTTAAGCAATTGAGCATACTCTTTATAACTGCCCTAGATGGGAGGAAGAAAGGACAACGTTTGCAAATGCCTCGGGTAGAGTGTTTAACCCCGAAAATATGATAAGGAGTTTAGTTCTATCAGAGAACGATTGCGCACCCGCATACACCGCAATCCGAAGCATATTAGAAACGAAGGGAAGAGGGAAGAGGAGACAAAACTGGTATAGAAGAATACGGACAGCTTTCGCACTAAAGAAATGTGAAAACGGTACCGGTGTGGTGAGCCAGATGATCAGAGGGGAATTTTTTTAGTCGGTAGGCGGTTGCCTCGTGGACCGAATCCGACACTACCCAGCCACTAGAACACCGTAGGCTTGAGGGTATCTTTTAAAGACTTTTTTTACCCCTCTGGAAGAAAATAATAAAAAAATGCCATAAAGTGAGACCTACCAATACTATCATAGAAGGAGGGAGATAGGTACGGAGAATAATTAATTAGTTAAATGCGTAAAATAAATGCGGGGGACAACCCAAATAAAGTTCTAAATATAACTGAATAATTTCTAAAAGGGAAATAAATAAGACGCTTTAAGTCTTTCTCCACTGCTATATTAAAATAAATTTTATGTTTTATTGAAGGGTAAATTCTCTACATGTTTCGAATGTACATTCATTATCAGGAGAATAGAATAAGGAATATAAGAAATACCATAGGTGCGAACAGTCCGAAAGTAGCTACAAGATGATGGAAAGATTAAGTAAAGTATTTGGAAAAACGTCCAACGTAATGATAGACTTAACGAGAGGCCATTCGTAAAGTATTGGTAGAAACTAAGTTATAAAGTTATCATAGCAGTAAGCTATATGTGTTATATTAGTGAGACAGCACCATAAGTGTGAGGAGAGAAGAATATTTAAAATTGGAATTGTAGATGTTGTAAAAAGTTTTTTATTACAAAATGAAGAGTAACTGATGAATAAGAATAAGACTGATTATATACCTCAATCCGATTCTGACCAATTAAACGCTGTTTTGCGACCAATCAGATGCATATTATACTGAATATACCCCGCATAAGTGGATATACCCCGGGCCACCTGCCACAACAATGCCACTGCATAACAACATCATAACAAGTTTAAAATATTTGATGGTTGCTATAGACCGTTTCTATAATAACAAAAATCCCTTTCAACAAATCAAGTTTTTGATGTTGTCAGATTCATGTCACATTTTTTTAAAAATGGAATCTTGCCGATTCGGTAATGTTTCAGTCGAAAATATAAGAAAAAACGCTGAAAAGACTATCCCAGAAAATACAACAAAAACAAAAAAGTATATATGGACCCAATCGAGAAATTCTGCGAAACACGGCAGTATATATTGACCAAAAATACAACTATAATACAGCTTGCCGCTATATTGGAAGACGGGAGTTTTAATATGAAGAAAAAAGATGGTTCTGACTACAAGGAAGGGGTTATCAAGACAATGTGGAACCAAACAGCCCAACTGCTTCAAGAAAGGTACTTCAATAAATACAACATTAAATTTGATCCTTTTAAAGATCCTGAATTCCAAAAAGCACGTATGGCTAGAAATTCTAAAAGAAAACTGCTTCAGGCTGATCCAAAAAATCACCGGAAAAGTGCAAGAGCACTAACCTACGACGAGTACAAAAAGATGGTAAACATTTTTGACGAAAATAACCCCGAGGATTTACAGAAAAAGTTCTATCAAATAGCGGCTGTGGAATTAGCATGGAGAGGAGGAGAAGCCGAGACATGCCTAAATACGTATTTCAGAGAAGAATATTATAGCGATGGTACAAAAAGTAATAGAATGGAATATAACCCAATCTTTTCAAAAACATCCCAAGGCGGAGACAAGAAGCCAAACACCAAAGATGCCGATTTATGTCCAGTTCGCCTTTACAGAAAACTAATTTCAAAAAGAGGGCAAAATATAACTACCCAAAGACTATTCCTGACAGTAAATCCAAATTGGAAAATGGGAAATTGGTACAAAAACTGTCCCATTGGAAAAAATACTCTTTCTAATTGGACAAAACAAGCAGCACAAAAAATTGGACTAGATACTGAGAAAGAAAAAATCACAAACCATTCCAATCGAGCCACAGCTGTCTCTACATTAAGCAAAGCAGGTGTGAGCGAACAAACTCTTATAAAAATAACTGGACATAGTAGTGCTGCATCCATAAAGCCATACTTGCAGATGGACAAAACTCATCACGAAAACACTATTCAAGGTTTAAGAGGTCACCCTCCAACTAATGGGTTGGACCAACACGAAGCTCCAGTCTCTTGCAGCTCGAAGAGTTTCCAGCAACACCAGCAAGCCACTACTGTTTATTATAATAACTGTGTGTTTAACAATAATACTTATAACTAATTTTCTGTTAGTTTTATTACTTTGTCAATTGTTTAGGTTTTGTTTCGTTTTGTCCGTTTTTCTAGTAGCTACATAAATAATTTTAAAAATCTTGCATTTCGTTGTATTTTTTCTTTTTTTTTTGGTATATAATCTCAACATATACCACTCGAGGTAAATATTTTATTTAGAATATTTTTTGACATTTTTCCGCAAAATTTCTATAAAAATTGCCCTCGACAAAAATTCTTTTAAAAAAATATCCCTCCAGCTTTGCTGTCGGGATATTTTTAAAGAATTTTCTCGCGAATTTTTGACAGAAACAAAAATGTCAAAAAATATTCAAAAAAATATTCACCTCTTGTGATATAACTTATGAATAATTTCTGTCAATGAAGCGAGGCGATGAGGTTATGAGGTTATTATACAGTGAGGACCTAAAGTCCGCCTCCCCCTCTAACTTCTAAACCGTTCGGTATATTTTAATGAAATTTTGAACGATTATATTTGAGCAAGTCTTGCACTTTTTGACATACCAATGACAGCTTTAAATGTCAAGATGACAGCTGGGTCCGCTTTTGTAATATTTTTTTAAATGGAAAGGGGGTTCCAATGGTACCTCATTTTGAAGGTCTTTTAATGCTTAAAACATTCTCCAATTTAAAAAACATTTGGTTCGGTATGAAATGAAATTTATAAATTATAAGTATTTTAAACAAAAGATAAAGGGACACATCTACAAAACAGTGGTTACTTCAACAGTT